>CM035434.1:26048592-26431092 GCA_020310875.1 Ceratopteris richardii | reverse complement strand
GTAGTCTTGTGCTTCCAACTATTATAAGCAAATTCAACTAATGGGAGAAAACTATCCCAATCTGTTTGTTTTTCTAAAACATATGCCCGTAGTATATCTTCTAGTATCTGATTAACTCTTTCAGTCTGACCGTATGTCTGTGGATGCTCTCCACTACTCATCTTGAGTTGAACTTGAAGCTTATTGAACACCTGTTTCCAAAAATTTCCTGTAAATCTGGGATCCTTGTCTAAAACTATTGATTTTGGTAGACCATGCAGTCTAAAAATATTCTAAATAAATAGTTATGCAACTTGCAGAGCCTCCACTGATTCCTTTGTAGGGATAAAGTGTGCCATTTTACTCAAATGGTCAACCACTACAAGAATAGCATTATTTTGTTGTGGTGTCCTAGGTAAACCCATTATGAAGTCCATGGAAATACTATCCCAACAATACTGTGGTATCTCCAATGGTTGTAGCAGACCTGGAGAACTAATCCTCTCTGCTTTATTCACCTGACATTTAAAACATTGACTTACATAATTGTTTACATCTCTTACCATCTTTGGCCACCAAAAAGTGCATCTAATCACCTACAAAGTTTTCTCAATACCAAGATGTCCTACACAAGGTACATCGTGGTTCTCGAAAATAACCTATTTTCTAAACTTCCCTTCTTGGGAATTAGGCACACAAATATTTCCCTTTCTTTTGAGCAAACCTTGCTCCACTTGAAAATTAGAGAATGCTTTATCTTTATTATTTTGTGATAACTTATTTATTATAGACTGACAATAATCATCTTTAATTTGTGAATCTTTGATTTCTTGGATCAAATCACTATCAAGAACTGTGAAATTAATCTAATGCAAAATACGAGATAACGCATCTGCAACTGTATTCATTTTTCCTTTTCTATATAGAAATTCCATATGAAATTCTTGCATCAACTCAGCCCATCTAGCATGTCTCCCTTGAAGATAAGGCTAGGAATAGAAATACTTCAAAGAGTGATGATCCACGTATACAGTTGCACCATACAGATAGTGTCTCCAAATGTTCAAAGCATGAACTATTGCATATAATTCTTGTTCATGGACAAGCCAATTTCTTTGAGCTGGAGAAAGTTTCTTACTTTCAAAAGCTACTAGTCTGCCATCTTGAATCAAAATTGCACCAACTGTGATGCCACTAGAATCCGTTTCTATTTCAGAAGGTTTTTGGGGATCTACCACCAATAAAATTCGGGCACTTGAAACTGCTTGTTTCAATGTGTCAAAAGCTTTCTGTTGTGCACTAGTCCATACAAAATTTTGATTATTCTATAACAGATCCATCAATGGTGCAACTATGTGCGAATAGCTAGTAATGAGCTTCCTATAGAAGCCTGATAATCCTAAGAATGATCGCAACTGGCACTCATTCTGAGGAATCGGCCAACCAAGGATCACAGAAACTTTCCGTGGATCCATTCTTATTTCATCTGCAGAAATTATATGTCCTAAGTACTCAACCTCATATAAACATAGTTGTGTCTTCTGTGGGTTAATGTACAAAGTGTTGTCATCCAATATTTGAAAAATTGTACGCAAATGACATTCATGTTCTTCCAAACTTTTACTATAAGCCAAGAGATCATCTACAAAATCAACCACAAACTGATCAATAAAAGGACAAAAGATATCATCCATGAGCATCATAAAATTATAAGAGGTCCTAGGAGTGAGACATAGCTCCCAAGATCCACCAAGTAGACCTATCAAATCAACTCCAAATTTAGTGAAGCTTAGGTCATTCGAAAGCTTATCTAAGAACCTATTTGTACACTAAGCTTCACTTGAATATTTTCTCCAATTGAGAGAAACAAGCAAAATAGTATCAACAATACCTATAGATTTTGCAATACTCAGAAAGTAGACCAGAGGAAAGATTCTAATCATAGACTCCCTAAATGAACTCCAAATTACTTCAACTTTGGTGAGCACTAAGGTACCATAGGTAGAAAACATTTACAAAAGAATTTAACCTCATTGGACATTCCATGAAAGAGAAATGGCATAATCACCAAACCTCTGCGCACTTCTCTGGCGAGAACCTGGCGAGTCCTCGCTAGAGGGACTAGAGAGAGCTAAAATAGCCTTTACACTCTTCAAATCTTATCTAAATTATATGGAATTTATAAATGTTCATTACAATGCCATTCTCCAGCACGTGTCCAAATTTTATATCATTTGGACAAGTTGTGTGAGAGAAACACCCAAGTTTTTGCACACCTTCAACAAATTGCCAGAGAGAATTCTCTGCACAATGATCAGAGAGATTTTCACTTTTATCCTAACTCAAAACTTTAAATTTAATGAAATTTGAATGCCAAAAATAAAAATCTATAGGCTTTAGAATACAATAAAAAACTCAGCAATTGGACACTCCTATGAAGAGATATGGCCTGCAAAGTTACCCTTGTACACCTTCTAGAGGGTAACTTTTGTTACAATAGGTCTGAACTTTTTCAACCATTTGACCTATCAAACAAACTTCAAAAGACATGAAAATTGGTAAGCATGTTAAGCACTTAAGTATCTACCACCATACAAATTTTCATGTTAATTGGATTTTTCTACTCAAATTTATGAACACAACAACATGCACCAATACCCTTTCATGATGCAAAAAAAAAGTTCAATGTACTTTCATAATTCTTTCCATGCATTTGAATATCTTTTGCCTATAATTAAAACATTTTAATGGATTAATATACATAAATATATGGTCTCATTACTTATAAAGTCATTAATTTGCATTAGATCGTCAATGAAGAGGATACTTATTTGCAAAAATCAAATCATAATATCATGCATATCTTCTAATCTTTACAAAAAAAAATGTCTTTGAAGAGGGAATTTAATGAATGCATCATTGAATTTCCATGTGCAAATACATGACTAAGCACTCCTTCCTTAATCTCTCAAGAAATCCATTGAATTCAAGCAATCAAAGAAGAAATTCAAAATCGAATTTAGCTTAATAGACTTAGCTATCAATATCAACTTCTTTCCTTTCTTCTAATTCATTTCCTATAATAATCTTAGAGATTAAGTGGTACTTATGATTGTAAATGAAGAGAAAAGTAATGAAAATTATTTGTAATGAGGTAAAATCAACTCCCTAATTATCTATGAGAATATAAGAAAATAATTCAAACCTCAAGAGTTTCTCACAATTCCACTCAGTCAACTTGAGAGCTTTAAATAGCCCTTGCCCTTGGCACACCTAGAATCTTCTCTAAGGTCCAAACACTCCTCATATGGCCACTCTGAGGAGATGGAATAACCTCGAAGATCCATGCTAGAGCCTTGGCTCCCCCGAGCTCTGGTCCTTGACCCGGCTAGGGTCCTCGACCAAATGCAGGTAGACCAATGGTAGACCATGGAGGTCTAAATAAATCTAACACTATGAGAAGATGAAACTTATGTTTACTTTTCTCTTTATTATGTCTTTGTAGATGAGTATGGTACCTTGTAACATAAGTGTGGTAACAAGGTATTGAAATCGTTTGAAATGCTTGGACAAAATCCATTAGCATGGGTATGAAAGTTAACAGAAACCTTTCAAGACACATCACTACTAGTGGATGAGGATTTGTCCAGGAAATTAGTGAAGAGCATGATAAGCTTGTGTAGAACATGATCGAACATAAACTTTGTAATTGATGTACTTGATTGATTGTCTAACAAACCCCAATAGAATCATTTTGAAATTAAAAATATGAGAAATGGGATGACGAATCACAAACCTTTCTAACATGATCAATGCAAAAATGTCATTGGCAATATGATGTTATGCCTTGGGCACAAATAAGCCATGGAGAGAATTTGTATATAGTTCTGTCAAGTTTTTACTAAACCTTGGAGTTGTCATATGGATCAACAAGTGGAACAGAAGGGTTTCTCTACATTTCACCATAGCTGAAGTACCAAGTTACTTCCGTGGAGCATATCCAGTTTGTTTACGGAAGATTTTGAAAAAAAATTGATGTAAATTAAAGAGAAGCTACAATATTTTTTATGTAACAACAAAAGTTACATAGACATCACAACAGATCTCATTTTCCTTTTTCATGCATTGCTTCTTCAGGCTTTATATAATAATGGGCTACAGTTGTATATGTTAGCTCAATTACTGCCTCACATTAGAGGGCTGCATATATATAAATATTCAAATAGGCACCGAAAAAAAAAAACCTCATGAATGGCATCTGCATTGACTTGGCACTTGTTCGCAATCATAGTTTATTTTGAGTGGGTTGCATAAAAACGATTGGTATTTGTTGGAACACGGTCAAGAACCATGCTAGTTCACTCATGTACAAAGGGAAATAAATTAGAGAAGTATGACATTTTGACTGATATCCATGCAGATGAAAAGACAGATGCAAGTCCACATGAAGATTGAAACAAATGAACATGTGAGTGAGCTATCCATGGAGAGCAGATGAGACCATTTCCAAAGACACTAGCTCTCGCAAAAAAGATATGTATAGATTAAGCCATCAATAAAGATTGTAAATGACGCTGAATCTATTTCCCAGTTTTTAGACAAATATGTAGAGCTCAATGAGATGCTTCGAAAGATCTTGAAACTGCTAGAATTTAAAAAATAATTCCAAAAATCCAGGGAAGATGACATAAAACCCAAAGTCCTAAATAACAAGGGTTTTGGAATGAATTCGCTGTCGTGTTCTACCTTTTTGCATCTCTTATGAAGGTAGCTAAACCAACATACTGTATGTTCACCCACCACTCACTTGAGTATTACAACCTTGCATAAAATCGAATCTCTCCACTTCCATTTTCCATCCAATTTTCTTTCATTGAATGCTCAAAGTGAATCGTATCCATCTTTTTTGTTTGGTAGTATAGTAATATTTTTTATCCTACAATTTGTATACCTTTACATCCTGCCCATCCAATCCTCTTTACATTTGCATTGTGGCTTTGTTATTATGGCTCAAGGTGTTTGACAAGAATCCCACCACTAAGAGCAAGAAGAAAATAACTACAAACTTTCCCTTTCATAAGATTCTCAAGTGTTTTATAAAACTTGGATGATCGCACCAAAACAAAAACCATTCAGAAGAACCATGTAACATGAAACTACAAGTATTATGCCTCATTTTGTATTTCTTACACTAGGTGTGCAATCATTCTGTCCTTACAAAGATCTAATGCACGAGGCACGTCCCTGTATAGAGAATAAAGTTTGATTTGTTTATGATTATTTGGAATGCTCGGCGACACTCCATGCTGCAATAGCACAAATGTGTTTTTATATGGATATCTCCAACCATGAAATGTCTTTTTCAGCAAAGCATTGGTTCGGGGATACAACTGATTCTTGGATGTATATGAATGCAAGTTTCTACCTGTGTCATCCCACAAGGACCTTGGCTGTTTCCATGCCATATTCTCGTTTCTCAATAATTCAATCTGTTTTGCATTTTCATACATGCCTGCTGTCCCATAAATGTTCCCCATAAGCACATATGCAGCCCCATCACTTCCATCTAGTGCTACTGCTTGCTCAAAAGCCCATTCACCGACTTCTACCTCTCCCCACTTTTGGCAGGCACCTAAAAGGGCACACCAGGCTGCCATGTGGCTGGAATTCGGCATCTTCTGGATAACTTGGACTGCCTTGTCAAGGTGCCCTGCACGCCCGAAGAGATCAACCATACAAGCAAAGTGTTCCAAGCTTGGTTTCACACCATAAATTCTGCTCATATCAAAGAAATACATGTTGCCCTTTTCCACAAGCCCTAATCGACTACATGCATTCAGCACACATGAGAATGTTACTTCGTTAGGGGAAATTCCCATCTCTTGCATCTGCTCAAAGCATTTAAGTGCCTGTTCATTCTGACCATGTAGTGTATATCCTGTCATCAAGGCATTCCAAGGCACAACATTTTGACAATGCAGCTCCTCAAGCACTTGTGTCGCCTTCACAAGAGAACCACATTTAGCATACATATCCACCAATGCAGTGCCAAGAACAACAACATTTTCAGCCAACAATCCTAGGTTTGCAACCTCATCATGAATCTGTTCTCCTTTCTCCACAGCACCTATGATCCCACATGCTTTTAGGATACAAGCATAAGTCACTGCATTTGGCGTCAAGCCCTCTTTTTGCATTGCTTCAAAACAGCAGAGTGCTTGCTCACCCTGGCCCTGTTGAATGTATCCTGTGATAAGAGCAGACCACGTAATCACATCTCGAAAAGGTAGCTTTTCAAGCACTAGCTGTGCTTTTGCAAGAGCTCCACATTTTGCATACATGTCCACAAGAGCAGTTCCAAGTACAAGATCATTTCTGAGTAACCCCTGTCTATTGATCTCTTTATGAATCTCTCCCCCTTTCTCAATTGCTTTTATGCTACCACAGGCTTGTATCAGGCAAGCAAAAGTGAATGCATTTGGAGAGAGGCCTTCACGTTGCATCTGTTCAAAACATTTAAGTGCTTTTTCGCCTTGACCTTGATGGGCATATCCTGAAATGAGTGCAGACCAAGAAATGACATCGCGTGAAGGAAGTGTTTCGAGCACCCTTTGGGCTTTTGCAAGTTCACCACATTTTGCATACATATCGACAACCGCAGTAGCAAGTACAATATCATTTTGAAGCAAGCCCTGCCTGGCAATCTCGTCATGGATTGCTTTTCCCATGCCAATGGCTTTTATGCTACCACAGGCTTTCAAAACACAAATGTAAGTAACACCATTTGGAGTTATATACTCAGATTGCATCTGCTTGAAACATTCAAGCGCTTGGTTGCCTTTGCCATGCTGTGCATATCCTCCAATCATAGCATTCCATGTAACAACATTACGATAAGGGAGCTCTTCAAATACTCTCCAAGCTTTTGAGAGAGCGCCACATTTTGCATACATGTCTATCAAAGAGTTACCGAGCACAATTTGCCTTTCAAACAATCTCTGCCTTGCAATCTCATCGTGGATCTGTTCACCCTTCTTGATGGCCTTGATAGAACCACATACTTTCAATACACAAGCAAATGTTGGAACGGAAGGAGAAACCCCTTTCTGCTGCATACGTTCAAAACAGCCGAGAGCTTTGTATCCTTGACCACTCTGGGCATATCCTGCCATGAGCGCGTTCCAAGAGGACACATCTTTGCTCTGATATGAATAAACCAGCTGTTCCGCCTTGGCAAGGTCCCCACATTTGACATACATGAGCACAAGCGCACCAGCGCATTCACTGAGCAGCCCATTCTCTCGGACCTCATCATGTACTCTTCTACCTCGTTGTAGATCCTTCTTCTTGGCACAGTCCCTCAATAACGCAATAAAGGCAGAAGCTTCATCATGTCTAACCTTATACTTAGATTTATAAGCCTTTCCAGCATTTTGCTTGCCAGGCGGACTACTAGAAATCACCATCCTCCTGCATTTGTGCTTGGTATTGATACGCTCCACTCGCTGACAGCATGAATAATATTAGTTTCTACAAAGCGGAAAGCTAAAACTGACAGGGAATCAAAGAACCCACGAAATCTTGAGAGGACACACATGCCCCGGCGATGGAGGAGAAAGAATTACTTCTATGCAGATGTCTAAGGTGCTCTCGCTGATGTGTCATGGGTGGGTGACCCGAAGCTACTGGCGCCTCACTCTTTAGCGACGTCATACGCATGTTTTGTCGGGATTGCATTGGCAGCACATTATCATAAATCCGGTGAACTTCGGGTCGTAGTAACGATGGGCAGACGTATGATCGTCATCTACTATTTGATGTCGAAAATTAGGGCCATGCTTATCTTCAGGAATAACATTGCTCTTACCGTCCCAGTTCGTTGGCTTAGTGGTTGGGCCTCTCGTCTTTTGAGGCGGGGACGAGGGTTCAATCTCTAGCACCAACATGTAAGGGACATGTAATTTGGAAAGATCTTGCATTGTGGCTGAGTGCCACCATTTGTCTATCTCTGCGGTAGTGTTGACCGTCATTTAAACCAGTCTTGTAAACCCCTGTTCTTGTGGGATAAGGGGGGTCCCATGGGTACTATGCCCTTCATTGTACAGTTGCAATTTCAAAGTTAAAGTCCGGGGGAGTAGGCTTCGGCCGAACCTCCATTTAAAAAAAAAAAAAAAAAAAAAAAAAAAGAGCTCTTACTCTAGTGGGACTCCGAGGTTGGAAGGGCCTGGGCCTTCTCACCCTTTTGTTCTCCGCACTTCCGGTGTCTCCTAAAGGCTCGAATCTCATGTGTTCTCTGTGGAAGAGTTGGAACAAGGTCAAGTAGCTTGTCACAATCAGTGAAGATTGGAAATGGGCAATAGATATCCAATAGAATGATTCAATCTGGTTCCTTATCAAGGGTATCAGAGGTGTGGAGTCCTTGAACCTCCAAAAAGCTAAGAAGCTCTGGAACAAGGGATTCCGGTATTGGAAACACCTCTAGAACCAAGAAACTGGCCAATGGATTAGATTTGAGGATATCGATCCGGAAATAAGAGTGAACTACGAAGAATGGATCCTTTTGCAGCGCAGATGCATCGCTTGGGAACGCTCAAAAACTTGACTCCTCATCGGGCAGGACCCTTCACACCATGAGGGTCTCGAATGGCACAATAGCAATAGCCTGAACAAAATTCCTAGAATTAAGGAGAATTTGGACTATCATATCATGTTTAATAAGAAGTGGTGTTATGGACTAAGAGCTAAGAAGCTCCAAAAAGCTAAGAAGCTCTGGAACAAGGGATTCCGGTATTGGAAACACCTCTAGAACCAAGAAACTGGCCAATGGATTAGATTTGAGGATATCGATCCGGAAATAAGAGTGAACTACGAAGAATGGATCCTTTTGCAGAGCAGATGCATCGCTTGGGAACGCTCAAACACTTGACTCCTCATCGGGCAAGACCCTTCACACCATGAGGGTCTCGAATGGCACAATACCAATAGCCTGAACAAAATTCCTAGAATTAAGGAGAATTTGGACTATCATATCATGATTAATAAGAAGTGGTGTCATGGACACAAAGGAAACCATCTAAAACCTTAGATGTCATGTTACTTTCCATATCTCATTATTGGTTCAGATTTTGGAGAAACTAATGCTTCCATTGAGTCCGGAACGTGCCAAAACCCCAAGATCGACTGTCTATTCGCTGAATTCTGACATCGGGAGGTCTTGTTACAAGTCGATGACATCATGATGACATCATCAACTCGCAACCGCCCTTGAAAACCTATATAAGGAGGGGTTGGCCACATTCATAATCAGTCTTGCCAATACCAATCGTGGGAGCTCAAGGAGTCTTGACCACCAAGTAAGTACTCTCCAAGTTTCAGTTCCAGTTCTTGTCTTGTTCCTTGTTCCAGTCTTGTCTAGTCTAGTTCTTGGACATCTTGTCTTGTCCTCTTGTAATCTCGTAGTACGAGATCTTATCAAGTTCTTTCTTGTATTCAGTTCATCTCCCAGAAGGGAGTTCTTGTAATCCAGACATCTTGTCTCATACTTACGATCCCGGGTTGTGGGATCTCATGTATCATCTCTAGTCCAGTTTTCCATACCTATTGGTCCCGGGTTGTGGGATGTCTTGTATCAGTCACGTATTCTTGTAACATTCTCCCTTCGTGGGTGTTCTTGTAATCAAAAGTACATTTTCGAAACCTTCTCTACTGGAGTCAGAGAGCACAATCTAGTGCTCCCCTGACATTTTGGCAAGACTACCTTCATCAAGACCAAGAACCATGGAGATTATTCGAGAAGAATTTTTTTCTTCACTTAAAGTAATTAGACAAGAGATACGAGAGAACCAACAAAGGATTCAACAACAGAGTATTCAAGATGTAATCACAAAACTTCAAAGGCAAATCCAAGAGCTACATATCATTGTAAGTCAATCTTCTTCAAGTACCTCCATGACAACTAACATGAAGAAAAGTCCAAAAGTGAGCATGCTTGAGAAGTTTGATGGGACAAGATCAAAGTTTCGAGGATTTTTGCAACAATTGAAGCTATTCATAAGGATGCAACCAGACAGGTACCCAGATGATGCTTCTCAAGTAGGACTCATAGCAACTCTATTATGTGGTCCTTCTCTTTCATGGTTTGCACCTATCCTTGAGAAGGACATGGATATTTTGCATGATTTCAAGGCCTTTATTCGAGAGTTCACATTTTTATTTGGAGATACCAATTTTTCACGTGTTGCGGAAACAAAGCTAAGGAAGCTACATCAAGGAAATAGACCTGCATCTACCTATGCATCAGAATTCAGCCAAATCATTTGTGATCTCACATGGCACGAGGATTATTTTATCAATCAATTTCGATAGGGCTTACGTGACGATGTCAAGGACCTCATGTTAACCATGCCCAAGGTAAATACTTTGAATGAATTCATGATTCAAGCAATTGAGTGTGACAATAGGTTGTTTGAGAGAAAGCAAGAGAAGAAGATTTTTGTCCATGATCGAGAATACAAGTTTACCTTAGTTCCTTAGCAACATATGTTGGAAGAATCAAAACTAGAACCCATGCAGTTGGATAACATCAAGGTAAGACGACTTACAACAAAGGAAAGAAAACATCGAAAAGACAATGGGTTATGCTTTTATTGCGGAGATCATGATCATATGGTATTCGAATGTCCTAAGAAGAAGAAGCAAGTTGGAATTAGGACTTCTACAATCACCATCCCACATCAGAAGGATCATCATCGAAATAAAAAAAGGAGTACTACCCGTCATGAGAATCATGGCCTTCATTCTGTACCTCAATATACTACAAACCCTTTCCAATTTCATCACGGATATCCATCATCATCATGTTCTAGTACCACATACCAAGAGTCTCTCTGGCACCCCCTCATCGAGATGAAAAATTCCGTGCTCATGTGGCAAATTCTCCACCGGGGAATTTGGGACCAATATAAAGGCTAGCAAAATTTGTGGGGCTCCGCCGTGGTGCAAGCGGTGTCGTCGCAGCAATGAGGATTTGGGACACATTTTCTTCTCGTCCCCCAAATCTATCCCGATCTAGTGAATCCTTGAAAAGATCTTGTTCCTATAGGAACAAATCAATTGGAAGCAATCATTACTGGGCGAGACGATTGGCTACTCCTCATCATTGTGGAATTCTATAAGAGGTGAGACCCTTTGGAAGATTTGGAGAGAGAAGTGTGCTTCCAACTTTGGAAACCTTCCTAAAGAATGGTCTATCGATTTTTTTTTTTCCTCCTAGGCAAAAGAATTTCCAATTGTAAGAAGCCCCCACCTTTTAGGCATCATAGAGTGTTCTTCCTTGAGAACAACAATATTAAATCCAAGTGGGCCCCGCATGAGGGGGCCGAGAGGGTTATCAACCTCCTTTGTAAAACCCTCTAACATTTTATGTTCTTCCCATGCTTTGTGGGATTCTACTGGTCCATGGATGCTAGACCCATTCACTTATATAGTTGATTTCTTTATTTTAATTAAAATATGGGAGAGTAGGCTATTGCCGAACTTCCTTTTAAAAAATAAAGAATAAAAAAAATAAGGGCACATGGATTATATGGAAATAAAATTGAAAAGCTCATAATAGTTATATAAACAAATATTTTTAAGAGTCCAATCATCTAAAAGGAAAAATTAGTGAGGTTCAAAATTGGCACGAGACCAAAGATTAGGAAAGAGGCCAATGACCTAGAGAGAGTTACAAAGTAGGTTAATGACCTAGAGAGAGTTACAAAGTAGGTTAATGACCTAGTGAGAGTTACAGAGTAGGTTCCTGACTTTTTCATCATCCTCAGGGGTGGTCCACTTGGTTTTAATCTTTTTGTTTTCCGAGATGAAAATCCTATGTTGTCTAAAAGGAGTGGACTTCTTATAATTACATATTCTTCTGCCTAACAGGTCAAGGGATTTTTCAATCGACCATTCTTTCTGATGGTCATTGAATTTGGCCACACATCTTTCTTTTCATATCTTCCAAAGCACTTTCCCTCTGACGGCATTCCACAAAGCTGAAGAGCAAACAATCCCGTCTCCAGATAACACTTGTTTCCAATTGATTTGACTTTGTAAACTCAAAATCCTGGTAAGAGTTTGCCAAATCGAGTGACTCCTTGGATGTGGAAAGAAGAGGTAACCAAGGTCATCTTTGCCCTAGAGGTAGCACTTACATCAGTGAGGGGGCCCCATAGTTTATTCGCTTTGACATTAGTCCAAATTCACCGATCATAAGTACCAATTTTTTTGTTCCCAATGAGAGGATGCCATAGGTCCTCGAATTCAAATTGCCATCTGATATCGGGCCAGTTCAAACACCATCTCTTATTAAGGGAGATATGCAAGTCAAGGTGCTTATGGATCTTAAATGTTGTATCCAATTTTTTACCATTGGTCCATCTTAACCCTTCAATCTACAAGAGAACAAGGTAATCCAAATGCCTTAAGCTTTGAGGAGTTAGGCTCTATTTTGCTGCAAGAAGATCGATCTAGGTAGTAGGTCAATTGTGTGTGTTGCAGATCAAGCTTTCTTAGTTAGTTAGAAGGGCAAAGGTAAATGAGGCTTGTCTACTAGTAATAAAAAAATATGTTAATGTTGCACAATCAAAGAAGGAAGACAAATATTACAAGAAGAAAGAAAAGCAAACACAATTTTGCAAGCACTATAATGCAAATGATCATGTCATAAGGAGTTTTCCTAAACTGGCTACAAGGGAGGGAAAGAACAAAGAGGAAAGAATGGTTGTTGCAAAGGTATCCACACCTAAAATAGATTTTTCTAATCGTCTTCAGAATGAAGAATGGGAATTTACTACTCATTGAAGATACAACCCATCTTCTCATGAGTAGTGTATGTTTGTGGTAGAATCATATTTAATTTTTTACTTTGATAGTGGTGCAACCAAACATATTACCTCACAAATAGTTTATTCACTTCACTTGAGCCTGCTCCTATAGGGGACATGTGCTAACAACTCCTCTTATCCTATCATGGGAGTTGGAAAGATCATTCTAACCATTATTGATGGTAGTTCTTTCATATTCTTAGATGCCTTATATGTGTTGGGGATCAAGAAAAAATATATTATCAATTTAAGCACTATGTAAGATTAGCTTGGTTGTCAATTTTTTTATGATAGATGTACAATTCATGATCTCTCGAATGGTGATGTTCTCATTGCTGCTGGCATTTTATGTTGTGGGTTGTACACGCTATTTCATATGAAAAGCTTTGGCATGCATGCTTTGTTCATTTGAATTTTGTTCATTTGCTTTTCTTATAGAAATATAAAATGGTGTCCTATCTATCCAAACTTGAGGCCCCCTCAAAAAAGGTTTATGAAGGTTGTATTTTGGGTAAAATGCAACATTTTTCCTTCCCAAAAGATGGTTTAATTAGTGATGCACATAAACTGCATCTTGTTCATACTAATGTCAATGATCCTATGTAGACACCTTCATTTGGGAATTACTTATACTTCATGGCTTTCATTGATGATTTTTCATGGTGTGCATGGTTTTATCCATTGAAAGCAAAGTCTGAGGTGTTTATGTGCTTTAAATAGTTCTTGGTTATGGCTGAAAATCTGATAGCATATAAAATGTCACCCTTTGTTCTCATCAAGGTATGGAATATTTGTATATTGAGAATATTAATGCATTTTTAACTAAGCATGGGATAAAACATCAATGTATAGTATTGTATACACCTCAACAAAATGGAGTTGCTAAAAGAAAAAATAGTTCTCTCATGGAAATGGCAAGGTGTATGGTCAAAAGTCAGGCTTTATCACATAGCTTTTGGCTTGAGGTTGTCATGTGGGGCAACATATGTACTTAATAGGTGTCCCATAAAAGCATTGTAGTCTATCGCTCCATATGAGGCTTGGCATGGTTGCAAGCCATCTGTTGCTCATCTACATGATTTTAGTTTTTTTGGCATATGTATTATGCCTAAACAACAACACAAATAATTGGATGATAAAGTAGTAAAATGTATTTTTGTTGGGTATAATTTTGAAAGCAAAGACTAACATGTGTATCATCCATAGATTAAATGAACTATGGTTAGCCATGATGTTGCAGCCCTTACTTTCATGTACCAAGGAGACATTAGTTAGCTCAAAGGATGTGTACAACATTTTGTTTCCTCTTTTTTTATAAGTGGATAGCTAAGTATTAGTCTGAGTGAGGAAATTTCTTAGCTTTTACATGTTTCAAATGATGATGTAAATCATCCCATTTGTTATGCAAATTTACATGGTACACTTATTGATGAGAGGGATGGCATAGTAGAGGCAAAAACTATGCTTAAATTGCTAGTGAAAACTTTGAGAGATAGCAAGTTAGATGCACATTTGTCATATCATACTCGTTCAGGCTCTCATAGTGCTTCATTTGCACTAGATTGTTATGCAACGACTGTCTCTAGTCTTTGTAATGAGAATGAACTTGTTTCTTTTGATGAAGTAAATAATTTAGAAAATTGGATGGCTACTATGCAATCACAATATGATGCTATTATGAAGAATGGTATTTGGTCTTTATGTGATTTTCCTCTAGGTAAACAGGCCATAGGCACTAAATGGGTATACAAGCAAAAACATAAGCCTGATGGAACATTTGATAGGTATAAAGCTAAGCATGTTGCCAAAGGTCATTCTAAAGAGAAAGGCATTGATTTTGATGAGACTTATGCCAAATGACCACTATTCATAGCATCTATGCATTTGAAGCTCATCATGATTGGAATGTACATCAATTGGACATTAAGACTACATTTTTGAATGGTGTTTTACAAGAAGAACTGTATGTAGTTTAGCCACATGGTTTTGTGCAAAAAGAGCATGAAAACAAAGTGTGCAAGTTGAAAAAGGAATTGTATGGATTGAAGCAAGCAACACGTTGTTGGTATGAAAAGATCCATGCCTACTTTCTAGCACATGAATCTTTGGAAGAGTCTAAGTAAGAGCACCTTATATGCACATGATGTAATTTTGATCATTGTTGTATATTTTGATGATATACACTCACTAGTCCTATCGAGAAACATATTGTTGAATTTAAGACTAATTTGCATGCCTAATTTGAGATGTCCAATTTGGGGTATTTGCATTATTATTTGGGAATTCAGTTTATGCAAGTTGATGGGGAATAGCTTTCTATCAAACAAAATATATTGACAAATTATTATATCCTTTTTGGCCTTGAAGATTGCAAACCTATTGCCACTCTCTATGGAAACATGGTTACAATGGAGTCTTGATGATGTTTGAGATGCATTTGATGTTATTTGATATTAGTAGGTTGTCGGATGCTTGATTTACTTATGCATAACTCGACCTAATATTGAGTTTTTTGTCTCTGAGATGAGTGCCCATGTGTGAAGTATTGGGAAGAAGTTAAGTGCATCTTTCACTACTCGAGTGGTACCCAACCACTTGGATTGTTTTATCCCAAGGGGGGATCATTACCGCCAAATTTACATGCTTTTTATGAATCAAATTAGGCTAGTTGTTATGACACTCATGTGTCCACCAATGGTTTTTGCTTTATGTTTGGTAGCTCTTGCATATCTTGTTTGAGCAAGAAGAAGCTTATTGTGGCCACTTCTAGTACTGAGGCTGAGTATAGGGAAGCTTTCATAGCGACTATTGAGTGTGTGTGGCAGAAACACCCTTTGGTTGTTTTGGGTGTTGGTTAGTCTTCTACCACCACCATCTTTACATATAGTCAGAGTTCATTGGTAGTTGTGAGGAAATTTGTGTTCCATGCTCCAACAAAGCACATTGAGGTGCACTATCATTACCTCAGGGAGAGACTTTCTACTAGAGAGATGAGTTTGGCTTATGTGCCCACATAGTATAATGTTGCAAAACTTTTTGCTAAGGCTGTGCTTAGGGAGGAGTTTGAACCTTTTTGCAATGCTCTAGGCTTAATTTCTTTTGTGGACTATTTCTTCCACATAGCTTGGCACTTCCCTATACATGAATGCAAGATCCTTGTTTCATCAAATTACTCCTAGGGGATTTGTGACATATTTTGGTAGTGATGTGTATGAACACACTCTTAGGATTGTTGGGGATTTTTTTTTCCTTGTTATGGAGTTTTTTCCCTTGGCTTGTATATACTTCTATAACCCTAGCATGTCTCTTATCTTTGGACATTCAGCTGGTAATACATTCAATATTGTGTTTTTCTCCAAACTTCTTCTTTTTCCTTTTGTTGTTTATGTGCTTCTATAGATGTCCGATTCCAATAGAAATGATGAATGGAAGTGCCAAGCACTTATGGCCACTTTAGGAGAAGAGCAATCAGGTGGCTGAATCAATATATTACTAATCATTTTTAGGATTATGAGGCACTAAAAACAACCTTCTTACAAAGGTTTTGATGAACTTAGACTCCTTGCATAAATGTTCATAGCATTACAATATATGAAACAACAAAAACCTAACAAAAGCACTAACTCTTATGCCACTATGTTCAAGTTTGATGGGATGCCTTCCCAAACTAATTGTCCACCAAAAGAAACACTCAAGAATTGGTTTGTCGAAGGACTATTACTACGAGAGAAATTTTTTTTTGTATGCTATACAACCCATAGAACATTGGATAATATAATAAGTGTAGTAAGCTCACTTGAACAATAGCTAGGCCACAATACAATAGGATATGTGGTAAATATTGATAACACCATAGACACCACAAGATTGTTAAGACAATTACAATGTAGTAAATGGCATAATTCTATCCACATTGCAATAATGTGCATGTTAAATCAATTTTTTTGTGTTAACTGTAATATGAGGAATCATAACATTGAGAATTGTTGCTAGAACCTTTGAAACAATGCCCAACTAGCAACCATCAATCAAGTACATGATGGTTATTATGGAGGACCTTGGAATTAGTATACTCCATGGATGAATATAGTGGCACAAGCCCAAGGAGTCGTAGGATCTTCCAACCAAAATTAGAACACCACACCCCAACAGAGCTAGGGTTATTATAGATATAATCCATGTTGTAGAACTTTTAACAGGAATATAGACAATCAATAAGACAAATGGGCTCAACTATGTAACTTTTGTCCCAAAATTGATCATATATGACCAAATTTTTCGAATTCCAAAGAATACGATCACAAGAAAAGGGAAGGTCAAATGTGGCCATCAATGGCAAATATGATGGAGTTAACATATGTAGAACCCATACCACTATGGCAACCTATTTGGCATGCAATATACTTCCCAAACTAGCCCAAAAACATATCGTGTGTAGGAACAATATGCCATATGCTAGCAAGCTATGAAATGGGTGACTAATGCCCCTACATATTTCTAGGTAGTAGTACCACCTACTAAGGTACCAAATACTATCGCATTAGTTTCCTTAAAAGCCATTCTCGTACCAAAGACATGGCTAGAGGAAAATAATATAACAAATATTGTAACAACTAGACTTAATAATAGGGTTCCACAAAAGTCTGACGTTGGAAGCTCTTCAAAGAGTAAATCCTAACCAAAGGAATTCCCCCAAAATCTAAGTAGACCAAGTAGAAACAAAGGAGGCAACTCTTGTAGATCATTTTGTGCCATTGATTACTATTTTCTACAAAAATAAAGCCATTTCCAATGTATTGATTGATGGAGAAATCGAAGTCAATGTTATCACCCTTCCTATTTGTCACCATATGGGTTGGAAAGACAGTTTGCATAGCTGATTAGTCTTTGATGTAGCATATTGATCTTATCTAGGATATTCCAATTCAAGTTCAACAAGTAATGCCTAACATGATTTTTGTAGTAATTAAATTTACAAAACAAAAGGATGAGTACAATCTCTTACTCATATTGGGACAAGATTGGTTATATCAGCACTCAATAACACTAAATCTTGCTCATTGTCATATCAGGCTAATGTTGAACTTTCTAGAAGAATGAGAACCATACATAGGACTAACATATAAAAGAATTGAGAAAATTGAAACTGACAGCTTTGAGTCAAATAACATGTTGAGTCTATCCACAACAAAAATAGACTCTACCTCTTGACAACCATAGGGACCAAAGACATCATTTCTTAAGAGATTTCCTTCCACTCGATTCTCTGACTTCACTATTCTCTAAGGCCTTGTTAGGATTTATCTATTGGTTTTGGTGTAGTGCTTAGGCTCTAGTCACCGCTTGTATGGGCACATATGTTGATGTAGATCCATTTGAAGTATGTACAATGCCTATCGTGCTAAAAGGGTTTACTTTAGAGGCATTGGCTAGGTTTTTGGGGCATTCATGTATGACATGTTCTTTACCACAACTGAGACAAAAAACCTAAATGTCGTAATATTGTTGTTGTCCCCCTAGTGGAGGATGTGGACACTCGCTTATGTAGTGATCTCCTTGAAACCTAAAGCATGGTCGTTTAGGGCCTTGGGGTCTTGTTTGTCTCAACTAGGGACGTGGATTGGGATTTCTATGTTGGAGTTAGATGTCTGCAGAAGCACGTGAACATCACAAGGAAGAAAAAGAAGCTTGGAGCACAAACACACAATATTGAATGTATTACTAGAGAATGTACAAAGATAAGTAGCCCATTAGGGCAATAGGCGTATATACAAGCTGGGGGAAAAAAACCTCCTAAAGAGGGAAAAAAGTGCCCTGACGGTCCTAGTGTGTTCACACACATCACTACCTAAATATATCAACAAATCCCCTTGGGAGTGATGCAGTGAACAAGGAGCTGTCACTCATGTATAAGGAAGTGCCAAGCTATGTGGAAATCACTCCACAAAAGGAAGTAAGCCCAAAGCTTTGCGGAAAGCTTCAAACTTCTCCCTAGGCACAGCCTTCGTGAAAAGGTCTGCAATGTTCTCCTGCGTGGGCACATATGCCAAGCTGATCTCCCCAGTAGAGAACCTCTCCTGACATAGTGATAATGCACCTCAATGTGCTTAGTGCAAGCATGGAACACAGGGTTCCTCGCAACTTCCAATGTGCTCTGACTGTCAGTGAAGGTGGTGGTGGCAGAAGACTAACCAACACCCAAATTAGCCATAAGGCGTCTGAGCCACACACACTCAACAGTCGCTATGAAAGCTGCCCTATACTCAGCCTCACAACTGGAAGTGGCCACAGTAGGCTGCTTCTTGCTCAACCAAGATATACATGAGCTACCAAGCATGAAGCAAAAACCACTACTGGACACACGAGTGTCATAGCAACCAGCCCAATCTGAGTCAGAAAAAGCATGCAAATCTAGTGGTAGTGATCCCCCCTTGGGATAAAACAACCCAAGTATCCGAGTACCACTCAAGTAGCGAAAGATGTGCTTAACCGCCTTCCAATGCGTGACTCCTGGGCAGTGCATAAACCTGCTCATTTGTGAGACAGCAAACTGAATATCTGGCCGAGTAATGCATAAGTAAATCAAGCATCCAACAGCCTGCTAATAGAGAACAACATCAAATGCATCTCCAGCATCATGAAGACTCAATCGTAAACCTGTCTCCATAGGAGTGGCAATAGGCTTACAGTCTTCAAGGCCAACACGCTGCAATAATGTGTCAATATATTTCATTTGACACAAAGCCATTCCA
The DNA here is from genome assembly GCA_020310875.1 of Ceratopteris richardii. Lineage (NCBI taxonomy): Eukaryota > Viridiplantae > Streptophyta > Polypodiopsida > Polypodiales > Pteridaceae > Ceratopteris > Ceratopteris richardii. The sequence continues at coordinate 26,411,495 of CM035434.1, read as the reverse complement.
CCATCAACTTGCATAAACTGAATGCCCAAATAGTGATGCAAATTCCCCAAATCAGACATCTCAAATGAGGCATGCAAATCAGCCGTAAAATCAGCAATATGCTTCTCAATAGGACTAGTGAGCAGCATGTCGTCAACATAGACAACAATGATCAAAAGCACATCATTAGCACGCTTAACATATAAGGTGCTTTCAGTTGGATTGTTCTCAAAACCATGTGCAACCAGATAGGCATGTATCTTCTCATACCAAGCACGTGGTGCTTGCTTTAAACCATATAATGCCTTCTTTAACCTGCACACCTGGTTTTCATGCCCTTTCTGCACAAAGCCACGAGGCTGAAAAACATACACTTCTTCATGCAAGTCACCATTCAGAAATGTTGTTTTAATGTCCAACTGATGTACATTCCAACCATGATGGGCTGCAAGTGCACAAATGCTCCGAACACTAGTCATACGACATATAGGTGCAAAGGTCTCATCAAAATCAATGCCTCTTTCCTGCGCATAACCCTTTGCAGCAAGCCTAGCCTTATACCTATCAACTGTACCATCAGGTTTACGCTTTAGCTTGTATACCCACTTAGTGCCAATGGCCTTCTTGCCAGGTGGCAAGTCACATAAAGACCATGTACCATTCTTCATTATAGCATCATATTCAGATTGCATAGTAGCCATCCAATTTTCTGAATTCTGTGCTTCATCAAAAGAAACATGCTCATTCTCATCACACAGACTAGACGCAGCCATAGCATAGCAATCTGATGCAAAGGAGGCACTATGAGAGCCTGAACGAGTACGATATGACAAAGGTGCATCTAATTTGCTGTCACGCAAAGTCTGCACCAGCAATTTTGGCATAGTTTTTGCCTGCTCAATATCAGCTCTCTCATCAACAAGTGCATCATGTAAATCTGCATCAGAAATGGAATGATCTACATCATCATATGAAACCTGCAAAGGCTGAGAAGTTGCCTCATTAGGACCAGCACTAGATTGTCCACCTGTAAAAAGAGGCATCAAAGTACCATACATGTCTTTGGAGCTAACAGATGTCTCCTTAGTACATGAAAGCAATGGCTGAATAGAATCTTCCACAAATACAACATCACGGCTAACCAGAATGCGTTTAGTCTGTGGATGATACACACGATAGCCTTTACTTTCAAAACTGTACCCCACAAAAATACATTTTACTGCCTTATCATCCAATTTTCTGCAATGTTGTTCAGGCACTAGTGCAAATGCCAAACAACCAAAAACACACAGATGAGCAACATATGGCTTGCGGTCATGCCAAGCCTCATATGGAGTGAAAGATTGCAGCGCTTTAGTGGGACACCTGTTCAGTACATATGTTGGCAGGCAAGGTTCTAGAGATGTACTCGGAAATGTTGAGAACATGGTCGAACACACCCTTATACATCAAGTAAGATCCATGCTATTCTCCTGTACCTCATCGACGCCCATGGTCCAAATTTTCAATCAAAGTATGCAATGGTAAAGGATGCTTGGATTACATAGTTGACAATTAATTCACTCTCCCAATCACTTATCTTGTGTTCAAGGAAAGTATGAGGGCATAAATTAGCCCATTGATGAATTTAAATACAAATGAGAAAAAAAACTATTTTTACATCATTTTTGAAACACAAAAATAGCCTTAAAGTTTTAAAAACCCTAGTCATAATCGTATGTACTTTCATCATAAGATCAAGCCCTCGAAATGCAAATCCGGTTTGACAGAGTTTCTCTGATTGAACTTTTGACTAGTCTCGAGTATAGCTTGACAGCCTCAAGCCAGAAACTATGTTGTAAAGCCTGACTCTTGACCATTCACCTCGCCATCTCCATGAGTGACGTGTTCTTTCGTTCAAGAACTCCATTCTGTTGAGGTGTATACGGCATTGTACACTGGTGTTTTATCCCACGTTCAGCCAGAAATGCATTAAAATCAGAAGACATATATTCCCCCCCTCGATCAGAACGGAGGGTGCCCATTTTACATGCTGACAGATTTTTAGCCAAAACCAAAAACTGTTTAAAGCACATGAACACTTTGGACTTTGCTTTGAGTGGATATACCCATGCATGCCTGGAAAAATCATCAATGAAAGTCACGAAGTAAAGATAATTTCCAAAAGAAGGTGTCTGCATAGGACCACAAACATCACTATGCACAAGCTGCAATTTTTGAGTAGCCCAAACTGAACCATCTTTTGGAAAGGATGAACGCTGCATTTTGCCCAAAATACAGCCTTCACAAACATGTTTTCCAGGTGCCTCAAGTTTGGGCAACGAGGACACCATTTCAGATTTCTGCAGGCGTAGCAAACTAGCAAAATTCAAATGACCAAAGCGTGCATGCCAAAGCTTTGCATCTGACATAGCCTGAGAATCATTTACTGCACATGCCAAATCATTTACAAATCTTTCATAGTCTATGGGCTTATAGAGCCCACAACATAAAATGCTAGAAGCAATAATCACATCGCCATTTGACATATCATGAACTATACACCTGTCATCAATAAATTTCACAACCAAACCAATCTTGGCTAATGCAGAAACTGATAACAGGTTCTTTTTTATCCCTGGCACAAATAAAGCATCAGACAAAGTGAAAGAACTACCATCAGCAGTAGTCAAAATGATCTTACCAACTCCCATAATAGGATAAGAGGAGTTGTTGGCGCATGTAACAGTATTCCCTGTAGGGGCAGGCTCGAGTGAAGAGAAGAAACTACGCTGCGAGGTAATATGTTTGGTTGCCCCACTGTCAAAATACCAAACATCTGAGTCTACTGCAGACAAGCACTGCTCATGAGAAGATGGGTCAAAACTGCAGATAGTAGTAAATGTCTTCTTCCTGCACAAGATTCGCAGACTCTGTTTTTGGTGTAGAGGCCTCTACAACAACCATTCCAGCCTCTTTCTTCTTTGCCTCTTTAGCAGCCAGTTTTGGACAGTTCTTTATGATATGATCATTCCCTTTACAGTACTTACAAAACAATTTCTACTTTTCTGATTTCTTCTCATCTTTATCTTCCTTCTTCGAATATGCAGAATTAGTAGATTTCTGCTTACTAGTTGAAGAGCTCCATTTTCCTTTGCCCTTCTGACTAGCCAGGAAAGCTTGATCTCCAACTCGCATAATGGACCTGTTTTGCCTAGACTGATCTTCCTGCAACAAAACAGAGACTAACTCCTCAAATGATAAGGCATTTGGATTGACTTTCATCATCAACCGAAGAGTAGAAGCAAAACTTTGATATGAATCAGGAAGACCATTCAGAACGGTCTGCACAATTGAGCTATCTGGTATAACCTCATCAACAGAAATCAACTGTTCCTTCAAGTCTTTGATCTTCGTTAGGAAACTGTCCATAGAATCACCTTCATTCATGTGCTCACTCTCCAACTGTTTTCGGAGGTAAGCAACACGAGCCTCATTCCTAGCTTGGTATAATGTGGTAAGTGTATCCCAAGCATCCTTAGCTGTTCTACAAGAGCGAATATGAGGAATAATGGCATGTTTGATAGACAAAGCTATCAATGCATGTGCCTAGGCATCTCTGCCATCCCAACGAATCTGCTCTGTAGTAGGTGCAGCAGAAACAGTAGCATGAACAGGAATCTGCGGAATATCATCTTCGACACCATCTTCATCAGCTCCAGCACCTGTATTTGCAGTACTTGTAGTCAGAGGTGTAACAGGAGGTCTTTCAACACCCTGCACAATGTTCCACAATCCTTTTGCAACCAATACATGTCGCATCATATAAGCCCACAATTGGTAGTTGGTAAAATCCAACTTATCCTCAACAGCCAACATACGGAATACATCACTGCTTTCAGCCATGGCCGGTGACTAAAATACCTTGATGCAAAAAATTGACTGTATCTCAAAAAGTTGAACAAAACTGCCTAGACGAGTTTTGCTAGACCTGTAGCAAACTTTGAGACGCTTAAATTGGCGAACAAAAACTGGTATATACATTTGGCACAAAAAGACGAAACACCCTGAGTATGCTCACCAAATTTCGTGTGAATCTGAGACTACAAACGGAGGAGTGCCGACGACGCCCTAGATGAAGCGACGACCTGCTCTGATACCAATTGTTGGAGTTAGACGTCTACGAACGCACATGAACAACACAAGGAAGAAGAAGAAGCTTGGAGCACAAACACACAATACTGAATGTATTACTAGAGAATGTACAAAGATAAGTAGCCCATTAGGGCAATAGGCGTATATACAAGGTGGGGGGGGTAGAACCTCCTAAAGAGGGAAAAAAGTGCCCCGGCAGTCCTAGTGTGTTCACACACATCACTACCTAAATATATCAACATTCTATACATGATATTGGCATAGTCAGACTCCCAATTAGATTCTACTAGTGGGTTTTTGTATTGGTATGCTTCCGCATGTTCGGGTGACTCAATGTAGTATGCAAGGGATGCTATCTACATGTGTGGAATCAAAACTATTGGAATTAGGGTTGTTTTTAGCATACTTTATAGAGATTACATTAGCTTGGGGTGGTGGCTACTAGCCTAACACAGGTTGGGGTGTAGGTGGTGCCTGATAAGGTGGCTAGTAGTTTTGATGTGGCATGTAGTAAGGTTGTGTATTGTATTGGCCTTGATATCTATCAGGTTGCTGATATGCTTGTTGATAATTTTGCCTAACCACCTGCTTGTTATAAGGGTAGTCCTACATGGTGTGGTTAGTATATCATCTCTCTATTGTAGAATATTGGCCACTAGGATTGCCTTGGGGTTGTTTCATGATCAAGCAAATGTTAGCCATGTGGTCTCCTCCACAAGTGTGGCATTGCTTGAGAGGGATCATCCTCAGTGCATGCCTGCACGAGACTCCTAACTTTTGTGCTACTTTTTCCTCCAAGTCCTTTATGGAATTAGAGTGCTTAGAGGAAAGATTTGTGGAGCTATTCGAATCCTTATAGACTTTTGAGAGCTCCAACTCATCTCCTAGATCGTCCTCAATGTCTATACAAATTCTCACACATTGTTCTAGTGTTCAAGGCTCCTTCAGATAAACGTACGATCATAGCTTAGCACTCAACGAACCATCCAAAAATAGAGACACTTGTTTGGCTTGAGTTGGCACCTTTGGGATATGAAATCTTTCTATGTATTTTTTGAACCTTTGTGCGACGAGCCTGACCATCTCGTGTGGGGTCTGTTTGAAACTATGAATTAAAGATGAGGTGTTGTGTCTAATCCCACCCTTTGAAAACTGAGTGATGAATGTTTGTAGTAGATGATGGATGTCCCTAAATTGTCTCTATTGTAAGGGTTGGAACCATGTTAAGGAGGTATTCTTTAATGCCAGTCCAAATGCATTGTATTGGGTGAACATGTTGTCCACCTGTTTTGCCCTCAATACTTGTTTGAATTCAACCACATGGTCTTAGGGATTGCCTATTAAATCAAAGTAATCATTCATGGATTTTACTACTTGGGTGGGTCTCAATATCCTAGGGTGCTCTTTGGGCATCATCTCTACCCCTTTTGGGCATAATGTCTCTCGTTCTTTCACGTTCCATTTTGGTAGACTCTCCACCTGATCGATCTTGTCCCATAGGATCAACAAAGCTTATTTTGGGTCTCTCTCTAACCTTTTCCCTTTGAGAACCATGAGCTTGGGATGTTCAAGCTCCTTGGTGCCCAAAAGAAACATTTTATTTATGATTGGGGAAAAACAAATTCACCCTTCCATGTGTAAGCATGCCTACCATGTTTTGACACCACAAACACTCGTTCAGACGCACTATCCAAGTACACCAATTTTCTTGGAGTGTTAAGGTCTTTGAATTCATAAATGGTCTATTTCAGTAGGTTGTTTGGGTTTATATATCTAGAATGCCTCATTTGTTTCTTTGTTCAAGAATAATTCGATAATCTTATTGTCTTGGGGAATCCATTCTAGGGTGAGCACTCTAGTCAAAATAGATTTACCTCTAGGAGTTCTAGGATCTTCTCCTAGGTGTTCTTGTTCTATGTCTCCCGACTTAGTTTCTGGGATCACTATTCCAAATTCATCAGTCCTATCAAGCTGGTTGACGACAATATGCATGGTTCCTTCTTTATCTATGTATGAATTTTTCTTGAGTTTGACCATCGGATGTCCCAATCCAATAGGTTGGTCTAGGTTCCTTAATTGAACAACCGACCTTCTCAAACTATCTTCATAGATGCAAACACCTAATTGGTTGGTTCGGATATACTCCAATTGAGCATTGTATGGACCCTCTCACATTTGTAAGTAGGCTACTCTTGAGCTACCTACTGGTCTCTCCATGTTGTAAGATGCCTCCCACTCGCTAGTTTGTGAGCTAAATATGTAAGGGTAATCACTTAATTGTCGGGCCCAAGATCTCACAGTGATATTAACACTAGCTTTCGAGGATCTCACACTATGAAATTTTGCCTTTCCTATGTGCCCGAGGATCATGATGGTCAAGGCTCGTCACAATGGGTGTTAGACCTTCATGATGGTCAAGGCCCATCAGGATGGTTAAGGCCTGTCATGATGGTGTTAGACCATCGTGATGGTCAAGGCCAATCGCGATAGTGTTAGAACATCGGGATGGTCAAGGCCTATCACAATGGTCAAGGCCCATTGTGATGGCATGAGCCTATCATGATGGACTAAAAAGATGTGCATTTTGCAAAATCACCTATGGATTCCTGGATGCGCTAGCATGCTCTCTATGCTGGTATAAACGTATCTTGAGAAATCCAAACCTGACACACCATCGGGATTGTCTAAGCTCTTCGACATAAATGGAGATGAAAACATAGAAATTTTACCTCTTTGCTACCTGTGCCATAGTGTTGGAGGTGTCTAATGCAAGAAAAACTCTCAAGCGCATACACTCAGCTCTCTTGCTCTCTCTCTACTATAAACTAAACATAAGATCTTGGTGAAGGTTCTTCCTACTTGCATTGCCTTCCATATGTGATCGTGGATCAATGAGGATAAAAAGGATTCATAAAGGGCCATCCATCCTAGAGGTCATTATTGATGTGTGGGAAGGGCTGGACTTTTCCAAAGAGTCTATGCAAGATGTTCTCTTCATCAACATTGATTTTAACAAATCTTAAGATCACCTTGAGTGGGACTTCATTTTACATTCCTGAAAGATATTGCTTGTGGCTCTAAACTCATCAAGATGATCTCAATGCTTATGCAAAATGCATCGGCTAGGATTAATACCAACAGTCAATTCTCTCAAGTAATTAGATTAAAATGATCTATTAGACCGAGCTTCCCCCGGCTCTACTTCTTTCGTGTAGTGAGAACCAGATGTTAATGAGACTCTTCACCGATGACACAAACTTTTGACCTTGTCTAAACACTTTCTACATTGAGTCCATATCTAAATAAATCCAAAACTGATTTCAAGGGTATTTTTGGCCCTCCTTCACGATTCTTGATCAGCCAAGGATGTTAGGAGCTCCCCATTGGAAAAAATCTTTCAGCTTCTTGGAATCTTGATGGGTTTTGATGTTTCGATGGACCAGTGGTGGAATTGGGATTTGGCCAAGCTGGATAATAAATTATGTTACTAGAAGAGCATGCAACTCAACTTGGTGGGGCATGCCATGGTGGTCAAAACCTTCTTCCTTTCATCAATTATCTATTTTTTGGCTTGTTGGAAATCGAAAAACAAAGAATTAGCCAAGTTGGAAAGAACTTGCAAAAATTTCATATGGATTAGTGATCCCAACAGGAGGGTTGTGCCCAAAATCAAGTGGGCCATTTGTGTCGACTAGAAAGATTATGGTGGGTTGGGCATTCTAGATGTTATGGGAATGGTAGATAAGCTGCTTGCCAAGTGGATGATCAAGGTGTGCTGCAACACGGAAGCTTCATGGGCAAAATTCATTCTTAAAAACAAGGCAAGATTTCATCAATAGAAATAACTTTCTCTTTCAAATCTTTGATCTTTGTCAAAAATTGTCCATTAAATCTCCTTCTCTCATATGCTCACTATCCAACTTTTTTCGAAGGTAAGCAACACAAGCCTCATTTCTTGCATAATGTTGTAAGATTATCCTAAGCATCTTTTATTGTCTTATAGGAGTGAATGTGAGGGATAATGGCACACTTGACAAAAAAAGCTATCAATGCATTTTCATTTGCATCTATACCATCCCAACAAAGCTGCTCTATAGTAGGTGCAATAGGAACCCCAACACAACCACAAGATTGAAGTTTATCAACTTCAACACTGACATCACCTTCAATCACTATATTTGCAAGTATAGTAGGATGTTTTTCAATACCCTACACAATATTCCATAGGCCTTTTGTTACTAATACATGATGCATCATGTATGCCCACAATGGGTAACTAGTTCCATCTAACTTTCCCTTAACAATGAACAACGAAAAACATCATTGCTTTCAACCATGGCCAATAACTAAATAGCCTGATGTGAAAAATTATCTGTATCTCAAAAAACTGAACAGAAATACCCAAAGGATCTCTACTAGATCTCTAGAAGACTTCAAAGTGCTTGTATTGGTGAACCATATATATATATATATATATATATATATATATATATATATATATATATATATATATATATATATATATATATATATATATATATATATATATATGTGTGTGTGTGTGTGTGTGTGTGTGTGTGTGTGTATGTGTGTGTGGAACAAAATGAAAAAGCTATCTGCACAATCAGTGCAATCAAAGGCCAAAATGAGCTTAAATCAAAATTTTGATGCCACATAACAATGCTGTTTTGTACTACTAATTGCTCACCAATTTTCACGTGATTTTGAGACTATTACTAGAGGGGTGTCGATGATTCCCTAGAGAAAGTGACAACCTGATCTGATACCAATCATTGGAGTTCAAGGTCTACAAAAGCACATAAACAACACAAGGAAGAAGAAGAGGAAGACGAAGAAGAAGAAGAAGAAGAAGAAGAAGAAGAAGAATAAGAAGAAGAAGAAGCTTGGCAAAAAACACAATATAGAATGAATTGCCAAGTGAATGGACAAAGATAAGAGGCCTTTAGGTTAACAGTCATATATACAAGCCTGAGAAAAAAAGCCTACTAACAAGGGAAAAAAGTGCCCTAGCGGGCCTAAATGTATTCACACACATCACTATCAAAATATATTAACAATATCGACTACCATCTAAGATTGGAATATGGACCTTAGAGACTTGAACATGTATATCTGGTTCATTTGTCAAAGTACTATTACATCTAGAAAAAGTTAACCCATATGTATGTGGTAATTGTGTCATGATTATAATGTTTGTTGTATCTTCCACAATATCTATGTCCTCTACTTTAGCTATCATTGCTACAATAGTTTCTCCTCCACTTTGAGGTTGGGTTGTTCCTTGATTTTCATCCACAAGGGCTTTATCCTCTGAGAAAAAGGAACCATCCATTTTGAAGTCATTATTTGGGTTAGTAAAATATTCAAAATCCAACGTATATATCACAAATCATGCTCTCCAATCCTCTAGTGACTCAATACATCCAAACTCTGGCATGGTGTCCCGCTTGGTATTTTAACTCATGGCCACCGACAATTCACCTAAGTGTTTGATCACTACACTAACAGAAGTTTGTTCATCTCCCAATGACATACTTGCCTTGAATTATAGCTTCTCTAGATTCTTATGTTCACTAGTTGATGTATGCTTCTATGTGGGTTTATTATTCTATCCAAGCCAATCCCCACTTCCTTTGACTAGTTTTAGAATTGTGTCTTGTCTATACTACGCATATTCTTTCCCTACTTGATGCTATGGTTTTTGGCATTAACGTCTTCACTCTATACATTTACTTTTGATTGGCAACCCCATCCGATCGTTGTCACTAATGTTAACCTTAGTTTGTTTCAAAGACTTCAACATAGTGAGGGGCTCTAGATTGGGAAATCACACTGGGATGAATCTACTGAGTTTTATGTTTCTACTTTCTAACCCTACTTATGACCACACTATAGGATTTACTGTACTTTAATCTAATTTACATGGAACTTCAATATACTTTTCACTTCATACTAATTAACATACCATATTTGAATTAAGTTTAATTGCATAACTCGAGATTATGTATATTGTATATTTTTCTACTCACACATAACTCGAGATTATGTATATTGTATATTTTCCTACTCACATACTATTATATTATGATAGATACTCAATATAAAATAAATTCAATATTTTGATTGATATCAATCGAGTGGCATTGCATAGAGTTTGTAGGCTCGGTCCTTTTCTATATGCACTCTTGTTGGATATGTATTAGTTCAAGGCTTTCACTTGCCAAACAAAATGAGGGCTCTTATAAGCTTTGGGATAATAATATATATAGAGGTGAACTAGTATGGTCACATTGCTATGGACACATCCTTTTGCTGAATCCATGTGACTTTTCACTATTCGTGATATCCCTTGCATGATGGGTGTTGGCGTTCAGCAACACATAACTACTGACCATCACAAACTCTCAAGAAATTAATCTCAAAAATAATCCTTACTCACACAAAAGAGAATACTCACAAACGGGGTTTTGCAAAAATCAAACTCGGATTCACAATCCCTTAATCAATTACTACTATGCTAAGCTCCATATGCATATTTTCCTCTTGAATCATATATGAAACTATTATATCTTCCTGAACCTTCTCTGCTTCCTCATGCATTTCCTTTTGATCAAGGACCACTTCTGGAGCTAACTCTTCCTTCTATAGTACTGGCTGCTAAACCTGATTCTACAAATCATTGTCTAAAGTCTGTTGTACCAACTTTTCTTTTAAGTCTGCAACTTGCTGCACCAATTATTCCTTCTCGATTTTATTTTGTTCAATAAGCTCTAATAATTGACTCTCATACCCAGAAGCAAAACCATCATGCATATGTTCATAAGGATACCTAATGACTGCCTCCATTCTATCCTTAATACCACTCCATAAGTCTTGCATACATCTATGCATCTATTGCTTCAAAATAGTCATATCCATTTCAGTCATTAGAACGGCATCCATTTCGACTTCTTCGTTTTGCAGCATTTGTCTCTCTAATACCTACAATGGCTTAATCCTGGAATTTAACATTTCATTTTCAACCTGCAATGCTACATTCACCTCAGCTAAATTTTGTATTTCCTTATTTACCACTTGTTGCATTTTGTTCATCCATTCACTTTCACAATTTCAACTGCCTGTTGCTTCTGCACTTCAGACAGAACCTTTTCACATTGCTCTGACTTTCTCTGCAACTCTTTCTGTAGATCCTACACCTGTGTTTGCTCTGTCTGATATTCTTCAGAGTTGAGTACTTCATTTAATAACTTATGCTCTTTAATACTGCATCTTGTTTTACCATGAACGGATAGACTTCATCCAATTTTTGATGTGCCACCTGCATCTCTTTACTAACCTCCAATGTTGACTGAGGGAACTCTCCAATATGTAGCTTATCAACTGTTTTCATTAAAATAGGCTCCAACTTCCTCTTCTTGGACAACTTGAAACTCTTGCCCATCATCTTATGCTGTTCAGAATCATCCGATATATGAATGGGTGTTTCATGCAAATGTGTGACCTTTGAAGTCTCTGTCTTCAACTTATTGATTGCAAATGCTACCTTTGCTACTCCATACCCTGTCTTCAACAATGTTCTATACGTGTCATCCTATTGTTCCTCAATGATAATGCACTCTTGGTCCTTATGTTTAATAACCGGTGAGGCAGACTGTTGTACTTGTACATTCGGCCAGACAACTTCACCTTTCTCCACTTTCGATAGAAATTGGAATAATGAAGCTAAATACGCAAGTAATCGACTATTTAACTGTGTCTTTCTTTTGTCTGATAAAAAGATCTCCCCATACATTCTGTCGTAAGCCCAACTGACTTTTTCCTCCTTCTTAGCCCAACACAATGGTGCATAATTTTCTTTAGACATATAGTCATACTTGACAATAAAGCACAATCTTTTTAGGTACCATTTTAACTCCTCTCTCCTAGCATACGATGCATTCTTTAGCATGTAGTATTGGTGTCCTCTCTCACGAGGGCCAAACTCTTTTTGTAAAGCTTTCTTCAGGGCAGTTGGGTATGATCGGATCATTAAAAATAGGAAGCTAGAATACATCAACAACTAATTAGGGTGAGAATCTTACCTATGGTGATAATTGACCCTTCATTTTCCTTACTATCTCAATCTGGCTTTTGGCATAGTAATTGAGCTTCCAATTTTCCCAAGGCAACGACGCAAAGCCCAACAATGATATTCTTTGCAACCATATAGAATTGACTAGAGCACTGACATCGATTTCCACCTTAAAATCAATATATGGATCCATCAAGGACTACATTAATTTACTAGCTAAGTTGGGTGTCTACGTTTCCTCATCCTCCTCCTATAAAAGGCTATCAGTGTCTTTAGACGACGACTCTTCCTTGTGCACCATGTTATCTTTTCTTCTCGTTCACCCTCTCATATCTGCAATGTCACTGGTATGAAGACCAAGAGCAAGTGAAGTGCACAAGTGTGCGAGTGAAAGCACACAAACATATACACACATACACACACACGCGCACAAGGTAGCAGCAAAGAGTGGAACAATGGAAGATCTTTGATTACAAAAGAGATCTCTTACAAAGCTGAAATCTACAACAAGCTAACCCCAAAAATGAGCTCTCCAGCCCTTTTTATAGTTTTTTGAGTAGTTTTGGCCCTATCTAGACCTAGTGTTTGACGTAGTTAAAAATTAGGTTCTAGGGCTTATTTGGGGGCTCAAACGGAATCTAAAAATTATGAAAATTGGTAATATGATACATCTAATACTCAAGTCAAGGACTCCTTCGCTTGAACAAAATGGAGTTGTAAAAATAGAAAATGGTATTTACAATGGTTTCTAGTGATAAAAATCACCATTTTTGTAGGGATTTCTTATGAAAATTTGACATGTGCTTCTTGGAGCTCCCTACATGCTCCTTCTTCTTGTGTGTCCACTTCATTGATGCACTTACATGCTTGTGCATGACCTTGACTGTCAACACTCCCTCCCTTCTAGAGTCTGTCGTCCCTGACAGATCCTTGTTGTAGTGGTTGTTCCATGGTGCTTGGAGAGATAGTGTCCATCATGTATGCACAAGAGCGGTCCATCTTCCAATTGTAGCCTGGGTAGTTTTCTGGTTCATCATTTTGTCACTTCTACCTTTGTATGTACTTCTTCTTGGTATTCCAACTTGATGGTGTCTTTGTGAGCGTTCAAAAAATATGAGCTACTCAAAAGAGGTTGTCAATGTTGATTATGAGCAACTCTCGTGGTGGGTTGCTTCCTAGATATTGTTGTTGTCACCGTTGTTGGAGAAACAATCACTAATTAAACATATTTTTTAGGGTCAAAGCTTCAGAAGAAAACCACATGCCTATGTGAAGGGACAAATTCACAAGTGTATTATACTTGTAAAGTTAGTTTACTTTAGTTCTAGAAGTTTTTTAAAAAGTCACGGGAATGAGAAAATCTATATAAGTTAGTTTGTATTAACTGACACGGTGAGAGAGAGAAAAAGAGGGAAGACAATGAGAGAGTGAGTTAGAACTCATTTTGTATGACTGAGTATAGTCGGGCTTCTCTGAGCGAGAAAGCACTTTTGTAAGCTTCTGAGTTTTCATAGCTATGATAAGAACTAGTTAAAGTTCTGTGTATAAGTCTTCTTCTTCCATCTCCAGTGTTTGTCTTCTGTGTAATGATTTGAAAGGTTGAAGTTTTCCAAGCAAGTCGATGCCTGGCATCGAATGTATGTTGAAAGGTTGAGTTTTATGCGAGAAGTCGATGCCTGGCATCGAATCCTAGCTGATAAGTCCTTATCTTCATATCTGACTTTTATCTACTGATGAAACTTCTTAAAATCATGAGGTTTGTGGAGCAACTCGATGCCTGGCATTGAGTTTCAGCATAAAGTCGATGCCCGACATCGACTTCCTACATACAAGTGGTCTTCTTCATGTGTGTGTTCAAGAGGCTATTTCTGGTGCAGAAAAAGAGGCTGAAAAAGCTCAAAGTCGATGCCCGGCGTCGACTTTGGTTGCAATTCGATGCTAGGCATCGAATTTTTATTTTTAGACAGCGAAATTTACTAAAACAGGTAAAATTTCCAGTTTTGGAAGGTCATACAGGGTCATCTTGTGAGGGCCATAACTTGAGTTCTAGAGATCCGTTTCATGCATATGATAGCTTGTTGGAAAGCTCTATCTTCTAGTTTGAGCCTATAAAAGATCTTGGAGAAATAATACTTGAGCTAAGAGAAATTAGCAAAATACTGAAGGTATGTCATTTCAGTGACTAGAAAAATATGAAGCAAAGTTCTTGGTTTCGGCTATCATTTCTCAAAGTGTGGAGTGGCAATGAGTTAATGGTGCCCATAGAGGTGTTCTAATGTCAAATTAATTCATTTCTTGTGGTGTTTTACACATCAACAAGTGGTATCAGAGCAGAAAGGTCTTGAAGAGCAGAAGGCGGCAAAGGTACGAGAAGTTTTGGAGAGTTTTTCATTAAAGTTTCAAAGGTGAAGCATTTGAAGACACAAGGCATCAAAAGGTTACTTCAAAAGTATCCTCATAGACAAAGAACTCCAAAAGGTATTATTCTTTATCCTTTAAGCTCACAGGTTGCAGCAGAAGGAAAGGAGTATGGCAGATCATATCTCCATTGACAAACTCGACAGAGATAATTACCCCGCATGGGTAATGAGAATGGAAGCCTTACTTATGAGTAAGGATCTCATGATATATGTTACAGGTGAAGAAGAGAAGCCAGTATTTGAAGATTAAAGCCGACCAAAGAAAGAAGAACTTGATGCTTTAAAGCATTGGCAGAAGAAGGATGCAAGTGCAAAGGCATACATTTACAATACAATCTCAGATCATTTGCTACCACACATCAGAGGATTGGAATCATCTGAAGATATATGGAATGCATTGGAGTATCATTTCCAAAGCACTATTAAAGCACGGAAAGCAAGTCTATGGTCAGAGTTTACAACATTCAAGAAGAAGCCAAGTCAAAGTATTAGTGATTATGTCACTAAGATGAAGGATCTAGCAGATAGTCTTGGATCCATAGATGAAGATGTTGAAGATCACAGATTGATTGCTCAACTAGTTGCAGGTTTGAGAGGGGATGAAAGGTGGAAACCTTTTGTCTTATCAAAAGAACTTTCATTAAATCATTATGTTCCAGACTTGAACCAGTTGCTTGGTTTGATGCTCACATATGAGCAAGACTTGAAGGGAGATGGAGATAAAGGACAAAGTTCGGAAATGTACATGAAGAACAAGAAGAAAGGAGATAAAGGTAAAGCAAAGGATGAAGAGGAGTCGAGTTCTCAAGTTTATTATGCAAGATGTAAAGGCACTGGCAGAGGAAGACCAAGAGGTTTTGGAAGAGGAAGAGGTAATCAGAATAACAACAAGAAGGCTTGCTGGATCTGTGGATTGAGTAATCATTTGGCTCATGACTGTTGGCACAACCAACAAGGATCAAACCAGACTCAAAACAACAACAACAGAGGCCGAGGTGGAAGATATCAAAGTAATTTTCAGAGAGGTAGACAAAGTCAAAGAGGAGGCTATGGTAGAGGTGGAGGAAGAAGTTGGGGACAGAATCAATCCTACAACACCACCTACTACAACTATGCAAATGACACACAGAATGAAATTCATACATCATTGATGATGAATTCAATCAACACATAAAGATAAAGAAGATCTAAAGGTATTTTACATTGACTCTGGATGTTCTAATCATTTGTCAGGAAACATAGAATTGATGTCAGAATTGGAAAAAGGCATTTCTAGTCATACAGTTCAAACAGATGATAATACCAGGCATAGTGTACATTCAATTGGTAAAGTGAAATGCAAGAATGGAGCAGATTTGCTAACCAATGTTTTGTATGTTCCTACAATACCTAAAAATTTGATTAGTGTGGGACAGAATGAAAGTCATACATCATTGATGATGAATTCAATCAACACATCAGATAAAGAAGATCTAAAGGTATTTTACATTGACTCTGGATGTTCTAATCATTTGTCAGGAAACATAGAATTGATGTCAGAATTGGAAAAAGGCATTTCTAGTCATACAGTTCAAACAGGTGATAATACCAGGCATAGTGTACATTCAATTGGTAAAGTGAAATGCAAGAATGGAGCAGAATTGCTAACTAATGTTTTGTATGTTCCTACAATACCTAAAAATTTGATTAGTGTGGGATAGATAGTTGAAAAAGGTTTTCAAGTCAGGTTTACAAATGAAGGAGTATTTGTTGAAGATCCAGAGAATGGATATAATCAGATTATCTCTTGTAAGAAAGAAGGTAGACTCTTTACTTTAAGAGTACAAGGGAACATTGGTCAAGCTTTGCTCACACATGGTGAAGGAGTGATTACAGAACTTGATCTCTGGCATAAGAGATTAGGTCATTTCAATGAAAGAGGAATTAAAGCTATGGTTGCTAATCAGTCTGTACTAGGATTACCAAATGTGCAGAATCAACATATGGTTTATAAATGTGAAGCATGTCAAATGGGTAAAGCACACAGGTTACCATTTCAGAAGAAAGGGTTTAAACATGATGGAGTACTTGAGCTCATTCATACAGATGTATGGGGACCAACAAAAGAAGGATCTATCAGTGGCTCAAGGTACTATGTTCTTTTCATTCATGATGCTACAAGATGGATAACAATATATGTTTGGAGCTTTCAAGCATTTTCATGCATATGCAAAGAGAGTCACAAGTCAAAAGCTTAAGAGACTGAGGTCTAATGGAGGGGGAGAATACTTCTCCCAAGAGTTCAATGATTATCTTTGGAATGCAGGTATTAAGAGGGAAATAACTTGCAGGTATACACCACAACAAAATGGTGTAGCAGAAAGAAGGAATACGACTTTGGTTGAGTTTGCTAGAGCTATGCTAAAGGAGAAGAATTGACCAAATTATCTTTGGGCTGAGGCTGTAAATACAGCTACATATCTTGTGAATAGATTACCATGTGCAACTCTCAATGGAATGACTCCATATGAAGCTTGGTGGGGTAAGAAACCAACATTAGATCATTGTAGAGTGTTTGGATCAATTGCATATGCTTATGTGCCATCACAACTTAGACATAAACTTGAACCAAAGGCAAAAAAATATGTGTTCATTGGTTATGATGAAAAGCATATGGGTTACAGGTTGTGGAATCCTCTAACCAAACAATTTCTTGTTTCTAGAGATGTTACATTTGATGAACAGAAAAGTTGGTATGCAGATCAAAGTCATACAGCTGAAGAATTTGAAGAAGAGGTAAGAAGATGTGAGAAAGGAAAATCAATTGTGCAGGTAAATAGAGATGAAGACTATATGCAGGCAAGTACATCCAGAAGTGGATTAACAAGAAGGAATGAAGAAGCTCCTATATTTGATGAAGAAGTGTATCCAGACACTTATGAAGAATGTGAACCAAGAAAGTCAAGCAGGACTAGAAGACAACCAGAAAGGTATTCTTATGATACTTCTTACATAACTCAGAAGAACTATGCATATATGGTCAAAGATGATGAAGAACCTCAGAACTATGATGAAGCAAAAGGTAAGAATCAATGGGAAGATGCAATGAAGGAAGAGTTCAATGCACTTGAGGAAAACAAGACATGGGAACTTGTTCCTAAACCAAATGGTAAGAAAGTAATTGGAAATAAATGGGTTTATAAAGTGAAGAAGCTTGCAGATGGAATTATAGCCAGATACAAAGCTAGACTGGTGGTGAATGTTGGTGCATTTTGCCCAAGCCTACATGCTTGATATGCTTGATATTATCCTCATTTGTAAGTCACATGAGTAGTCATGTGAACACCTCTTGTAAAAGAGTACATTTTATCTCTTGTAAATGGAAAAAGAAAAAAGTAAAAGGATGGCTTACCTCATCCATGATGTAAAAGCAAATTCGTGGCTCCAACTACCAAAATCACGAATTTTTGAGCTGAGGGAATCTCTCCTAACTTTGGGGATCACTTTTAGGTGGAGCCATTCGAATTCGAATTCAAAACTCCCTCCAAGAATAGCTATAAAAGGAGCAAGAAGGAAGAGGCGATAAGCAAGCCTTGTACGTGACCACTTCATGTCATTTTGTAGAGATTGAAGAGCTTACTCCATAGCTCTATCATTCTACTCCCATTGTGCAAAGATTCATTGCCAATGTGGTTGTAATCATATGTGAATCTATACATTTATTATCATCTACCTCTCTGTTTTGTTCTCTGCTATACTCACTCAGAGCAGTAACTTCAGAAGGTCATATCTCGAGTTTTACTGAACCTTTTTCAGTGTTTTAAAGTGTGTTGGATAGCTCTCACTGTCTAGTTTTTACCTATAAATTTTCAAGGTCATTGGATTTATACTTTTGGAGATATCTGCATTTTACTGCTTACTGGTCTATCTCTGCAGAGCCCCGAGAATTGTGGGAATGTTCCAGAACTTGATGAAACTTGTTCTCAGTGCTCAGTCCATCATTTGAAGTGTTTTAACTTGGAATAGGAAGCTTGCTAAGTCTATTTGCTACGCCCCAAAAGGAATTTTTCTAATTCCTTCCAGGTTGAGAGCACTGTTCATTTTTTCCAGCAGGTGTATGTCCAAAAATAGCAAGTTTTGGGAGCTAGTCATTTCGCAACTTGTCGGTCTTGACTTAAACTTTTGGGATACATGTTCCAAAGTACTTGGCTGATATTTTGGTGGATTTAGGAAGCTCAAAGGGTCTACTAATCAACTCTGAAGTCTCAGTTGGCTGGTGTGAAGCTGGTTGTAGCGGCACCTACTCATCTTTGGATTGCATCCACCATCTCTCTTCACAGTGGTATCAGAGCATAGTCAAGCAACATGGGAGATGGATTTCCATCAACAATTGACAAATTGGATCGAAACAACTACCCGGCATGGTCTCTAAGGATGGAGGCTTACCTTCAAGGAAGGAATCTATATGGATTCATATCCGGAGATGAAGCAATGCCAACCATGAGGAACAAAGGGCAACCATCACATGAAGAAGTGGAAGGACTTTCGAATTGGTGTTCGAAGGATGCACTTGCAAGGTCTTATATTCTAAACTCAATCTCTGATTTTCTTTTACCTCATGTCAAGGGATGCAAGACATCAAGAGAAACCTGGAATGCACTTGCTTCCTTCTTCTCTTCCAACACTCGAGCAAGGAAGAACCAATTGTGGATGGAGTTCACAACAATGAAGAAAAGCCCGAAGCAAAATGTGACTGATTATGTCACAAAGATGAAGGAGATTTCCGACCAACTTGGAAGCATTGGAGAGGTAATTGAAGAGGAGCAAATCATAAGACAAATCATGAATGGAATCAAAGCAGACGACAAGTGGGAGTCATTCACAACAGCCATGGATTTATACATGGATATGCATGTACCCGACCTCAACACACTCATGGGCCAACTCTTCACTCATGAAGCAAAGATTAGCAAAGGTGGTGAGTCCTCAAGAGGTAATCAAACTTCTGCCTTATATTCTGATAAAGCTAAGGTCAAGGACAAGTCAAAGAATAGGAAGAATGAAGATGAAGGAAGCTCTTTCCAAGCAAACTTTGCAGGTAGAGGAAGAGCTAGAGGAAGAGGCAGAGGTGGAAAGCAAGGCAGGGGGAGATTCCAATCATCTCAACCTTGCAACATATGTGGCTTATCTAACCATACTACTGAAGAATGTTTCAGGAATCCAAGGAACTCAAGAGGAAGAGGATTCAATAGAGGTGGCTATGGATCAAATAGAGGTAGGTACAATGGAGGCTACAACAACAACAACTACTACAACAACAATTACAACAACAACAACAACTATCAAAGTGGCCATAGAGGAAGAAGAGATTACAATAACTATGCAGAGGACCAAAGTCAAGAAGATTCATTATTGATTATGAATCTATCAACAAAGAAGGGTAAGGATGATGATCACATATTTTACATTGATTCGGGATGCTCGAACCATGTAGCAGGAAATGTGGCTTTACTTTCTGATTTGGAAGATCCTCATAACAAGCATGAAGTGCAGACAGGAGATGACACAAAGCACTCAGTGGAGAAGATAGGTAATGTGAAGACATCAGATGGGAATATGAACCTCTTAAGCAAAGTCTTGTATGTCCCTACAATTACCAAAAATTTAATAAGTGTTGGACAGATTGTTGAAAAAGGATTGCAGGTTAGATTCAATCGATTTGGAGCATATGTTGAAGACCCAAGGCAAGGCTTTCGAAGGATTGCCAAAGGAGAAAAGACAGGAAGGCTTTTCACTTTTGAAGTGGAAGATACAAAGAACATAGCTTTGTTTAGCTATGGATCTCAAACTCTAACAGAGTTGGAGATATGGCACAAAAGGCTTGCTCACATTGGTGAGAGGACACTCAAACAGATTTGCAGGGACCAAAGTGTACTTGGTTTGCCTAATATCACAAGGCAACACATGATTTATAAGTGTGAAGCTTGTCAACTCGGCAAGGCTCATAGACAACCTTTCAATAAGAAAGGATATATGTATCAAAATCCTTTGGATCTAGTGCACACGGATGTGTGGGGTCCAAGTAAGGAGCCATCTATATCAGGCTCAAGATATTATGTGTCTTTCATAGATGATTGTAGCAGGTGGACCATTCTGTTTTTCATGAAGCACAAGGATGAAGTGTTTAATTGCTTTAAGAAGTATATTGCTCTTGTTGAAAATCAAACAGGTAGGACTTTGAAAAGACTCAGATCAGATGGTGGAGGAGAATACTTCTCTTCTGAATTTGATGCCTTCTTGCATGAAAGAGGCATTAAAAGGGAAGTCACTACAAGGTATACACCTGAACTCAATGGTGTAGCAGAGAGGAGGAATAGAGCTATCGTCGAAGCTGCAAGGTCCATGCTCAACGAAAAGGGATTGCCGAACTACCTATGGGCAGAGGCTGTGTCGACAGCCACATATCTCATAAATAGACTTCCATCTAAGTCACTAGATGGAACCACTCCATATGAAGTGTGGAATGGAAGAAGACCTAGTCTAGAGCATTGTAAAATCTTTGGATGCTTAGCCTATGCTCACATTCCTTCTCAAGTAAGAGGGAAATTGGATCCCAAGGCAGAGAAGTGTGTATTCATTGGTTATGATCAAAACCAAAAAGGATATAGATTGTACAATCCAACCAATAAAGGATTTTGTGTGAGTAGAGATGTAATTTTTGATGAAAACAAATCATGGTTTGATGATGACAGGAAAGTGAAGCTGCCATATGACTTGGATGAAGATTTTCCATCACTTCAACCAAAGGAGCCAAAGCAGATTGAAGAAAGTGATTCGGAGATTGACCTAGAAGACTTGGAAAGACTAAAGCTATGGAAGAACAAAGGTAAAGCAAAGATGCAGGATGCTACATATGGACCCGAGAGCTCACATCAACCACTTAGAAGGTCTTCGAGGGAGAAGAAGAAACCAGAGAGGTTTGGTTATGATACTTCTTTGGTCACCAAGCACTCAATCTACATTGCAAAGGATTCAACCAATGAAGAACCTACCACATTCGAAGAAGCACAAAGCAAGAAAGCTTGGAGAGATGCAATGGATGAAGAAATGGAAGCCTTGAAGGAGAATGACACTTGGGAGCTTGTACCTAACAAGCCATCTATGAAGATAATCGGATCTCGATGGATATACAAAATCAAGAGGAATCCAGATGGAAGTATAAATAGACACAAATCAAGGTTAGTTGCTAAAGGGTTTGCTCAAACCCATGGTATTGATTATGAGGAGACTTTCTCTCCTGTTGCAAAAATGCCTACAATTAGGGTTCTCATTAGTCTTGCTGCATCTAGAAATTGGAATCTTTATCAACTTGATGTAAAGAATGCTTTCTTGAATGGATGGATTTCTGAGGAAGTGTATATGGCACAACCTCCTGGATATGAGGATGCACATCATCCTAACTATGTATGCAAACTAAAGAAAGCTTTGTATGGATTGAAGCAAGCTCCAAGAGCTTGGAATTTCAGATTGGTTACTTATTTGCAGGACCAAGGATTCAAAGCTAGCAAGGCGGATACCTCTTTGTTCATAAAGAGGAATGGATCTGAAGTGATCTATTTATGTGTGTATGTTGATGATATTATTATCACAGGCAATGATCTTGAAGGAATCAAACAGGTAAAGAGTCAAATGAAGGAGGAGTTCAAGATAAGTGACCTCGGACCACTCACTTATTTTCTTGGATTGGAGTTGATCTACACAGATTCAGGTATATACATCACACAAAGGAAGTATGTCCATGACATGCTCGTCAAGTTCAAGATGGAAAATACAAAGTGTGCAGGTACACCTATGGAGCAAAATCATAAGCTTAGTGCTTATGAAGGAGAGCCAATTGAAGACATCACAAGCTATCAAAGCTTGGTTGGAAGTTTGAACTATGCAACACTCACAAGGGTGGATATATGCTATAGTGTTAGCATATTGAGTCAGTTTATGCATAAGCCGAGAAGACCACATATGGAAGCGGCCAAGCGAGTCCTCAAGTACCTAAAGGGGACCATGAATGAAGGTTTGTTTTATTCATATACTTCAGATATTGAGCTAAAGGTCTACTCAGATGCAGATTGGGCCGGATCTAAAGATGATAGAAGAAGCACATCAGGGTATATATCATTTGCAGGTTCAAAAATCATTTCTTGGTCATCGAAGAAGCAACCAACCGTGGCATTATCTTCTACTGAAGCAGAATATAGAGGTTTGGCTAATGCAACTCAAGAAATCATGTGGTTAAAATCTTTGTACACAGATCTTGGACTTCATTCTTCAACACCTCACATTTTTGGTGACAACACAAGCTCATTACATCTAGCAGCTAATCCAGTATACCATGCTAGAACCAAGCATATTGAAGTCCACTACCATTATGTAAGGGAGAAGCTAATGAGCAAGGATATTCAACTATCCTACGTCTCTACAGATATGCAATGTGCAGACATGTTGACGAAAGCTCTTGATGGTACGAAATTAAGTAGATTCAAGTTGATGATTGGTTTGCAGGAAATCAAGGACAATTGAAGACTTATTTGGAGGCCAAGCATGTTAGGCTTGAGGGGGAGCTGTTGGTGCATTTTGCCCAAGCCTACATGCTTGATATGCTTGATATTATCCTCATTTGTAAGTCACATGAGTAGTCATGTGAACACCTCTTGTAAAAGAGTACATTTTATCTCTTGTAAATGGAAAAAGAAAAAAGTAAAAGGATGGCTTACCTCATCCATGATGTAAAAGCAAATTCGTGGCTCCAACTACCAAAATCACGAATTTTTGAGCTGAGGGAATCTCTCCTAACTTTGGGGATCACTTTTAGGTGGAGCCATTCGAATTCGAATTCAAAACTCCCTCCAAGAATAGCTATAAAAGGAGCAAGAAGGAAGAGGCGATAAGCAAGCCTTGTACGTGACCACTTCATGTCATTTTGTAGAGATTGAAGAGCTTACTCCATAGCTCTATCATTCTACTCCCATTGTGCAAAGATTCATTGCCAATGTGGTTGTAATCATATGTGAATCTATACATTTATTATCATCTACCTCTCTGTTTTGTTCTCTGCTATACTCACTCAGAGCAGTAACTTCAGAAGGTCATATCTCGAGTTTTACTGAACCTTTTTCAGTGTTTTAAAGTGCGTTGGATAGCTCTCACTGTCTAGTTTCTACCTATAAATTTTCAAGGTCATTGGATTTATACTTTTGGAGATATCTGCATTTTACTGCTTACTGGTCTATCTCTGCAGAGCCCCGATAATTGTGGGAATGTTCCAGAACTT
Source organism: Ceratopteris richardii (assembly GCA_020310875.1). Classification (NCBI taxonomy): domain Eukaryota; kingdom Viridiplantae; phylum Streptophyta; class Polypodiopsida; order Polypodiales; family Pteridaceae; genus Ceratopteris; species Ceratopteris richardii. The sequence goes on along the minus strand of CM035434.1, from coordinate 26,387,563 downwards.
GATGAAACTTGTTCTCAGTGCTCAGTCCATCATTTGAAGTGTTTTAACTTGGAATAGGAAGCTTGCTAAGTCTATTTGCTATGCCCAAAAGGAATTTTTCTAATTCCTTCCAGGTTGAGAGCACTGTTCATTTTTTCCAGCAGGTGTATGTCCAAAAATAGCAAGTTTTGGGAGCTAGTCATTTCGCAACTTGTCGGTCTTGACTTAAACTTTTGGGATACATGTTCCAAAGTACTCGGCTGATATTTTGGTGGATTTAGGAAGCTCAAAGGGTCTACTAATCAACTCTGAAGTCTCAGTTGGCTGGTGTGAAGCTGGTTGTAGCGGCACCTACTCATCTTTGGATTGCATCCACCATCTCTCTTCACAGTGAAAGGCTATGCCCAAACCTATGGCATAGATTATGATGAGACATTCAATCCTGTAGCTAAGATGTCAACTATAAGGACAATCATTGCTATTGCAGCTTCAAAAGGATGGACCCTAAGTCAATTGGATATAAAGAATGCATTCTTGAATGGATACATATCAGATGAGGTATACATGGAACAACCTCAAGGGTTTATAGATTCCAGGTATCCAAATTTTGTTTGCAGGTTGAGAAGAGCATTGTATGGGTTGAAGCAAGCTCCAAGAGCATGGAACTATAGACTGGTGAAGTATCTCAATGAACTTGGATATCAAAGTTCAAAAGCAGATCCAAGTCTACTCATCAAAAGAACAGAGGAAGGTACAATCTACATTTGTATTTATGTAGATGACATTATAATCACAGGTACTTCAGATGAAGGAATCAAGGAGGTAAAGAGATTGCTTGAGAAAGAGTTCAAGATCAGTGACCTAGGAAAGTTATCATACTTTCTTGGAATGGAAGTCACTTATACAGATCATGGCATATATGTATCACAAGAAAGGTATCTTCTGAATCTATTGAAGAAGTTTCATATGGCATTGATCATGGTACACCTACAATACATGGAGATAATATGAGTTCACTTTATCTTGCAGCAAATCCAGATTTTCATGCAAGGACAAAGCACATAGAGATACAGTATCATTTTCTCAGAGAAAAGGTAATGGAGAAGGAGATTGAAGTGGAGTACATTTCTACTAAAGATCAGTTAGCAGACATAATGACAAAGAGCTTGGATGGTGTGAAGACTAGCAGATTCAAAAGCATGGCAAGAGTAAAAGAAAAGAAGATGATATGAAGAAACAGGGAATGTCAATTTGTGATTGAGGGGGAGCTGTTGGAGAAACAATCACTAATTGGACATATTTTTTAGGGTCAAAGCTTCAGAAGAAAACCACATGCCTATGTGAAGGGACAAATTCACAAGTGTATTATACTTGTAAAGTTAGTTTACTTTAGTTCTAGAAGTTTTTTAAAAGTCACGGGAATGAGAAAATCTATATAAGTTAGTTTGTATTAACTGACGCGGCGAGAGAGAGAAAAAGAGGGAAGACAATGAGAGAGTGAGTTAAAACTCATTTTGTATGACTGAGTATAATCGGGCTTCTCTGAGCGAGAAAGCACTTGTAAGCTTCTGAGTTTTCATAGCTATGATAAGAACTAGTTAAAGTTCTGTGTATAAGTCTTCTTCTTCCATCTCTAGTGTTTGTCTTCTGTGTAATGATTTGAAAGGTTGAAGTTTTCCAAGCAAGTCGATGCCTAGCATCGAATGTATGTTGAAAGGTTGAGTTTTATGCGAGAAGCCGATGCCTGGCATCATATCCTAGCTGATAAGTCCTTATCTTCATATCTGACTTTTATCTACTGATGAAACTTCTTAAAATCATGAGGTTTGTGGAGCAACTCGATGCCTGTCATCGAGTTTCAGCATAAAGTCGATGCCTAGCATTGACTTCGTACATACAAGTGGTCTTCTTCATGTGTGTGTTCAAGAGGCTATTTCTGGTGTAGAAAAAGAGGCTGAAAAAGCTCAAAGTCGATGCCCGGCATCGACTTTGGTTGCAATTCGATGCTAGGCATCGAATTTTTATTTGTAGACAGCGAAATTTACTAAAACAAGTAAAATTTCCAGTTTTGAAAGGTCATACAAGGTCATCTTGTGAGGGCCGTAACTTGAGTTCTAAAGATCCGTTTCATGCATATAATAGCTTGTTGGAAAGCTCTACTCTTCTAGTTTCAGCCTATAAAAGATCTTGGAGAAATAATACTTGAGCTAAGAGAAATTAGCAAAATACTGAAGGTATGTCATTTGAGTGACTAGAAAAATCTGAAGAAGCAAAGTTCTTGGTTTCGGCTATCATTTCTCAAATTTTGGAGTGGAAATGAGTTAATGATGACCATAGAGGTGTTCTAGTGTCACATTAATTCATTTCTTGTGGTGTTTTACACATCAACAACCGTGATGTCCTCTGGTTCTTCCAAAGATGGCTTCCCTAGTTTCCATACCAATTAATTGGGCCCCATAATGATTGATGGGTAAGTGCATTAGTGCATGGGTTGGAAGAAGAATGTGCCTTGTGCACGGCCTTGTAATGTAGCCCTATGCATGCATGCTTGGGAAATGCATTGGAAGGATTATGTTGCAAGAAGTTGGGTCTTGAGCTAAGTGCTCAAGGGTATGTTGACGAAGAGGTTTCCTAATCGATCAAGGTTATGTTGTTGTTGAAGCATACAATTCTTACCATGGTGAAAGTTCCGTCGATCTTCAACTCTTCGTGTTGTACTTCCATCATGGTGATTGACCATCAGCTTGTCTTCCATTGTTGATGGATGTCCTTGTTGATGGTTTGCATTGGGGATTCTTCAAACGCACAATCCCGTTCTTTCTCTTGTCTTCTTCTTCTCCCTTTTCTTTTTTTTTTTGGAACAATGGAGTAAAACAAGAAAAAAGGTGTTAGCATCAATAAAATATTTTGCATATGTTAGATGTGTTGCATGTGCCTGGGATCCTCAATTGTGTCTACGCACGGCCGTGTAATGTGGCCCTATATAAATGCATACTTTGGAAATGCATGACCTGAATGGTGCAAAAGACAAGGTTATGCCAAAGGCACATGGTTGTTGCACGTCGAGGTTTTCAATGTTGCTGGTGGATGTTGATGTAGTCTTTGTTGGAGGTAGCCAGTGGATCTTGAAATGATGTAATCCTTCTTATAGGGATCCGTTTTAGGATAGTATTTGGACCTATAGAAATAAGCTCTATCCTCTTTATCTTTGGGTGGTTTCTGAATTTTGGTATCCAGCGTGGTTGGTGCTTTGGCTCTGTGGAAACTATTGGTACTTTTGGCTTCCACACCCATACCCTTTTTGGTTGTCTTTTTATTACCGGTGAGGAGATGAATATATCTTCTTTTGGTCTCGGTCCATGGTTTCGACTCTTGCTTCTCCGTGGTTTCTTTGCTGACATTTTTCTCGTGAAGGATATCATATTGTTTTGTGCATGTAAGAGTGCCTTGGGTACCCACATTTGCAATCGCCCTTGTTGAGCTGTAGCTAATTTCTTTGGCACCCAAATTTGTATGTTATTATGGTCAGCCTTCATCGATTGCTTTGGTACCCAAATCTATCCGAGACCCTGGGAGTGAGCTTTTCCTCGTTTCTTGGTGCTTCTTTTAGCATGATTAGCTTGCTTCGATGAGAATGGTTGTGGCAAAGCTGGTGGTTGTTCTCCTTTTTGTACCCACATCTGCTTCATGCCCTGAGATTCTTTCTTCTTGAATTATGTCTGTCTAGTTGATATAGCAGATGTCTTTTTGGCTTGCCTCTTTGGTCGAGTTATACTTGCATTAGTTTGTGAAGAAGAAGAGAGGTTTGCTCGCCTTTGAGCTTGTGCTTTCATGATTGAGTCCTTTTGCTTTGTGGGGTTATTGACACACACAACATTTTCTTTGCAAAGATTAGTTTTGGAAGAACTAAGAGAATGTGTGACCTCTGGATTTGTGAGCATGCACTTGTCTAATTCTAATGTAATACATTGTTCATGTGCCCAAACTTGAAGGATTTGACTTCTTAGTTTCAAGTTGACTGCATGGTCGTAAATCCAATCTTGACCCAGGACAAGTGGCTCTATAATGTCCTCATCGTGACATACTAGCATTTTGACTTTCATTGGAACATCTTGAAGGTAGATGGGAAGTTCCACCTCGCCCAAACAAGGGGTTTCCACACCTCCCAAACCTATGAGATAGGCTTTATGTTCAATTGCAAGTCTTGGCAGTAGGATAGTCTAACTGCATTAGTTGCTACACCTGAGTCAATCAATGCTCTCACAGTCCTTGCATTCTTCCCTTGTCCTACCGCTATGGTCACAAATGGACGTCGAGCAATTATTTGAGAAGCAACTGCACTTGATGTTTGACACATGGCCATGTGGTATCTTGGGGCCTCAAGATTGATATCTAGACCGAGGCGTCTTAACTTATTTCTCCTAATGCGTTCTCTCGCCTCTGCCTGTGCTTCTTCTCTAACCCTTAATTCTTCTTCTTTTCGCTTCTTAGCAGTGTTGAGTCTCTTTAGCATATCCTCTGTAAGAGGTTCTTGATATAGCTTGACTCGACAACCACTGATATAGTTTGGAAGGATATCACCTTCTAGTGTGGCCAATTGAACTGCACCACTAGTGGAAATTCTATTAATGATCATGGGTCCATATCCTCTTTTTTCCAATTTATGGGCATATTGCTTTAGTGTATAAACCAAAACTAGGTCTCCCTCTTTCAATACTTTATCTTTGATATGTGCATCGAAGTATGCCTTTTGCCTTTTCTTTGCAACATAGATGCCTGCCGCCGCTAGTAGCCTTGTCTCACCCAAGCATTCTAGATCAAAGATCCTAGAGGATAACTCGTGTCCATTCCACTCATGCTCTTGTGCTACTTTTAAAGTTGGGATTAAGAAGTCCAGAGGTAGCACAACATTTTATCCAAAGACCATCTAAAATGGAGTGGCATTGAGTACCGTTTTATAGGCAACTCGATAAGCCCAAACAACATGATGAAGTTGTTTGTCCCAATCAGAGCGTTTATTATTTACCAATTTTGTCAATACATTACATAGGATCTTGTTTGTGCTCTCAACTTGTCTGTTAGCTTGTGGATGATAGGGGGCAGACTTCTTATGTATCACCATGAATTCTTGAAGGAGATTTTCAATGACTTCGTTCAAGAAGTGTGTACCTCTATCAGTAACTAACTCTATTGGTAATCCATATCTGGTGAACACGTTCTCAAATAAGAACCTTGCCATCGTTTGAGCATCATTCTTTGTTGTGGCCTTGACTTCTACCCACTTTGTAAGGTAGTCAGTGGCTACAATAATGTATTCGGCATGGGAGTTTCTAGCTGGGGGGTTAATAGGAACTGCAAAGTCTATATCCCACTTCGAGAATGTGCATCCTCCCATCATTGGTCTCAGAGGCATCTCATCTTTTCTTATCGGATATTGTGCACGTTGCCATGTGTCACATTTCTTCACATAGGTATGTGCATCCATATGAAGAATGGGCCACCAAAGTCCTGAGAATAGAATAGACTTAATTACTCAATCAGGACCAAAATGTCCACCTACAACAATACTATGGGCAGTTTCTAAGATTTTCAAATAGTATGATTCTTGAACACACAATCTTAAGTAACCATCTTTGCCTCTTCGGTATAAGTTATCTCCTATTAAGGTATAGTCTAGAGCCTCTTGTTCCATGCTTCGTTTTCTTGCTAGACTTGCCTCGCTGGGTAGTGTTCCTGATCTCATAAGTTCTACCAATGGAGCACTCCAATATGGAATTAATGACATGAGATAAAGGGTGGCATGCTCCACTGGGGGTTTTCCTGGCACCTTGGACAATTCTTAATCCACTCATGTATTTCTTTATCCATACTAGGCCAATACACTCCTAAAGGTTTTAGATTTTGCAATGTTCGTTGTTTAGAATAGTGATTTCCTAGAAATCCCTCATGGGCTTGTTGCAACCAACTACTATGTTCATCATCCTCAACACAACAGATGCCTTCCGTATCTTGCTTATACATGCTTCCTGCCAATATTTGATATTTTTGTGATCTTACAATTTCATCCTTGTTCATCTTCACATTCTTATTGGCAGGTCCAAAGGTTAGGACTGGTACCAACTTATTTGCCCATTTAGGAACAACTTCTAGATTGAACAGATACGCATCGGGCAATTCATCAGACACTCCCTGTGGGGCTCTCCTGAAGTGATGCGTGTAAGGTGATCTGCTCGGAGGTGAGTCTTACCTTGCCTGACAACAACTTCAAAGTCATATTCCATTAGTAAGAGGAACCATCTTACTAAGCGTCTTGTATTGCAAGGTTTATACATCCTATTGCATAATTGGATGCATCCACGTGTACATGGAATGGCTTAGTCCAATCCGGAGTGGTCAATATTGGTGCTGTGCACAAGCATCTCTTCAGCTCATTGAAGGACTTCTCGCATTCATCGTTCCACTCAAATTTTGTCAACAAGGCATAAAGAGGCTTAGCTATAATTGCATACATGTGAATAAACCTACGGTAATATCCACAATGGCCCATAAAGGCTTGTACCTCTTTAACATTCCTTGGCCTCAACAACTCCGCTATGGCTTTTACTTTGTCCTCATCTGTTGATATTCTGTTTTTAGAAACAATATGACCTAAGATTTTACCTTGACGTACCACGAACACACACTTCTCTGGGTTCAGACACACTCGATATTCTCTACACTTGTTGAAGATCTGTCTAAGCTCAGGGATGTGGTATTTTCTTTGTTGGGAATGAGCACATAAATCATCCACATATACTTCTAAGCTCTTTCACAAGAACTCTTTGAAGACATGACACATGAGCCTTTGGAATGTTGCAGGTGCATTGGTGAGCCCAAATGGCATCACACGAAATGCAAAGACTCCCCACTCGGTGGCAAATGCCATTTTGTGTTAATCTTCAGGGGCAATGGCTACTTGATTGTAACCTGAAAATCCATCAAGGAAGCTATAAACTTCCTTGCCCGCAACACGCTCCAATAAATGATCAGTGATTGGAAGCGGGTAACTATCTCTTACCGTGGTAGCATTAACTTTTTTAAGGTTAATACACACACGTAACTTCCCGTTCTTCTTGGGCACGAATACAACGGGGGACACCCATTCAGTATGCTCAATCTCATAGATGAATCCGGCTTCAATCAATCTGTCGATTTCCTCTTTTATTTTAGCTGCATAGGTGTCATTATATGTGTAGGGCTTCTGTTTGGTGGGCTTGGCATCTGATATCATGGGGATCATATGAGAACAAACCTTTGGATCTACTCCCTTCAAGTCTCTATAGTTCCACACAAACACATCCCTATATTCCCTTAACAAAGCCACCAACTCTGCTTCCTCTTCTTTACTTAGGCCATCTCCTATGTACGTACATCTCTCTTCATTCTCTTCAATGGTGACTACAATTTTTTTGGTCTTTTCCTTGTTATCATATGCTTCTCCTGTTGTGGCCTCTCTCTTCGGCATTTGTACCAAAATTTTTTGGTCCTCAACTTCGTATTTCTTGAAATTCTCTGGTACTTCGAACAATTGCTCCTCCTCTTCTTGTTTCACTCCTTGTCTTCTCTTTTTCTTTTGACCACCTTCACTTCCATTCTTTGAATTTACTGTTTTGATGCTTGTGAGAGGTTCTTCTTCTTTTTGTGTAAATACTCCTATGGCTTCTAGATAGTGCTCCTCTGAAATAAAGCAACTATCCATCACAATGGACTGTAGATCATCATCATTCTCTTCTTTTTCTATGAAGTCACTAGGGTCATATTGTTCTAGCAAGGGCTAACACATGAACACTGAAATATCATAACCCTCCTCATCACAATGAGGTGTCCATTGTTCTTCATTGACTGCAATGTCCATGGTGGCTAAGATTTTTGCCCAACCATGAGGCTCAAATTCCTCATGCGGAAAGATCATCGGCGTATAGGCTGGGTCTCTCACTGGTCGATCTCCTTGAGAAGTTCCTTTTTCTCTTACCTTTAAGCATTTTTCCTCTTCCTTTGTGACCTTGCACATCCACAAATGAGTATCTTCATGCATCTAGGAAGTATCAGATGAACTTTTAGAATGCACAGAGATCGAATCTTCTTCCTCCTTGTGGATAGGATTCCACTGTAGGGGTGGTACATCTGTGAAGGTGCAATCCTTCAAATTGACCTTGGTTGTGACCCCTAAGCGCTGCAAGTACAAGGAATTGGTTCCCCAATCTTGAACAACTTGGAGTTGTCGTAAGAAGGGTCTTCCTAGGATCATTTTGTAGGTATTAGTTTTACCAAAGTCACATATAGCAAAGGTGTGCTCAAACTCTACACCACAAGTGGTTAGAGTTATCCCTTTTAACAATCCTAGAGGTCTTTCCGCATGGCCGTCAGCCATCTGAAGCTTCATTCTAGTTGGTCTTAATGCGGGTTTACCCCATTGCTTCCACAAGGAAGTGGTCGTAATAGCAACACTAGCACCAGAATCTATGATCGCTTTGGTTTGTGTAACCTTGGTAGGTGATCGAAAGATAAGTATTACCTTCCTCACCTTCGCTCATGTCCCCTATTTTGTCTAGAGGTATCTTTGGAACTTTCTGCTTAGAGTCTACTGTTGGCATATTGGAATCAAGTTCTGGAACTTGATCCTTCACATGATTCCATAGCTCCGGTTTGGCTTGAAGCAACTCTTCTACAGTGAGATGACACTGAACCTTAGTGTTCTTCACGACATCAGTGTTTCTTGGAACCACTGAGTCTTCGTTTCTGATCAATATGGTGGGAGCTCTGACCCGGAGAGATTTAGATTCCCATGGGCCTGTGAACTGTGGCAACTCTTGTATAGAATTGGATTCAAATTCTGACCTTTCTTCTCTTTGTTGCTCTACTTGGTCTCCATAAACTGATGGAATGTCTTGTGGAAATTGATCGTGAAGGTCATCAATCTCAAAAATAGGGGGGGAAACATCCTTCTCCTTGGCCCATTTCTCTTCTTGTATCTCCCGCAAGAACTTTTGAGAGTGTTGTTGAATTGAAAGAGGTTCTCCCTCATCTATGGCGTCAGGAACATAGACTTTCTTTGGTGATGATCTTTCTCTTTCAATAGTTGGTTGAGCGTGTGGAGGTAAAGAAACTTGTGGTTTATTTACCAACTGCTCTAATCTATCTAGTAAGCCCTAGAAGTGCAACCCCGGTGTAATAGCATTCGTCAGATTGAATGATTGATTGGCCTCAAACATAGCTTGAGCTAGTTCCACCATTTTTATGCACATTTTTGTCCATTCAATCTCTAAATCTGCTCTAGGGTAGCTCCTATCTAGGTTTGCAGGTGTTGGCCCTTCTTGACGTCGAGCCTGGTATGCCTTGAACATCATGTCCAAGCCTTCTGGGGTTGGATTTGCAAGAACAGATCCTAGTTGTGGTTTATTTACAGTGGTTGGTGGGTGGGGATGAGATGGTGTGGATGGAGTTTTGACATGCGAGGGGCTTTGAGAGGCGATATCTTCTATTTTTGTTTTTGCATCTTTCAGGTTTTCTTCTAGTTCAGATAAATTTTTGGTCCACTTACGATTGGCCTTCTCTCTAGTATCCTTCCATGTTCTTGTTTTTCTCTTACTAGGCTCTCCTGACTCACTTGGCTCTGATTGCCTAGCTGGTTTAGCTTGTTGTAAGGCTTGTGCCCTAGTAACTGCATGTATAGGAGCCACATTATCGCTACTAGAACTTGAATCCCCTACTAAGCCTACTACATTAACGGGTGTAACCTTTGGTGTACTAGAGGGATGTCTGGGACAATCTCTCAGGAGTTGTTCTTTGCCACACTCAAGACAAACAACTTGTATTGTGATGTTCTGCCCTTGTATCGAAGCTAGTGGGTGGGGTGGTTGTTGTTTTGGTATAGGTTGAGATTGGCTATATCCTCCATGTTCATACTTTCTAGTTGCTCCTCGCGGTCTTGGACATGGGTTATACCTAGGAACTTCTCCGCCTTGTTCTCTAGGAGGGTACCCGTATGGTCTCCATTGGGGTGGTACAAACAGTCGTGGTTGTCTATTCATTGGATATTCTTCGGTGTTGTAGTTGATATACCTTTGCTCATTGTAAGAGTACATGTTAGGCTCCTGAGTTGGCACTCTCAAGGAGGATTTCTGGTTGTTCCTTTGTCCTTGTACTCCTAATTTCTTGACCTCTAATGCTGCCACTTCCTCCACATAACTCGAGCTAGAAGTCTCATTGCTCCTTGTATCCTCTGTTTTGGTAGGATCTTGTCTTCCAAATCTATGCACTCCTGAAGACACTCACTTAGGGTTTGTAGGCGTTTTACATATACCAAGATTCTCAATGTTCTGTTTGTTAGGCCCTCTAAAAATAAGGATACCATTTTTTGTTGAGAAGGTCTCTCTATAACAGGGCATCGGTCTACATATTGACTAAATCTTCATTCTGCATTTTTTACTCTCTCATTATGAGCTTGTTTGAAACTATGTAGTAAGGATGATGAATTGTGCTTGATCCCTCGCTTAGTGAATTCCCAAATAAATTCTTGGAAGAATTGTTCGATATTGCCAAAGGAATTTGGATCCAAGGATTGAAACCAAGTTAAGGCTATTCCCATGAGGGTTAGCCCAAAGGATTCATATTGCATGAAAAATTCATCCACTTGCTCTGCACGTAGTACCTGCTTGAATTCTGCAATGTGATCATAGGGCTCTCCTGTTCCATCGTAACGATTTTGCATGCATTTGGCCAATTGGATTGGTCTCAATCCTCTGCCTGGCTCTGGGATTGAATTATGATGGGAACACCTTGGGGTGGTTCTGTCCTAAAGGTAGGTCTATTCATATTTCCCATTCCCTGGCTAGTGTGGCCGTGGGGGTTAATTCCTGGCATAGTGAATTGCTCCTGTGGTTTGTTCAGCATACTACATTGGCTCGTTTGCCTTGACATCACATTTTTCGTTCTTCGATGGGTCTGGAATGGGTTTTGTGAGGTAGTTGCCTGATCTCGAGGAGGGATATATAGGCAGATCCATGTGCTTTAATCTCGACCCATTCACTTCATCTACAAGCCAATATCTCCTTTGATTTTGGTCTAGGTATGTAACCCTAGATGGATTTTCCGGATCCCTAAACTCGTATATAGTTGTTGGGCTGATGCTTTCTCCTTGTGTTGGTGAATCAGTTTGGAGGAGTAGGTCAGATCCATGCACCAAGTATGCATCCATCAGATAGTCATCTTGGAGTAACCTGTCCGCTTGCAATACTTGAGTCATTATTGACTTTCCCCTAGGGGTAGTTACCGTATCTCCACTGTTGGTGCTCCTAGAAGTTCCTTGTCCCTCTAACTCTCCTCTTTCATTAATATGATCAGGGTTTTTGGTTACTACATATATGTGGCCCATCTTGTCCATGTAATCTCCTCCTTCATACTTGATAGCTAGTCTTGGAACTATTTCAGATTCTGTAGTGTTTATCATTCTTGCTACTGACCTGTGTAAACTGTCGAGGTATATGGGTATTCCTTGCAAGTTAGTGGATATGTATTGAAGAGACATCCGATATTCCCCTTCCACTATAGACATAAAACATTCCCTAGGTATTGAACTATGCATGTATTCAAAAGCCAAGAGTCTCTCCCAGTTATATGACATTTTGGACTCACTCGTCTGTGAACTCAGCACGTAGTGCTAACCACTGAGTTGTGAGTCCTTGACTTGGTTGTGTGGTTGACACTAGCCTCGGATGATTTGGTACTTTATCTATCTCTTCCTCAGTGTCCACTTGATCTTAGGCTCATAAACGAGCTTTCCAACGAACCTAAAATCACTCCGAACGGATTTCGTATGAGAAAGTTATGCCAGTTCAGGGTTCTGGGGGTTAAAACAGGGAAACAGGATCTCTCTAGGAGTACCTCAGGATAGGCGATCCGATACTAGATTTTCCATGATATGTGATACCACTATGGATGATACCACCTTAGACGATACGATACCACCAAGACGATACCAACTTGCATGATATGATACTGGGAGTGGTCACAATACGATACTGGGAGTGGTCATGATATGATACCAGAAATCACACAATACGATACCAACCTCACGATATGATACCACTAAACCGACACGATACGATACCAGATTGCTCATGATACGATACCAAAATGACAGGCAATACGATACCAAAAATTTACACGATACGATACTGGAACTCTCACGATACGATACTGGTTCTATGGATGATACGATACCAAAGGATCGAATGATACGATACCACTTTTTTGCACGATACGATACTAGACTAGGCACGATATGATACCGCTCGATTGACGATATGATACCAAAATAGGAGACAATATGATACCACTCGATCGACGATATGATACCGTGATCGCCACGATACGATACCATCGAGGTGATCGTGATCGCAATACCAACACTTGACGATATGATACCAGAATGGTATCGCGATACCTCAAGTGGGCATGCATGATACAATACCTCGACAAGTATCGTGATACACAGGAATTTTGGTATCGTGATACCAAAACTCAACTGGACACGATACTTGGAGTTTTTGGAGTCCAAATTCAAAAATTTTTGTAGATATGTGTACCTTATGTTCTCCTTGTCACTCTTGTCAGCCTATAGATGCAAAATCACCCTCCAACTCACGATACCACCGCTACGATACCCGACGCAAGTCTTGTCACTCTACGATACTACCACTCAGATTTTTGATGTTTTAAGTGGATTTCAAGGTGATTTCTTCAGCGTTTTAGCTCTGAACACCCTCTTCACTTGTTCCTCATAGTCACAAGTGAAAAATGAGGTGAATGTACACTCGAAAATGAGAAAAAATCAGAGAAGATGAAGATGGGAGAAGATGGTGATGATGATGAAGATGATGAAGAAGAAAAACTCAGAAACTGAATTGAAAATGGTGATTTTTTTACCTTCCAACGTCGCTACTCTACGTCTTACCATCACACGCTCGTCCTCCAAGCTCTCTCCCCGACAACGATGCCAAATTTGGTGTCACTCTAGCACAATGACAAATACCAACATGAGGAGCTTCACCTCATAAATGTCAATCCGTGGAGACGTGAGGACCGGTATGAAGACCAAGAGCAAGTGAAGTGCACAAGTGTGTGAGTGAAAGCACACAAACATACACACACACACACATAACACACACGCACACAAGGTAAGAGCAAAGAGTGGAACAATGGAAGTTCTTTGATTACAAAAGAGCTCTCTTACAAAGCTGAAATCTACAACAAGCTAACCCCAAAAATGAGCTCTCCAGCCCTTTTTATAGTTTTTTGAGTAGTTTTGGCCCTGTCCAGACCTAATGTCTGGCCTAGTTAAAAATTAGGTTCTAGGGCTTATTTGGGGCCTCAAACCAAATCTAAAAATTATGAAAATTGGTAGTATGATACATCTAATACTCCTCAAGGTCAAGGACTCCTTGGCTTGAACAAAATGGAGTTGTAAAAATATAAAATGGTATTTACAATGGTTTCTAGTGATAAAAATCACCATTTTTGTAGGCATTTCTTATGAAAATTTGACATGTGCTTCTTGGAGCTCCCTACATGCTCCTTCTTCTTATGTGTCCACTTTCTTATGGAAATTGGACATGTGCTTCTTGGATCTCCCTACATGCTCCTTCTTGTGTGTCCACTTCATTGATGCGCTTACATGCTTGTGCGTGACCTTAACTATCAACACTAATGGAATATGACTTTGAGGTCGTGGTGAGGAAAGTAAAGACTCATTTGAGAGTAGATCATCTATTTAGGCTCACCTCTAGAGAGGCCCCGCACGGAGTATCAGATGACCTTCCTGATGTTTACTTGTTTAATTTGGAAGTTGTACCTCAGTGGGCTAAGACATTAGTACCAGTATTGACATACGGGCCTAAACATCCAGTAATGAATACTCAAGATAGGGAGGTAGTAAAAGCCCAAAAGTACCATATAATGGCCGAAAGTATGTACAAGCAAACAGATCAAGGGATATTGGCTTGTTGCGTGGAAGAGGATGAGTGCACGAAATGGTTGCAATTAGCACATGTAGGTGCATTAGAGCAACACTATTCAAGGCACAAAACCCTACAGACACTAAAGAGACTTGGAGTACACTGGCCAACTATGGAAGTAGATGTCCATAAGTTGTGTAAGGAATGCCCAGTCTACCATATTAGACCACTTGTGGAGCACGCTACTCTGTACCAAGTGTCTCTAATACCAGATTGGAGCGAACCATTAGTAGCCTTTCAGAGGATGAAAACATTCCCTAAAGATATGGCATTAGCCAGGCAAAGAAGTTTAGAACAAGACGCCCTAGATTACACCCTCATTGGGGATAATCTATACAAGTGTGGAAAAGCTGGATATCTTAGATTATGTGTCCATGAGAGTGAATATCTTAAGATCTTGGAAACTGCTCACCAAGGTGTAGCAAGAGGACACTTTGGTCCAGATCGGGTAATCAAGGCAATCCTATTTGCAGGGTTATGGTGGCCAACTCTTCACATGGATGCACATACCTATGTGAAGAGGTGTGATGTTTGTCAGCGAACTCAGTATCCTATACGCAAAGATGAGATGCCATTGAAACCTATGATGGATGGACATGCGTTCTCTAAGTGGGGAATAGACTTTGTAGGTCCTATTAATCCCCGACCAAGGGTTCACATGCTGAATATATCATTGTTGCCACTGATTATCTGACCAAGTGGGTAGAAGTGAAAGCCACAACGAAGAACGATGCTCAAACCACAGCTAAGTTCTTATTTGAGAATGTGTTCACAAGATACAGGCTACCTATAGAGCTATTAAATGATAGATGTACTCACTTCTTGAATGAGGTCATTGAAAATCTTCTTCAAGAGTTCTTGGTGATACACAAGAAGTCTGCCCCCTATCATCCACAAGCTAACGATCAAGCCGAGAGCACCAATAAGATTCTATTCAATGTACTTACAAAATTGGTCAATAATAAACGCTCTAATTGGGACAAACAATTACACCATGCTATTTGGGCATACAGAGTTGCCTATAAAATGGTACTCCAAGCCACACCCTTTCAAATGGTGTTTGGCCAAAATGCAGTGCTACCATTGGACTTCTTGATACCTACATTGAAAGTAGCACAAGAGCATGACTGGACAGGCAATGAGCTCTCCTCTAGAATCTTTGACCTTGAACGACTAGGTGAAACAAGATTAAGAGCTGCAGTAGGAATTTATGCAGCCAAGAAAAGACAAAAGCATGTTTTGACGCACATGTAAAGGATAAGGGCTTGAAAGCAGGAGATCTAGTGCTAGTCTACACTTTGAAGCAACATGCACGGAAATTAGAGAAGAGAGTATATGGACCAATGATTATCAATAGGATCTCCACAAGTGGAGCAGTTCAATTAGCTACACTAGAAGGTGATGTTCTCCCTAATTACATTAGCAGATGCAGAGTCAAACTATATCAGGAACCCCTCACGGAGGAGATGTTAAATCGACTCAATACTGCAAAGAAACGTAAAGCAAAGGAAAAGCGAATTCGAGAAGAAGCACAGGCAGAAGCATTGGAACGCATCCGAAGAATGAAATTGAGAAGACAGGGTAGAGATCAGCCTAGGACATGTGCCTATGCAGATTCAGGATATCATATGGCTTTGTGCGAAGTCTTAGGTGTAAGTTCCAATAGAATAATTGATCGACGCCCTTTTGTAACCTTAGAGATAGGACAAGGAAAGAGTGCAAGGACTGTACGGGCCTTGATTGACTCAGGTGCAACCACTAGTGCTATTAAACTTTCTTACTGTAAAGCATTGAACTTAAGTGTCAATCCTATAGAAGCATACCTTATAGGATTGGGAGGTGTGGAAACCCCTTGCATGGGTGAGGTGGAACTTCCCCTCTACATTCAAGATGCTCTCATGAAAGTCAAGGTGTTAGTGTGCAAAGATGAGGACCTCACTGAGCCTCTTGTCTTGGGTCAAGACTGGATCTATGATCATGCAGTCAACCTCAACCTAAGAAGTGGACTTCTTTGGGTGTGGGTAAATCAGAATCGCATTACAATTGAGTTAGAAAACGAAGCACTCAAGGGATTAGGAAAGGCACAAAATCCTGGTCCTTCCTGGAGTACACATGAAGATGACGATGCTATTCTTGTCCAAAACTATGTGATGCAGAGGGATGAATGTCTCAACAAAGAAGTCAAAGATACGATGGAACTATCTTCTTTTCCAAAAGCCAAAGGGATACGACAACCAAAGGTGGATCAAATGTAGAAGAAGCAGGTGACCTATGCTCAAAGCCAAAAAGAAGTATGAAGCAAGGTGTCTCAGCCACCGAAACAAGTTTGGGTGTGGAAAGGCGAGCATCCTGTTGGGGTCCAATCACAACCACTAGTTCAACTTCATATTAGTGATCAACGACAGGACACTA
Source organism: Ceratopteris richardii (assembly GCA_020310875.1). Taxonomy (NCBI): domain Eukaryota; kingdom Viridiplantae; phylum Streptophyta; class Polypodiopsida; order Polypodiales; family Pteridaceae; genus Ceratopteris; species Ceratopteris richardii. The sequence continues at coordinate 26,371,118 of CM035434.1, read as the reverse complement.
ATAAGAAATCCTTCAAGGATTCTTCCATGAAAGTAAAGTCTATCTGGGTACCCAAGAAGTCGATGAAGGCTGACCAGCAATCAAGACAAATTTGGGTGCCTAAGACTTGCTTGCGGGCTCAAATAGCTGCACATAAAACACACCATGTACAACATAATTCACTCATGTGAACAACTGATTCCCACTCTCATTTGACACACACAAACACCTATTCGTCCATGAGCATGGGTAGAATCACTTGTAAATGGGTCCCTAAAAAGCCTCATTTCCAAGTAGACCTTCTGACAAAGCCCTCTAGAGTCTCCAAAAAATCAACCATCCACTGTGTTTGGCAGCCAAAACCTTGTAATAAACCACCTAATCCCATTGTAAAGCCACTTCCACTTACTAACTGCATCCAGACTGCACCCCACCCCCCAATTAGCACATAGGTATCCCGCATCCGCTAACCACACTTCACACTCAAATCCACGCAAGCACTAACTAACCGACTCACTACATCACAGTTCATCATGTTCATGTTGTAACAGGGACACACGACCACTTTGTGTCCATTTGCAATGTTAACATTCATTTGTATCTTCTCACAGAACCGACGACCAGTTTCCTCAATATGGCCGAGGCTGCAGGAACGAGCTCCCAGGCAGGCACTAGTTCTCAGGTGGTAGACATTGAAAGTCTTCCGATTCAGGAGGAGTGGAAGGAAAGGCCACAAGCGTTGCGAGATTTACATGTCATACCGATTCAAAACCCTCCCCCCAAGGGCACACATTGCCAGTGAGCAAGAACTCCCATTGGTTCAGTGAAGTTGCAGGACCCCTTGGAGAAGGCACCTATTTATGGGAGGCTGAGATAGAGTTCAAACGGACGCTGGGGCCGGTATCATTTCTTTACACGAGAGTTTGAGAGGCTTCAGAATAGTGAAGGATTGCAACCAATATGGAAGAAGGCTGGATTGTATGATTACTTCAAAGCTCAGTTACCAAAGCCGAACTTCCTGAGGTGTTCATACTTGATTAGCACCCTCACTCCCAACAAAGAGAAGAAGGGGTACAACACCTTTGTGCTTCCTTCTCTTACAAGAGGAAATGAACTGAAGCGTTTCAAATTGACCAACAACTTGGTAAGGGAAGCTCTAGAAATGCGCGGTATGAACATCCCCATGGAGAAGGAGACAATGATCCCGGACTACATGAAGAACAGGAACTTAACTAAGCTGAAGGATATGGTGGCAATGACACCAACTATTGCCATTCATCTCCGAATGTGCATGCAACACTTTGTGTTCCCTGCTCAAGAAAGATTCACGATGCCACCCAAAAAGATTTGGTTCAGTCTATACTTAGCAGACACCTTCAACCTGACAATTAACATGCTGCATTTGATTATTGACCAAATCCATCTTGCACACCAATGTTGGTACAAGAAACAGAAGTCAGTGCTCTATGGATGTTGTGCACTTACTAGAATTGTATATTGCCAATTCAAAGGGCGCTCATCTGGACTAGGGTGCAAGACTTTCAGCGAAGGATATCAACTGCAGGGCCTCCTTCAAAGAAAAAGAGGGGAGCTCTTCAGATGCCATGTGCACAGGCTCAGGGTGCAACCCTAACACTGGAAATGACTCCACCACCCCAGAGGCACGTGCAACCCTTTCCATTTCTTTCCTTGGTAAGAATCACAAACATTATATGCATCTCCACTATGAGTGCTAACCATAGATTTTCTACGAATCTCCTCACTCAAGAGTGCTCCACATATGTCATCATAGACGAGTTTACCACCAGGTGCACTGTTGCTAAGAGCTGTGCAAAATATATCCCATGATGATGGCAGGGTGCATAACAACAATACTCCTTTCATTTCATTATCCATATCCATTTTTTGAGCCTGTAACTGGGAGAATGTAGCATCAAACTCATTCAAATGAGTAGCAACACTATCTGTGTCCTTCATATGAAGGTCATATAAGTTTCTCATGAGATACACTTTATTTGATGCCGTCTCTTTTCATATGTATTGCATAACTTCTTCCAAAGCTCCTCTGCAATTTCACAATCTAATATTGTAAAGTAAACATTATCTGAAAAGTGCAAGCGAATGGTAGACCTGGCCATTTCATCTAACTCATCCCAATCATCTTCATCCATGTCTGCAAGCTTTCTTTGAAATCCCATTTACTGGCTTCCATTGCCTCCTTTGAATCAGCACATCTTTAATCTGATTCTTCCATATAGAAAAGTTTGTGCCATCAAATTTTTGGATCTCAAAATGGCCTTTGCCCTGCAAGTTATAGCTCCTCCTCGGAACACTGTCACTAGACTCGGATCCACCAGATGTGCCTGAGATCTCTGATGCCATGATGGTAGAGAACTGAATAGAATGATAATGGAGCCAGAAGAGTCCAAACACCAACAAATAAGTGTATCAAGGAGTAAATCGACCACTGTATAGTTGACTAAACCAAAAATCTGGAAAAATTTTGTCAGAGTATCCTCTGCAAAATGAGCATATGACCAATGTCAAAATATCATAAAACTGCAAGTACTAACATGTTTACCTGCATAGTGAATCACTGACTCCACTGCATGATGGAGAGTGTTAATCTCCAAAAGAACAAGTTAACCTTGAATTTAGATCACCTCTATATCAAGATTAACCTTAGACTCCACCAAACTTAGATATTTTTCTTCAATTTATCAGAAAATTGATTATTCTGAAAACTTCAGCTTCTTCAGAAAAGTCTGCTGCAGATTAATCACTCATTGACTAATCAATCCTGTAAAGTTTTTGATAAAACTTTGCACAACACTTCGCCTTAAGATTCCGCAACTTTACCAAGTTAAATCTCTCAAAAAGATTGAGTATATACTGAGAAATGTGTGAAACATTTTACCTATGTCTGAAAGAGCTTCTCTGCAATGGCGACTTTGACACCTGCAATTTCTTAGCACTGGTTCTCCCAACTCTGAACCCGTTTGATCAAGATCTTTTAGCCATAGATGGCTTACCTTCCAACTTAGATTTTAAGCCCTCACTTGTGTAAAACTTTACACTGTGGACTGAGCAATGATCATTTCATTGAAGATGAAATGTGCGCCAGATTTTACGACTCTTAAAACATTCTTACATATGAATGTTCTTAATCAAGATTCTCTCAGCCTGATTACAATTAACCTCTCAAATTCTAGCCATAGATAGATTAGCTATGGACTTAGATACGTGCAGAAGGATTTCTCAAAAGATTAAACACAGAAGGAGCAGACAGCAAAACATCGGGCGCAAGTTTCTCGATTTCTTCAGAAAAATTTACATACAAGTGAGGATGGATGATTCACTCACTTCCAATGTGTCTAATGACACTAATTTCTCTCTCCCTATTCTCTAATCTTCTTCTGCTCTCTTTGCCCGACATTTTCCAACATATTTATAGATGAATATATACAAGTGTATGACTAAACAAAGGTATAAGTCAGCTAATGTACATATGTGTACATATCTTTGGATTTTCTGAACATGTCCTTCCTTCAACCATCTGACTTTGTTTTCTTCTTGACTCCTTGACTTCATTTCTCCATAATCCTTCAATTGATGATTGTCATGCACCAACAGCTCCCCCTCAATCATTAATTGAGGTTCTTCTCTATCTTCTTTACTCCAGCCATATCCTTGAATCTTTGTAGTTTTGGTCCATCTAGACTTTTTGTCATCATATCTGCAACTTGATCTTTTGTGGGAGTGTGTATGACTTCAATCTCTTTCTCAATGACCTTCTCTCTCAGGAAATGATACTGTATTTCAATATGCTTAGTTCTAGCATGAAATACAGGATTAGCTGCCAAGTATAATGAACTCATATTGTCTCCACAAATAATAGGAGTACTCTGAATCACATCAAAAACTTTCAAAAGTGTCTTTAGCCATATTACCTCTTTTGCAGCTTCCACCATACCTTTATATTCTGCTTCTGTAGATGACAAAGCAACTGTATGTTGCTTCTTGGAACACCATGAAATCAATTTGTCTCCTACATAGCACAAGTATCCATGTGTTGATCTTCTATCATCCACATTACCTGCCCAATCTGCATCACTATATATCTTCACTCTTGTATCAGAAGTAAATCCATAGTACAACCCTTCTCTGAGTGTACCCTTGATGTACCTAAGTACTCTTTGTCCTGCAATCCAATGTTCCTTTCTAGGACAATGCATAAATTGTGAAAGCACACCAACTGCATATGACAAATCAGGCCTTGTTAATGTAGCATAAATCAAGCTACCAACCAAACTTTGATAGAGTTTCATATCTCTGAACTCTTCTCCTCCAAACCTAGACAATTTATGGTTCACTTCCAAAGGTGTAGGTGCAACCCTGCAATCTTCCATTTTAAATTTGGTTAGCAAATTTTTAAGATACCTTTCTTGGGTCACATATACTCCATGTTGAGTATAAGAGATCTCCATTCCCAAGAAGAATGATAGGTTCCCCAAATCACTGATTTTAAACTCTTTCTCCATCTGCTTCTTGATCATTTGTATTCCCTTATCATCTGTTCCTGTAAGTATTATGTCATCAACATAAATACAAACATAAATGAACCCATCTTCACTTGCTTTGACTAGCAAGCTACTATCTGCCTTTGATGCTTGAAATCCAAGATCATTCAAGAATTTTACAAGCCTATAATTCCAAGCCCTTAGGGCTTGCTTTAACCCATACAAAGCTCTCTTGAGCTTACACACATAATTTGGGCTCACTTGATCTTTGAACCCTTCTGGTTGCTCCATGTAGACTTCATCTGAAATGTAACCATTCAAGAAAGCATTTTTTACATCTAATTGAGATAACTTCCAACCTTTGCAAGCAGCAATTGCTATGAGTGTCCTGATGGTTGTCATCTTTGCCACAGGACTATAAGTCTCATCATAGTCCACTCCATATGTCTGTGCATACCCTTTCACAACAAGTCTAGCTTTGTACCTAGACACACTTCCATCTGCAAATCTCTTTGTTTTGTAAACCCACTTACATCCAATGATCTTCTGACTATTAGGTTTAGGAACCAAATCCCATGTTTGATTCTCTATCAATGCATCATACTCATCTTGCATAGCATCTTCCCAATTCTTTTTCCCTTTGGCCTCTTCATATGTAGAAGGGTCTTCATCCGCTTTTACCAAATAAGCATAATCTTTAGTAGTTAAGAATGAAGTGTCATAGCTATACCTTGTAGGTTGCCATTTGTGCCTAGATGACCTCCTAACTTCTGCACTTCTTGAAGTTTCTGGTTCATCACATTCTGGATCAAACCTTGGCCTCTCTTCAACTTCAACCTGCACTTCATTGTTCTCACTTTCATCAAGTAATTGAATCTTTGCTTTACCTTTTCTTTGATCCACTACTTCTTCATCATCTGCATGTACATTATATTTACCTGCATACCAAGTACCTTGCTCATCAAATGTAACATCCTTGGATACAAGGAATTGCTTTGTGGATGGACTCCACAACCTGTATCCCATTTGCTTATCATCATAACCAATGAATACATACTTTTCTGCCTTAGGTTCCAACTTATGCCTCAATTGAGATGGCACATATGCATATGCCAAACACCCAAATATTCTGCAATGATCCAAGGTAGGTTTCTTACCCCACCAAGCTTCATATGGTGTCATACCTTGCAAAGCTTTGCAAGGCAATCTATTGACCAAATAAGTAGCTGTGTTTACAGCCTCTGCCCACAAATAATTTGGACAATTTTTCTCTTTCATCATGGACCTTGCAAATTCAACAATTGTCCTGTTTCTTCTTTCTGCTACCCCATTTTGTTGAGGAGAATACCTGCAAGTAACTTCTCTCTTTATACCTGCATTCCACAAATAATCATTGAACTCATTTGAAAAATACTCTCCCCCTCCATCTGACCTTAGTCTCTTCAATTTTTGACCTGTAATCCTTTCTGCATATGCATGATAGTGTTTAAATGTATTAAACACTTCTGACTTTTCTTTAATCACATAAATTGTGATCCACCTGGTAGCATCATCAACATATATGACATAATATCTTGAACCATTTATACTAAAGTCCTTTGAAGGACCCCACACATTTGTATGCACCAATTCAAGTCTTTCTGAATACATAAACCCATGCTTGGAATAGGATTGCTTATGAGCCTTACCTAATTGACATGCCTCACATCTGTATGTCATGTGTTGACCTGCAATGTTAGGCATTCCAAGCACTGAATCATTGTTAATCATTTCTTTGATACCTCTTTCATTAAAGTGTCCAAGTCTTTTGTGCCAAAGATCCAATTCTGACACCTTCTGCTCTCCATATGTGAACATAGCATGTCCAACATTTCCTTGTACCTTCAATGTGAAGAGCCTTCCTTCTTTCTTTCCTGCAATAACTTGTTTATACCCTTGACTAGGGTCTTCCACATAAACTCCATCATTGGTAAACCTTACCTCATAACCTTTTTCCACAATTTGACCTACACTGATCAAATTCTTTGGAATTGTGGGAACATAAAGTACCTTACTCAGAAGAGTGCTCCCATCCTTAGCTTTGACTGAACCAATTGACTTTACCTTATGCTTTGTATTATCACCTGTCTGAACTGTATGATTAATTGCATTATGATCTAGGTCAGTCATCAAAGCAATATTTCCACTTAAATGATTACTACATCCTGAATCAATGTAGAACACTCTCATGTCCTCATGTGAGGTTTCACATGTATTCATAATGAGAGTCGAATCCTCCTTCTGATCTGATGCATAGTTGTAGTAGGTGTTATTATAGGATTGATTTTGGAAGTTTCTTCCACCACCTCTTCCAAAAGAATTCCTACCACCTCTACCTCTGAAATTTCCTCTCTGAAATCTACCACCTCTTGCTCTTTGATTAAAGTTCTGATAATTACCATTGTTTTGATTATTATGCCAACAATCATGAGATAGATGATTGGTCTTACCACATATCCAACAAGCTCTTGCATTATCTTTGTTGTTTCTGCCTCTTCCTCTACTTCTGCCATTTCCTTTTCCTCTCATGAAATTTGCTTGATTTGATGTACCTTCTTCTTCACCTGATTGTTGCTTTCCTTTGTTGGCTTTCTTCTTGTCTTTAGAATACATTGCATGACCTGCACTCTTATCAACATCTCCTTTGACATCATTCTCAAAAGTTAGCATATGACCTAACAATTGATTCAAATCAGGAGTAAAGTGATCTAATGAAAGTTCTGTAGATAAAATGAAAGGCTTCCACTTCTCATCTCCTCTTAGCCCTGTGAGTATTTGTCTTACCAATTTGTCTTCTTCAATATCTTCATCCACTGCACCTAAAGAATCTGCAATGTCCTTCATCTTTGTCACATAATCAGAGATTGATTGTGAGGCCTTCTTCTTGAAGGTAGTAAACTCTGCCCATAGTGAAGCCTTCCTTGATTTGGTTGTATTTTGGAAATGCTCTTCCAAAGCATTCCAAATGTCACATGCACTTTCAAGTCCTCTAATGTGAGGAAGCAAATAGTCATTGACTGCCATGTAGATGATGCTTCTTGCTTGAGCATCCTTCTTCATCCAATTCTTCAAATCTGCAAGCTCCTCCCTAGTTGGAACACTAGGATCTCTGAATTCTGGCTTTTCTTCATCTCCTGTGATGTATCCTATCAGATCTTTGCTCATAAGATGAGCTTCCATCCTCATAGACCATGCAGGATAGTTCTCTCTATCCAACTTTTCAATTTGGAGACTATCTCCCATCTTTACTTCACCTGTAGTCTCAAAACTTTAACCTTTACAGATAATGAATGTACCTTTACTTCGAATGTTGCTCCTTCTGATCCTTTTGATGCTCTTTGTATGTCTTCCTTCAATCTTTCTTCACACTTTAACCTTTTGCACCTTCGAAATGTAAAGTTTTGTATTTCTGCAGTAGTTGGAGTCTCCTTCACTTCAATTTTGACACAACCTGCTCTGATACCACTGATGGAGAGTGTTAATCTCCAAAAGAACAAGTTAACCTTGAATTTAGATCACCTCTATATCAAGATTAACCTTAGACTCCACCAAACTTAGAGATTTTTCTTCAATTTATCAGAAAATTGATTATTCTGAAAACTTCAGCTTCTTCAGAAAAGTCTGCTGCAGATTAATCACTCATTGACTAATCAATCCTGTAAAGTTTTTGATAAAACTTTGCACAACACTTCGCCTTAAGATTGCGCAACTTTACCAAGTTAAATCTCTCAAAAAGATTGAGTATATACTGAGAAATGTGTGAAACATTTTACCTATGTCTGAAAGAGCTTCTCTACAATGGCGACTTTGACACCTGCAATTTCTTAGCACTGGTTCTCCCAACTCTGAACCCGTTTGATCAAGATCTTTTAGCCATAGATGGCTTACCTTCCAACTTAGATTTTAAGCCCTCACTTGTGTAAAACTTTACACTGTGGACTGAGCAATGATCATTTCATTGAAGATGAAATGTGCGCCAGATTTTACGACTCTTAAAACATTCTTACATATGAATGTTCTTAATCAAAATTCTCTCAGCCTGATTACAATTAACCTCTCAAATTCTAGCCATAGATAGATTAGCTATGGACTTAGATATGTGCAGAAGGATTTCTCAAAAGATTAAACACAGAAGGAGCAGACAGCAAAACATCGGGCGCAAGTTTCTCGATTTCTTCAGAAAAATTTACATACAAGTGAGGATGGATGATTCACTCACTTCCAATGTGTCTAATGACACTAATTTCTCTCTCCCTATTCTCTAATCTTCTTCTGCTCTCTTTGCCCGACATTTTCCAACATATTTATAGATGAATATATACAAGTGTATGACTAAACAAAGGTATAAGTCAGCTAATGTACATATGTGTACATATCTTTGGATTTTCTGAACATGTCCTTCCTTCAACCATCTGACTTTGTTTTCTTCTTGACTCCTTGACTTCATTTCTCCATAATCCTTCAATTGATGATTGTCATGCACCAACACTGCATATAATCAGTTACCCAATAGAAGCTACCTAGGCTTATCGAGCACCTATGAACAACTATCATGCATCTCCTATGGTGAGGCTGGGTAAGTCTTCCACCTACATTACCAAAGAGACCTCGACATCCGGGTGTCTCCGAGTTAAGAAAACCTCACCACGACCCTCTTTTTCAAACGTAAAAGGCTTTATGCAAAAACATAACCGCTATATCATACATGGACGTACATAAGAGGTATCCACAGAAGCGTACATGGTGTGTATGTGCTCAATATATGTAGTAAAATGACACTAAAAGGCTGAATGCTGTTGATATATTTAGGTAGTGATGTGTGTGAACACACTAGGACCGCCGAGGCACTTTTTTCCCTCTTTAGGAGGTTTTTTTCCCCCGGCTTGTATATACGCCGATTGCCCTAATGGGCTACTTATCTTTGTACATTCTCTAGTAATACATTCAGTATTGTGTGTTTGTGCTCCAAGATTCTTCTTCTTCCTTGTGCTGTTCGCGTGCCTCCGCAGACATCTATCTCCAACAATTGGTATCAGAGCAGGTCGTCGCTTCATCTAGGGCGCCGTCGGCACTCCTCCGTTTGCAGCCTCAGATTCACACGAAATTTGGTGAGCATACTCAGTGTGTTTCAGAGATCAAAACAGCTTTGCTGTGTGGTGCCGAAATCGCGATCAGAGCTTGTTTCGACCTTCGAACGCATTATCACAGCGCTTGTGCAGGCTATTTCGTCTTTTTGTGCCAAAGGTATATACCAGTTTCTGTTCGCCAGTATAAGCATCTTATACTGGCGAACAGAATTCGCCAATTTCTAGCAAAATTCGTTGGGGAAGTTCTTTTCAACTTTTTGAGATACAATCAATTTTCTGCATCAAGGTATTTTAGTCATCGGCCATGGCTGAAAGCAGTGATGTACTCCGTATGTTGGCTGTTGAGGATAAGTTGGATGGTACCAACTACCCATTATGAGCTTATATGATGCGACATGTATTGGTTGCAAAAGGATTGTGGAACATTGTGCAGGGTGTTGAAAGACGTCCTGTTACACCTCTAACTACAAGTACTGCAAATACAGGTGCTGGAGCTCATGAAGATGGTGTCAAAGATGATATTCCGCAGATTCCAATTCGTGTTGCTGTTTTTGCCGCACCTACTGTAGAGCAGATTCGTTGGGATGGCAGAGATGCCCAGGCACATGCATTGATAGCTTTGTCTGTCAAACGTGCCATTATTCCTCATACTCGCTCTTACAGAACAGCTAAGGATGCTTGGGATACACTTACCACATTGTACCAAGCTAGGAATGAGGCTCGTGTTGCTTACCTCCGAAAACAGTTGGAGAGTGAGCACATGAATGAAGGTGATTCTATGGACATTTTCCTAACAAAGATCAAAGACTTGAAGGAACAATTGATTTCTGCTGATGAGGTTATACCACATAGCTCACTTGTGTAGACCGTTCTAAATGGTCTTCCTGATTCATATCAGAGTTTTGCTTCTACTCTTCGGTTGATGATGAAAGGCAATCCAAATGCCTTGTCATTTGAGGAGTTAGTCTCTGTTCTGTTGCAGGAAGATCAGCAGGCAAAACAGGTCCATTATGCGAGTTGCAGATCAATCTTTCCTGGCTAGTCAGAAGGGCAAAGGAAAATGGAGCTCTTCAACTAGTAAGCAGAAATCTGCTAATTCTGCATATTCGAAGAAGGAAGATAAAGATGAAAAGAAATCAGAAAAGCAGAAATTGTTTTGTAAGTACTGTAAAGGGAATGATCATATCATAAAGAACTGTCCAAAACTAGCTGCTAAAGAGGCAAAGAAGAAAGAGGCTGGAATGGTTGTTGCAGAGGCCTCTACACCAAAAACAGAGTCTGCAAATCTTGTGCAAGAAGAAGAATGGGCATTTACTACTGTCTGCAATTTTGACCCATCTTCTCATGATCAATGCATGTCTACAATAGACTCAGATGTTTGGTACTTTGATAGTGGGGCGACCAAACATATTACCTCGTAGTGCAGTTTCTTCTCTTCACTAGAGCCTGCCCCTACAGGGAATACTGTTACATGCGCCAACAACTCCTCTTATCCTGTTATGGGAGTTGGTAAGATCATTTTGACTATTGCTGATGGTAGTTCTTTCATTTTGTCAGATGCTTTATTTGTGCCAGGGATCAAGAAGAATCTGTTATCAGTTTCTGCATTAGCCAAGATTGGCTTGGTTGTGAAATTTGTTGATGACAGATGTACAATTCATGATCTGTCAAATGGAGATGTTATTATTGCTTCTGGCATTTTATGTCGTGGGCTATATAAGCTCATAGACTATGAAAGATCTAAAGATGATTTGGCATGTGCAGTAAATGATTCTCAAGCTATGTCAGATGCAAAGCTTTGGCATGCACGCTTTGGTCATCTGAATTTTGCTAGTTTGCTATGCCTGCAGAAATCTGAAATGGTGTCCTCTTTGCCCAAACTTGAGGCACCTGGAAAACATGTTTGTGAAGGCTGTATTTTGGGCAAAATGCAGCATTCCTCCTTTCCAAAAGATGGTTCAGTTCGAGCTACACAGAAATTGCAGCTTGTACATAGTGATGTCTGTGGTCCTATGCAGACACCCTCTTTTGGAAATTACCTTTACTTCGTGACTTTCATTGATGATTTTTCCAGTTATGCATGGGTATATCCACTCAAAGTAAAGTCGGAAGTGTTCATGTGCTTTAAACAGTTTTTGGTTTTGGCTGAAAATCTGTCAGCATGTAAAATGGGCACCCTCCGTTCTGATCGAGGGGGGGAATATATGTCTTCTGATTTTAATGCATTTCTGGCTGAACGTGGGATAAAACACCAGTGTATAGTGCCGTATACACCTCAACAGAATGGAGTTGCTGAACGAAAGAATAGGTCACTCATGGAGATCGCGAGGTGCATGGTCAAGAGTCAGGCTTTACCACATAGTTTCTGGCTTGAGGCTGTCATGTGTGCAGCATATGTACTGAACATGTGTCCCACTAAAGCGCTGCAGCCTATCACTATATGAGGCTTGGCATGACCGCAAGCTATCTGTTGCTCATCTGCGTGTTTTTGGTTGTTTGGCATATGCACTAGTGCCTAACAACATTGCAGAAAATTGGATGATAAGGCAGTAAAATGTATTTTTGTTGGGTACAGTTCTGAAAGTAAAGGCTATCGTTTGTATCATCCACAGACTAAACGCATTTTGGTTAGCCGTGATGTTGTCTTTGTGGAAGATGCTATTCAGCCATTGCTTTCATGTACTAAGGAGACATTTGTTAGCTCCAAAGACATGTATGATACTTTGATGCCTCTTTTTATAGGTGCACACTCTAGTGCTGGTCCTAATGAGGCAACTTCTCAGCCTTTGCAGGTTTCATATGATGATGCAGATCATTCCATTTCTGATGCATATTTACATGATGCACTTGTTGATGAGAGAAATGATATTGAGCAGGCAAAAACTATGCCAAAATGGTTGGTGCAGACTTTGCGTGGCAACAAATTAGATGCACCTTTGTCATATCGTACTCGTTCAGGCTCTCATAGTGCCTCCTTTGCATCAGATTGCTATGCTATGGCTGCTTCTAGTCTCTGTGATGAGAATGAGCCTGTTTCTTTTGATGAAGCACAGAATTCATAAAATTGGATGGCTGCTATGCAATCTGAATATGATGCTATAATGAAGAATGGTACATGGTCTTTATGTGACTTGCCTCCTTGCAAGAAGGCCATTGGCACTAGGTGGGTATACAAGCTGAAGCGTAAACCTGATGGTACAGTTGACAGGTATAAGGCTAGGCTTGTTGCAAAGGGTTATGCGCAGGAAAGAGGCATTGATTTTGATGAGACCTTTGCACCTACATGCCGTATGACTACTGTTTGGAGCATTTGTGCACTTGCAGCCCATCATGGTTGGAATGTACATCAATTGGACATTAAAACAACATTTCTAAATGGTGAATTGCATGAAGAAGTGTATGTTTTTCAGCCCCGTGGGTTTGTGCAGAAAGGGCATGAAAACCAGGTGTGCAGGTTAAAGAAGGCATTATATGGTTTAAAGCAAGCACCATGTGCTTGGTATGAGAAGATACATGCCTATCTGGTTGCACATGGTTTTGAGAACAGTCCAACTGAAAGCACCTTATATGTTAAGCGTGCTAATGATGTGCTTCTGATCATTGTTGTCTATGTTGACGACATGCTGCTCACTGGTCCTATTGAGAAGCATATTGCTGATTTCAAGGCTGATTTGCATGCCTCATTTGAGATGTCTGATTTGGGGCATTTGCATCACTATTTGGGCATTCAGTTTATGCAAGTTGATGGTGGAATGGCTTTGTGTCAAATGAAATATATTGACACATTATTGCATCATTTTGGCCTTGAAGACTGTAAGCCTATTGCCACTCCTATGGAGATAGGTTTACGATTGAGTCTTCATGATGATGGCAACGCATTTGATGTTGTTCTCTATCAGTAAGTTGTTGGATGCTTGATTTACTTATGCATTACTTGGCCAGATATTCAATTTTCTATCTCACAGATGAGCAGGTTTATGCATTGCCTAGGTGTTAAGCATTGGCAGGCAGTTAAGCGCATCTTTCACTACTTGAGTGGTACTCGGCTACTTGGATTGTTTTATCCCAAGGGGGGATCAATACTGCCATATTTTCATGCTTTTTTTGCTAGTGATTGGGTTGGTTACTATGAACTCATGTGTCCACCAGTGGCTTTTTCTTCATGCTCGGTAGATCATGTATATCTTGGTTGAGCAAGAAGCAGCCTACTGTGGCCACTTCCAGTTGTGAGGCTGAGTATAGGGCAGCTTTCACAGCGATTGTTGAGCGTGTGTGGCTCAGACGCCTTATGGCTGATTTGGGTGTTGGCCAGTCTTCTGCCACCACCATCTTCACTGACAGTCAGAGCACATTGGCAGTTGCGAGGAACCCTGTGTTCCATGCTCGCACTAAGCACATTGAGCTGCATTATCACTATGTCAGGGTTCTCTGCTGGGGAGATCAGCTTGGCATATGTGCCCACGCAGGAGAATTGCAGACCTTTTCACGAAGGCTCTGCCTAGGGAGAAGTTTGAAGCTTTCCGCAAAGCTTTGGGCTTACTTCCTTTTGTGGAGTGATTTCCACATAGCTTGGCACTTCCTTATACATGAGTGCCAGCTCCTTGTTCACCGCATCACTCCCAGGGGGGATTTGTTGATATATTTAGGTAGTGATGTGTGTGAACACACTAGGACTGCCAGGGCACTTTTTTCCCTCTTCAGGAGGTTTTTTTCCCCTGGCTTGTATATATGCCGATTGCCCTAATGGGCTACTTATCTTTGTACATTCTCTAGTAATACATTCAGTATTGTGTGTTTGTGCTCCAAGCTTCTTCTTCTTCCTTGTGCTGTTTGTGTGCTTTCGCAGACATCTATCCACCACAGCTATGGATTTGTACATGGACATGCATGTACCTGATTTCAATACACTCATTGGACAACTACTTACTCAAGAGGCAAAGCTTATCAAAAATGGAGAAAGCTCTAAAGGTAATCAATCTTCAGCTTTATACACTGATAAAAGCAAGTCCAAAGATAACAAAGGAAAGGCAAAGAAAGTGGATGATGAAGCAGGTACATATCAAGCTAACTATGCAGGTAGAGGAAGACATGGCAGAGGTAGAGGAAGAGGAGGTAGACAAGGCAGGGGGAGATCCCAAGACTCCAACCCATGTTCTATTTGTGGATTAACTAATCATACAACTGAAAATTGCTTTAGGAATTCCAGGAATCAAAGAGGCAGAGGATAAAATAGAGGAAGTTATGGCTACTCAAGAGGAAGATTCAACAATTATCATGGCAACTAGAAACATTTGAATCACAGGACACTAGAAACATTGCTCTCTTTAATTATGGTAGTCAGACACTCACAAAATTGGAAGTATGGCACAAAAGGTTAGCACATATTGGTGAAAGGTCATTAAAGCAAATCTGCAGGGACCAAAGTGTACTTGGACTCCCTAATTTGTCAAAACAACATATGATTTATAAGTGTAGTGCATGTCAATTTGGAAAGTCTCACAGGTTACCATTCATGAAGAAAGGTTATATGCATGGAGATCTCTTGGAGTTGGTTCATACAGATGTATGGGGACCTAGCAAGGAAGCTTCAATATCTGGATCAAGGTATTATGTCTCCTTTATTGATGATTGCAGCAGATGGACTATCCTATTCTTTATGAAACACAAAGATGAAGTTTTTTCATGTTTCAAAAGATATTTGGCTCTTGTGGAGAATCAAACAGGTAAATCACTAAAAAGGCTAAGGTCAGATGGAGGGGGAGAATACTTCTCCCATGAGTTTTATTCTTTTCTTCAAGAAAGAGGAATCAAAAGAGAGGTAACTACAAGGTACACTCCTGAGCAAAATGGAGTGACAGAAAGGAGGAATAGGACAATTGTTGAAGCTGCAAGGTCTATGTTAAATGAAAAGCATTTACCTAATTACTTATGGGCTGAGGCTGTATCTACAACCACTTACTTGATTAACAGGTTGCCTTCAAAATCCCTTGATGGGATGACTCCATATGAGGCTTGGAATGGAAGAAGACCAAGCTTAGATCATTGTAAAATTTTTGGATGTATTGCTTTTGCTCATGTTCCTTCACAGGTTAGAGGCAAGATGGATCCAAAGGCAGAAAGGTGTGTATTTATTGGATATGACAACAATCAAAAGGGCTACAGGTTATACAACCCTACCAACAAAGGATTCTTGGTAAGCAGAGATGTAGTTTTTGATGAGAACAATTCATGGTATGAAGATTCATGCAGGAAGGTCAATTTACCATACAATCTTGAAGAAGATTTTCCAAAGCTTGGTAGAGAACAACCAAAGATTGAAGAACCAGACACCTCAGAGGATGATGAAGAATCTCAGATGGAAAAGATCAAAGCATGGAAGTCTAAAGGTAAAGCAAAATTACAGGAACTTGGACATGAGGCAGAATCATCACATCATGGCCTAAGAAGATCTATGAGGGAAAAGAAAAAACCAGAAAGGTATGGGTTTGACACCTCATTAGTAACTAAACATTCTATCTACATAGCACAGGACATAAACCAAGAGGAGCCATCATCCTTTGAAGAGGCCAAAGCAAAATCAGAATGGAAGCATGCAATGAAGGAAGAGATTGAAGCACTTAAGGAAAACAACACTTGGGATTTGGTGCCCAAGACTTCATCCATGAAGGTAATAGGCTCAAGATGGGTCTATAAACTCAAGAAGAATTCTGATGGTTCCATTAACAGGTATAAGGCAAGGCTTGTAGCAAAAGGCTTTGCACAAACTCCGGGAATTGATTATGAGGAGACCTTCTCTCGTGTGGCAAAGATGCCTACTATTAGGGTTTTGCTTAGTATTGCCTCTTCCAAGAATTGGAAGATCCTTCAACTAGATGTAAAGAATGCATTCTTGAATGGTTGGATAACAGAAGAGGTATATATGGCACAACCACCTGGTTTTGAGAATCAAGTTTATCCTGATTATGTGTGTAAACTTAACAAAGCATTGTATGGTCTCAAGCAAGCTCCAAGAGCT
This sequence comes from Ceratopteris richardii, assembly GCA_020310875.1. NCBI lineage: Eukaryota > Viridiplantae > Streptophyta > Polypodiopsida > Polypodiales > Pteridaceae > Ceratopteris > Ceratopteris richardii. The sequence continues at coordinate 26,354,478 of CM035434.1, read as the reverse complement.
TGGAATTTCAGGCTTGTTTCATTCTTGCAGGACAAAGGCTTTCAACCAAGCAAGGTAGATCCTTCACTCTTTATCAAAAAGAGTAACTCTGAGGTCATCTACCTATGTGTATATGTAGATGATATTATATTGACTGGAAATGATGCAGATGGTATGAAGAAGATCAAAGATCAGATGAGAGAAGAGTTCAAGATAAGTGATTTGGGTTCACTTACCTACTTCCTAGGCTTGGAAGTTGTCTACAAAGATCATGGTACTCCAATGGAGGTCAATCACAAATTGATCTCACATGAAGGTGAACTCATAGAGGACATCTTATCATATCAAAGTCTAGTGGGTAGTCTCAAATATGCCACATTGACAAGAGTAGATATATGTTATAGTGTGAGTGTGCTAAGTCAATTTATGCACACACCAAGGAAACCACATATGGACGCTGCCAAAAGGATTCTCAAGTATCTCAAAGGAACCATAAATGAAGGACTTTATTATCCTTATGTATCTGATTTAGGTTTGAAGCTATTTTCTGATGCAGATTGGGCTGGCTCCAAGGAAGATAGAAGGAGCACTTCAGGTTATCTTACCTTTGCAGGTTCAAAGCTTATTTCATGGTCATCCAAGAAGCAACCCACAGTTGCTCTCTCTTCTACTGAAGCTAAATATAGAGGTCTTGCCATAACTACTCAGGAAGCTATGTGGATGAAGACATTGTTCAAAGATCTTGGATTGGAGTTTGGAACTCCAACTATTTATGGTGACAATATGAGTTCTATTCGTTTGGCTGCTAATCCTATTTTTCATGCAAGGACTAAACATATTGAAGTTCATTATCACTATGTAAGAGAGAAGGTTCTAAGCAAAGAGATTCAAATATCATATGTGTCCACTCATCAACAATGTGCAGATATTCTAACAAAAAGCATTGGATGGTACAAAGCTTTGCAAATTCAAGGCTATGATTGGTTTACAGGTAATCTTGGAAGATTGAAGACCTCAAGCATACTTGGCTTGAGGGGGAGCTGATGGAGCAAGTCTATGACAAGCCTAATTATTGGCTTGAGTCCCACAAAGTCATAGAAAAAGCTTTAAAATGAAGACTATGTAAAGTTCACTTGTGAACTACCTCTTGTAACTTTTGAAGAGTTTACTTAATGTAAAAGTAAGAGAATCTTAAGTGGTTGAGTCCACTTGATCAAAAAGGGAAAGAGGAGCCACAAATTCGTGATTTGTGGTAGGTAGAGAATCAAATCAATCATTGATTGATTGGAGAGTGATTGAGGGAAGAGTTAGCCTCCCAAACTCAACTATAAATAGATGGCAGTTTTAGTCGTGGTTAGAGAGACCTATGTGAAGACCTCCAAGAGCTGAGCTTTATGCCATATCAAGGTGTGATTACAAGGCACACATATGTATCAGTAAGTCCATTGTATTGTACAAGCAATATACTTTCATTTTCATGATTATTTGAGTTCATATGTCCATGTTCTTGTGAAGTGTACTACTCACTACCATTACTCTCAGTTTTCACAGTCAGATTGCAGAGATGTTTTCTCTGAGCTTGGTGCATCATTTTCAGTGATTTAACTTGGTAAAGTTAGCTCTATAAGTCTACTATATGGTCACAAATTTTCATGTCATTTGGAGGTTGCAATCTTCAGTTATGTTCATTTGAAGTCAACAGGGTCTGTTCATCTTCACTTCTCTGTCAGGTACCCGACTTTTTTACTCATCTTGTCAGAGCCATTTCTCAGTGGTTACTTATCCAAACTCAATGATTTAAAGCTTTTTGGATTCCACTTACTGTCTAGTATAACCATACAAATTGTCATAATCATTGGAGTCCTAAATTTTGAGTTATGTTCATTTTTATGCTCACTGGTCTCAAACTGTAGCAGCCCATGAAAATCGGGATGATGTCATCACTTGTTAAAACTCATTCTCAGTGTGTGGTTATTATTTTTGATGAGATTACTCTTGAAAGTTAGCTCTTTAAGTTAACTAAAGTTTCCCAAGAGGAATTAAGCTAATTGCCGCTGTGCTCAGAGAATTATGCAAAACACTGGACAGGTGTATGAACCAAGAATAGCAATTTCTTCACCTCTGAGCTAACTCCAACTTATCTGTTTTGATCTATCTTTTTGAGAGTGATCTTCCAAGGTACATAGGGTGTCTAATACATCCATTGGCAAGCTAAAAGGGCCCACCATATACTCCTGGAGTTCATTTGGCTGGTGTAGATCAAGGATTTTGCAACACCTCTTCATCTTCAAGCACATACCTATCCATCTCTTCACACATCAGACACCACAAGAGTGTATCTTAGTGGCAAGAGATTGCCACGGTTAAGCGAGCTCCGGGGGAATAGTACTATGATGGGTGACCTCTCGAGAAGTACCAAGAACCTCTATCTTCCTTGATCGTTGAGATCCTCCCTCGCACGCAGCCAACAGTGCCAACGGTGACTTTGGTGACTCGGATGACAAGGTATGCCAAGGTCTATGCCTTGGTCGTCTCCTTAATCATAATCCTTGGAGAAAGCCAAGGAGGGGTTGCTCGCTTCGCTCGCACAAAAGGAACAAAGCTTTTGCCTCGAAATGCTTTGATACCAATGAAGTAATTCAATGGTGATGCACCACAATGTGCTCTCCTTCTCGAGAGCTTAACGACGATATCCTTGAAGTAGAAAACTGAGCTCCTAGGGCCGCATAGAGTACTTCGCACAGAGGCTACACAATATGCAGGAAAAACACAGTACACAGGGAGCATGAAGACAAACTTCTTAGGTATTGCAAATGCGGTCAAACTTACAGTCTGGGATTGACCTGACCACTATATGTTTTATTAAAGAACATATACAAAGAAGTGTCCAATGGCCATTTGGCCTTTCACATGGACAATAACGGTAAAAATAAATGTAGCAACACGTGAATCTATCTTTCAATCTCTTAACAAAATATGGCTTCAATGATTTGAACTTTCAAAGCTGGATACTTAAACATTGGATGGCATTGTTTGAACCATATAAATAGCTCCATCTACATTACACAAACAAGTGGCTATTAGTAGTCATTAATTAGCTTGTTAACAATTTGCTATTACTAAGTAGCTAGTTCTTGGTTAGTTGTTACAAGGTGTTAGCTTGTTACTATTTAGCTATTACTAAGTAGTTGGTTCTTAGTTAGTTGTTAGTAATTAGCTATTAGTTTAGTTTGTTAACAATTAATTATTGCTAAGTAGCTAGTCCTTTGTTAGTTATTTGTAATTAGTTATTACTAATTAGCTATTACTAATTAGCTTGTTACCAATTAGCTATTACTACGTAGCTGGTTCTTGGTTAGTTTTTGGTAATTAGATATTACTAACTAGCTTGTTACTAATTAGCTATTACTAAGTAGTTGGTTTTTGGTTAGTTGTTTGTAATCAGCTATTACTAATTAGCTTGTTACTAGTTAGCTATTACTAAGTAGCTGGCTCTTAGTTACTTGTTAGTAATTCTCTATTACTCATTAGCTTGTTACTAGTTGACTATTACTAAATTGCTGATTCTAAGTTACCTGTTAGTAATTAGCTTCTTACCAATTAGCTATTACTAAATAGTTGGTTGTTAGTTAGTTGTTAGAAATTACCTATCAATAATTATGTTGTTACCAATTAGCTTGTTACCAATTAGCTATTACTAAGTACCTGGTTCTTAGTTAGCTTGTTAGTAATTAGCTATTACTAATTATCTTGTTCCTAATTAGCTATTACTAATTAGCTTTTTACTAATAAGCTATTACTAATAAGATATTACTAATTAGCTATTACGAATTAGACATTACGAATTAGCTATTACAAATTAGCTATTACCAATAAGACATCACAAATTAGCTATTACGAATTAGCTATTATGAATTAGTTATTACGAATTAGTTATTATGAATCATCTATTACAAATTAGCTATTACTAATTAGCTATTACTAATTATCTTTTACAAATTAGCTATTATGAATTAGCTATTACGAATTAGCTATTACAATTTAGCTATTATGAATTACTATTACAAACTAGCTATTATGAATTAGCTATTATGAATTAGCTATTACAACTTAACTATTACTAATTAGCTATTAATAATTAGCTATTATGAATTAGCTATTACTAATTAGCTATTAGTAATTAGTTATTACTAACTAGATGTTAGTAATTAGCTATTACTAATTAACTATCAGGAATTAGCTATTATGAATTATCTAATACTAATTAGCTATTGTGAATTACCTATTACTAATTAGCCATTATGAATTAGCTATTATGAATTAGCTATTACTAATTAGTTATTACTAATTAAATATTATGAATTAGCTATTAATAATTAGCTAATTAGCTATTAATAATTAGCTATTATGAATTAGCTATTACTAATTAGCTATTAGTAATTAGTTATTACTAACTAGATGTTAGTAATTAGCTATTACTAGTTAACTATCAGGAATTAGCTATTATGAATTATCTATTACTAATTAGCTATTGTGAATTACCTATTACTAATTAGCCATTATGAATTAGCTATTATGAATTAGCTATTACTAATTAGTTATTACTAATTAAATATTATGAATTAGCTATTACGAATTAGCTATTACTAATTAGCTTTAGCTTGATACAAATTAGCTATTACTAAGTAGTTAGTTCTTGGTTAGTTGTTAGTAATTATTTATTAGTATTTATTTTGTTACCAATTAGCTATTATGAATTAGCTATTATGAGTTCACTATTACTAATTAGCTATTATTGATTAGCTTGTTACTAATTAGCTATTACTAAGTAGCTAGTTCTTGGTTGATTGTTAGTAATTAGTTATTATTAATTATCTTGTTACCAATTAGCTATTACTAAGTAGCTAGTTCTTGGATAGTTATTAGTAATTAGCTATTACTAATTAGCTTGATACTAATTAGCTACTAAGGAGCTAGTTTTTTGGTTAATTGTTTGTAATAAGCTATTATTAAGTAGCTGGTTCTTGGTTAGTTGTTTGTAATTAGCTATTACTAATTAGCTTGTTATCAATTAGCTATTACTAAGTAGATGGTTCTTGGTTAGTCGTTAATAATTAGCTATTACTAATTAGCTTGTTACTAGTTAGCTATTACTGTTTTTTAATAGCTATTATTAGATAGTTTTGTAATTCACTATTATTAGTTGTTTTGTAATTAGCTATTATCAGATAGTTTATTAGTAGTTATCTACCAAGTAGCTATTACTAATCAGCTTGATCTTATGCATTTGTTATTAATTAGCTATTATTAAATAGCTTGTTCTGAATCAACTATTACTAATTCTCTTTTTACTAGCTAGTTAGTGTTGATATATTTAGGTACTGATGTGTGTGAACACTCTAGGACCGGTGGGGTACTTTTTTCCCTCTTTAGGAGGTCCCCCCCCTTGTATATACACCTACTGCTTTAACCGGCTACGTATCTTTGTACATTCTAGTGGTAATACATTCAGCATTGTGTGTTGTGCTCAAAGCTTCTTCTTCTTCTTCCTTGTGTTGTTCGTGTGCTTCCGCAAACGTCTAACTCCAACAATTGGTATCAGAGCAGATCACCACTTCATCTAGGGTGTTGTCTACACCTCTCCGGTTGAAGTCTCAAAATTGCACGAAATTTGGTAAGCATACTCAGGGTCTTTCAGAGATCAAAACTACTTTGTTATGTGGTGCCAAAATCACGATGTGAGCTCGTTTTGGCCTTCGAATGCACTATCGTAGCGCTTGTGCAGGCTATTTTTTCTTTTTGTGCCAAAGGTATATACCAATTTTGGTTTGCCAGTATAAGCATCTCGAAGTCTGCTAGAGGTTTAGCAAAATTCATTTGAGCAGTTCTGTTCAATTTTTTGAGATAGAGTCAATTTTCTGCATCAAGGTATTTTAGTCAAAGGCCATGGCTGAAAGCAATGATGTATTCCGTATGTTGGTTGTTGAGGATAAGTTGGATGGTACCAACTACCTATTATGGGCTTATATGATGCTAAATACAAGTGCTGGAGCTTATGGAGATGGTGTTGAAGATGATGATATTCTACAGATTCCTGTTCATGCTCCTGTTTATGTTGCACCTACTGCAGAGCAAATTTGTTGGGATGGCAGAGATGCTCATGCACATGCATTGATAGCTTTTTTATCAAACGTGCCATTATTCCTCACATTCGCTCTTGTAAATAGCTCAGGATGCTTGGGATACACTTACCACATTGTGCCAGGCCAGGAATGAGGCTTGTGTTGCTTACCTCCGAAAACAATTGGAGAGTGAGCACATGAATGAAGGTGATTCTATGGAAAATTTTCTCACAAAGATCAAGGATTTGAAAGAACAATTGATTTCTGTTGATGAAGTTATACCAGATAGCTCACTTGTGCATACCGTTCTGAATGGTTTTTCTGACTCATATCAGAGTTTTGCTGCTACTCTTCGTTTGATGATGAAAGGCAATCCAAATGCCTTGTCATTTGAGGAGTTAGTCTCTGTTATGTTGCAGGAAGACCAATCTAGGCATAACAAGCCTATTATGCATGTTGCAGATCAAGCTTTCCTGGCTAGTCAAAAGGGCAAAGGTAAATGGAGCTCTTTTACTAGTAAGCAGAAATCAGCATATGTTGCACATTCAAAGAAGGAACACAAAGATGAGAAGAAATCAGAAAAGTAGAAATTGTTTTGCAAATACTGTAAAGCAAATGATCATGTCATCAAGAGCTATCCAAAGCTGGCTGCTAAAGAGGCAAAGAAGAAAGAGGCGCGAATGGTTGTTGTAGAGTCCTCTACATCGAAAACAAAGTTTGGTAATCTTGTGGAGGAAGAAGAATGGGTGTTTACTACTGTTTGCATTTTTTATCCATCTTCTCATGAGCAGTGCATGTTTGCAGTAGACTCAGATGTTTGGTACTTTGATAGTGGGGTGACCAAACATATTACCTCGCAGTGCAGTTTCTTCTCTTCACTCGAGCCTGCCCCTATAGGGAATACTATTACATGCACCAACAACTCCCACTATCCTCTTATGGGAGTTGGTAAGATCATTTTGACTACTGCTGATCGTAGTTCTTTCACTTTGTCATATGCTTTGTTTGTGCTAGGGATCAAGAAAAATGTGTTATCAGTTTTTGCATTAGCCAAGATTGGCTTGGTTGGGAAATTTGTTGATGATAGATGTACAATTCATGATCTATCAAATGGCAACATCATTATTGGTTCTAGCATTTTATGTGCTACATCACATGCAAAGCTTTGGCATGTACGCTTTGGTCATCTGAATTTTGCTAGTTTGCTACACCTGTAGAAATATGAAATGGTGTCCTCTTTGCCCAAACTTGAGGCACCCGGTAAATGTTGAAGAATCACTCACAAATTTGACATACAGATAGACATAAAGACGAAGAAAGACAAAGAGAAGCAGTAGCAAAACATTCAGAAAAATCAAGCCTTAGTGAAGGGACAAATTCATGGCTGTAATATAGTTCATAGAAACTTCCAGTAAAACGAGTTTTTGAATCTCGGATCAAAATGTATATAAGAGAGAGCATAGAACCGGAATAAGAGAGGTGAGAATAGAAGAGCGCATATAGAGGAAGAAGAAGACGCCAGAGATCGCGTATGTAAAGATGAATAGTAAAGCCTGAACTGTCGGGTATTCATCTAAGAGAGATGGTAAGGAATAACTACTCAGAGTAGGAGAGTTTTCCATAGCTATGAGCAAAGTGAGGCCAAGCTATTTTGTACACATCTTCTCTAATAGAAAACACATGTTCATGTGGAAGATTGAGCACATTCTTTGTATGTGAAGAAATCTGAGTAATTTCATGTTACTGTGAAAGTTAGTTAACAGTTACAGTTTTTCTCAGTAAACATTTTCCGGTACTTCTGAGAGTTAGATATCATAATATAGTGTAAAGATTTTCATGAGTCATAGCTCATCTTGAAGCTAGTAGTCTCAACTATAAGGTGATAAAAAAATCCGGTGAAAAGGAACACGTACACAGAGTACAAAGTCTGACCATAAAAGACATCCTGAACTGGTGAAGTTTTTTCTTAAACTTCAGAAAGAGTTCATTTACTGAAGGAAGCTCAGGTATTACTTCCTTACTTCATCAACAATCATTTGAAGTAATCACAAACAGAATTGCAATTGATTCCGGTAAGATTCCGGTAAGATTCCGATAAGATTACGGTGACATTCCGATAACAGTCTGGTGAAGTTCCGGTGAAATTTTGGTGAGTTAAAAACTCAGCTTTTACACAGTTAAGTAACGAAAAGATTATCTAATTGTAAGCAAACACAGTTGTGTAAAGTTTTGAAGTAAATCAGCTCAGAATTAAAGCTTGAAGGAAATGCGAAGCTTTCTGTAAAGAGATTTTTCGAAGTCCACTAAACAGTGGTAAAGTTTCGCGCTGCTAAGCTACTGATGATTATAGAGGTGTTCTAACATCACTTTAGCTTAGTTCTTGTTGTGATACAACAAAATTCCGTAGCTTAGTTTGTTAAGTTTTTGTTGTGTCGGCATCAACAAGTGGTATCAGAGCAGTAAGATCAGCAGGTGGTACCAGAACAAGAAAAGGTTCTGAAAAGCAGGAAAGGTTTCTTAGAAGAAGAAACGGAAAGAGAATTTGAAGAATTCTCATAAAGAAAAGTGAAAGCTAAGAAATGGTGTCAAGAAACATTCCGAAGTAATTCTCAAGGGTAAAGGTTTGTAAAAGGTAAAACCTTTTAACATTACACTCACTGGAAGTAACAGAAATAAGAAGATTATGGCAGATCATATCTCTATTGACAAATTGGACAGAGATAATTATTCTGCATGGGTAATGCGCATGGAAGCCTTACTTATGAGTAAGAACTTAATGATATAGGAGAAGAAAAGAAGCCGAATTTTGAAGATGATAGTCAACCGAAGAAAGAAGAGTTAGAAGCCTTGAAGCTGTGGCAGAAGAAAGATGCAACGGCAAGAGCTTATATCTACAATACCGTTACAAATCATCTACTACTGCACATTAGAGGTCTAGAGAAAGCAGAAGATATATGGAGTGCATTGGAATATCATTTCCAAAATACGACAAAAGCTAGGAAGGCTAGCTTATGGTCAGAGTTTACAATGTTCAAGAAAAAGCAAAGTCAAAGCATTAGTGATTATGTCACTAAGATGAAAGACTTGGCGGACAGTCTTGGATCGATTAATGAAGATATCGAAGATCACAGGTTAATAGCGCAAGTGCTTGCAGGTTTGAGAGGAGATGAAAGGTGGAAACCTTTCGTACTCTCAACTGAACTTTCTTTAAATCATTTTGTACCAGATTTAAATCAGTTGCTTGGACTAATGCTAACGTTTGAGCAAGATTTGAAGACAGATGGAGATAAGGGACATAGTTCCGCTATGTATGCAAAGAATAAGAAGAAAGGTGATAAAGGTAAAGAAAAAGATGAAGAAGAAGTGACTGCTCAAGCAAATTATGCAAGAGGAAGAGGTAACGTCAGAAAAAGAGGTAAAGGAAGAGGTAATCAAACTAACAACAAGAAGACTTGTTGGATTTGTGGATTAAGCAATCATTTGGCTTATGATTGCTGGCATAATTCTCAAGGATCAAGTCGGAATCAGAACAATAACAGTAGAGGCAGAAGCGAAAGATATCAAAGAGGTAGACAAAGCCAAAGAGGCAGATATGGTAGAGGTGGAGCAAGAAGTTGGGGACAGAATCAGTCTCACAACACTACCTACTACAACTATGCGAATGATACGCAGAATGATGATCATACAACGTTGATGATGAACTCGATAAGTGTGACAGAAAACGAAGGCCTCAAGGTATTCTATATTGACTCTGGTTGTTCAAATCATTTGTCAAGAAATATAGAATTGTTATCAGAACTTGAAGGAGGTATTTCAAATCATCCAGTACAGACAAGTGATAACACAAAACATAATGTAAGGTCAATTGGAAAGGTAAAGTGTAAGAATGGAGCTGACCTACTAACAAATGTTTTGTATGTTCCAACAATCCCGAAGAATCTGATCAGTGTGGGTCAGATAGTAGAAAAAGGTTTTCAAGTCAGGTTTACAAATGAAGGAGTATTTGTTGAAGATCCAAAGAAAGGATACAAACAAATTGTCCATGGTAAAAAGGAAGGTAGACTTTTTACTCTTAAAGTACAAGGGAATGTTGGTCAAGCCTTGATCACATATGGTGATGAAGTATTTATAGAGCTAGACCTCTGGCATAAGAGGTTAGGACATTTTAATGAAACAGGAATCAAAACTATGGTGGAGAAACAATCCGTAAGAGGATTACCAAATATGAAGAATCAACATATGATTCACAAGTACAAAGTCTGTCAGATGGGAAAAGCACACAGGTTACCATTTCAGAAGAAAGGGTACAAACACGATGGTGTGTTAGAGCTCATACATACAGATGTATGGGGACCAACAAAAGAAGGATCTATCAGTGGCTCAGGGTATTATGTTCTTTTTATTGATGATGCAACAAGATGGATAACTCTTTATGTTTTGAAAGAGAAGTCAGAAGTATTTGAAGCTTTCAGGCATCTTCATGCATATGCTGAAAGACTTACAAGACAAAAACTCAAAAGACTAAGGTCTGATGGAGGAGGATAATATTTTTCTCAAGAGTTCAATGATTATCTGTGGAATGCAGGAATAAAAAGAGAAATGACTTGCAGGTATACACCGCAACAAAATGGAGTAGCAGAAAGAAGAAACCGAACTCTAATTGAGTTTGCAAGAGCAATGCTAAAGGAGAAGAATTGTCCAAATTATCTTTGGGCTGAGGTTGTAAATACAGCAACATATTTGGTAAATAGATTACCATGTACAGCTTTGAATGGGATGACCCCTTATGAAGCTTGGTGGGGTAAGAAACCAACACTTGATCATTGTAAAGTGTTTGGATTGATTGCTTATGCTTATGTACCATCACAACTCAGACATAAGCTTGAACCAAAAGCTGAAAAATACGTCTTCATCGGATATGATGAAAAGCAGATGGGTTATAGGTTATGGAGTCCTCTAACCAAACAATTTACTGTTTCTAGAGATGTGACGTTTGATGAAGGAAAGAGCTGGTATATAGATAAAGAGCATAGTGTTGAAACATTTGAAGAAGAGATAAGAAGCAAAGCAAAAGGAAAATCACATATGCAGGTGAATGAAGATGAAGATCATATGCAGGCAAGTACGTACAGGATTGGATCAGGTATGAGAAACGAAGATGAACCAAGATGTGATGAAGATGTGTATTCAGATGCACATGAAGAATATGAGTTAAGAAGGTCAAAGAGAGTAAGGAAACAACCAACAAGGTATTCCTATGACACTTCTTATTTGACTCAGAAAAACTATGCTTACTTAGTAAAGGAAGATGAAGAACCTACGGTGAAGCAAAAGGTAAGAAACAATGGGAAGAAGCAATGAAGGAGGAGTTCAATGCGTTGGAAGAGAACAAGACTTGGGAACTTGTTCCAAAACCAAATGGTAAGAAAGTGATTGGAAATAAATGGGTTTACAAAGTTAAGAAACTTGCAGATGGAAGAATAGCCAGATAGAAAGCTAGACTGGTGGTCAAAGGCTATGCTCACGCGCATGGCATAGATTATGATGAGACATTTAGTCCGATGGCAAAGATGTCAACCATAAGGACGTTGATTGCTATAGCAGCATCAAAAGGATGGAAGCTAAGTCAACTGGATATAAAGAATGCATTTCTGAATGGATATATATCAGAATGAGGTTTACATGGAACAACCTGAAGGTTTGTAAGTTCCAGTTACCCAGATCATGTTTGCAGATTAAGAAGAGCTCTCTATGGATTGAAGAAAGCTTCAAGAGCTTGGAATTACAGACTTGTGAAGTATCTCAATGACCTTGGATACCAAAGTTCGAAGGCAGATGCAAGTCTACTCGTTAAGAGAACAGATGAAGGTATGATCTACATTTGTATTTATGTAGATGACATAATAATCATAGGAACCTCAGATGAAGGAATCAAAGAGGTAAAGAGATTGCTTGAAAAAGAGTTCAAGATTACTGATCTAGGAAAATTATCATATTTTCTTGGAATGGAAGTTACATATACAAATCATGATGTATATGTTTCACAAGAAAGGTATCTCCTAAAATTACTGAACAAGTTTAACATGGAGAATTGCAGAGAAGCTTCAACACCGCTTGAAGTAAAGCATAAACTCAGCAAATATGGTGGTGCAGAGTTTAAAGATATGAGGAAGTATCAGTCGTTAGTGGGAAGCTTAATTTATGCTACACTGACAAGACCGGATCTCAGTTATGCAGTGGGAGTTCTTTCATAGTTTATGCATTGTCCGAAGGATCAACATTGGGTTGCAGGACAAAGAGTTCTTAGATACATCAAAAGAACTATAAAGGAAGGATTATATTATCCTTATACGTCAGATATAAAGCTGAGAGCATACAGTGACTCAAATTGGGCAGGAAGTCAAGATGACAGAAGGTCAACACATGGGTATATGATATACCTAGGAGATAAGCTTGTAAGTTGGTGTTCAAAGAAGCAACACACAGTGGCTTTATCGTCAACAGAAGCAGAATATAAAGGACTTGTGGAAGCAGCGAAAGAAGTGATATGGATGCAGACCTTGTTCAAAAGCATGAGTATTGATCAAGGTATACCTATCATACATGGAGATAATATGAGCTCGTTGTATCTTGCAGCAAATCCAGTATTTCATGCAAGAACAAAACACATAGAGATTCAATAACATTTCCTGAGGGAAAAGGTAATGGAGAAAGAGATTGAAATAGTATACACATCTACAAAGGATCAGATTGCAGATATTCTGACAAAGAGCTTAGAGGGAGTAAAGACAAGCAGGTTGAAAGAAATGGCAGGTATAAAAGAAAAGAAGAATATATGAAAGATCAGAGAATGCAAATTAGTGATTGAGGGGGAGCTGTTGAAGAATCACTCACAAATTTGACATACAGACAGACATAAAGATGAAGAAAGACAAAGAGAAGCAGTAACAAAACATTCAGAAAAATCCAGCCTTAGTGAAGGGACAAATTCATGACTGTAATATAGTTCATAGAAACTTCTAGTAAAATGAGTTTTTGAATCTCGGATCAAAATGTATATAAGAGAGAGCATAGAACCGGAATAAGAGAGGTGAGAATAGAAGAGTGCATATAGAGGAAGAAGAAGACGCCAGAGATCGCGTATGCAAAGATGAATAGTAAAACTTGAACTATCGGGTATTCATCTGAGAGAGATGGTAAGGAATAACTACTCAGAGTAGGAGAGTTTTCCATAGCTATGAGCAAAGTGAGGCCAAGCTATTTTGTACACATCTTCTCTAATAGAAAACACATGTTCATGTGGAAGATTGAGCACATTCTTCGTATGTGAAGAAATCTGAGTAATTTCATGTTACTGTGAAAGTTAGTTAACAGTTACAGTTTTTCCTAGTAAACATTTTCCGGTACTTCTGAGAGTTAGATCTCATAACACAGTGTAAAGATTTTCATGAGTCATAGCTCATCTTGAAGCTAGTAGTCTCAACTATAAGGTGATCAAAAATCCCGGTGAAAAGGAACACGTACACACAGTACAAAGTCTGACCGTAAAAGACATCCTGAACTGGTGAAGTTTTTTCTTAAACTTCAGAAAGAGTTCATTTACTGAAGGAAGCTGAGGTATTACTTCCTTACTTCATCAACAATCATTTGAAGTAATCACAAACAGAATTGCAGTTGATTTCGGTAAGGTTCTGGTAAGATTACGATGACATTTTGGTAACAGTCTGGTGAAGTTCCGATGAAATTTTGGTGAGTTAAAAACTCAGTTTTTACACAGTTAAGTAACGGAAAGATTATCTAATTGTAAGAAAACACAGTTGTGTAAAGTTTTGAAGTAAATCAGCTCAGAATTAAAGCTTGAAGGAAATGTGAAGCTTTTTGTAAAGAGATTTTTCGAAGTCCACTAAACAGTGGTAAAGTTTCGGGCTGCTAAGCTACTGATGATTATAGAGGTGTTCTAACATCACTTTAGCTTAGTTCTTGTTGTGATACAAAAAAATTCCGCAGCTTATTTTGTTAAGTTTTTGTTGTGTCGGCATCAACAGTAAACATGTACGTGGAGGCTATATTTTGGGCAAAATGCAGTGTTCTTCCTTTCTAAAAGATGGTTCAGTTCGGGATACTCAGAAATTGTAGCTTGTACATAATGATGTTTGTGGTCCTATGAAGACACCTTCTTTTGGGAACTATCTTTACTTCGTGACTTTCATTGATGATTTTTCTAGGCATGCATGGGTATATCCATTGAAGGCAAAGTCCGAAGTGTTTATGTGCTTCAAACAGTTTTTGGTTTTGACTGAAAATCTGTTAGCATGTAAAATGGGCACCCTCTATTCTGATCGAGGGGGGAATATATGTCTTCTGACTTTAATGCATTTCTTGTTGAACGTGGGATAAAACATCACTATATAGTGGTGTATACACCTCAACAAAATGGAGTTGTTGAATGAAAGAATAGGTCACTCATGGAGATGGCGAGGTGTATGATCGAGAGTCAGGCTTTACCACATTGTTTCTAGCTTGAGGATGTTATGTGTGTAGTATATGTACTGAACAGGTGTCCCACTAAAGCCCTACAGTCTGTCACTCCATATGAGGCTTGGCATGGTCGCAAGCCATATGTTGCTCATTTGCGTGTTTTTGGTTGTCTGGCATATGCATTAGTGCCTGAACAACATCACAAAAAGTTGGATGATAAAGCAATAAAATGTATTTTTGTTGGGTACATTTCTAAAAAAAATGCTATCGTCTGTATCATCCATAAACTAAATGCATTATGGTTAGCCGTGATGTTGTTTTTGTGGAAGATGCTATTCAGCCATTGCTTTCATGTACTAAGGAGACATTTATTAGCTCCAAAGACATGTATGATACTTTTCTATCTCTTTTTATAGGTAGACAGTCTAGTGTTGGTCCTAATGAGGCAACTTCTCAGCCTTTGCAGGTTTCATGTGATGATGTAGATCATTCCATTTCTCATGCAGATTTACATGATGCACTTGTTGATGAGAGAGCTGATATTGAGTAGGCAAAAACTATGCCAAAATGGTTGGTGTAGACCTTGTGTGATAGCAAATTTGATGCACCTCTGTCATATCGTACTCAATCAGGCTCTCATAGTGCCTCTCTTGCATCAGATTTCTATGCTATGGCTACCTCTAGTCTTTGTGATGAGACTGAACCTATTTTGTTTGATGAAGCACAAGATTCTAAACATTGGATGGCTTCAATGCAATTTGAATATGATGTTATCATGAAAAATGGTACCTGGTCTTTATGTGACCTACCTCCTGGCAAGAAGGCCATTGGCACTAAGTGGGTATACAAGTTGAAGCATCAACCTGATGGAACAGCTGACAGGTATAAAGCTAAGCTTGTTGCAAAGGGTTATGCACAAGAAAGAGGCATTGATTTTGATGAAACCTTTGCTCCTACTTGGCGAATGACTAGTGTTCATAGCATCTCTACACTTGCAGCTCATCATGGTTGGAATGTACATCAGTTGAACATTAAAACAACATTTTTTAATGATGACTTGCATGAAGAAGTGTATATTTTTTAGCCCCATGGATTTTTGCAGAAAGGGCATGAAAACGAGGTGTGCAGGTTATAGAAGGCATTATATGGTTTAAAGCAAGCACCACATGCTTGGTATGAAAAGATATGTGCCTATCTCGTTGCACATGGTTTTTGAGAACATGCCAACTCAAAGCACCTTATATGTTAAGTGTGCTAATGATGTGCTTCTGACCATTGTGGTGTATGTTGATGACATGCTGCTCACTAGTCCTCATGACATGCATATTGATGATTTTAAGGCTGACTTGGATGCCTCATTCGAGATGTCTGATTTGGGGCATTTGCATCACTATTTGGGCATTCAATTTATGCAAGTTGATGGTGGAATGGCTTTGTGTCAAATGAAATATATTGACACATTATTGCATCATTTTGGCCTTGAAGACTGTAAGCCTATTGCCACTCCTATGGAGATAGGTTTACGATTGAGTCTTCATGATGATGGCAACACATTTGATGTTGTTCTCTATCAGCAAGTTGTTGGATGCTTGATTTACTTATGCATAAATTTGCCAGATATTCAGTTTGCTATCTCACAGATGAGCAGGTTTATGCATTGCCTAGGTGTTAAGCATTGGCAGGCAGTTAAGCACATCCTTCACTACTTGATGGATTGTTTTATCCCAAGGGGGGATCAATACTGCCATATTTTCATGCTTTTTTTGATAGTGATTGGGTTGGTTACTATGACACTCATGTGTCCACCAGTGGCTTTTTCTTCATGCTTGGTAGATCATGTATATCTTGGTTGAGCAAGAAGCAGCCTACTATGGCCACTTCCATTTGTGAGGCTAAGTATAGGGCAACTTGCAAAGCAACTCTTGAGTGTGTGTGGCTCAGACGCCTTATGGTTGATTTGGGTGTTGGTCAGTCTTCTGCCACCACCATCTTCATTGACAGTCAGAGCACATTGGCAGTTGCGAGGAACCCTGTGTTTTATGCTCGCACTAAGCACATTGAGGTGCATTATCATTATGTTAGGGAGAGATTCTCTATTGGGGAAATCAACTTGGCATATGTGCCCACACAGGAGAACATTATAGACCTTTTTACGAAGGCTTTGCCTAGGGAGAAGTTTGAAGCTTTCTGCAAAGCTTTGGGCTTACTTTTCTTTTGTGGATTGATTCCACATAGCTTGGCACTTCCTTATACATGAGTACCAACTCCTTGTTCATCGCATCACTCCTAGGGGGGATTTGTTGATATATTTAGGTAGTGATGTGTGTGAACACTCTAGGACCATTAGGGCACTTTTTTCCCTCTATAGGAGGTTTTTTTCCCCGAGCTTGTATATATGCCTATTGCTCTAACGGGCTACGTATCTTTGTACATTCTAGTGGTAATACATTCAGCATTGTGTGTTGTGCTTCAAGCTTCTTCTTCTTCCTTGTGTTGTTCATGTGCTTCCGAAGACGTCGAACTCCAACAATTAGGTATGCATAACTTTGGCTATTACTTGTTATCTTGTTACTTGTTAACTAGGTATGCATAACTTCTACTATTAAATATTAGCTTGTTGTCATAGTAGTTATTACTAACTAGCTTGTTACTATTTAAATTCTATATTAGTTAGTTCATGTTTAGTTAGATATTACTAGTTAACATTTTACTATGTCTAATTAGCTAAAATCACTGACAACTAAAAATGGGATTACGTGAGATACATCAAGAAAGTGAATAGGGGGCTCCAAATATTGATTTCTACCAAGTCGGGTCTTGCTTATATCCTTCTTGTTTGGTGAAACCCTACTCTTTGTTGTAAAAAACATGATAATTAGATCCTTGACCTCTTGTGTGATACATGTGGTGCATGTTGATCTACGAGTCGACTACAAAAAGCTATATTTAGACTCAACTGCACTTAACCATCCAATCGTATCATAGACGACTTTCCTACTTACTCCCAATACCCTAGAAAGTCTTGAATCATTTATCTAATTTGTTGATGAATACATATCATTATTTAGAATCATCATCAATGTTGATATCTTCAACACAAGGTCATCAGAATTCTTTCTCATACTTTGCAATGTATTTCGAAGATTACTGAAAAGTGCACATGTTACATGATCTTTGCTTCAGACCTTTGCATCAAAAAATTGCCCAATACATGGACCTTGCAACATCCTATTTAGTGCTTTGATTTTATCTTCACAACAAAATTGTCTAGTTTGATTGTTAAAATACTTGATGATCTTATCCACAATGGCATCCAAGTTGCTTGAACTATGATTAGCATTACCCTCCACATTAGTACCTGACTTTTACCTTATATTTCCTTTTCTTTTTCTTCTAATAACATCGTAATGCTTGCTGATCACTATCCACTATTAGTATTGTATTAACTTCCATCAGGAGTAACTGCACCAAGCTTAGTTTCACATATTCTCTTTAGCTCACCATAAGCAGGAGTCTTCTCATCTAGTATACATACAAGGATTTTCAAGGTACCAAACTACCCTTAGCAGATATCTCCTTGGATGCTCTCGTACATACTGTAGTTAAGCATCTCTCAAGTTGCGGACCTTCGAGATCTTCCCTCCTACCAAGGTAAGGGGAAACAGTAGTTGTGGATGCCATGTTCATGCCAAGTGCTTGACATCTACCAGATAAGGCAGCAATAATATCATTCTGCTAGTCGAGACACACTTCTATCAAAAGTGATAAATGCCTAGTAATCAATGGTTCCACCTTCAACTAAGCATGACTCATTCATGTTCCATGAGCCAAACCTGGGAAGAAGCTCTCTCTCTCTCTCTCGTCTCTTTTTCTATCTCTTTTTTTTTTTGGAACAATGTCACTAAACAAGAAGACAAATGTTAGTATCAGAAAAAATAATTGACATATGTCAATGTGCTCTTGTGCATGGGACTTTCAAATGTGTCTATGCACGTCCATGTAATGTGGCCCTATATTAATGCATACTTGGGAAGTGCATGACCTGAATGGTGCAAAAGACAGGGTTGTGCAAGGAGCACATGGTTGTCGCTCGTCGAGGCTTTCGATGTTATTTGCGGATGTTGATGCCATCTATCGTGGAGGTATCCATTGGATCTCGAGATGACAATTGATCCTTCCTCCTTATGGATCCATTTGAGAACAATCTGCGACTGTGTAGTAAGCACCTTTGGCCTATTCATCCTTGGCTGGTTTTGTGATTGTTGTGTCCCTTGTGGTTGACGCTTTGGTTTTGTAGGGGCCGCTGATGCTTTTGGCTTCCAAACCCATACCTCTGTGGCTGGTTGCCTGACTCGCATTGAAGAGGTTAGTTGGTCTACTTTTGTTCTTGGTGTTTGGTTCTGACCTTTGCCTCGCCTTGGCTTCTTTGTTGAGACTTGTCGCGTATGGGAGAGCATAGGTTGTTGCGGACGTAAGAGCTTCCTGGGTACCCACATGTGTAATCGCCCTTGTTGAGCTACAACTAATTTCTTAGGCACCCAAATTTGTTAAATATCTTGTGGTTGAGCTTGTCCGAGCTTCTTCCTTCATCTTCTGGCCTGGTTGGCTCGCCTGGATGGGGTTTGTGGGGGCAAGGCTGGAGGTTGCTCTCCTTTGCATACCCAGATCTGCGTCATGCCCGGAACTGCTTTCTCGTTGAATGTTGTCTTTCTATTTGCTATAGCAGTTGTCTTGAATTGTTGTGCTTGCTTCCTAGGTTGAACTACTGGGGATGCTTTACTCTTAGAAAAAGAAGGAGGGTATGCTTGCCTTTGCAACTGTCCTTCCATGATTGAGTCCATCTGGATCATAGAGCTTTTGACACAAACACTATCTTGCTCGTGAAGATTAGTCTTAGAGGAACTAAGAGAGTGTGTGGTGCCATGATCTGTGAGCATGCAGTTCTCTAATTCTAATGTAATGCATTGTTCATGTACCCAAACTTGAAGAAGCCGGCTTCAGAGGTTTAAGTTAATTGCATGGTCATAGATCCAATCTTGACCCAAGACAAGTGGTTCTGTCAGGTTCTCATCTTGACACACTAACACTTTGACTTTCATTAGAACATCTGGAAGGTAGATGGGAAGTTCCACCTCGCCCAAACAAGGGGTTTCCACACCTCCCAATCCTATGAGATAAGCTTCTATGGGATTGATGTTCAACTGCAAGTCTTGGCAGTAGGACAGTCTAACTGCACTACTTGCTGCACCTGAGTCAATCAATGCTTTCACAGTCCTTGCACCCTTTCCTTGTCCTATCTCTATGTTCACAAAGGGACGTCGGTCAATGACTTGAGATGTAATTATGCCTGATTTTTGGCACATATCCATGTGATATTTTGGGGATTTTGAGTTGACATCTAGGCCTAGTCACCTTAACTTATTTCGCCTAATACGCTCTCTGGCCTCTGCTTGTGCTTCTTCCCTCACCCTTAACTCCTCTTCTTTTTGCTTCTTAGCAGTGTTGAGTCTCGTAAGCATATCCTCTGTAAGAGGTTCTTAGTATAGCTTGACTCTACATCCACTAGTATAGTTTGGCAAGATATCTCCTTCTAGAGTGGCCAACTGAACTGCACCGCTAGTGGAAATTCTATTAATGATCATGGGTCCGTATCCTCTTTTTTGCAACTTACGCGCATGTTGCTTTAGCGTATAAACCAGCACTAGGTCTCCCTCTTTCAATCCTTTATCTTTGATGTGTGCATCAAAGTATGCCTTTTGTCTTTTCTTTGCAGCATAGATGCATGCCGCCACGCGTAGCCTCGTCTCACCTAAAATTTGTTCTAGATCGAAGATCCTAGAGGACAATTCATGTCCATTCCATTCATGCTCTTGTGCTACGTTTAAGGCTGGGATGAGGAAGTCCAATGGTAGTACAACATTCTATCCCAGACCATCTGAAATGGGGTGGCATTCAGTACCGTTTTATAGGCAACTCGATAAGCCCAAACAGCATGATGTAGCTATTTGTCCCAATCAGAGCGTTTATTATTCACTAGTTTTGTCAATACATTACATAGGATCTTATTGGTGCTCTCGGCTTGTCCGTTAGCTTGTGGATGATAGGGGATAGACTTCTTATGTATCACCAAGAATTCTTGGAGAAGATTTTCAATGACTTCATTCAAGAAGTGTGTGCCTCTATCACTTACTAACTCTATTGGTAGTCCATATCTCGTGAACACATTCTCGAATAAGAACTTAGCCGTTGTCTGAGCATCATTCTTTGTTGTGGCTTTGACTTCTACCCACTTTGTAATGTAATCTGTGGCTACAATAATGTACTCTACATGGGAGTTTCTAGTTGGGGGGTTAATACGTCCTACAAAGTCTATACCCCACTTTGAAAATGCACGTCCTCCCATCATTGGCCTCAAAGACATCTCATCTTTTCTAATTGGATACTGTGCACATTGGCATGTGTCACATTTCTTCACATAGGTAAGTGCATCCATATGAAGAGTGGGCCACCAAAGTCCTGAGAATAGAATGGTCTTAATTACTCGGTCAGGACCAAAGTGTCCACTTGCAACACCACTGTGTGCAGTTTCTAAGACTTTCAAATAATCTGATTCATGAACGCTGTCGGGTCGTGAGAGATGCTCGGATGGTGGATCAAGTCATCCGCCTAAATCGTTCGGCACACGCAAGGTGTCTGTAGCGGACTCAGGCTTAAGGAAATAAGGGTTCTAATGACAAAACAATATAAATTACCTAATTCTATGACTAAAACTAAAGTTTTCTTACCAAAAGTAAATAGTTTTAACTAGTTATGGACAGTAAGGACGGGCAGCCTCGTACATAGCAACAGCTTCCTGATATGAGATTGAAACTTCCATAATGGGTTCTTCTACTAAACTTTCAGGTAAGCTAGAGGGTTCTGGTCTGACTAGAGTTGGAGGAATATTTTCAATATTTTCAATATTTTCAATAGTACTGTGCTCAGACTCATGAACTAACTTAGAAGACATCAAGGAAAGTAATGGAAAAACTAATGAAACAATATGATGCTAAACTGTTTGAATGAATGAATTAATAAGCTAATACAAATGTAAAGTCTAGATAATTGGATAAATGTCTAGTCAATTGGATAGTTGACTAAATGAGAAATAAGATTTAAATGGATCTTTAGGCTGTCGCTTTACTTCAATTGTCTTCACTTCACTTTAATTGATTGTAATCTTCAATGTTTCTGAAAAAAGCATTAGCAATTCATGATCAAAACATACATATATATACTCAGAGAAGTTATGAGCTTACCACTCTTTTGAATTCCTGCTTTCTTTCTCATCCATTCTTTAACCCACACTTATCACCACTCTTTCATTTGACTTTTCTCCACTTTAATTACACACTCTACTTATACCATTCTTTTCATCAAATACTTTTTGCACTTTAAATGCATACTTAATTTAGACCACTCTTTGATTTTGCTCACATAATTACCACACTTTTAACCACTCACTTTATCCACTTTAATTACACACTTATTTCACACCACACTTTAAACACCACTCACATTCACCACTCATTAATTATCCACTAGTTTTCATTTTTAATTCTATTATCCTAAATTTAAAATAAATTATTTAAATTAAGCTTAGGTTAAGCTTTTAATTAGTTAGAACCTTAGTATTAAATGCACATACATAATTAAATAATTAATTAAACCATATTTTAATTTTTGTTATTGAACCAATGTTTAGTTATAGATTAATTTCCTTAAATATTAATTATTTTAACCCTTGAATCATTCTAAAACCCTAGAAAACCTACTTAAAACCCATCAAAACCCTATTAAAACCCTTTGGAAATCATTGATAACCCATTAAAATCTTTTGAGACCCTTCAGATGAACCCAATGAACATAAAATCATGTGAACTTAGACAACCCTAGGGTTAAATACCCATGAATCAAGCATGAATAAATATGAAATACTCATTAATTAAGTAATTAGGGTAAACCCTAATAAGAACATATGTCCTGCTTCATCCTTCATACCTGATAACATTTTCAAAATAGTTAATCCAATTAGCACAACTGATCAATAGTGATATAAAAGAGGTTTAGAATTCACCAATAAATATTTTAGATTTTCGGCCATCAATTGGAAGATGCAAATCTTCCCGACAACGCACAATCTTAGGTAACCATCTTTTCCTCTCCGGTATAGGTTGTCTCCAACTAAGGCATAATCTTGAGCCTCTTGCTCCATGCTTCTTCTTCTAGCTACACTAGCCTCTTTGGGTAATGTCCGCGATCTCATAAACTCCACCAATGGAGCACTCCAATCTGGTATTAACGATACATGATAAAGAGTAGCATGCTCCACTAGGGGTTTCTCTTTACACCCTGGACAATTCTTAATCCACTCGTGTATTTCTTTTTCCATGCTAGGCCAATACACTCCTAAACGTTTTAGATTTTGCAATGTTCGTTGTTTAGAGTAGTGATTTCCTAGCAATCCTTCATGGGCTTGTTGCAACCAACTACTATGTTCATCATCCTCAACACAACAAGCCAATACACCCTCAGTATCTTGTTTGTACATGCTTCCTGCCAATATGTGATATTTTTATGATTTGACGATTTCATCTTTGTTTGTTTTCACATTCTTATTTGCGGGTCCGAAGGTTAGGACTGGTACCAGCTTATTTGCCCATTTAGGAACAACTTCTAAATTGAACAAATAAGCATCCGGTAGGTCGTCAGTCACTTCTTGCGGTGACTCTCCTGAAGTGATGCAAGAAAGGTGATCTACCCTAAGGTGGGTTCTACCTTTCCTGACAACAACTTCAAAGTCATATTCCATTAGTAAGAGGAACCATCTTACTAACCGTCATGTATTGCAAGGTTTATTGACCAAATATAACAAAGCTTGATGATCAGTGAAAAACTTAAACCTGTTGGCCAGTAAATAGTGTCTAAACTTCTTCACAGCATATACCATGGCTAATCCCTCTCGCTTAGTTGTGGTATAGTTTCGTTCGGCTGCGGTTAGCTGTCTGATAGCATATGCTATGGGTTAATCTAAATTTCCTTCACCGGTGGGTTGTGCTAGCACACATCCTATGACATGATTGGATGCATCCACATGGACATGGAATGGCTTATTCCAATCAGGAGTCGTCAGTATTGGTGCCGTGCACAAACGTCTTTTTAGCTCATTGAAGGAGTTCTCGCATTCGTCGTTCCACTCAAAATTTGTCAACAAACCATAAAGAGGTTTAGGTATGATCGCATACATGTGGATAAACATGCGGTAATATCCACAATGGCCCATGAAAGCTTGTACCTCTTTAACTTTCCTTGGCCTTGGTAGCTCTGCTATGGCTCTAACTTTGTCCACGTCTGTAGATATTCCATTCTTCGAAACAATATGACCTAAGATTTTACCTTTTCGTACCATGAATACATACTTTTCTAGGTTCAAACAAACTCAATATTCTCTACATTTGTTGAAGATCTGTCTGAGCTCAGGGATGTGGTATCTTCTTTCTTGGGAATGAGCACATAAATCATCCACATAAATCAGCCTATCAATTTCTTCTTTGATTTTGGTTGCATAAGTGTCATTATATGTGTAGGGCTTCTGTTTGGTAGGCTTGGCATCAGCAGTCATGGGGATCGTATGAGAGCATATTTCTTGGATCAAACACGTTCCTATATTCCCTTAATAGAGCTATGAGCTCCATTTCTTCTTTTGCACTTAAGTCATCTCCTATGTAGGTACATCTCTCTTCGTTCTCCTCAATGGTCACAACAATCTTTTTGGTCTTTTCTTTATTATCATATGATTCTCCTATGATGGCCTCTCTCTTAGGCATTCGTACCAAAATTTTGCAGTCGTCAACTTCATATTTCTTGAAATTATTTGGTACTTCAAACAATGATTCCTCCTCTTCTTGTTTCATTGCTTTTCTTTTCTTTTTCTTTTGATTGCCCTCACTTCCATCCTTTGAATTTACCGTTTTAATGCTTGTGAGAGGTTCTTCTTCTTTTTGGTTAAACACTCCTACATCTTCTAAATAGTGCTTTTCCGAGGTAAAGCAACTATCCATCACAATGGACTCTAGATCCTCATCGTTCTCTTCTTCTTCTATGACATCACTAGGGTCACATTCTTCTAGCAAGGGCTGACACATGAACACTGCAATATCATAACCCTCCTCATCACAATGAGGTGTCCATTGTTCTTCATTGATTGCAATGTCCATGGTGGCTAGGATTTTTGCCCAACCATGAGGCTCAAATTCCTCATCTGGAAAGATCATCGGTGTATAGGCTGGGTCTTTAATTGGTCTATCTCCTGGAGAAGTTCCTTCTTCTCTTGCCTTTAAGCATTTTTCCTCTTCCTCTGCGACCTTGCACATCCACAAATGAGTATCTTCATGCAGCCATGATGGATCAAGTGAACTTTCAGAATGCACAGAGATGGAATCTTCTTTCGCTTTGTGGATAGGATTCCACTATAGGGGTGGTACATCTCTGAAGGAGTAATCCTTCAAATTGACCTTGGTGGTGACCCCTAAGTGTTGTAAGTACAAGGAGTTGGTTCCCCAATCCTGTACTATTTGCAATTGTCGTAGGAAGGGTCTTCCTAGGATCATCTCATAGACATTATTTTTCTCAAAGTCACATATAGCAAATGTGTGTTCAAACTCTACACCACAAGTGGTTAGAGTTATTCCTTCGAGCAATCCTAGAGGTCTTTCAAAATGACCATCGGCCATTTGAAGCTTCATTCTAGTTGGTCTTAATGTGGGTTTTCCCCATTGCTTCCACAAGGAGGTGGTCGCAATAGCAACACCAACGCCTGAATCTATGATTGCTTTGGTTGTGTAACCTTGGTAGGTGATTGGAAAATAAGTATTACCTTCTTCACCCTCACACATGTCTCCTATTTTATCGAGAGGTATCTCTGGAACTTTTTGCTTAGAGCCTGTTTTTGGCATATTGGAATCAAGTTCTAGAACCTGATCCTTCGCATGATCCCATAGTTCGGGTTTTGCTTTTAGCAGCTCTTCTACCGTGAGATGACATTGAACCTTAGTGTTCTTCATGACATCAGTGTTCCTTGGGACCACTGAGTCTTCATGTCTGACCAGTATTGTGGGAGCTATGATCTGAAGAGATTCAGATTCCCATGGGCCTAGAAATTGAGGCAGTTCTTCTAAGGTATTAGATTCAAAATCTAACCTTTCGTCTTCTTGTTGCTCCACTTGATCTCCGTAAATGGATGGAATGACTTGGGGAAATTGATCATGAAGATCATCAATCCCAAGAATAGGAGGGGATTTACCCTTCTCCTTGGCCCATTTCTCTTCTTGTATTTCCCGCAAGAACTCTTTAGAGTACTGTTGAATTGAAGGAGGTATTCCAACATCTGTGGAATTAGGAACATAAGCTCCCATTGGTGGTGAGCTTCCTCTTTCAATAACTGGTTGAGCCTCTAGATGTAAAGAAACTTGTGGTTTGTTTACCAACTGCTCTAATCTTTCTAGTAAGCCCTGGAAATGAAAATCCGGTTTGATAGAGTTTTTCTGATTGAACTTTTGACTAGTCTCGAGTATAGCTTGAGCTTGTTCTACCATTTTCATCCGTTCAATCTCTAAATCTGCTCTAGGATAACTCTTGTCTAGGTTTGCAATTGTTGGCCCTTCTTGAAGACGAGCCTGGTAGGCCTTGAACATCATGTCCAAGCCTTCTGGGGTTGGATCTGCAAGAACAGACCCTGGTTGCAGCCTATTTACAATGGGTGGTGGGGTGGGATGAGGTGGAGTAGATGGAGTTTCAACATGCGAGGGGCTTTGAGAAGCAATGTCATCTATTTTTGTTTTCGCTTCTTTCAGGTCTTCTTCTAGTTCTGATAAATTTTTATTCCACTTGCGATTGGCCTTCTCTCTCGTATCTTTCCATGTTCTTGTTTTTTGCTTGCTAGGCTCTCCTGATTCACTTGACTCTGATTGTTCAACTAGCTTATCCTCTTTTAAGGCTTGTGCCCTAGTGACTGCTCGTACAGGAGCCACATTACTGCTACTTGCACTTGAATCCACCACTAAACCTACCACATTTATGGGTGTAACCTTGGGTGCACTAGAGGGGTTCCTGGGACATTCTCACGGAAGATGTTCTTTGCCGCACTCGGGACAAAAGCCTTGTATTGTGATGTTTGGTCCTTGTCCCGGAGATGGTGGATGGGGACGCTCACGAAGGAAATGGTCGCCTTGACATCTAAAACATGGTCCTCTAGGGGCTTGTGGTCTCATTTGTCTCAATTGGGGCCTAGGTTTAGGATTTGTATACATGACATTCGAGTATTCTAGCTCCCAATTTTGTTCCATAGGTGGTGCCTCATATTGATACGAGTAAATCTCACTATGCTCAGGAGACTCTGTGTAATAAGCATGTGGACTACCTTCATGGGAGTAGTCTGAACTATGAGCATGAGAGTCATTCTCTGAGATCAGTGGGGTCACTGGCACTAATGCTCTATTAAGGTTCTCTTCTGCCACTGCATACTTAACTGGAATCACATTGGTAGGAGCTGGTGGTTGGTTTCCTATGACTGGTTGTGGCCTATATGGTGCCTAATATTGCTGTTGTAGTCTATGATTTGGCTGTTGGTATTGGTTCTGATACTTGCCTTATTGGTAAGGTTGCTGATAATTTTGTCTAATAGCCTGTCTATTGTATTGACAATCTTGAGCCGTATGGTTCGTGTATTTTCTCTCAATATTGCAATATGGAGCATTCCTTTCTCTCATGTTCTGGTTGTGCAAAAGGCATACATTAGCCATGTGGTCGCCTCCACAAGTATAACACTGATTCAATGAGGTGACTCTTGGTATTTGTCTATTTTGAACTCCTAGCTTCTTCGCAACTTGCTCTTCTATTTCATCTAGTTCAGTGGAGGCTCTAGAGGTATGACTAGTAGAACTGTCAGAGTCTTTATAGAGTTTGGATAGTTCTAGCTCCTCACCCAAGTGGTCTTCTATGTCAATGCAGGTCCGCACACACTCTTCTATGCTTCTAGGCTCTTTCAAGTACACATATGATCTTAACTTGGTGCTTAGTAAGCCATCTAAAAACAAAGCCACTTGTTTGGATGGTGTGGGTAACTCTAGAGCAGGGCATCTTTCTAGGTACTGTCTAAACCTTCTTCCTATTAGTCGCCCTATTTCTTGGGGTGTCTGCTTGAAGTTGTGGATCAAGGATGATGTGTTATGCGTGATACCACTCTTGGAAAATTCTACAATGAATTCGTCTAGCAGTTGACCTATATCGCGATAGTTGCGACTACTCAGTGGTTGAAACCAAGCTAAGCAGTGCCCTTAAGAGTCAAACCAAATGCCTCGTACTGGGTGAACAAATCCTCAACCTTGTTAGCTCTTAACACTTGTTTGAACTCGACCATATGATCATAAGGATCTCCTGTCCCATCAAAATAATTCTTCATTGCCTTGATCACTTGAGTGGGTCTAAGGGTTCTTGGGTGCTCTCGGGGTCTAGGCGATGGAAAATCATGTTCATCTCTTTGTTGCCTATGTGCTTGATGTCTCTCTCTTTCAGGTCTTTCATTTTCAAATCCTGATCTATTTTTGCCCACAGTGTGTGCAAAACTTACCTCAGGTCTCTCTCTATTTCTTTCTCTCTAGACCTCATGAGCTTGGGATGATCCTACTCCTTGGAGGCCATGGGAAACATTGGATCTTGGTGGAGGGAAAATCAATTCACTCTTCCAAGTATATGCATGTCTATCATATTCTCTTATCAAGAACATTTTCTCTGATGTGTTATCTAGGTAGACAACTTTGCTTGGTATCTCTAGATCCTTGAACTCATAGATGATGACTATGCCCAATTGGCTAGGTTGATCTGGCTTGAATCTCCAAAAGGCTTCCTCTGTTTCTCTATTAAAAAATAGTTGTATGCTTTTGTTGTCTTGAGGGATCCAACCTAGAGTGATCACTCTGGTCAAAACTGACTTACCTCTAGGAGTCTCGGGTCCTTGTCCTACATTTCCTTGTTCTAGGTCTCCTATCTCATTCTCATGAATGATATTTCCAAACTCATCGGTCCTATCTGGTAGGTTGGTGATCACATACATGGTTCCTTCCTTATCAATGTATGAACCCTCTTCAAACTTGACCACCGTGTGTTCAAGTGCAAAGGGTTGATCTAGATTTTTGAGTTGGACCACTGATCGTCTCAGGCCATCCTCATAGATGCGAGCACCTAATCGGTTGGTCCGAATATATTCCAATTGTGTCTTATAGGGACCTTCTAGTGTTTGTAGATGGGCAGTTCCTGAGCCATCTGCACGTTTCCCCATGCTAAAAGACATTTCTGAGTCACTTGTATCTGAACTTAGTACATAAGGATGACCACTTAGTTGTTGTGCCCAAGACTTAGCTGTATGGTTGACACTATACTGAGAAGATCTAATGCTTTGTCTATCCTTGCCTAGGTGTCTACCAGATCTCAGGTTCATAAGCTTGGTTAAGAGTCCAAAATTTCCCCTTGGTATGGTTCAAAATCCTTTGAAATCCCCTTGGTTCCCTAGTCCTACCTGAGGGTCAACTTCAAATTAGTCTATCTGAAAATCAATGCATTATTCTTACAAAAATAGTTGAGGCCATGTAGGATTCGAAACGAGCTTTCCAATGAGCTATAGAGCTCAAAAAATGGACTTTGGATGAAAAAGTTATGTCAAATTAGGCTCCTAGGGGTCAAAACAGGCAAACAGGACCTTTTGGAAAAAATCACGATTTTGTGTGAAAATCACGATTTTGTGTGAAAATCACGATTTTGTGTGAAAATCACGATTTTGTGTGAAAATCGCGATTTTGTGAAATCAAGAGAATCGTGATGCTGTGAAATCAAGAGAATCGCGATGCTGTGAAATCAAGAGAATCGCGATTTTGTGAAATCAAGAGAATCGCGATGCTGTGAAATCAAGAGAATCGCGATGCTGTGAAATCAAGAGAATCGTGATGCTGTGAAATCAAGAGAATCGCGATGCTGTGAAATCAAGAGAATTGCGATGCTGTGAAATCAAGAGAATCACGATGCCGTGGAATCAAGAGAATCCTAATGTTGTGAAATCAAGAGAATCCTGATGCTGTGAAATCAAGAGAATTGCGATGTTGTGAAATCAAGAGAATCGCAATGCTGTGAAATCAAGAGAATCGCGATGCTGTGAAATCAAGAGAATCGCGATGCTGTGAAATCAAGAGAATTGCGATGCTATGAAATCAAGAGAATCACGATTCTGAGCAATCCCCAAGAAATGCGATTTTGAGAGAGAATCGTGTTTTGAAAATCGCGATTTTGTATCTTAGAGAATCGTGTTTTGAAAATCGCGATTTTGAGGCCACAGAGAAGCGTGTTTTCAGAAAATCGCGATTTTGGATGAAAATCGTGTTTTTGAAAATCTCGATTGCCAACAGAGAATCGTGTTTTCACAAAATCGTGTTTTTTGAAAATCGTGATTGCCAACAGAGAATCCTGTTTTCACAAAATTGTGTTTTTTTTTTAAATCGCGATTGCCAACAGAGAATCATGTTTTCACAAAATCGTATTTTTGGCTGAAATCGTGATCTGTGAGAATCGTGATTTTGAGCACAACCAGAGAATCGCGATTCTGAGAATGACCTCAGAATCTTGTTTCCTTCAAAGAGCTTTTAGGCGGGAAATAGAAAATTGTGATTTAAAAAAAAATTTGAATTTTTCACAGAATCGCAATTTTCATCACAGAATCGTGTTTTTTGGCAGGAACTTCAAATTTTTGAGCGCCGAGCAATGGCGAGCTCCGTATGTGCAGAAAATCGTGAAAAAAGACAGGTGCTTGCTCTCCCTTGCACTTCCTAACTCCTTCCCACACAATAATGCATGAAATATGGTATGAAAATGGTGAAAATGCACTAAAAAAACAAGAAATTTCTATGAAGATGAAGATGGAAGAAGATGGAGATGGTGATGATGATGAAGATGAAGAAGAAAAAATAAAAAAATGAACAAAAATGACAGTTTTTTTTACCTTCCAACGTCGCAAATCTACGATCTTACCATCATAACGCTCGTCCTCGAAGCTCTCTCCCCGGCAACGGCGCCAAATTTGGTGTAGCTCAAGCGTAAGCACCACCTCCTTTACTTGTCAATCCGCGGAGACGTGAGGATCAGTATGAAGACCACGAGCGAGTGAAGGCACAAGTGTGTGAGTGAAAGTACACAAGCATGCACACACATACACACACACACACGCACAAGGCAAGATCAAAGAGAGGAACAATGGAAAGCTTCGATTACAAAAGAGTTCTCTTACAAAAGCTCTATTCTCTAACAAGCTAACCTCAAAAATGAGCTCTCTAGCTCTTTTTATAGTTTTTGGACTAGTTTTGGCCCTGTCCAGACCTAGTGTCCGACCTAGTTAAAAATTACGTTCCAGGGCTTATTTGAGGGCTCAAACGAATTCTAAAAATTATGAAAATTGGTAGGATGATACTTCTAATAGTCCTCAAGCTCAAGGACTCCTCTGCTTGAACAAAATGGAGTTACAAAAATGGAAAATGGTATTTACAATGGTTTTTAGTGATGAAAATCACTATTTTTATAGGGATTTCTTCTAAAAATTTGACATACACTTCTTGGAGCTCCCTACTTGCTCCTTCTTCTTGTGTGTCCACCTCTTTGATGTGCTCTTGTGCTTTGTCCTTGGCCTTCAGCTTCAACAGTAGCTACCACATGTCATCGTAAGAGAGCCATATTCCTTTGGAGTTTGGCATTGCACTCCATTTGTATGTGTATGTGGGTTTGGATTTCCTTTATAGATTCTTGATCAATATTTTGAAGTTTGGAATCAAGTTCATTGTTTTCCTACTATAGAGAAAGGTATTAGTCTTGCAAATCCATACTTCTTTCTTCTAATTCAGTCACTCTTTCTTGTAATTAGATGGATTCAATGGTGATCGTTGAATTGCACTCTTCTAAGTTTTCATATTCTTGTCTTAATTGGTTTGAACATTGAATCATAATGTTGACATGGATTGATGTTGTTTGTACAGGTGGAAATGCAAGGGTGGGGGGGGGATGGGGATGAGAATTGTTGATGCAGTGCACAAGGGTGTTGTGGGTGCAGGTGATGTTGGTGGGAGGGGAATGGGAGAAGGTGGGACTGTGGGGGGTGGGGAAGGTACTGTGGGTGGTGAAATGTCCATAGGATCGTACATGGATGTTCGTGAAGGTTCTACCATAAATATGGGTATGGTAGGTGCGATAATGGTGGTGTCTGTGAACAGTAAAGATGAGAGAGGACCGAGGGAAGAACTAGTATGCCATGAAGTAGATTGAACAAGTGGTTGGAATGCAGGTTCAAGAATGGAAGCATAAGGTGACATTGTGGTTGAGGTTGAAATATGGAAGAAAATATGGATGTATATGTCATTGGGGGGTGGGATGGTTTGGATTGATTCTGATGCAGGATAGCCTAGCATGGTGGTAGTTAGGGTTGGTTGGCCCATGATAAGTTGGCAAAGTGGGTGACCTAAGGTGGGTTTATATGAGGTAGAGAGGGTAGTGTAGAAGGGGTTGTTAATTGATGAAAAGATTTGGGAATGGGATATTGGGGCTCCAAACCTAAAAGATGGTGTGGTTAAGGGAACTGCAATGGTACTGACAATGCCTTCTGTGTGAGGGGTGAATGGGGTGGGGTGTGGAATATTGGTTCCTCTAGTTGGGTTACTACTCTGGCACACATCTTCTAATTACCTAATCCACCCATTTCTTATATAATGCACCTGCTATCACCAAATATGGCCTGCTTTTCAATGCAAACTTCTTTCACTGATCAGGTGTAAACTATTGAGGCACTACTCCATGTGTTAGGAATGCTAACAACTAGTCATACCAAGAATCAGAGTCAACAATCTGAGCATTAAATATTTCTACATCTAGAAACCCATCATCCACTCCCACTGGTGCTTCTCTTGAAATAATCAGCCATGGCATGATATTTACATGGAGTATGAACAATCACAAAATCAAATTCCTATGATAAAAGCATCCATCTTGCCAATCTTCCTGTCAACAGAGGCTTCTTGATAAGATATACCAAAGCTCGATGGTCTACACGAAAAACCACTTTATTTCCCAACAAATAATGCCTGAATTTATTCAGAGCATATACCATTGCCAATGCATCATGTTCAATAACCAAATAATTCTTTTATGCTAAACAACTCTAATAGCATAATAAATTGGTCTATACCATCCTTTTTCTTTTTGTTGCATCAACACTGCTCCTACTAGTACATCCGATGCATCTACAAATATGTGAAAAGTTAAAGACCAATCCAAAGGCTGCAAAATTGGAGCTACTAAAACCATCTATTTAATACTTGAAAAGCCTTCTCTTGAGCTTCAGCCCATACAAAGGGAACATGTTTTCTTGTTGAATGCATCAAACGTAATGAGATATTAGCCAAGTACCTCAAATATCTAGCATGCCATTTAATTTGACCTACAAATCTCATTACTTCCTTCACATTTGTTGGAGCTTTAGCTGTCCTAATAGCTTCAATTTTCTTGATATCAATAGCCATCCCCTATCTTCAGATAAAATGACCCAATAAAATGCCACTCTTCACTGCAATGACACTCTTGAACGGATTCAACACCATTATGAATTTTCTGCATCTGTCAAAGCAAGACTTCAGATGCAGCAGGTGTTGTACCTTCTTTCCAAATACTGAAAAATCATCCACAAAGACTTGCATAAAATCTTGCAAATAAGGTTCAAAAACTTTATTTGCCACATAATTAAATGAAGGTGGTCCATTTTTTTAATCCGAAGCTCATAACTATAAACACATATGCCCCAAATTATGTAATAAATGCTCTTTTGTGTTGATCCTCTTCAGCAACACGAATCTGATTATAGCCAAAAAATCCATCTACAAAGCTATACATTTCATGTCCAACTACTGCATCCAACACCGCTCACAAAATGGCATTGGGAAAGGATCCGTAATTGTAGCTGCATTTAATTTTGCATAATCCACACAAACCCTCAACTTCCCATTCTTTTTCGGAACAACAATAATGGGAGATAACCATGTTACTTGATTAACCGGTTTAATGAATCCAACTACCAATAACTTGATAATTTCCTCCTTAACCTGTTTTACCACATTGGGATTCATTCGGTACCTTTGCTGCACAATCAGAATTGCATCTATTTTTAAATTAATCCTATGTTGATGTAAATCTGGCTCTATGCCTTTCACTTGTGAATAATCCCAAGCTGATATGTCAATATAGTCTCACCATTTTTGGTTCAGCATTAGTCCCCAAATTGATTTCCTGAAGTTCATCTTCCTTCACCCTTCCAGACCCCGCATACTTTTCATGTGTTTTTTAAGCCAAATTTATCACCTCCTTTTCTCCCTGATCCAATTTCTGCTGAGTCAAAATTTCCAAAATCTGCTCAAATAACTGTCTCAGCTTTGTTCCTTCCATTGTATCACATACCACTGGTTCACTACTATTTTCCAACAATTCCTCCTCTTTTGATAGCACTCCTTCCACGTCTCGTTCCAATATTGGAACCATAGTTGGATTTGCCTTCAAAATTCTTCCTCTTCATTATCTTCTATCTCCTCCACTAGACTAATGGTCTGAGCCATAAGAGGTTTTTCTATTATGGACATATTCCTTCTTCCTTTCATTGGTATTGTGACTTGCTTTTTGCCCTTCATGATAACAACCACATTTAAACCCCAATCTTGCTTTACCTTGGCCAACCTAAATCATGTTCTCCCTAACAACATCTCATACAGATGGGTAGATTTAGACATTAGAATTACCACAAAATTAACCATAAATGACATCCCTGTAATTACTATTTGCTACTGCTTCAGAATACCCAAGGGTTGAACTCGTGTCTGATTCGCCATGTTAACTTGAAAAGGTGTTGGAACTAGAGGCCCATTTCCTTAAATATATGTTCAGGTAATATATTCACTCCTAAACCACCATCCAACAAAACTTCATCAAATCTTCTTTTCTTATACTGTGCTTGAATTACTGGTACTATAAAGTCCACATCAGCTGGATCAATACTATTGGCTGATGTTGAAAGTATTTGTGTAGTTATTGGTTCTGATTGTTCCCCATCCAACCTTTTCAAAAAATTTTCTCTAAAAGTTGGTACTAAGGATAACAATTGATCCAAGGATAACTATAAAGGAGAGTTAATAATTACCTCAAACCAGTCATTGTCCAACTCTTGCTGAGTCTTCATCCCATCATCTTTCTTTGGTTTATGAATGGGCAAGTCCTCATCATCCTATAATAATATCTGACTTTTATCCTACTTTTGTTGATCTTGGTGGATCTATTTCTGTACTTGGTCCCAAATCTGCCTTTGCTCATGCCAATCAATAGGACCTTTATTTCTTGATCTTGTGACTGCCAGCACTTCCACATCCTTTATCATGGCACATTGTCTATAGTCACAATTCCATTGATCCTCATGATTCTTTTTTAGGGTTCCTAATGTACTCGCACTTGGATCATTGTGAAATTCTTGATCTGATAAATCAATTACAATAACAACCGCCTAAGAAACTTGTTGAGCATGTTACTACTACTGCCCTTGCTGGTTATTCTGATTGTATCGAATACCGGATATACCTCTTTCCTCTCTATGCTTAACCCATAAAGGACAATTAGGACCAATCCAATGATCTGGTGTAGAGCGATACCCACATGTCATCACTCTAGTTGTTCATCCCTATTGATTTCCTTGTTGATGGCCTTGGTGATTTCCTTGCTGATTTCCCTGACCTCTCCATGGAGGTCTCCCTTGCTGCTGCCTCTAAAAACCACCACATCATTGAATTGGAATGGTCTGATTTGCTGCAACTTCATTATTACCTCTTTTATCTTGTCTTGAATTTTGCCCTCTATGCTTTGGTTATACCAGCATTGGCTTGTGGTATGACCTTCTTTATCACAAATCTTGCAAAACCTTATTTCCTTAGGAGCAATTATTGAGTATCCATGCTTCTTTAATCAGCTGATCAAAGCTTCCTCTTTACTTTGCTTCCCTTTTTGTTTGTGATGCCTTCATATCACAACCTCTTCATCCTCACTCTCTGATTCTGAATCAGTGGTACCTTTCTCTGATTCCGATTGTGAATTGGATTCACCATCAGAATTGGAATCACTATGCTTCTTCTTTGTTCTGCCAAATCTCTTTTCTACTCTAGCATCTGCTACTACCAACACGTCAAAACCATTGGCTATATCAATACTAGCCCCAACATGCCTAAGACTGCTTCTTTATCCTTTGAGAAAATAACCTGCTAACATCTCATCAGTAGGTCTCGCATTACCTTGTAATCTTTCCATTAAAATTCTAAATTTCTGAGCATAATCTTCCACCAACATATTCTTTTGTCTGATTGCTCTGAGTTTTCTCAAAACATCATAGGGAATTTTTTCTTTTCTACATCTTTGTAAAAATGTTGTCTTTAATGCATCATATGTAGCAAAATGAGCAATACCATATTGACTAAACTAGCTCATCACTCTTCCTTCTAATGTGGCTGCAAATTGTTGTAATTTGATTCCATCATCATATATTTCTAGATATCCATTTGCTATCCACTTTATTTCATATTGAGCAATGTGGCAGTCAATTTTCCTTTGATCCTCCTCTAAAGTGTGCCACTTTTACTTTAGGATTAGGTGGTGGTTGCGCCATGGGCAATGGCTGAGGCGTGTGCCTAGTTCTTTACTTGGTCGTCCCTCTAAGTGGGTCGAATTGGAGTCTTCTTCTAACTCATGTAGCTGCTTCTGTCAGGATAAACGCTCCTAGTATTATGCCCACTAGCCTTGCTTCTACTTCACCTGTTCCTCCTTCCTCCTCTTCAACTTCAAAATTGGAATATTCTTGTGCTTCATGCCAATCATATGGTTCAGAAAATGAATCCATGTTACCCGTTTGTGCTTGCAAGCATGTG
This sequence comes from Ceratopteris richardii, assembly GCA_020310875.1. Taxonomy (NCBI): domain Eukaryota; kingdom Viridiplantae; phylum Streptophyta; class Polypodiopsida; order Polypodiales; family Pteridaceae; genus Ceratopteris; species Ceratopteris richardii. The sequence continues at coordinate 26,317,832 of CM035434.1, read as the reverse complement.
TAATATACTTTACCAACTCTTCGCCTTCTTTTCGACATTCATTTCTTGCTTCTTGAGCAAACGCAGTAGGATCACCAAATGTGCTTAGGTTCAACAACACATAACTACTCACTTCATCACAAACACTTAGGAAATTAATCTCAACAGTAATCCTTACTCACACAAAAGAGAATACTCACAAACAATACTTTAATTTCACCATTTTCTTGCTATGTCAACACAATATTAGACTGAATTTGCCCAGATAGAAATAAATTCAATACACGCAGAACAGATTAGGCAAAATACTTCATTACTCGGCTTCGAATACCAAAAATTACAAGATAGAAGAGATCACATTCTCCAAAATGGCAATACTGGAACAACACTAAATGGATTCAATCTATGCAATACAATTTATGATTTGTTGTCCTTCTTCTTCTCATCAAACATACACGTCTCTCTCAAATACAATTCCCCCGCTTAAACAAGAATACAACAAACTAGATTCCTATGACATTAGCATAACCAGATTATAAGTACCTATTAAAACTCCAAGTCACCAAAATTCGGATACAACAACATTTTGACTGAGTAACATTCGATTTAGCAAACACTTAGAAATTTGATTAACTACTTGCCTTCAGAATTCTCTACCCTCAACAATGAGTTTTATTACAAAAGAATACATAGACTGGAATCTACCAATAAATTAGAATTGTATAATACAATTTCCATCCAATGGTCTAACACCTTTGAGCTAGTCCCTTGCTAGTCTTTTCTATCCCTTCACAAGCCATTCCATCACATGGCTTATTGATCTTAGTGATGGATGCATTATCCATTTTATAAAATTTGAATTCATGTTTGGTTCTAAATCTCTTGGTAACTTGTTGAAGGAAGACAAACAACCAACACATGTATATGGATACTTTTTCTTTGTAAATAGCCCAAAAAGTAGAGTTAGAAAGCTCTAAATTTTGTAAAACTTGGGAAGAGTCTTCCTTGAGTTATCATAGAGCTATGTAAAAAGTGAAAAACTCATCACATAATCGGATATAGTAGTTTGGAAGTCTAGAAGTGGAGAAAGTAGTTCATTTTGGAAGTAGTATATGAGTGAACGTAAAGAATAACGAGGGGACACAACTCCATTGGTATACTTTCTTCCTTGAGAATAGAGAGCTCCTCCTTTGGTTGTCATCTCTGTCTTCACTGTGATGCCTTTGTGTGATGTGTTGTGTGACTTTTAGTGTGTTGTTTGATTGATTATTTAGGTGAAGATTGAGTTGTGACTTGTGTATGAGATCATTGATAGATTCATAAGTCAGTTTGAAGATCTTTTCTTCAATTGGAGAAAGTCAACTGTTTCGAAGTGTCTGTATCATTAGCTTTTACTAAAGATAAGTAACTTTTGATTCATATTTAGATTTGTTATGAAAAATTTCATGAATTAGGGACTTGAATCACTAAATTTGGTGCTATATTCATTGAGTAATGAGCATTTGAAGTTTTTAACCATCAATACTTAGAAAGTTATGTTCTTTACTAACTTCATATTTCTCAAATATTTCGTGATCTCACATCAAGTTTGGCTTATATCTTGTGTGAATGATTGTTTTGTGATTTATTACATTAGTCTTTAAGCAACAATCAGGTCAAATCATCCTTGGATTGACAATATGAAGAAGTTTCCTTTTCCTTAGATGCTCAATCAAGTCACTGCTACTATGATGGGACAGATACTCTATTAATGAAGTGGTGAAACATCTTTTTTGGCATCGTTGCCAGGGTTGATAACTTAGATTGGTGGTGCCAAAATCACAAGTAAACTTCATGTTACATATCACAATTAGACTATCAATGCTATGGAAATTAAAGTGAAAGGAAGACATGATAGGTATTCTATTTTCAATAGTCAGTAGGAAGGCAAGACAATAAGTCATCTATAAATGTTTTGTCAATTGAGGAGAAAGGATGGTCATGTGAGTACTCAAAGTTATAGTCTTTTGTTTGATTGTTCGAAGTTTTGCATTTCTTTGTACCTCTCTTAGGAGGATTGGATATGGAAAATTTGAAAGGGGAAAATTGCATTTCTTTGTACCTCTCTAAGGAGGATTGGATATGGAAAATTTGAAAGGGGAAAATGGCAATGTGTAGGAGGAAGAATTATCTATGAAATCGGTGTTGAGAGTGAAAAACTATTTCTTGAATTTTGTATTGTGTTTTATTGAATTTTTCAAAAAGACATAAAAGAGACTAAAAACATTGAAAAGCTTAAAAAATCATACATAAAAAGAGAGAAATCTCATGGAGAACCTATGAAATGATAACAAGATGATAGGAAAATGGCAAGAGAATGAGTGAATTATTCTTGAAAATTTTTCAGAGAATCGTGACTTTCTAGTAATCTTGGTTCTTAGAAAATCATGATATTTGCAAGCATATAATCAAGAGGATATTGAGTGAAATTTTCATAAAAAAGAAAGTAATAAAGAAAAATAACACTTGCCAAAACAAAAAGCTAAAAAACAATGGGAAAAAATGAGATCGATTGCATGAGAACTGAGTGAAATAAAGTCACAAAATCATGACTTTTTGTCCCAAAAAATCACAAAAAAATCACGACTTTTGCTTGAGGAAGTAGCTAAAGAATCATGATTTTTTTCCCTAAAATTTCTTAAAAACTCGTGACTTTTTGTGGTTGAGAAGAAGGAATTGCGACTTTTTTCATCAAAAAATATAAAAGAAAAACTTCACAAATCACTTAGTCATTGAGAGAGAGAGAGAGAGAGAGAGAGAATCATGACCAGATGTGAACTTTGAAAGAAAGCAAACCCCTGCACACATTGAAACCTAAGCACTTCATAGAGAAAGAGGTAAACTAATTGCGTCTTTTTGCAATAATTTCAAGGCTTGAAAGTCAAATTTGAAGTGGTTTTAAGTTTGGACACAAAATCATGAGTTTTTTATTTCACTATTAATTCATAAATAGAAGGTGATATTGATTGAATGAATAGAGAAAAGTGTGAGGAGGAAAAGGTGCCTCCCTAGAGATTGAAAGAGGTTAAAAAAAAAATTTGGTAGTAGTAATGGAGGAAAGAATCATGAATTTTTGGGTTGACATTAGGGGGATGTCACTCTAGCACAATGGTGAGTACGAATGTGAGGAGATCCACCTCATAAATGTCAATCCGCGGAGACGTGAGGACTGGTATGAAGACCTTGGGCAAGTGAGACAGCTTTGTACAACTTTTTCTGGTATCTCAAGATCTTTGAACTCGTAGATGGTGACTATGCCTATTTGGCTAGGTTGATCTAGCTTGAATCTCCAAAATGCTTCCTTTGTTTCTCTATTCAAGAATAGTTTTATGCTTTTGTTGTTTTGAGTGATCCAATTTGCAATGATCACCCTCGTCAAGAATGACTTACCTCTAGGAGTCTTGGGTTCTCGTCTTAGGTCTCCTTGCTCTAGGTCTCCTATCTCATTCTTAGGAATGATGCTTCCAAACTCATCTATCCTATCTGGTAAGCTTGTAACCACATATACATGGTTCCTTACTTATCAATGTAAAAACCATCTTTAAACTTGACCATTGGGTGTTCAAGTCCCAAGGGTTGATCGAGATTTTTGAGTTGGACAACTCATCACCTCAGACCATCCTCATAGATGCGTGTACCTAATTGGTTGGTCTTGATATACTCCAATTGTGTTTTATAGGTACCTTTTGGTGTCTATAAATAGGTAGTTCTTGAGCTATTTGTGGGTCTCTCTGCAACAACCTAACAATGTACTGAATGAATGACTCTCCTCCCAACCATATGCCTCTATATATAGCTCTCTCCAAGGGACTGCCTTCTAGGGCAGGTGGATACTAACCATCCAAGTGCCATCCATGTAACGACATGTGCACCAAGTGTCCCAATTAGCCAAACTTAACTCAATTGGATGCTTCTAGAAGGTTTTAGAGCTCTTTGGGCAAAACACTCTCCCCATGTACCCCATCAGGTTTGAACCCAAGACCTCCTCCTTCACACCCTTGAGTCTTAACCACTAGGCTAAGTGAGAGTAAATGACCTTCTAGTAAGTCTAGACTCAAGAGCTTTGGCCACACATACTAATGACCAAACGGTGTCCAATTTCAGATCTGTCTGAACCATTCGGACCCTTAGATCATAGACTTACTTTATTACATTCTTGCCCCCTTGGAAAATATTTTCATCCTCAAAAATTGAGCTATATATACACTGCCTCATGTTCAAAAACTTGAAGAACATGCATTCATTCAAGCAGGTTATTTAATTAGAACTTGAAAGTAAAAAACCTTATCATGTTCTAGATCTTGAAGAACATGATCGGTTTATCCACTTAAAACTTGAAAGTAGAAAACCTTCTTTATTTGGAACCAACTTAAAACTGGAAAGTTGGAAAACATCATTGGATTGTGGACACTTTTTCCCATGTTGAATTTTCTTCAGTTCCATCCTTCCATTTTACTAAGCACTCTTCATACAAGTGACTTCTTGTACATTTATCTCGGGTTCATTTACTGGAATAGGAAGTATAACATGTTGTCCAACTAGATTATCTGAATCTATCAGACTCTTCCTAAGTCGACTAACATGGAACACTGGATGAATCCAACTATCATCTGGAAGTTGTAATTCATAAGCCCACAAACCAACTTTCTTGGTCATTGGAAAAGGACCGCAATATCTAGGCAACAACTTGGCGCATTGACCAGTCTTGAACTTTTTCGATTTTTCAAGAATATGAAGATAAACTTGATCGCCTACCTGAAAAGTAACATCTCTTCGCTTCGGATCGGCATAAGCCTTTGCACGATCTTGAGCTTTCTTTAAGTTTTCTTTAGCTAATTTAAGTTTAAAATTCATGTCTTGAAGGAATTCTTGGGCTGCTTGAACTCGTTCATTTTGAAGTCCCATTGCATACAAAGACTTAGGCTGGAACCCATACATCAACATGAATGAATTCTTGGCACTATTATAGGCAAACTCAGCTAAAGGAAGATAGTCTTCCCAATCAGTCCATTTGGAAGTGACATAAGCTCTGAGTATGTATTCCAAGATTTGATTGACTTTCTCTGTCTGTCCATCCGTCTATGGATGTTCAACTGTACTTAAACTTAGTTTAGTTTGAAGTCTACTAAAGATTGCTCGCCAAAAATGACTTGTAAATCGAGCATCTTTATAAAAAACTATGGCTACTAGAAGACCATAGAGTCTATAAATTTGATTTACAAATATTTTTGCAAGTTCTGGAGTCTTATAAGGAGTCTTGATTGGAATAAACTGAGCAAGTTTAGTCAATTGATCAACTACAACCCAGACTGAATCAAAGCCTTTTTGAGTGCGGGGTAATCCAGAAATGAAGTCCATGGAAATTCTTTCCCACTTTCCTTTGGGAATTTCCAAAGGATGCAGCAATCCTCCAACTTTAAGTCATTCAAACTTATTGACTTGATATTTATGGCACTTGGATACATAGATTTGCACATCTCGAGGTAAACTAGGCCAATAAAAATGTCGTTTAACTAACTCATAGGTTCGGTTAATACCAGGATTTCCTGCAGTCAGAGAATCATGGCATTTGAAAAGTACTTGATTTGGTATGTCCGGCATACTTGGGACACAAACCTTACCTTTATAAAGCAAATATTGATCTTGGAGAGAATAGTGTTTAACATTTCTCTCAGAAGTACTTGCTTCATTCTATTCAGCTTGTTCAACTGCTTTCCATGCTTGACTGTAGCTTGGATCTTCTTTGCAGCTTCCTTTCAAAGCTGAAATAAATTCACTTTGAATTTGTACAAAACTTGGGTTGTTCAACATAGGCATCTGACTTAAGGCATCTGCCACTGCATTGAACTTTCCTTTTCTATACCTTAGTTCATAATCAAACTCTTGTAACTGTTCGGCCCATCTTGCTTTTCTACCTCTCAGATCTGGTTGGTTTGCAAACCATTTGATGCTCTCTTGATCAGAGACTATGGTTAACTTTGATCCATACAGGTAATGGCGCCATTTCTTCATAGCATTTATAATAGCGAACATCTCTCGCTCATAGGTAAAGTAGTTTTGCTGAGCAGGACTTAGCTTTCTACTCTCGAAAGCTATTGGTCGACCATATTGGCTTAGTATTGCTCCTACTACAGATGAACTTGCATCCGTTTCTAATTGGAAAGGCTTGTTCGGATCTATGATTTGTAGAATCGGGGCCGAAGCTAAAGCACGTTTAAGTTCTTGAAAACTCTTTGCTTGATCCTCTTTCCAATTTATCTTCTGATGCTTCCCTTTGAGTTGATCCATCAAAGGTACTGCAATCTTGGGATATCCAGCCACAAACTTCTGATAATATCCTACCAATCCAAGAAAACTTTGTAGTTCTCGAATCGTCTTGGGCTCAGGCCATTCAAGAATCGCTTGGACCTTTTCAGGGTCAACTTTGATTCCTTCCACGGAAATAATATGGCCTAAATACTTTACTTCTAGGGTAAAGAATTCACATTTTGACTCTTTATCGTAAAGTTTATTATCGCGAAGAAGTTGAAAAACTTTTTCCAAGTGCTCTAAGTGACTTTCATGATCTTTACTGTAGATCAGAATATCATTGGGAAAATCTACAACAAATTTTCCCAAGTACGGCTTAAGCACTTGATTCATTAAAGTCATAAATGTTGCTGGTGCATTTGTCAACCCGAACGGCATCACTAAAAACTCGTAGTGACCATACTTTGTTTGGAAGGCTGCCTTGGGAATATCATCATCTTTGATTCTAATCTGATGATAACCTTGGCGTAAATCAATCTTAAAAAAGAATTTAGCCCCCTTTAAGCTATCGAAAAGATCTTTGACTAGTGGCATGGGATACTTATTCTTTACAGTAAGATTGTTTAATGCCCTATAATCTATGCATAGCCTCATAGTTCCATCTTTCTTTTTTACTAGAAGGATGGGTGATGCCCAAGGAGACTGGCTTGGACAGATAAATCCTTTATCCAAATAGTCTTGAATCTGATTCTCAACTTCTCGATTTTGGACATAGGGGAGGCGGTATGGGTTTTGAGATTTTGGCTTGGTTTTCGGAAACAAATCTATACTATGATCAATGTTTCCATGAGAGGGTGGCAAGTCGTGGGGTAGTTCCTTAGGGAACACATTTTTAAACTCCTTCATTAAATTATTAAATTTAGTATGAACTTCATGAGGAATAAAAGAAGAGACATAAGAAACTTGCTTTGTATTATGTATATTCATTACATCAGTGCCAAGGACAAGAGAAGCTTGAGTCTTGGCTTCTATATTTACAAGTTTCTTAAGTTTAGTATATGAAATCAAAGGGATACTTGGAACATCATGCTCGCCCTTGATTTTATACACTACACCATCACGATGGAATTCCAAAGTGTTAGTAAAATAACACCTGGTCAATGAAGGTCCTAGAATCCATAGCCACTCTCTCCCTAATACCAGATCTACCCGGTCCATGTTCATTATTTGGAAGTCCAAAGTGTCCTTAAATCCTTGGATTTCTAGTTCCAAATTAGATATCAGTGTGTCCCAAACACGGGTGTCTTGATCGTGCATCATGGAAACAATGTATTTATGAGGAGACGGTTTTTGAGGAAGAGCTAGTTTTTTCACTAATGCATAATTAATAAAATTATGCGTAGTAGAGTCATCCACCATTATCCGGATGGTGTGCCCTTTGACTGATCCATGTAGCTTGACCAAATCATGTGGACCAAACTCTTGAGGTTGCCACATGTTTTTGGAGATCTGGCATTTATGGGTACTATCGTAGTGCATTATCTGAACCTTCTTTGCATTTGAATTTGTGTCCAAGTCCAAAGTTTGAATCAGATGTATTTGTTGCTTACCCTTTCCCTTACTTTCTCTTCCAACTGGACAGGCACAACTATGATGTCCTGGCTTGAGACACTTAAAGCACAAATTTTCTTTTTGCACTTTAACATGATCTTCTGGAGAAAGTACTTGTCTAAAAATATGAGGTTTTTTAGACACCCTTTCATTCGATCTTGCCCCTTTGCCCTTGCGCTTAATGTTATTCTTCTGGGAATAACTATTTTCTTGCGGGACATCTAGATGTGAGTTATCCTCATAAATCTGGGCAACCTTAATTGCCTCTTCCAGGAATTTAGGTGCATGTCTTTTGACTTCATTTCAAATTCGCTGATTAAGTCCTCTCACAAAACCACGAAGACGATGAAAGTCATCTAAGTTCTTTAATTTCAGAATAACATCTCGATATTCTGAAATATAAACTGATAACGGTCTACCTTTCTGTTGAATTTTATCCCACGCCTCCCAGTTGCATTCCTCCTCATTCTCGGGGAGGAACTCTTTCTTGAAGAGGTGAGAAAATTCAACCCAGGTAGTAGGTTTCTTGTGAGTCTCAGAGAGACTCGTCCACCAAGTATAAGCTTTGGGTCCTAGTGATAAGCTTGCTTCTACTACTCTCACATGATTGGGGGCATGCTTGAGTTCATGGACATCATTCCACTTCTCAAAGAAGGTCAAAACCGCATATCTATTCCTATCCTTATCCTCTCCAGAGAAGTAAGGAGGACGGATCTCCTTTCCTAAGGAAAGATCCATTGGGTGGTTATGACTTCCTGACATCCCTGCCGAATTAGCAAACAAGAGAGTAGAAGATACCAAACTAAGATGGCTCATACTTCCCGTTAGGGGAAACATGTCTGTATAGGGAGAGGATAATCCCTTATCCTTTTCCATCCTAACATACATTGGTGAAGTTGCAATCGTATTTGTTTGACTACCCAAAGTAGCCTTACTGATATCCCTAGGCATCTGAAGTAAGTTCAGAATAGCCTTAAGGTGATCTTGGATTCCATCAAAAGATTGACGGAGTTCTGCAACCTCATCCGAAATATTGGACAACCGTCCAAGTCTTTGATCAACTAGCAACATCCTACCTTCCATATCTTTCCTCTCGTTTAAGGTAGTGTTTGTTTCCCCTTTCCTCATAGAATCCTCAACATCTAATGCTACAATCATCAATTCTATTTTTGATGCATCAGACGCATGACTAGTATTTGAAACCATAGGTGCAGCTGAATGCAATGCATGTGAAACTACTGGTGGTCTAGTCATGAATGAGGATGTTACTAACATAGGAATGGAAACATACATTGATGCACTAGTAGTACTCGTAAGCAAGACGTGGCTAGAAGTCCCCTCCATTGCATGTAGAGCGTTATTAAACTTACTAACTTAGTATTCCTAACGCAAGTGGTGCGTGCAACAAAATCAAAAGAGCTATGCAAGAATATCACAAGAAATCGTCCCTGATGATTTGTTCCGTCGAGGTCGACTTGATTCTAGCTAAGAGTGCTAGAATAATGACAAAGTTAGGCCTCTGGATCTTCACTCCACAGCTCCTCTTCCTTAAAACTTTGCTTGAAACTTTAGCTTTCTTCAGCTTTGCTCAGCAAAGATATGCAATCGGGTTCGGTTGGGAGTAATAGCAAACTCCAGAGAAGCAATAATCCAAGTAAACTTGGCTCGAGATCAGTAGAGCATAACCAGAGCAAGTAGCAGTATGTAGAGAACTGAACGTCACTGAACACTTTTATTGTAGTGGTGAAGTCGTTGCAGACTAATCCTTGAGGTCTAGAGATCGATTCCTCCAGCCGCAATCTCCTTTTACTTCTATATTATGGTTCCGATAAATCGGAATTGACAGCGCGCTCAGAGAATTTATGAACAGCAGGAACCAGTAGGAACCATCAAACAAAAACTTTATTGGATAGAAGAAAATCTTCCCTATGCGCGGGTGACGGTTTTGAATCCCGTGTGCCTAAGATCTCCTCTTTTGCTTTGTAGTTATGGCCTTCTACAGCAGTAGGTATAGATCATATTTAAAACAGTAATTGTAAAGTATACCAGCATGCGTTGCTCTGTGGGTTACGTGAATTTCTTCAGGATGCTCAGCTCGCGGGTTTGATTCCAGAGATTGGCGGCATGCAACACTCTTTTTTGCTCTATTGTAAGAACTTCTACAGTGTTGAATGAAGAGTACACACAAGTCGAATTGGCTCCTTCGATAAGAGAGAGCCTTCTCTAGCCATAGGTCGTGAGTTTGAATCGTGCAAACAACCACAACAAGAGCAATTCTTTTGCAGTATGCCCACCAAAACGATTTTTGGGATGCAATTTAAGACAATTACGAGCAGAGTTTCGACACCTTTTGGAGAGCTATGCACACAAAAACTCACGAGCAAGAAGATCTATGAGAGCTATGGAGAGAGCTCTAATACCAATGCAACAGCCTAACAACGTACTGAACGAATGACTCTCCTCCCAACCATATGCCTCTATATATAGCTCTCTCCAAGGGACTGCCTTCTTGGGCAGGTGGATACTAACCATCAAAGTGTCAACCATGTAACTACATTTGTGTCAAGTGTCCCAGTTAGCCAGAGCTAACTCAAGAGGATGCTTCTAGAAGGTTCTAGAGCTCTTTGGGCAAAACACTCTCCCCATGTACCCCATGGGGTTTGAAACCCAAGAACTCCTCCTTCACACCCTTAACTCTAACCACTAGGCTAAGTGGATTACTTGGTTACAAGAGTAAATGACCTTCCAGTAAGTCTAGACTCAAGATCTTTGGCCACACATACTGATGACCAAACGATGTCCGATTTTAGATCTGTTTGAACCATTCGGACCCTTAGATCATAGACTTACTTTATTACATGCTCCATGTTATAAAACATTTCTGAATCACTCGTTTTTGAACTGAGTATGTAGGGATAACCACTAAGATCTAACTGTATGGTTGACACTAGCCTCAAAGGATCTAATGCTTTGTCTATCCTTTCCTAGGTGTCTACCAGATCTTAGGTTCATAAGCTTTGTCTTCTAGCCCCAATTTTCGCTTCGTATTGCTCAAAATCCTTTGAAGCCCCCTTAGCTTCCTAGTCTCACCTAAAGGTCAACTTCAAAATACTATATCTAAAACTCCACGTATTACTTTTACAAAAATTAGTCAAGATTTTTGTGGGATTCAAAACGAGTCTTCCAATGAACTCCAAAATCACAACAAACGGATTTCGTATGAAAAAGTTATGCCAGTTCAAGATTCTAGGGGTTCAAATAGGCAAACAGGATCTCTCTGGGATTACCTCAAAACAGATGATACAGGATACTTAGGAAGTATCAATGATACTTGGGAGCAAATGATAACTGGCTTGAGCACGATACACGATACTTGCACTCATACGATACGATACTAGATAGTTACGATACTTGCACTCAGATGATATGATACTGGACGGTCACGATACATGATACTTGCGATACACGATCTGGTGATACACGATACCAACTTCCCGTGATACAATATTGTTAGGCTCATGATACACAATACTTGAGGATGCACAATACACGATCCTATAGTTCCACGATACGATACTTGAGCTATTGTGATACATGATACTTGAGAAGTATCACGATACACAACTAGGCGATACACGATACTTCAGAAAGATCCGATACTCACCCAACGATACACGATACATGTGAGGTATCGTGATACACAGGGAGATGATACACAATACTCGATAAGCATCATGATACACGGGAGTTCTGGTATCACGATACTTGAACTCAAATGGACACGGTACTTGGAGTTTTTGAAGTCCAAATTCAAAATTTTTTGTAGTTATGTGTACCTTATGTCCTCCTTGTCACTCTTATGTGCTTGTAGATACAAACTCACTCTCCAAACCCACAATACTCCACTCATGATACTTGATGCAGGTCGTATCAGGTTCTGTGGATGGTAGTCAAAAATTTTTTTTTGCCTTCCAATGTCTCTACTCTATGTCTTATCGTCACAATGCTTGTCCTCAAAGCTCTCTCCTCGGCAACTGTGCCAAATTTGGTGTCACTCTAGCACAATGGTGAGTACCAATGTGAGGAGATCCACCTCATAAATGTCAATCCATGGAGACGTGAGGACTGGTATGAAGTCCATGAGCAAGTGAAGGCACAAGAGAATGAGTAAGGAGCACACAAACATGCACACACACACACAAGGTAAGAACAAAAAGTGGAACAATGGAAGGTCTTCAATTACAAAGAACTCTCTTAGAAAGCTCAAATCTCTAACAAGCTAACCTCAAAAATGAGCTCTCTACCTCTTTTTATAGTTTTTTGAGTAGTTTTGGCACTATCAAGACCTAGTGTCAGGCCTAGTTAAAAATTAGGTTCCAGGGCTTATTTGGGGCTCAAACGGAGTCTAAAAATTATGAAAATTGATAGGTAGATACTTGTAATACTCCTCAAGCTTGAGGACTCCTCGACTTGAACAAAATGGAGTTACAAAAATGTGAAATGGTATTTACAATGGTTTTTAGTGACCAAAATCACTATTTTTATAGGGATTTCTTCTGAAAACTTGACATGTACTTCTTGGAACTCCCTACATGCTCCCTCTTCATGTGTGTCCGCTTCTTTGACACATTCCCACACCTTGTGCTTGACCTTGAGTGTCAATAGGGGGCAAAAACATGATTTTTTTATTGGAAAATCAAAAAATTCATTAAAAAAGGAAGGAAATTAATAAAGAAAGAAAAGAGAGAGAATCGTGATTTTTTACAAGATTGCAAGATTAAAGAATCGTGTTTTTTTGAAGAAAATCTATAAAAATCAAGAACTTAGAAAATTTTTGGTAATTTAATTTTGGAAGCATTCATGACTTTTTAAAGGAATCAAGTGGAGAGAATTGCAAATTTTTGAAAAAGAGCATAAAAATAAAAAAAAATCATGACTTTTTAAGAAATTAAAGAAAAAAATATAGATACTTAGAAAATTGTAGAAAAACAATAGAAAAAAGACATAAAATTGTGAATCTTTGTACACAATAGGAAAAACTCATGATGTTTTGGGGGAAAAAAGAAGAAATCGTGACTTTATGAAAAAAAAAAGACTTAGAATTTTTTTCCTTATTTTTGAGAAAAATAAATACCATAAAATCAAATAATCATGAATTTATGAATGAAAAAAGATAAGAAAAGTGTGACTTTGTTGAAAAAATTCAAAAAATCATGACTCTTTGAAGAATTTTGATAATTTATGGAAAAATCATGATTATTTCAAACTTGTTGAGACTTTTTGAGAAGTTTTTGGAGTTTTTGGGAATTTCTCAAATAATAAAAATTCATAACTATTTGATTTTCTCTGAAGAATTACACTCAGGTCCACACATAAATCAATGGTACTCTGGTTTTCTTGAAAAGGAAGTAGACAATTGTGACTTTTTGAGACACAACAAAAATTTGAATTCTTGGGATCCAACAAAGAATTAGACTTTTTGGATCTCTTCTTCACATAAACAAAGCCCAAATATCTCTGAAACAACACTTCACATGAAGTTAAGAGGCAAAAAAGTGATACTAGAGCCAAACCCTAATCACACTCAGAATCAAGAACTAGAAAGCATGACTTCACAAGGAACCAAAAACATGAATCCAATGAGGGGGATTTCAAAAACATTTTGAAATATGAATTTACAAACAAATTTGGAGTTTACATCCAAAAAGATGGAATCCAAAGATATGTTCCAAGACGTAGGTCAAATTTGCCTTTCAATATGACTCCAGTTACCCAATTTGTGGATGAACAATACATAGAAAGGGATGGGACTACATATATTCTAACAAATGACCCAAAAAACATAAATGAGCAAGGAGATTTAACTAGAAAAAGAACAATGAGAGATGAAAACCCATAGGAAATACTAACTCCTAGAGGTCACTCCATATGTACGCACTAGGAACAAGTGATCAAAGTGAATTGTGACCTAGTAGACACTTAGATTTTCATGAATCTTGATACATGAGATGTGTATTGATCAACACACCCAGATTCGCACAATGCTCGATCACATATGAACCTTAGGGTTTTGAAGAATTATCATGAATCTAGGGGATCTTGTACCTTTGACAATGGACAAGGGAAAAGATTTTGAGAATATGAGAGTGCATCTCCCTTTTGTATCTAGGAGACACTCCATTTCCATTTCATTTTCATTTTATATTATATCTCTTTTGTATTTGGGTACCTTTCCATTTGCTTCTACATGTGTATTTATTCTCGTTCAAGGGGAATTATCCCAGAAATGATGTACTTTGGAGAGCCCCCTCCAACTCTATATTAGGAAGGCTTCTCCCCCCATTTGTACTTGGTTAGAAGCTTGAGGAGCCTATTCCATGCTCTTACAAGATCACTCTAATCCATGTGAGTTTTCTCATTTCATGGTCTACTCACTTTTGATTCTCACATGAAAATTTCATACACATACTAAAATAAACCCGTATTTTCTAGGAGAATTCCACAAACACAAGAAGTGGATGAGGAGCATCTCAGCCCTCACATTGAACTTGAAAAAGTAAAGAAGTAATGTGGAAAACCAAAGCAACATGCAAACTTATCAAAATAGAGAAGAGCAAAGAGAGGAAAATAAAGAAACCATTTTTGCAAACCCATATATCCCACCAATTAGAGCCAATAGAAATCAAACCCAAGACACTAGAAACATGAGAAATAATAGACAAAATGGAGAAAACCTCAACATTCTAGGAAGGAATAATATGAAAGGTTTCAAGGGTAGTATAGAAAATTGAGGCCAATTCAAGTGGTAAAGAGCATGAGGAATCAATATGATGGATCCATTGTTGGAAAACAATGTTCATATGGTTCAAGACTTGAAGATAAAGTATTTACGAAAGAAGAATACTTTAATACCACCCTCTTCAAAAAGAACCGACTATGAGATTTATCATATGTTAAAATCTTTTGGCTATAATCATAAGAAAAAGTAAGTAGCGCATTGGATAAAGCATGTAGCTCTCAACGGAGTGGCCCAGGCTCGAATCCCATCAGGTGTAGATCGCAAAGATCAACTTTTGAAAAACATAGTTTTGGATAAAACTCACGGACAGCTTCAATGCCGAATTCAAATCACGATCGTTTGCTTTTGGCTATTCATGATCGATTGTAGTTTTTGGAGTTATGCTTTTCACAAATAAACAAAGCTATATAAGAACATGCTTGGCTCATTATCTAGTATCCTACACCAATTGGCAATGCCAGTTTTTGGTCCCTCAGTAGAGGTGGTGCTCTAGCACACATGGGGCAGCCATGGTGCACTCTAGGAGCATGTTGAGGAGCAGCTATGGAGATCTTCTTGGAGAAGAGTGTGCTCACACTCTTGCTTATGGAGAGGACTTGCCCATCAACATCTTGGTGGTGTGGATCAGCCATCTACATAATGTATTTGAAGATTGTCTTCTACGTGAAGATTCCGGGTTACTTCAAAGACATATCACAGAGTTTGTTACCAAGGTCAAGGAGGTTGCAGATCAGTTAGCATCCATTGGAGAGCTGATTGATGAAGAGGTCATCATGAGGCAAATTCTCAATGGCATTCGAAGTGATAAGCAATGGCAATCCTTCACGACAGCTTATGATCTCATCATGGATGTGCAAACTCTAGACTTCAACATCTTTCTTGGAAAAGTCTTCAATCAAGAAGCCAATAATAGCATAAAGGAAGGTAACTCTTATCATGGTAACTCAACTAGTGCTCTATATGCAGATAAGAAGGATAAGAAGTAGAAAGGCAAGAAGAAGGAAGAAGATGAAGAAGAGACTTCCCAAGCCAACTTTGCAAGCAAGAGCAAGTGGAAAGGGAAGAAGAAAGGACCAAAGCAAGACAAAGCCAAAGGTCAGAATGTTCAACCTTGTGCCATATGCGATAAGACCAACCACACCACTCAGAATTGCTGGTTCAATGGGAAGACCCAGAAAGGAAGTGGAAGAGGTGGATATGGCAGCAATAGAGGCAGAGGTGGACACAACTTCAACAATAACAATAGAAGCTATAATAGAAGGGACTACAACAATTATTCAGAAGATCAACCACATGAAGACTCATTGCTTCTTATGAATCTAAGCCACAAAGAAGGTAAAGAAGATGATCATTTGTTCTACATAGATTCATGATGTTTGAATCATGTTGCAGGCAACATTGCTCTTCTATCTGACTTGGAAAGTCCAAAGCATAGACATGAAGTACAAAAAGGGGATGACATGAAGCACAATGTGGAGAAGATTGGTAATGTCAAGGCTTCCAATGGCAAGACAAACATTCTGAGTAAGGTTCTCTATGTACCCACTATCACTAAAAACCTAATAAGTGTAGGCCAAATAGTTGAAAAAGGCTTGCAAGTTAGGCTCACCCAACATGGAGATTTTGTGGAAGATCCATGTCAAGGCTTCAAGAAGATAGCCCAAGGTGAAAAGCATGGTAGACTCTTTACTTTTGAAGTAGGAGAAACCAAGAACATAGCTCTATTCAACTTTGGGTCTCAAACCCTAAGTGAGCTTGAAGTGTGGCATAAGAGACTTGCTCATGTGAATGAAAGAACCTTGAAGGATATATGCAGGGATCAAAGTGTTCTAGGACTACTGAACATATCAAAGCAACACATGATCAACAGGTGTGATGCATGTCAGATTGGGAAGGCACAAAGACAATCATTCAACCACAAGGGCTACATCCACAACAACTTATTGGACTTAGTACATACAGATGTATGGGGACCAAGTCAAGAACCTTCATTAGCAGGATCAAGGTATTATGTCTCATTTATTGACGACCATAGTAGATGGACTGTTCTATACTTTATCAAGAGTAAGAATGAAGTGTTTGATTGCTTCAAGAAGTATCTTGCACATGTGGAGAATCATACAGGTAGATTACTAAAGAAGCTTAGATCTGATGGAGGGGGAGAATACTTCTCCAAAGAGTTTGATGAGTTCTTGCAAGAAAAAGGTATCAAAAGGGAAGTGACTACTAGGTACTCTCCTCAACTAAATGGAATTGCAGAGAGGAGAAACAAGACATTGGTTGGATCAGCCCAAACAATGCTTGTAGAGAAGAAGTTGCCACATTATCTATGGGCAGAAGCTATTTCAACTCTTGTGTACCTTGTCAATAGACTACCATCCAAACCACTTCAAGGTATGACTCCATATGAAGCATGGCATGGAAGAAAACCTATTCTTGGACATTGCAAGGTTTTTGGTTGTTTAGCTTATGTTCATGTACCATCACAAATAAGAGGTAAGCTAGATGAAAGGGCAACAAAGGCAGTGTTTATTGGATATGATTCAACTCAGATGGGTTACAGGTTCTTCAATCCTTCAACCATGCAATTCACTACAAGTAGTGATGTTGTGTTTGAAGAACACAGGTCTTGGTATGATGAAGACAAACAAAAGGTAACTCTACCATATGATCTTGATTCTAACTCTTATCAATTAGGAAGCAAGCATGATACACAGGTCCAAGATCCAAGAAGTGATACAGATGATGACCAAGATGAAAGGGAAAAGGATTACAAGCTATGGAAGTCAAGAAGCAAAGCAAAGATGCAAGAGGTTGGAGAATGCTCCAAACAAGCACCTAGAAGATCTACAAGAGAGAAGAAACAACCAGAAAGGTATGGATATGATTCCACATTTGTTACGAAGCATTCAATATACTTGGCAAAAGACTCTATTTCAGAGGAACCCTCAACCTATGAAGAGGCAAAGGGGAACCCTAATTGGGAAAAGGCCATGAAAGAAGAACTAGATGCATTGAAGGAAATGGACACTTGGGATTTGGTTCCAATATTGTCGAATCAAAAGGTAATTGGTTGCAGATGGGTATATAAAGTTAAAATAAATTCAGATGGATCAGTTTGCAGGTACAAGGCAAGATTAGTTGCCAAAGGATGCTCACAAACTCATGGTATAGACTATGAGGAAACATTCTCACCAGTTGCAAAGATGACTACAATCAGGACATTGATAAGTGTAGCTGCTACAAGGAATTGGAGACTCCTCCAACTTGATGTGAAAAATGCATTCTTAAATGGTTGGATAAGTGAAGAGGTATACATGTCACAACCACCAGGTTTTGAAAACCCTAATCATCCATCTTATGCTTGCAGACTTAAGAAAGCATTGTATGGATTGAAACAAGCTCCTAGAGCTTGGAATTACAGGTTGGTTACATATCTTCAAGATCAAGGGTTCAAAGCTAGCAGCTCAGATCCTTCTCTATTCATCAAAAGGATCACAATGAGGTTATCTATCTATGTGTATATGTAGATGATATTATTGTGATAGGTGATGATCTAAATGGCATTCAAAGGATCAAGAGACACATGCAAGAGGAGTTCAAAATCAGTGACCTAGGTGAGCTCACATATTTCCTAGGTATACAGGTGATATATATAGATGAAGGAATGTATTTGACTCAAAGAAGATGCATTCAGGATCTTCTTCTCAAGTTCAAAATGGAGAACACTAAACCTGCAGGTACACCTTTGGAGATGAATCATAAACTTAGTGTTTATGAAGGTGAGAAAATTGAAGACCTAAAAGAATATCAACGCTTGATAGGTAGCTTGATATATGCTACTCATACAAGGGCAGACATCTCATAAAGTGTGGGAGTGCTTATTCAGTTCATGCACTCACCGAGAAGACCACACATGGATGCGGCTAAGAGAGTACTTAAGTATCTCAAAGGTACAATCAACAAAGGTATATTCTATCCTTATTCTTCATATTTGGATATCAAAATCTACTCAAATGCAGATTGGGTAGGAGCTAAGGATGATAGAAAAAGTACATCTGGTTACTTAGCATTTGAAGGTTCGAAGCTAGTGTCATGGAGTTCCAAGAAGCAACCAACAATTGCTTTATCTTCAACTGAAGCAGAGTACAGAGGCTTGACCATAGCAACTCAAGAGGCAATATGGTTAAAAGCATTGCATACAGATTTGGGACTAGTGAGTTCCAAACCTCACATATTTGGAGATAATGTAAGTTCCATGCATCTAGCAGCAAATCCTATTTTCCATGATAGAAGCAAGCACATAGAATTCCATTACCACTTCATCAGGGAGAAGCTCATGGCAAAGGAGATTGACATTTCTTTTGTTCCAACTAAAAAGCAAGTAGCAGATATGATGACGAAGGCACTTGATGGAATAAAGCTTTGTAGATTCAAAGCTATGGCAGGTATTCAACCTATCAGAGAATGAAGACCCAAGCATACTTTAGCTTGAGGGGGAGCTATTGGAACATCAAGCTTATACTATGCTTGAGGTGGATTTGATCTACATCAAAGGCTATCACGTTGAAAGAATATCCGTTGGAGAGTTCTTTTTCCTATGCTTATTTATTGTAATTTTTGAGAGTTTCTTTGATGGTTCATTTACTGTTGTAAAAGCCTTGAGCTTTACACATGTAAAGGTAGAAAGATAGAGCCCAAATCCCATGAATTTGTAGTGGTTGAAGTTGCATTCAATCAAGAAATCAATCACCTAAAAGTAGATCAAATTAGATCTTCACTTTTCCTAGATTGTAGGAAAGTGAATTGATTCCCTCCAACAACTATTCCCACCTCATTTGAATTCAAATTTCACTTGTAGAATTCATGGAACACTCTTAGAGTCTATATAAAGACTTGAAATCACTTGTACATTACATGGAAGCAATATACATACACTTGTGACCATCATTGTCTTGCTCCTTCAATTCTCTGCATCATCTTCTTCACCAATAGTAATCTTGCAGAGGTTGTTGCTCTCTCTCTCTCTCTCTCTCTCTCTCTCTCTCTCTCGCTCCAAATTGAGAGAAAAATAGCACATTGGAAAGGTATTTGTGTTTAGCTTATGTCTACAAATTTTCATAGCATTTGGTTTAGTAGATTGGGAGAAATCTGGGTTTTTCTATCTCGGGGTCAATCTCTGCATATTCCTGAAAAATAGGAAGTACCACCGGTGAATGTCGCATTCATTCCTATAGCATATTTTGCTTATTCCTTATACTTCTGTGCATTCTATACACTCAACCCTATGTTTATCACTCCCATAAAAGGATTTTTTCTAATTGTAATCACGTTGGTTGCTATTGGCATTTGAAGTTCATTGTCTCTTCCATAAATAGTAAGTTTTTTTCGCTCGTCGACCTGTGAACCTATCTGTTTTGTATCGACTCATTCTCCTTGATGCTCCAAAGTACATAGTGTGTTTCTTTGTACTTATCATATGCTTATAAGGTCTATTTGAGTCTCCATAAGTTCAAAGGCTGTTCTTGTGCCGGTTGCCTTGACCAAACTTCGTCGCTTCGAAATACACTTTTCTACCTTCGACAAGCTTCTCCAAGTTCTTTCAGTCTACCCCCTAGGACTTCCACCCTCCCATCCAGTCCATTTCTCCATCCATCCTTCCCTTCTTTCCCCACCCCTCCAAGACACCTATTTCCATTTCCCCCTCCATTGACTTTTTCTCTTGTTTCACCTCCCCGACCCACTATATTCCCTCTTCCTCCTCTCCACCAAGTAGTACAAGAGACCCCATCTGTAAATTACTCTGCCACCTTTGTAAATCCTGTATTTACACCCATG
Source organism: Ceratopteris richardii (assembly GCA_020310875.1). Taxonomy (NCBI): domain Eukaryota; kingdom Viridiplantae; phylum Streptophyta; class Polypodiopsida; order Polypodiales; family Pteridaceae; genus Ceratopteris; species Ceratopteris richardii. The sequence goes on along the minus strand of CM035434.1, from coordinate 26,297,317 downwards.
CACACACCCACTATCACTTCACTATTCACAATCACGGCACTCGACACCACATCTAGTGACATGGATATATTACCTCCCACCGCGCCACCACTCACATCTCCCATTGCACCACCATATTTAGGCACATCACTTTTTTCCACAATCACCACTGCATCCACATTCCCATCCCCATTTCCCTTTCCCCTTGCATCAACACTGTGTACCTAAGTCAAGAAGACTTAAGGACTTGTGCCAAAGAGACTAAATCTCATTTGCCACACAAGTACGTATAATGGGAAATTGACACACGCTTATTTGTCAATCCAATCAAACGACCTAACCAAGTGTATGAGGACATGTGCACACGTGATGGGAAATGAAGTGGTTCAACTATATGTATGAGAAAAGACTAACCAACCTCTCTAAGTCACTGAACTAAAGAAAGTGTCTGTCGCGATACCACTTACAGTAGTTTTCACTAAATTGAGGATTTCTCCCAGCTTCGAACTCCGAATATAGTCAATAGTGGACTCCTTTCAAAGCTCTCGACGAGATGCATCTATTGGATGTATGAAACTATTGATTCTAACAACTGTGCTTCAAGTTATGGCCAAAATAGTGAATGGCGGGAAGCACACACACTCACTCCACAACTCATACGAGTTCACACACACGCTACAATAGCTCAAAAACAGTGGGGAGGGGTAGACAACAGTCCTACACACACATTCCAAGCATCACACACACATAGAAGATCAAAGAGAAGATAAAAATATGCAAGAAAGAAGCAAATTCGAAAATCAAGAGCTCTCCTTCTTCATAATGGCAAAAAGTCTCTACAAAGAGTTACAAAGTGACTTATATACATGTGCCCTAAAATTGATCCTTTCACACAAGAGACCGGCACTTTATTACTAAAAAGTGAATTTCCTACTAATTTACAAGGACTATGTTACAATGAGTTGGGATTATGCATCTACAGACTCCTCTGGTGCATTTACATGGCTTGAGGGAATTTCCTAAGACTTTGAAGAAGAAAAATATGCCCATCCATTTGAAAATTTTGGGGCTCCTCTTTCATGCCTCTTTGCTCTGCAACACTCTTCCCCTGTTTGTCTCGGTCATCCCTTAACAGGCTTTTGCTTCTCGTTTGTTGCTTGTCTAAGCTTTCTGAATACACGCACCCAGTGGTCGAAGAAGCGATAAGGACTATCATATAATTTTTTATTTTATCCGATGTATGTCATTTGCTTCTGTTTGCCCCTTGATATCCCGTACATCACAAATCTGGGTTGCTACATTCAATCGGCTGCCACGCACGCCATCTGTGACTAAGAATGTGATGTTCTTAGTCACTCCCTTCAACTTTTCAGCCTCTCCCCTTTCTAACTTTTGGTCTTCTGGTTTGCCTTTGTCTTCACATATCTGACCTAGTTGTATTGCTTTGAGCCTGTTTACTTGGTTGCCAACGCACGCTATCAGCGGGAGGATTATTACCTACCAAGTATTGTCTTGCACTTCTTCATGGATACTTCCTGGCTCTAGTCCGTCCTTCCCATGAAATGTCCTGGTTCTGATTGTTCTTTAATTCCATTCCTCAGGACCTAGATGTTTGGCATTGTTGCCTGATGCGTGCCCCTACGGGGCTTTGGGCAGAGGGTGGTTCTTTTGCTTTATTATCTTCATTCTTTATTGAGCCGTTTTGGTCTTTGATTTTCTTCTTCTTCTTTTCTTTCTTGATTCCCCTTCCACACGTCCCTCCTCCTGAACTCTATCGTCCCTGACAGGCTTTTTGTGCCGACGTGAGTACGTTTGAATGGCTGCTTGCTCTCGTTGATTAAGCAGGTTGGCGTGACATATCATAAATTCTTTCCATTGCGTGGACTTCACTCCATCCTCTGGTGCTTGTCGGTGATCCGCAAAAAAGCTGGTTTCATAAGCCACCAATCTTGCATTAAGATTTGAAGTCATCTTTACAAAAATTTATGAATCCATTTCGAAGAAGCCAGTGAAAAATGCTTCTTCAAAAGTCTGCATGTATGTGCTCGGCAAAAACATAAGTCTTGAATAGTATGCCATAAGTGTTAAGCGGCTCAGAATGGTGGAAAGATAAAAAAACGAGTGCTTCGGATCCTTGAGTAATGCCAATGAAATTCAAAAATGTGTATTTGGCATGTTGGAAGACTTTAATTACAATAAGGAGCATGCTAAAAATTTTATTGGTCATTTTCACCACTAAATCCGGAACCGTTGCATATCTCGCAATCCAAAATTCCATGGTTTTCACCATGTACTCTTCCATTGGTAGGTAATTATGTGGTGGACTGGTAACAGTGGATAATTCAGCCATTGGTTATTTATGCTACCCTGGCGCTGTTCTTCCCAAAATTGCGACCAGGAGCGTCTGCAGGGTATTGGACAAAAGGATGGGTTTACCTGGAGCACATATGGCGATGCTTCCCATTGTACCCGCAGTGTAGGGTTCTTTTCCAAAAGCTTCCGCCTCCAGATGGGATTAGCCTTCTCGAACTCCTCTTGAGTATAATTAAAAGTATTATTGTTGAACTGGAGGTTGTTGTCCAGCTCTTTATTTTTCGTTGTCTTTATGTATTGCCACGTTTGCTCTTTTAGGAGGCCGTATGGTACATTAAAAGGTTTCAAGATTTGTTCCAAGTTTTTGCTTTCAATTTTAGCTTCCTTCATGACTTGGATTATTTGATCTTCAAACTCAGCAGTAAGCAGGGACACCAGTAGTGCCCTCTCATGTCGGCTCAATTTTGTAATATCCCGATTATTACATTCAAATTGGATCTCCGTTTCCTCCCTTATCGGCGAATGATATAAGGGGGGAGAGAGAGGACGTACCTCAATCTCCTCAGTAGCCGCTGTTGATTTGGGAACTACTAGTGTCCCCTCAATTGCCTTTTGTGCTAGCTGATCCTGTAGTTGCTTTATCATTTCCTTCTTTTGTTGAATTTCTTCCTGGGCCTTCAAAATTGTATCCCTATTCTTTTGGATTTCTTCGGTCATGACCGTGAGTTGGTCAATGTCTTCTTTACATTGCACAAGATATTTATTGTTGGCAGTAGCCTTGGTACACCAGGACTTACAAGACGTGAAAGTCAAAGAAGGGAGTCAGAGCGAAGGGACAGCACAAGCAAACAGGGCAGTCAAAGAAGATCTGGCAAGTAGGCCAATATTTTTTCAAGACATTAATGCAAATCAAAGAGATGGACATGCAGGGAGGAAGCGCAAGTAGGGAGCTTGAAGATATGTATGGCAGACCACTAGAAGAAATCCCTACAACGACAGTGATTTTTATCACTAACAATCATTGTAAATATCATTTCACATTTTTGTAGCTCCATTTTGTGCAAGCCAAGGAGTCCTTGAGCTTGAGGAGCCTTAGAAGTAGTTGCGTACCAATTTTCGTATTTTTTAGATCTCGTTTGAGCCCCCAAATAAGCCCTGGAACCTAATTTTTAACTAGGCCGGACACTAGGTCTGGACAGGGCCAAAAGCTAGTCAAAAACTATAAAAAGAGCTAGAGAGCTCATTTTTGAGGTTAGATTGTAATTGAAACGAACTTGTAAGAGCATTTTGAAAGTAATCTAAAAGCTCCATTGATTCTCACTCTTTGTCTTACTGTGTGTGCGCGTGTGTGTGTATGTGTGTGCATGCTAGTGTGCTTCTCACTCACGCACTTGTGCCGCCACTTGCTCGAGGTCTTCATACCATCCTCTCGTCTTCCCGGATTGACATTAAAGGAGGTGCTACTCATCATTGAGCTACACCAAATTTTGGCGCCGTTGCCGGGGATCGAGCTTTGAGGACGAGCGTGTGATGGTAAGACGTAGAGTTGACGCGTTGGAGTTGTAGGTATTTTCTTCACTCTCATCGATTTTCTTTTACTTTCTTCACCATCTTCATCACCATCATCATCATCACCATCTCCCACATCCATCTCCATCATCGCGAAAATTTCAGTTTTTGACTATATCCCCATCTCCACCTCATTTCCCTCATTTCACTTGTGAGAGAGAGCGAGAGAGCGAATTTGCATGTGCTGTTTTTTTGCATGTTTTGTGAGCATTCTGCAGGTACAGGCCGCATCATCATCCCCAGCACTCTGCGCAGGTACGGAATTCTGAGTAACTGTCTGTGTGTCGCCGAGCTCTGTCAATCGCGACCGACTGAAAAATTGCTCTAATTGCTAAACAAAGTGCATATCCATGACCTACAGGCCTAGAGCTTCCCAAAAATGTGGTTAGTTTGTTGAAATTCCACAGATTTCTGTCAATCGCGATCGCTCTGTCAATCGCGATCGACAAACCACGACGGACAGATCTGTCAATCGCGATCGACACGTCAATCGCGACCGACAGCCCACGACGGCTCTGTCAATCGCGACCGACAGAGTCAACGACCGATTGACCACGATCGACAGACCATACGCGTGACACGTGTCAATCGCGATCGAGTCATCAATCGCGATCGACTCATCAATCGCGACCGACACAGTCAACGACGGTTTGACCACGATCGACAGACCACGACGGCCCTGTCAATCGCGACCGACACGGTCAACGACTGTTTGACCACGATCGACAGACCCTCGCGACCGACCTGTCAATCGCGATCGACTCATCAATCGCGACCGACAGAGTCAACGACGCTTTGACCACGATTGATTGACTTTTCGGCCACGTGTCAATCGCGACTGACCAGTCAATCGCGACTGACAGCCACGACGGACCTGTCAATCGCGATCGACACGTCGATCGCGACTGACCTGTCAATCGCGACCGACAGACTTTGCGAACGCGTTAGAAGGGCAAATTAGGTCAAATTTTCAAGGCAAAATTATTGGTCTAAATTTTGATTGAGTGTGGGACAACACTAGGGTGTAGTATTGCATCGCGAGGCCGTGCCACAAGCTACTCGAGTATTCCTGTTTGACTGTTAGCTTGTATTGAATCCTGATTTAACCCCCTAAACCCTGAACAGTCATAACTTTTTCATACGGAATCCAATTTTTGAGCTCTTGGGCTTGTTGGAAAGCTCGTGGCATATACTACACGTTGATTTTCAGAGAGGGTATTTTGAAGTTGACCATACCCAGGGGGATCAAAGTCAGGGGTCTTTAGAATTATTTTCCTAAAAGTCACAATGCAGATGTGTGTTTGTGTCACATGAATGAAAGTGGTTGGTTTTGTCCTTTGCATATAGGCATCGAGCTAACCGTGGGACTTTTATAGGTCCATTGAGAGCAACTTGGAGCATACAAAGCAAGATTTCTTTGCAAGCTTGAGAACCGGGTTCTTGAGCACCATAAAGCAAGGGATCAACAAGTAAGGTTGGAATATTCTCAACTCCCTCTGTCATTTCCTAGCTCAAGCTAAGAACGAGTAGAGATAGGAGTAAGCCAGGGCGACGATAGGAAGTTATCAAGGGAAGACTACCTAAAAACTCAAGTTCAAGTTAAAAACATAATCTCTGTACTGTCGATAACCTAAAGGAAAAGAACCTAACGTGGAACGATCAACCTAAAGTACGAAGAACATTCAAGTATTCCTGACGACGTAATATCAGATAAGACCATAAACACAATAATTAACTAAAAAGAATCAAGTAACTGATACCAATTGATCGGCAACGAGGTTGTACTCTGGGCAAAAATTGGGCTAATCAGTTAGGCATATGAACCTTAGATCAAGACGACACCTAGCAAGAGAGAGACAAAGCCTTAGGTCTTCAGAGGCTAGTGTCAATCACACTGCAAGGTCTTGGGCCCAGCAATTGAGCCACCACTCTCAGTACCCTAGCTCTGATACCAGCGAATCAGAGATGTCTCAAGGCATGGACAGACCTACGGGAAGTTCAGGTGTGCCTTACTTGTACAGGGTAGAAGGCCCTTACAAAACACAGTTGGAATACCTTAGGACCAACCGATTAGGTGCTAGCATCTATGAGGACGGCCTAGGAAGATCCGTGGTCCAGATTAAAAACCCTGACCAATCCATAGGACTAGAGCACCCAGCTGTCAAGTTTGAAAACGGTGCATACCTGGACAAGGAAGGAACCATATACGTAGTCACCAGTCATCCAGATAGGACAGATGACTTTGGAAATGTAATCTCAGAAGCGGACTTGGGTGACTTGGAACAAGGAAACATGGGAGTGGAACCTAGAACCCCTCGAGGTAAATCACTTCTCACTAGGATTATCACGCCTAAGTGGGTCCCCCAAGATAACAAGTGCATAGATTTGCTTCTCAATCGAGAAACGGACGAAGCCTTTTGGAGGTATAAACCGGACCACCCAACTGATATAGGAACAATCATGATCTATGAGTTTAAGGATCCTGATAGCCCAGGTAGAGTGACCTACCTAGATCATGCTTCAGAACGAATCTTTGTGGTGACAGAAAATGATAGGCATGCCTACACTTGGAAGGGTGAATTTATTTTCCCCCAACCAAGATCAAATGTATCCTATGGTCACCCTGGAGCTGGAACATCCCAGGCTCATGGTATACAAAGAGACAGAAGTAAAGACAGACCAGAAGTAAGTTTTGCCAACCCCGTGGGCAGAGAAAGAACGAGAACAGAGACGAATAGGGTAGAACCTGAGATGCATAGAGCCCACAGGAACCAAAGAAATGTAGATGGATTCCCTCTGCCGAGGCCTAGAGAGCACACAAGAACTTTGAGACCCACCCAGCTCGTTAAGTCCATGAAGAATTACTTTGACGGCACAGGAGATCCCTATGATCATGTGGCAGAGTTCAAGCAAGTCTTGAGAGCTGAACAAGTGGAAGATCTGTTCACGCAGTACAATGCCTTCGGTCTAACCCTTAGGAACACGGCACTTACATGGTTTCAGCCATTAGATGAGCGTCAGTTCAGGAGCATAGACCAACTCCTAGAGGCATTCATTGTAGAGTTCTCTAAGAGTGGCATAAGACACAATACATCCTCATTGATTCACAGCTTCAAACAGACCCCCCAAGAGACTGTCAGATTGGCCGGAAGGAGATTTAGACAATATCTTGAAAGATGTCCTATTTCGGAGCTACCCACATCTGCTAAACAAGTAGCCTTATTCCTTGACGGATTGCTGAGTACAAAATTGAGATCCTATGTGTATCTGAAGGACCCTAGGACTATAGAAGAATGTGTACGCATGTGCATTGACATTGAAGATAACCTAGGGGAAGAGCTAGAGCTTTCCAAAATCTACAAAGATTCAGATAGTGCATCTAGCCACTCTTCCACGCAGTCCACATCAATTGAGGAACTTGCCGAAAAAGTAGCTCAGAAATTAGGTGTAACTAGCAAACAAATCCCAAGGTTTGCCCCTGTGAAAAGATGCTATACATGCGGTGGTGACCATATGGCGAATGTCTGCCCTATTATGGCTCAGCCCCAAGTAAACCCTAGTAGCCAGTACTGCACCATAGAACGGAGATACACCAATCACACCGCACAAGATTGCCCATACAACAAGCAGACAGTTAGGCAACCCTATCCGCAGCCCTACCAACAAGGCCGATACCAGAACCAAAATCCACCACCACAATATGCTAGACCCCAACAAACCTACCAACCACAATATCAGGCCCAACAGAGACCCCAACCGGTGCTAGCTCAACAGCCTCCAAACCCCGCTAACGTGATTCCAGTAAAGTATGCTGTTGCAGAAGAAAACCTAAATAGGGCCATAGTACCAGTAACCCCATTGATCTCAGAAAGTGACCCAAGTGACCATAGCTTTGACTCTACACATGTCGACAGTCCCCAGGCTTACTACATGCAGTCTCCAGAACATGGTGAGTCTTACTATAGTGAAGAACCAAGTGAACCTAGTTGGGAGTCAGATTACACGAACGTCATGTATGCAAACCCCAACCCCAGGCCTCAACCTAGGCAAGTAAGACCCCCATTCCCAAGAGGACCGTGCTACCGATGTCAAGGGGATCACTTCATTCGTGATTGTCCCTTACCTCCACCTACACAACCCCAGTCAGTGACTATCCAAGGTTTTTGCCAAGATTGTGGAAAAGAGCATCTTTTACGAGATTGCCCAAAGAACCCCAATAATATGCCAAAAATCACTCCGATCAATGTGATTGGGTTGGTTGTAGATTCCTCAGGAAGCGTCACTTCCACTGCACCAGTGCAGGTAGTCACTAGAGCTCAGGCATTGCAGCAAAACCAAGAGACAAACCAGGGTAAGAACTCAGAGGCTAGTGAAACCGAAAGCATAACAAAGAAAAGGACTAGAGCATGGAAAGATAGTCGGGAAAGAATGAAAAGACAATGGGCTAAAAAGATGAGTGAACTTGAGGAAAGCATAAGAGAAACCAAAGCTAGGATAACTGAAATCACCTCTCAAATCCCCTCTCACAATACACCGCCGCCACCCCTACCATCTCCATCTGATCCACCACCTTCCCCACCGCCTCATCAAATCCCACCATCCCCTAGAGTAGGATCAGTCCTAGCAGATCCCACTCCTGAAGACCTAAACATGATGCTGAAAGCATATCAGGCCAGAATCCAAGAAGGGCCAAACATCACGGATCATGACAAGTGCTATAATAGAGCTGACTTAGAGATAGAAAGAACCAAACTGTGCGCGAAAATGGTCGCATTGGCTCAGACTATGTTTGAAGCCAGTCGCCTTTTCAATTACTCGGGCTCAGCCAAGACGCAATTACACTTGGATGGATTCCTAGAAAAGTTAGAGAGGATAATTGCAAGATCTGACAAGGAAGAAAAAAATCAGGAGAAAGGAAAAGCAAGCAAAAACCTGAGCCATCCCCCATCGGAAGTTTATGCAGCCAATTCCACTAAACCAGACAACTTCCCCTCCTTAGAAAGAATAGAAAGGCTAATTGCACAATCAGAAAAGGAACCTGTCCCTCAAAGAAAGGAAAGGGCGAGAGAACAGATAAGCAAGCCTCCTCAAGAAGCTTATCTCCCCCCCCAAAAGTCACAGGAGCCTCCCTCGAAAGCTTATGTACCTCCACAGGTAACCCACATTCCTTCCCAGAGAGTGTATGAGCCTGCTCGGAAGAGTAATAGAACAAGCAATCCTCCCCAAGAAGCTTGTGCTCCAGCCATTTATGAGAGCAAGGAGAGAGCCAACGGAAGAATAAGCCCTCCTTCCCAGGTTGCTTATGTGCCCAATTCTACGGAGCCGGACACTATTTCTTCTATGAATCGGTTTGCACCAGACTTCCTACGAGAGATTCAAGAAGACAAATGGGATAACGAAAGCGAGGTCGCCCCTCCTTTTGAACTTGTGGACGATGCACACGACCAATTCCCACAAGACATCCCATCTATTCACGGGGAGCATGAGAGTGTTCAGTCTCACGAGAGATTAGACTTTGAGTCTAATTCCATACAAGAACTACCCCACTTCACAGGCCCATGGGAAGCAAAGTCCACATGTATGAGAGCACCCACAGTCTTGGTAAGGAACGACGACTCAGTCATACCTAGGAACACAGAGGTAGTGAAGAACACTAACGTGCAGTGTAATCTCAAGTTAGAAGAGCTACTCAAGGTTAGACCTGAATTATGGAAACATGTAGCCAAACAAGTACCAGAGATAGCAAAACCTCGTTCCCAGGTAGGATCCCATAGGACAGTGCCAGAAATTCCCTTGGATAAGATAGGAGATATGTGTGAAGGTGAAGAAGGGAACACCTATCTTCCCATCACCTACCAGGAATACACCACCAAGGCGATTTTGGATTCAGGTGCAGGAGTTGCAATTGCCACCACCTCCTTATGGAAGCGTTGCGGCAAGCCAGCACTCAGGCCAACGAGGATGAAGTTACAAATGGCCGATGGTCACATAGAGAGACCCCTAGGATTGCTAGAAGGAATAACTCTCACCACTTGTGGTGTCGAGTTTGAACATAGCTTTGCTATATGTGACTTCAGCAAAAATCATGCCTATGAGATGATTTTGGGAAGACCATTCATGCGACAGTTGCAAGTGGTACAGGATTGGGGGACCAATTCTTTGTACCTGCAGCACTTAGGTGTTACAACCAAAGTCAATCTCAAGGATTATTCTCATAGAGATGTCCCTCCTATCCAATGGAATCCCATCCATAGAGCCAAAGATGATACAGAATCGGTGCATTCCATAGGGTCTGGATCCTCATGGATGCATGAAGATACTCACTTATGGATGTGCAAGGTAGCAGTAGAAGAAGAGAAGAGAGAAAAGGCCAGAGAAATAGGTGCAAACGAAACCCATAGACCCATTCAAGACCCAGCCTATGCACCTGTAGTTTTTCCAGACGAGGAATTTGAACCCCATGGCTGGGCAGAAATTTTAGCAACAATGGACGTAGCCATCAATGAAGAACAATGGACACCTCACTGTGATGAGGATGGCTATGATATTTCAGTCTTCTCCATAGAGCCAATCATGGGAGAGGCAGTTTTAGAAGAATGCGAACCTAGCCCTGATGCATTTGAGGATGCAAGTGACTCCGATCTAGAGTCAATCATTATGGACCCACCATTTGCATCAGATGAAGAATACTTCCATGAAGTAGAATTTCGACCCCAGAGGCATGGAGAGGTTACAAATGATGTGAGATTAACAACGCATATGACCCCTAAGGAAGAAGGAAAGAAACGAAAGAAGAGGGAAGCCTTACCAGAAGAGGAAGAATCTTTGTTTGAGGTCCCAGAAAATTTTAAGAAGTATGAGATAGATGACAGGAGAGTCATGATTAGAATGCCCAAACGAGAGGCACAATCAGGAGAGGCCTATGATAACAAAGAAACTACCAAGAAGATCGTAGTGGCCCTAGAAGAAGGAGAGGAGAGATGCACGTATATAGGCCATGACCTGACAGAAGAAGAAGAGCATGAATTGACTGCCTTGCTAAGAGAATACAGAGATGTATTCGCTTGGAGTTACAAGGATTTGAAAGGGGTTGACCCAGACATATGCTCACACACTATTCCCATGACCTCAGATGCTAAACCCTCGAAGCAAAAGCCTTATACATATAACGATAATTATGCTGCTAAGATCAAAGAAGAGATAGATAGACTGGTGGAAGCTGGATTTGTCTATGAAATTGAGCACACTGAATGGGTATCCCCCATCGTAGTGGTGCCCAAGAAGAATGGCAAACTGCGTGTGTGCATTAACTTGAAAAAGGTTAATGCCGCCACGATTCGAGATAACTATCCGCTTCCCATCACAGAACATCTCTTAGAAAGAGTGGCAGGCAAGGAAGTGTACAGCTTCCTTGATGGATTTTCGGGCTACAATCAAGTAGCCATAGCTCCAGAGGATCAGCATAAGACAGCCTTTGCCACAGAATGGGGCATTTTTGCTTTTAGAGTAATGCCATTTGGGCTTACCAATGCACCAGCCACCTTCCAGAGGCTGATGTGCCATGTGTTTAAGGAGTTCCTGAGGAAGAGTTTAGAAGTCTACGTTGACGATCTCTGTGCTCATTCCAATGTTAGACAAACCCATATTCCTGAACTCAAACAAATCTTTGACAAATGTAGAGAATATCAAGTCTGCCTGAACCCCGAAAAGTGTGTTTTTATGGTCAGGCAAGGCAAGATCCTAGGACATATAGTGTCAAAGAATGGCATATCTACTGACGAAGAAAAAGTGAGAGCCATAGCGGAGTTACCTAGACCAAAGAATGTCAAGGAAGTACAAGCTTTCATGGGGCATTGCGGTTATTATCGACGATTTATACACATGTATGCTGTCATTGCAAAGCCCATGTACGGACTTCTGACAAACTTTGAGTGGACGGATGAATGCGAAAATTCCTTCCAAGAGCTTAAACGAAGATTATGTTCAGCACCAATCTTGACCACACCAGATTGGAATAGGCCATTCCATGTTCATGTGGATGCATCCAATTATGCCATTGGATGTGTACTTGCACAACCTACTGGTGAAGGTAATATGGATCTTCCAATTGCCTATGCCAGTAGACAATTGAATGCGGCTGAACGGAATTACACCACTACAGAGCGCGAAGGATTAGGCATGGTATATGCAGTCAAGAAATTTAGACACTATTTGCTTGCAAATAAGTTTAAATTTTTTACTGATCATCAGGCATTGTTATACCTAGTAAACAAGCCATGCAATACGGGAAGATTAGTAAGATGGTTTCTCTTGCTAATGGAATATGATTTTGAGGTCGTGGTAAGAAAAGGGAGGACTCACTTGAGAGCAGATCATCTCTCTAGACTCACGTCTGGAGAAGCCCCACAAGGAGTATCAGATGACCTTCCTGATGCTTACCTATTTAATTTGGAGGTGGTGCCGCAGTGGGCTAAGCCATTGGTACCAATCTTGACATACGGGCCTAACCATCCAGTGGTAAACACACGGAATAGGGAGGTTGTAAAAGCCCAAAAGTATCACATCATGGCCGGAAGCATGTACAAGCACACAGATCAAGGGATCTTGGCTTGTTGCGTAGAAGAGGATGAGTACGCTAAATGGTTGCAATTAGCACATGTAGGTGCATTAGAGCAACACCATTCAAAACAACGAACTTTACAGACTCTAAAGAGATTCGGAGTGCACTGGCCAACTATGGAAGCGGATGTCCAAAAGTTGTGCAAGGAATGCCCAATCTGTTGCACTAAACCACCTGTGGAACATGCCACTCTCTATCAAGTATCCATTGTGCCAGATTGGAGTGAACCTCTAGTATCATTCCTGAGGACAAACACATTCCCTCCAGACATGACTCTAGCTAGAAAAAGGAGTTTGGAACAAGAAGCCCAGGATTATTCACTCGTTGGTGATAATCTATACAAGCGCGGTAAGGATGGTTACCTGAGACTGTGTGTCCATGAAAGTGAGTATCTTAAGATCTTAGAAACTGCTCACCAAGGTGTAGCAGGAGGACACTTTGGACCAGATCGGGTGATCAAGGCAATACTATTTGCGGGCTTCTGGTGGCCTACCCTTCACATGGATGCACATACCTATGTGAAACGGTGTGATGTCTGTCAGAGGACTCAGTATCCCATACGCAAAGATGAGATGCCACTGAAACCTATGATGGGTGGACGTGCATTCTCTAAGTGGGGAATAGACTTCGTAGGTCCTATTAATCCCCCAGCCAAAGGTTCTCATGCGGAATACATCATTGTGGCAACAGACTATCTCACCAAGTGGGTAGAGGTAAAAGCTACAACAAAGAATGATGCTCAGACAACTGCCAAATTCTTGTTTGAGAATGTGTTCACAAGATATGGGCTACCCATAGACCTAGTAAGTGATAGAGGCACTCATTTCTTAAATGAAGTGATTGAAAATCTACTCCAAGAATTCTTGGTAATACACAAGAAGTCTGCCCCCTATCACCCTCAAGCTAATGGACAAGCTGAGAGCACTAATAAGATTTTATGCAATGTACTGACGAAATTAGTGAACACTAAACGCTCTGACTGGGACAAGCAGCTACACCATGCTGTTTGGGCATACCGAGTTGCCTACAAAACGGTACTCCAAGCCACTCCCTTTCAGATGGTATTTGGCCAAAATGCCGTGCTACCCTTGGACTTCCTGATTCCTACATTGAGGGTAGCACAAGAGTATGAATGGACAGGTCATGAGCTCTCCTCTAGGATCTTTGATCTTGAACGATTAGGAGAAACAAGACTGAGAGCCGCTGCAGGAATATATGCAGCCAAGAAGAGACAGAAGGCATACTTCGATGCCCATGTGAAGGATAAAGGCTTGAAAGCGGGAGATCTAGTCTTAGTCTATACACTGAAACAACACGCGAGGAAGCTAGAAAAGAGAGGCTACGGACCTATGATCATCAATAGGATCTCCACAAGTGGAGCAGTACAATTGGCCACATTAGAGGGTGATGTTCTCCTTAACTATATTAGCGGATGCAGAGTCAAGTTGTATCAGGAACCCCTCACGGAGGAAATGCTGAGCCGACTCAACACTGCTAAGAAACGCAAAGAGGAAGAAAAGAGAATTAGAGAAGAAGCTCAAAGAGAAGCTTTAGAACGCATCAGAAGGATGAAATTACGAAGGCAAGGTAGAGATCAGCCTGGAGCGAATGACTATGCAGACCAAGGATTTCCCATAGCCATGTGTGAAGTTGCAGGAACAAGCTCGAATAGAATAATTGATAGACGTCCTTTCATAACCATCGACATAGGACAAGGAAAGAGTACAAGGACCGTAAGAGCCTTGATTGACTCAGGTGCTGCCACTAGCGCTGTTAAGTTGTCTTACTGTCAAGAGTTACAGTTAACTGTCCATCCTGTGGAAGCATACCTCATAGGATTGGGAGGCGTGGAAACCCCTTGCATGGGCGAGGTGGAACTTCCCCTCTACATTTACGAGGAGACAATGACCGTTAAAGTACTAGTGTGTCAAGATGAGGATCTCACTGAACCTCTCGTCTTGGGTCAGGATTGGATCTATGACCAAGCAGTCAATCTAAACCTAAGAAGTGGACTTCTCCAGGTTTGGGTCAATCATAGTCGAGTTACAGTAGAATTAGACAATGGAGCACTCAAGGAACTAGGAAAGGCACAGACTCCTGGTCCTTCCAGGGGTACACATGAAGATGACCATGCTGTTCTTGTCCAAAACTATGTGTTGCAGAGGAATGATATTCGCAAAAAAGGAGTCAGGAATGCAACGGAGCTCCCTTCTTTTCCAAAGGCTAGAAGGAGGCAGCAACCCAAGGTGGATCAAAGGCAGAAGAAGCAGGGTACTACCTATGTCAGAGATCAAAAGTACCTGCGCAGTAGAATGGCCCAGAAAATAGACCAGGTATGGGTGCGGAAAGGCGAACGACCGGTTGCACCACCGTCAACTACAGGGGCAAAGCCTCTTATTAGTGACCAACAACGCAACGCTAATAAGAAGTCTTTCAGAAATTCTTCTGCTAAAGTAAAATCTATTTGGGTGCCCAAGAAGTCGATGAAGGCAAGCCCACAATCAAGACAAATTTGGGTGCCTAAGGCTTGCTTGATGGCACAAGTAGCTACGCTGAGGCCACAACTTAAACAGCATAACGCAGCGACGCATACTGCCAGATTTCACTCGTTCTCGACACTCATGTACACACCAAAACCCAAGAGCGCACATGTAATCAATTGTAAATGGGTCCCAAAAAGGCCTCATTTTCAAACCACGACACCAAGAAGGCTCTGTAGAGACTCTCCGAAACCGAAGGCAAAGCCCACTCACTGCATTTGGCAGCCTAGGGCCTGTAATAAACCCCCCGACCCCAATTTGTAAATCCATACCCACTTACTAACTGCAGTAGTCTCCGAGGACAACACAAGCACTAAGTACACACACTGTCTTCATGCACTTACTAACCACTAACTCATCATCCACCTCATGTTAATGCTGTAACGGGGACAACAACGGATTTATTATGTCCATTACGATGTTAACACTTGGTTCTATATTCTCACAGAACCAACCAGCGAACAGGGCCATGGCAGAAGCAGGTACTAGTTCTCAAGCCGGATCTGGTGCCCAGGTTGTGGACATAGAAACACTTCTCCTTGAGCCACGTCTCACCGCAAGACCGCAAGAGCTTCAAGCAGTGCATGTGCTCCCCATTCAGGATCCTCCTCAAGGGCACACTTCTCAAGTAGGTAAGCATGCGCATTGGTTCAGTGATGTTGCTGGACCACTGGGCGATGGGACCTATTTCTGGGAAGCAGAATTGGAGTTCAATGGCAAATGGGGTCGATACCACTTTTTCGCACGCGAGTTTGAAAGCTATCAAAATGCCGAAGTCATGAGATCAGTTTGGGTCAAAGCAGGTGTGGAAAGTTATTTCAGGACTCACTTACCAAAGCCGGATTTTTTACGATGTTCTTATCTGATCAGTACCATCACGCCAAGCAGAGCCAAGGGCGGCGACAGCACCTTTGTGTTGCCATCACTGCTGCCGGGTAATGAGCTTAAAAGATTCAAGTTGACCCTCAATCTGGTAAGAGAAGCATTGGGTATGTATGGCATGCACATCCCAACAGAAAAGGAAACCATGGTTCCAGGTCGAATGAAGCACAAAGATCTTAATAAGCTGAAGGACATGGTTGCGATGACACCTACCATTGCGCTTCACCTGCGAACCATCATGCAACATTTTGCTTTTCCCGCCCAAGAACGCTTCACAATGCCCCCGAAGAAAATATGGTTCAGTTTATATCTAGCAGAAACCGAAAGCCTGCCCATCAATGTGCCACACTGGATCATAGACCAGATCCACCTAGCGCATCAAAGGTGGAACAAAAAACAGAAGAATGTGCTCCACGGGTGTTGTGCTTTGACCCGAATAATCTATAGATGCTTGGCTTATGACGTGCCTGTTCAGCGGGCACTCGTATGGTCCCGAGTCCAAGAATTCCAGAGAAGACTATCAGCAGCAGGTCCCCCATCAAAGAAGATGAGGGGGAGAGTCCAACTACCCTGTGCTCAACCAAGGGGAGCTACCGCTACACCAGAAATCACTCCTCCCCAGACACGACGAGTTAGGCCATTCACAATCCGGTTACCAAGACCAAGCACAGAGGGGCCTAATCTGGTGTTTCCACCCATTCCATCTGATTTGGAATTTCCGCAGGGATTTACTCTTGAGGACCTCACGGATGAAGAAATTGCCAGATTAATCTATGACTCTAACCTCGAAGCCGAAGCAGCGCGAGTTCAGGAACCGCGACCCCAAACAACATCGGCCCCCACCCAACCACAAGTTGTAGAAGTCGATGTAGATGAACAAGAGGCAGGAGGAGACGAAGAAGAAGCCGACGAAGAACAACATCAAGAATATGACGAACTCTCCGAGTTAGCAAGTGCCCCAGCATATTCGGCACAAATCAAGAGACTATATCGAACCATGCGACTGGTTCAGGAACAGCATCAGATGTCTCTAGAACAGGGCAAAAGACTCATGAACGACTTGCTAGCTGAGGAAGGTGTGGACGAGTTGTTCATTGAGTCCATGAACCTTCATGCCGACGCTGTAGGACTGGACGAGGCCATTCATGAGGCAATGGCCTACATCCATAGGTTTGAAAAAAGAGTTCCTGCTCATCCCAGGAGGTCCGGGAAGCAAATTCACATCAATACATCGGCCCGGGCGAGTCAGCGCAAGCAGAAGAATATCACGAAGCACTGTTGTCACCACCATCCCCACCTCACACTACACAATTCACTCCACCACAGGACACTAGCACTACCACATCCACTACCACTACCATTGTCATGGGCATCCCACTCTCCCCGGGAATCCAATTCGGGGGAGTCACCATGCCCACCTTCACCACCCTGTTCACCGATGTCACATCCACTCCACCCACGATTCCCATCTACACCGTCACTCAAACAGTTGACACGATGGAAACATCACCAGCCACAGCACCACTCCATCCCCCCATGCCACCTTCATCACCCATACCCCCTCCACCCACATCTCCACTTACATCCACATCATTCACATCTCCCATTCCCGCCCCCGTTCCCCCTGCATCTTCACCCCTCCCAGCATTATTTAATGTAAATAACATATTTTTAGCATTAAACCAATGTGTATACCAGCTCCAGAATGAGTACAAAGCTCTGGACAACCGGTATCAGCAACTGGAAACGCACCATCAGAACTTACAAACACAATTTCACATTCTACAAACAGAAAATGCAGAACTGAATCAATGCTACACGACGCTTGAGCAGGCTCACCAAACATTATTGGCGGCACCCCAACCATCGACAGAATCAGGTGTTAAACAACTAGAAGCTTTGCTTGAGGTATACCAAGCCGATAACCTCAAAGTCCGGCGTAACCTGGCACTTCTCAGAAAACACATGGCGGCCGCCCTTGAAGAAAACAAGAGACTGCAGCAGCAAAATGAAGCAAATTTAGAAGCAGCAATGGAAGGCTCTCCACACGAAATTGATCCAGAGCAGTTTAAAGCTGTGCCCTCAGAGACAATGAAGACCATCTTGGACAGCTATGCAGATCTATTAGAAGCTCATGATGACTTGGAAAGGGAACGTGATGCGCTGCGCAATCAACTCCAAGAGCAACAGACAACACCCAAAGTCACAGAAACGACCACGACTTCAGAGGAAGTCAAGACATTGAAAGAGCAGGTGGCCGAATTACAGGCACGATTACTCACACATGAAAGGCAACCCTCTCCAGTTGTCGAACCAGAACCCGAGGATTTGGTACCCATCGAGGTAGATGAGACGTATGAGGAACCTTACGTTCCTATGCCAATGCCAGGTGGTGAGCAAACCGCAGAAGGAATGGATACGTTAGAAATTGAAGTACCTGAGTGGCTCCAAACACTAGAGAAAACGGCATCCACTCATGAAGATCGAGTGGCAGTTCAAATCCAATCTATGGCAAAGATAGAGGACACTATTATTAAATCAGAATACTTCCGCAGCATGTCCCACCATAGATGGATAGGAACCAATGATGATCAATACGTTCCATATTGTATACTCCTGGCGGACTACAATGCAGAAATCCAACACAGATGTGGCAAACCTCCAACGTTTGCTACACAATTTGGGCCAGATGACATCCCAGAGAGCGCTAAAAAAGGATCCATTCATCAACCCACTTGGAGGATCCGACTCCTCAAAACCTATCCGGAGATGGTTCGCACCTGGACGAATATGCCTCTTTTTATTAAATATAACCCTTGTTATGTTCCTGTACTCCGCAGACGCACATGGCCAGAGTTTACCATTGCAGTCAAGAATATCAAGGGATGCGCCAAATGGTTAAACTACGTCTATCTAGCACCCCCTCAAGGGCCTCCCACCGTCAATTACATGATTTCCACTATACGGCACTGGAGCATCCGATTAAAGAATACCCCTGATGTAATGGCCCAGATGTGCATGAAAATTTTTGAGTTAATGCTTATTACATTCAGGACATTCAAGAATATCAAGGACCCACACTTCTCAGGCGTCGGATTCCTTACAGGAAACCAAGATTTAGTTTATGACATGAGCACCACTCCTCCCATAGAGGTGATATACGCTTGGCACGCCAGAATAAAATACCTCCCAGCCTGCTTTAAACAAACATTCGAAGAGATGTTCATAACAGGGTTCTGGGAATACCACTCAGAAATATTTGTACCCAGACCCTCACATCTCCTCCATTTATTTGCTGTGGAGCGAACCATTCACTCAGAGCAGTTACGGGTGCCACATCCAGATGTCCCAGGGCCAGTCAATTGGGATGCATTGCTGACAGATCTAGCAAGGGGACTCAGATTAGAAGAACACCACCTCGCCGCCGATGTTGTACAATACTATGTCCAAAAAGCAGCTAGACAAGGGTCTGTCAGGGGCGACAGACGCGAGAGTGGGGGGGGTGTTGGCAGTAGCCTTGGTACACCAGGACTTACAAGACGTGAAAGTCAAAGAAGGGAGTCAGAGCGAAGGGACAGCACAAGCAAACAGGGCAGTCAAAGAAGATCTGGCAAGTAGGCCAATATTTTTTCAAGACATTAATGCAAATCAAAGAGATGGACATGCAGGGAGGAAGAGCAAGTAGGGAGCTTGAAGATATGTATGGCAGACCACTAGAAGAAATCCCTACAACGACAGTGATTTTTATCACTAACAATCATTGTAAATATCATTTCACATTTTTGTAGCTCCATTTTGTGCAAGCCAAGGAGTCCTTGAGCTTGAGGAGCCTTAGAAGTAGTTGCGTACCAATTTTCGTATTTTTTAGATCTCGTTTGAGCCCCCAAATAAGCCCTGGAACCTAATTTTTAACTAGGCCGGACACTAGGTCTGGACAGGGCCAAAAGCTAGTCAAAAACTATAAAAAGAGCTAGAGAGCTCATTTTTGAGGTTAGATTGTAATTGAAACGAACTTGTAAGAGCATTTTGAAAGTAATCTAAAAGCTCCATTGATTCTCACTCTTTGTCTTACTGTGTGTGCGCGTGTGTGTGTATGTGTGTGCATGCTAGTGTGCTTCTCACTCACGCACTTGTGCCGCCACTTGCTCGAGGTCTTCATACCATCCTCTCGTCTTCCCGGATTGACATTAAAGGAGGTGCTACTCATCATTGAGCTACATTTATTCTCAGCCTATTTCCACTTTGTCTGGAGAGCTGCGGTGTCCTCCATGTATCTCTTTTCCCATTCGGCAATGACTGCCTGCTCTTGCTTGAGCTGATCTTCATACCTAGCTATCTTGTCCTCCATTTCCTTGATATGTTTTTCAGGCTTTTCTTGGACTTCGATGGGCTGATCACTCAGAAGAGCGGTCATGAGTTCCTTGTTTCTGTTCCTTAGGTTTTCCGCTTCCTCCATATATACCTTTATTTGCGATTCTAATATCTTACTCCTTGCATTCATCCGCGTCTTCTCAGCCTCGCTAGCCTCATATTTCTTTTGTAATTCCTGTAGTTGCTCCTTTAATTTTGCATTTTCCTTCTCTAAAGTGTTGCACTGCCTTTTGACCTCTTGGAATTCATTTTCCTTATGTATTAGTTGCTCTCTTGCCAACTTTAATTCTACTGAAAGGTGCTTTCCTGTTTCATGTAGTTCATGCTTTTCTTGCATCACTTTGTCATAGTCTTCATCAGCCTCAAGCATCAACTGTTGGGTATCCAGAGCAGTTCTGATCATGTCTTGCACTACAGGCTTGAGCTGAGAGATGTCGACATTCAACCATGTTCTTGGTATGCTTGGAGCTTCTTCGGTTTGTACATCTTTTCCTTGCTCTAGATGGATAGTCTTGTTGTGTGGTTGTCTGATTTGTAGTTGAATTTCCGGTTCTTTTCGTTCTTCATCTAGTTCAATAACTTTAGTGGCACTCCCCTGAAAGGTGACATCCATGGGGGAAGGTTCTACCACAACCCTTATCGGTGTGAAGGGTTCTGAGTCTTTGACTGTAGCTTCTTTAGGTTCTTCCTTTGGATTCTTGATTGACACCTCTCTTGTAAATGTTGTCTCCTTGATTTGAATCTTGGAAGTCTCATTTATTCTGAGGACATGTGTCCCTTCTTGGTTTGCCTCCTTGTTTGCACTGTCTTGATCGAGGTGGACGGAGTTGTCATTTGTCTTTATGCCCTCTTCTGTTTCATTGTAGTTGACTGCATTAAGTTCCTCCCATTGTCCATCATCCTTGGATTCACTTTGAATATCCACATTTAATAAGGATGTGTCGGGTTCTTCTTGTGCATCCGAAGATGAGCTTGAATTATCCAACCCTAATTCTCTATATCGATGCACTTTGGTGAGCTTCTTTTTAGCTTCCACGTCTTGATGGGTCTGCTGGTAATGGTGCCCATTGCACTGGTAGATTAACTTGCCCTTCTGTATATTTATGTGTATCTTCCAGGGCCTTAGTTAACTCTTCTTCTGTAATAGGTCGTTGCTCTTCAATTCTTGTATTTGGAAGTATGTGTGCCCTTTTCGTGGCTGGAACTTCCTCTTCTACTTGCTTTACTTCCCTTAATCTCTTTGTGCCTCTCATTTTTGGTTGAGAGCTAGTTTCTGCTTCTTCAACAATTTTGGGTCCTCTTTTCTTTTTTGGTACTGTCGCGACTTTGACATACTTGGCCAATGCTATTGATGACGGCATTTCCTGGAGGTGCTCTCTAATGCCTAAAGCATGATAGATCAAAATGGTCAGAGCTACACTGACATTCAGAAACTTCTTATTATTCCATTGCTTCTTCGCCTCAAATAGTCATTCCTATATGTATGGAGTCAGATTAATTTGATTGCCAATCTGCTTGGTAGCATGTGAGAGTAGTTGAACAATTATCTTGTGAGGGGCAGTGTATCCATGCATGTTTGGGATGCAGAAGTGTTGATGAATGAGTCTGACTTCCTCTTCTATGTCAACTCTATTGATGTCAGTGAATGTTCGGGTTTTTGCCCCTCGACTCTCTTCTTTTAAGACAGTGATTCTGTTCTTCTCCCATCCAAAGGCTTCTTTAATCAAATCATGGGTAAACTGAATGACTACCCATTCACCTACTCCGTCCATAACTCTGGCCTCTGGCACCAATGGGTCATGTAGTGCCGGCTGCAATGTATTCATGACTTGTGTGCACCTTTGAAAGTCGGGCTTGTAGATCGGCAGCTCAAAGTATTTGTGAATACCCGCTTTCTTCATGATGTCGATCGTAGACGGGAGCTCATGCACCACTTTAAAGTCTTGAGACATAATCGGGAATTGGTGGTCCGTATCCATGATTTTGATATTCACCAGGAAGAGATACTCCCCGACTGGTTGATCTTCTTTAAACCAATGTCCCTTTGCTTTGGTTACACTCTGGAGAGGAAATTCCAATACTTCCTCCTGAATCGTTGCTTCAGAATCTTCGGAAGCCATCTGCACTTGTAATGAAAAGTGCATTAGCTTTAATAGAAGATATAGCAATTGTGCGGTGCATTGTAGTGACATGTTGTCGTTTTGTCACTCCGTTTCCCCTGATTCTACAAGTGAGATCTCTTACCACATCTTTTTATTTTGTTTCTGAAAGAAAACAAGCATTACTATAGCCGAAGCATTTATTTATTTACATAGTATGTCCATTCCTATGGAAGTTGAATCTATGACCTAATCCCCATTGGAGAATGTGCACCACTAATTTTATTATGTACATTAAGTGCCGAATGTGTGGCCTTGTAATGTGGCCCTATTATGCATACTTTAGGTGCATTCGATACTTCATGAGTGCAATTGGAATCTTCATTGCTCTGGTGGTCTATTCCTCGCGGTTGCTTTGGTCTCCAAATCCATTTCATGGTTGCATTGATAGGCCGTGTCTTCTCTCTAGTCCTTCGAGCTTCATGTGTTTCTTTTGTTTCTTCTGATGTCCTAGTGATGGAGGTTTTTTTCTTTATGTTTCTATGACGAGTCTTTCTTGACTTCATTGTTCGAATGTCTCGATGTAAGGTATCCTCCTGTTTGCTTATCTCTTGATTGGTTGCTTGTCTGACCTTCTTGGGAATCCATATCTGTTGTCGTGCCTTCTGAGCTTCAATCAAAAGCTTAGGGAGCCATACTTGCAAGAGTCCTTTTGGTTCAGATTTCGGTGAAGCTAACTTCTTGTCTTCCTTTTTCTCCTCATGAGTTGGTGTAGCGTTCTCTGGTTTTTGCACTTGATCCTTGCATACCCATTTGAATCTGATCGTTCTTGGATGTGGGTATTTGATTGTGGTTTTCCACATTGGTGATCTTTCTATCGTGTGAGAAACTCTCAGAGTGGTAGTTTCCTTGGTGTCTGGCCAGTCACTAGTTGAATAGAGTGAATTCACTTCTTCCTTGGACACATTAGGGTTTGAGCTTTCGGCTTCTTCCACACTTGCTTCTGAGGGATTGGGGCTAGAATCATGTGCTAATAGCTCTTCCTTGAGTTCCTCTGCACTCCTGATGTCTTCTGGTTTCTGTGAGGGCTTCTCCCCTAATAGACTAAAAGTTTCCTTGTGTCCTATTTTAGCTGAAATATAGCCTTGCGCTAGGTGGATGCTTACTTCATTCTCAATGATCCAATCTTGTCCTAGGATCAAATCTTCTATTACGTCTTCATCTTTGCACACTAATACTCGTTGTTCCATGGAAGAATTTCCTAGGTGGAGGGATACAATAGTTTCTCCCATGCATTCTATGATTTGACCTCCGACACCCATCATATGAGCTTTTGTTGGAGTCATAATTGTTTGAAGATCTTGTATGACGGCATTTCATACGCAACTGATTCCTGCTCCTGAGTCTATCAAGGCATCTATTAATTCGTACTCTGTCTTGCCAATCCCTAGGTTCAGGTAGGGTTGTGACATGTAGGCATGAGTCGTGTCAAACTTATCGACTTGATAATTGCCCATGGGGACAGGCACTTCTCCTTGGAGATACCGTTCGTCTCTTTGCCTGATCCACTCTTTCCGTTTTTTAATACGTTCTAGGGCTTCTTGCCGTGCCTCTTCTCTAATCCATTCTTCCTCTTTCTTCCTATTTTGCGCACCTACGAGACGTGCTAACATTTGGTCCGTCAATGGCTCCATGAACCGTTTCACTCTACATCCACTTATGTAGTTAGGAAGAATATCTCCATCTAGAGTGGCTAGATTAACTGATCCACTCGTCGAGATCCTATTAATGATTAGAGGTCCATATCTGCATTTTTGTAACTTCTTGGCATGTTGCTTCAATGTGTAGACCAGGACTAGGTCTCCTTCTTTTAGTCCCTTGTCTTTTATGTGGGCATCATAATATGCCTTTGTCTTCTCTTGGTAGCATAGATTCCAGTGACTGCCCGCAACCTAGTCTCATGCAGCTTTTCGATTTGGTCTAGTTGTTGGGATAGTTCATGTCCGGTCCATTCATGCTGTTGGGCTACTCTCAATGTGGGTAGCAAAAAATCAATTGGTAAAATTGTGTTTTGTCCGTATACTAGATTGAATGGGGTAGTTCCAATGGCAGTCTTATACGCAACTCGAAAGGCCCAAATTGCATGATGCAATTGTTTGTCCCAATCAGACCTACCGTTATTGATTATCTTTGTCAATACTGTGTATAATACCTTATTGGAGCTTTCTGCTTGCCCATTGTTTGTCCCAATCAGACCTACCGTTATTGATTATCTTTGTCAATACTGTGCATAATACCTTGTTGGGATAGTTCATGTCCGGTCCATTCATGCTATTGGGTTACTCTCAATGTGGGTATCAAAAAATCAATTGGTAAAATTGCATTTTGTCCGTATACTAGATTGAATGGGGTAGTTCCAATGGCAGTCTTATACACAACTCAGAAGGCCCGAATTGCATGATGCAATTGTTTGTCCCAATCAGACCTACCGTTATTGATTATCTTTGTCAATACTATGCATAATACCTTATTGGAGCTTTCCGCTTGCCCATTGGCTTGGGGATGGTATGGGGCTGATTTTTTATGGATCACTAAAAACTCATTCATTAGAGACTCTATCACCTCATTAATGAAGTGCGTTCCTCGGTCACTCACAATTTCAATTGGTAATCCGAAAAGGGTGAATATGTGCTAAAAAAGAAACTTATAAGTTGTTTGAGCATCATTCCTTCTAGTGGCCTTTGCCTCTACCCATTTTGTCAAGTAATCGGTGGCTACTATGATATATTCGGCATGTGACCCTTTAGCCGGTGGGTTAATGGGCCCTATGAAATCAATTCCCCATTTAGAAAATGCTCTAGCACAAATCATAGGCCTTAATGGCATGTCATCTCTCCGAATCACGTATTTAGCCCTTTGGCATGTCTCGCAACTTCGTACATATGTCTCCGCATTCATATGTAAAGTTGGCCTCCACAAGCCCGCGAAGAGGATCATTTTTACGATTCTCTCAGCTGAAAAATGACCTCCTACCGCACCTCTGTGTGCCATCTCTAATACAGGTAAATATTCTCCTTCATGCACACATAATCGTAATTGGTTGTCTTTTCCTCTCCTAAACAGATTTCTTCCGATGAGTACATAATCCTTGCTCATCTCTTCTAGGGATCGTTTTCTCGCTAAGCTAACTCCTTCCTCATGTTCTCGTGTCTTTAGGAATTTGACCAATGTTTTGCTCCAATTGGGTGCTACCGTTGAGAAAGGTATGGATGTATGATCATCAGGGATCATCTCCTAGCAATCTGCGCAGTTACTTACATAATCATGGACATCCTTAGGCAAGTCAGGCCACTACACTCCCAATCACTTTAATTCCCTAATCGTTCCATGAGTTCCTTTGTGTGTCCTCCATTTGTTCACATGTGCTTGTTCAATCAGCTTCAATTGTTCGTCTTCCTCAACACATCTTAGCAATACTCCATTGGGTTCCTTGTAGTATACACTTCCCGCAATAATATGTAAATTCCTTGACTGTAGAATTTCCTTTTTACTCTCTTTATTGATTGAGTGTTATGGGCCATGAGTGAGTATCGGAATTAGTTTCTCTGCCCACTTTGGACACACTTTCAAATTAAACAAGTACGTGTCTGGCAGATCATCGAGTACTCCACTTGGTGGTTCTCCGTGTGTCAACCTAGAAAGGTGATCTGCTCTTACATGGGTATTTCCTTTTTTCACTATCACTTCAAAGTCGAACTCCATCAACAGTAGAAACCATCTTACCAATCTTCCCGTGATGATCTATGAAGAACTTGAATTTGTTGGCTAAGAGATAGTGTCTAAATTTCTTCACTGCATAGACCATTCCTAATCCTTCTCGCTCAGTAGTTGTATAGTTCCTCTCAGCTTGATTCAGTTGTCTACTCGCATAAGCAATCGGGTGATCTAACTTCCCTACATCTACTGGTTGGGCTAAGATACAACCTATTGCATAATTAGAAGCGTCCACATGGATATGAAAGGGCTTATTCCAATTTGGTGTTTTGAGAATTGGAGCTGTGCTAAGTCGCTTCTTTAACTCATTGAATGCCTTCTCGCATTCCTCTGTCCACGTGAATTGAGTTAAGAGTCCATACAAGGGTTTGGCGATTATGGCATACATGTGGATAAATCGACAGTAGTATCCACAATGCCCCATAAATGCTTGCACCTCTTTCACATTCTTAGGTCTAGGAAGCTCTAAAATGACCTTAATCTTGTCTTCATCCGTGGAGATTCCATTTCTAGAGACTATGTGTCCTAAGATCTTCCCTTGTCTTACCATGAAGACACACTTCTCTGGGTTTAGGCAGACTCTATATTGTCGGCATTTATTAAATATCTTTCGCAATCTAGGAATGTGGTCTTGTCTTTGATTTGAATATGTACATAGGTCATCAACATACACTTCCATGCTCTTTTTCAAGAATTCTTTGAAAACATGACACATCAATCGTTGGAAAGTGGTAGGCGCATTAGTGAGTCCAAAAGGCATCACTCAGAAAGCATAGATTCCCCGTTCAGTCGCAAATGCGGTCTTATGTTGATCCTCCGTAGCAATAGCTACTTGGTTGTATCCCGAGAATCGATCTAAGAAGCTATAGACTTCTTTTCCTGCAACTCTTTCCCATAGATGGTCAGTGATGGGTAATGGGTAGTTGTCATGTATGGTTGCTGCATTGACCTTTTTCAAGTTAATACACACTCTCAGTTTTCCATTTTTTTTAGGCACAACTACTAATGGCGAAACCCACTCGGTGTGTTCTATTTCATATATGAATCCAGCTACTAGTAGCTTGTCTATTTCTTCTTTAATTTTAGCAGCATATACCTCATTATATGTATAAGGGCGTTGTTTCGATGGTTTTGCCTCTTCCGTCATTGGTATTCTATGAGAGCAAATCGAGGGTTCCACACCCTTGAGATCCTTATATGTCCACGCGAATACATCTCGATATTCTTGGATCAGTTGTATTAGTTCTTCTTCCTCCTCAATTGACACATCTTTACCTATGTATGTACATCTTTCTTCTCCATCTTCCACTATTACTATGATCTTTTTTGTTTGTTCTTTGTTGTCGTACGCTTCTCCTTCTCGAGCCTCTCTCTTAGGCATTTGAATGGCTATCTTTCTCTCTTCTACTTCGTATCTTTCTAAATGCTCTGGAACCTCAAACAAATCTGGGTTTGGTCCGATTTTACTCATTCTTTCGGCTTGCTCTTGTATTATGGGAGCGGCTTCTATTGCCAGGATCTTGGTCGGTTCCTGCTTTTCTTTGGTTCGAGTGGTGTCTAGATAGCTTTCTTCTGAATCGAATTCTGGCTCCATTTCTATACTCTCATATTCCTCTTTCCACTCTTTTTCTAAGATTTCTCCTACCTCTACTTCTTGAAGGACAACCATGTATAGATTTACATCATAGCCTTCCTTGTCTATACACTCGTTCATAGTTAGGACTTCCTCATTCACACATACATCTAAGGTTTCTAAGATTTCCATCCATCCATGCGGTTCAAAGGTTTCATCAGGAAAGATTTGAGGCATATACCTTGGATCCTCTACCGGTCGGTAGTTAGGATGTCCTATTGGCCACTGCTTCCTTTTATTATCCTCCTTCTTGGCTTCTTTACACATCCATAACTCGGCATCCTCATGCATCCATGATTGATCGCTTGATCCAACGCTATGAATAGATAAGTCATCTTCCTCCTTGTGTATGGGATTCCATTGTAGTGGAGGGACATCTCGATATGCAAGTTTATGTTGGTGGTATTTCCTTGATGTTGCAGGTATAATGGATCTCTTCCCCAGTCTTGCACTACCCGCATTTGTCTCATGAAAGGTCGTCCTAATATCATTTCGTAGTTGTTAGCCTTTTCAAATTTGCAGATGGCTAATGTGTGTTCAAATTCAACTCCACAGGTGGTTAATTTGATCCTTTCTAATATTTAAGGCTTTTTCCGCATGACCGTCTGCTAGTTGGAGCTTCATGCGTGTGGGTCGTAGGGTAGGCTTTCCCCATTTCTCCCAAATCTCCTTGGTGGCGATTCCTACTCCAGCTCGTGTGTCTAGTATAGCTTTGGTCATGTACCCATTGTAAGTGACAGGTAGACATGTATTATCTTCATCTCCTTCACTAAATTCTCCAACTTTATCAACTGGGATTTGTATTTTAGATGGATTTTCTTTTTCCTTGTTTTCCTTTTCATCCCTCCCTTGCCCTAATTCCAATTGACCTGCTATTTGCTTCCATAGTTGCGGTTTAACCCGAAGTAACTCTTCCACAATTAGTTTGCATTGTACTTTCGTCTTCTTAAGTTCCGTCAGATTGTGTGAATTCTTTTCTGAGTTTCCTTTTCCTTTTCCATGTACTGTGGGCGCTCGGATTATCATAGATTCCTTTTCGTATGCTCCCATGTAATTTGGTAAGATTGAAATACTCTGAGCTTCTTCTCTATTTCGGTCTAGTCGTGATACTTCCTCATATACTTCTTCCATGTTGGGATTCGGTTGATAAATTTCCACATCTAATTCCTCAAAAGGAGGCTTAGTCACTCCATTCTTCTTCCATTGTTCTTCTCAGATTCTGTTCCATAATTCCTTTGGCCAATCAGCCTCTAAATCCGGTATTGTTGACATAAGTTTGTCTTGGTTTTTCACTTGCTCACATTTGTCATCCTTCCTCCTAAGTTCTTTATCCTTGGCTTTGACACACTCCTTGTACTACTCCTCGGCTATCCTTGTCTCTCAGAGGGCTAGGACAGTCTTTTCTAGGGTTGCTTGTGCTACCTCTATAAGTTTTCTACATATCGCAAGCCTCTCTTTTTCTAATTCTCCTTGTGGATATAGTCTTTTGCATTGTTCCACAGTCGGTCCAGTCTTAATTCTAGCTTGGTAAGCTTTCAGCCACATATCTAAGTCGTCCAGTTTTGGGTCAACTAGAATCGATCCTGGTTTCTCTACTTCTCGGTTAAGCGGTGGAATGGGAACCTCTTCGTGAATCTCTTGTTCTTTATGCTCTTTCTTACTTCTGGTTTGTTTCTTATTGTCTTGACTCTTGTTTTTCATCCATTTATCTCTGAGCTTCTCTCTTCTTTCCTTCCATTTTGGTGCTTTTATGTTTTGGGTATTCTCACGTAATTCTTCAGAATCTTCTACTATTTGAATTTTGGGACTTATAGTTCTATTGCTTTCTTGTTCCTGTCCTGGTTGTTTTCCTTTCTGTTCTTTTGTTTGAGCTCGGGTAATGGCCTTTAAAGGCACAGTGTAATCCTTATCACCTCCCGGTGCTTCTATCACTTCAATTACATTAACAGGTGCAGTGCCTTGGGCTTTGGTGGGATTCTTAGGGCAATCTCTGAAAAGATGTTCCTTTCCGCAATCATTGCAGTATCCTTCCCAAGCCCTAGGGAGTGGTGGATTGTAAGGCCGACGACATTCTCTAATGAAATGGTCTCCTCCGCATCTATAACAAGGTCCTCTCGGCACAGGTGGTCTAATGGGTGGTCTTCCAGGTGGTTGTGCTTTAGGTGCAATATACATTAAAGTTGCTACCTCTGTTCCATAAGCCTGTTCATAGCCTTCATATCCATAGTATGCTGAATCATATGCTGGTTCATACTCTAACATTTTGGCTTCATAGGGATAGTAATCTCCTGGGGGCAGCTCATATCCAGTGTTTGCTGATTCTACACTGATCATCGTTGAGGCGGGCACTATGGCTCTTTCCAAATTTTCTTCTAGCTGAGCATACTTTACCGGTACCACTTGCTGGGGTTGTGACAGTTGTGGTCCTAGCACTGGTTGGGGTGGTGGACATGGTACTTGCTCATATGGCCTCGGTGCTCTTGTTGGCGTTGGGTAGGGATTGTACCTGGGCATCTCTCTACCTGGCTCTCTCGTATGGCCGGTACTGAGGCGGTTGTAAAGGTCATGCCTGCCTATTGAATGGACAATTTTCCGTGGTGTGGTTGGTGTATTTTTGTTCTATGTGGCAATACAATGCAGCTCCTTGATGAGGCTATTTGTTGTAAGGATGTGTCTGAGATATACCAGTTCCTCCTCATACACACATGTGCGTGGGGTGACCTCCTCCACATAGACTACATCTTCGTAACATAGGCGCTCTTAAGTTGGGGTGTGGGTAATTTCTCTGTCCTTGGACTCCCAATTTCTTTGCCACTAGCTCCGCTAATTCCTCCACATTACTGGAGTTGGAAGTGATAGTACTCCGAGAGTCTTCTGATTTAGTGGGGCTGGGCGTGCTCTTGAGATCCTCAGCTAGATTGTCCTCTAGGTCAATGCACTCTGAAGACACTCACTCAAGGTTTGTAACCTCTTCACATAAACTAGCGTTCTTAGGGTTCCATTTGTTAGTCCATCCAAAAACAATGATATCATTTTTTGCTGAGTGGGTCTCTTTGCAACTGGACATCTATCAACATACTAGTTGAATCTTCGGGTGGCTGTTTTCACAGTTTCATTAGGGTTCTATGTAAAGCTATGGATCAAGGACGCAAAATTGTGTTTAATTCCTCTCTTAGTGAATTCCCCAATGAATTCTTGAAAAAATTGTTCCATATTTCCAAATTGGTTGGGGTCTAATGGTTGGAACCAAGTCAGAGCCGTTCCTGTGAGGATGAGTCCGAAAGACTCATACTGCATGAAGAAGTCGTCTACTTGTTCTGCCCTTAGAACTTGTTTAAATTCAGCAATGTGATCGTAGGGTTCTCCCAATCTGTCGTAATGATTTCTCACGCATTTGGCTACTTGGATAGGTCTCAATCTTCCCATTGGCTCTGGCTGTCTAGGCATTACAGAGAATGCAGGAACCGCTGGTCTAACTGGGGGTATTCCTGGCTGCCCTCCTACTGGTGGTCGTGGCCTTACTGGTGGTTGGTACTGATTACCTACTCCAGGGTGGGTTTGATTGTGAGTTTGTATTCCTGGAGTCGCAAATTGCACATGAGTACGGTTTGGAACACTCCATTGGCTGGTTTGTCGTGACATAGTGTGCTTTGCCTCTTGTTGGGTTCCGAATGGGTTCTAAGAGGTGGTTGCCTGGTCTCGCTGAGGGAATACAAACAATCCCATGTATTTCAGTTGAGCCCTGTCTATGGCATCAACCAACCAATACCTTCTCTGATTTTTATCTAGGTATGTTATTCTAGTCTCGTCTTCCGGATCCTTTAGCTCATAAAATGTCATCGGGCTTTCTTCTCTTCCTTGGGTCGGTGAGTCTGTTTGAAGCAACAAGTCCATTCCATGGATCAAATAGACTTCCAATAGGTAGTCGTCTTGAGGTATCAAGTCCCCTCTCAAGACTCGCGTCACCTGGGACTTGCCTCTAGGGATCGTCACTAACTCCTCGGGGTTTGGTCTCCTTGAGTTTTCCTGTCCCACTAACTCTCCCCTTTCATTGATCAAATCCGGAAATTCAGTCACTATGTATATGTGACCTATCTTGTCCATGTATGCTCCTCCCTCATACTTAACTGTCGGTCTGGGCACTATTGTTGCATCCATGGAAGTCACCATCCTAGCCACATATCTGTTTAAGCCATCTAGGTAGATGGGGATCTCCTGGGAATTAGTAGAAACATACTGGAAGGAAGTGCGATACTCTCCCTCCACAGTGGTCATGAAGTTTCTACTTGGAGCGGGACCCTGCATGTCTTCTGAAGCCATGGGTATCTCCTCCTCTGAGTCACTAGAGGTGTCTGAATAGACAGAGCGGTGATTGACCTGAGCGGCACTTCCAACAGAAGATATGAAACTTCTTCGGCTGCTTAGCACCCTTCCTGATCTCAAGTTCATTCACCCTCCTGAGGTTCTCTAGGTCTCTAAAACTCTCCCTAAGTGGCTCCTCAAATGCCTCAAGTTTTCCCTTCAAAATGCTTCAAATAATCTGGGCGATACCACTTTAGGCGATACCAAACTGTCCACGATACGATACCTGAAACCTAGGCGATACGATACTGTAGCCTCAGGCGTTACAATACCTCCAGAGTAGATGATATGATACGAAGCCTATGGGTTCCACGATACGATACCAAAAAATTGGGCGATACGATACTTATGCTCTGGCCGATATGATACCTGGTACTCTCACGATACGATACTAAAAATCTAGACGATACGATACTACGTTTTGGACGATATGATACCAAAAAGGGCACAATACGATACCGGAGTTTGGCTCGATACGATACCCGAGTATTTGCACTATACGATATGATATTTGCACAATATGATATCACAGCAGGTGACGATACGATACCACAAGTGGTATCGCGATACGACACCGGAATGAGAGACGATACGATACCTGGGGGCTGCATGATACGATACTACTGCAGGTGGTGCTACGATACCACCAACCTGCGCGATATGATACTGGATGCTCTGACGATACGATACAAGAGTAGGGCATGATACGATACCAACAGTTACGCGATACGATACCGCAAAACCACACGATACGATATCAATGCAAGTGGCAATACGATACCACTCACTTGCACGATACGATACTAGTATGGTATCACGATACGATACTGGAGAAGACACGATACGATACCAAAGGTGGACCGCGATACGATACCACCCTGGTAAAGTGCAATCGTGATACCAACCCTGTGATACGATACCACAAGTGGTATCGCGATACCAAGGCTGGTAGTCGGTGATACGATACTTCGGCGAGTATCGCGATACAAGGGAAGTTTTGGTATCCCGATAGCAAAAGCTCAATCGATCGCGATAATCAAGCCAAAATATATCAAAAATAAAAAATTTTTGTTTTCCCTTGCTCTTCTCTCACCCCTCTTTAGTCCTAGCCTACTGTCTCACTTCAAGAAGCTCAAAAAACACTCTATCCCTCCCCGCAATACTGATTGTGCTAATGGTCATGTTTTTGTGCACTTCTAAAGTGTTTTTGTCAATGAAATCTTATGGAATCTTACCTCTGTGATGTCTTGATTGCACCTTGAGCTCAATAACTAGCTTTGATAGCCTGGAAAGCATGATACCAAGCCCACGATATCGATCGATGCTCTCTCACGATACTGCTCTTTGCACAAGTGAGAAATGAACTAAAATTTTTGGTTTTTATACTTTTTGGTGACTGAAACTGAACTACACTAAAATTTTTGTTTGGATTTTTCTTGGTGATCTTGGCTTACTCCTACTTCACTCCTCTTTTCCTCTCCTCCTAACCTAACCCTAACTCTTCCTTCTCTCCCTTCCTACTAACCCTAAACCTAAAAACTCATTACACACACCTCCAGGATGTGAAGTAACAAGAGCTGAAGAGGTTGACTACTTGCCACTGAACGAGTTCACATCTACAAGTACGATTTGATCACTCTCGAGCTATAACCATTACGAAAGCACCTTGGTTGAGTGTTCCCTAGCAACGGCACCAAAAACGTGTGTACCTAAGTCAAGAAGACTTAAGGACTTGTGCCAAATCTGAGACTAAATCTCATTTGCCACACAAGTACGTATAGTGGGAAATTGACACACGCTTATTTGTCAATCCGATCAAACGACCTAACCAAGTGTATGAGGACATGTGCACACGTGATGGGAAATGAAGTGGTTCAACTTATATGTATGAGAAAAGACTAACCAACCTCTCTAAGTCACTGAACTAAAGAAAGTGTCTGTCGCGATACCACTTACAACAGTTTTCACTAAATCGAGGATTTCTCCCAGCTTCGAACTTCGAATATAGTCAATACTGGACTCGTCTCGAAGCTCTTGACGAGACGCATCTATTGGACATGTTCACTTGATTCTGACAACTGTGCTTCAAGTTATGGCCAAAATAGTGAATGGAGGGAAGCACACACACTCACTCCACAACTCATACGAGTTCACACACACGCTACAATAGCTCAAAAACAGTGGGGAGGGGTAGACAACAGTCTTATACACACATTCCAAGCATCACACACACATAGAAGATCAAAGAGAAGATGAAAATCTGCAAGAAAGAAGCAAATTCGAAAATCAAGAGCTCTCTTTCTTCACAATGGCAAAAAGTCTTTACAAAGAGTCACAAAGTGACATATACATGTGCCCTAAAATTGGTCATTTCACACAAGAGACCGGCACTTTATTACTAAAAAGTGAATTTCCTACTAATTTACAAGGACTATGTTACAATGAGTTGGGATTATGCATCTATAGGACTCCTCTAGTGCATTTACATGGCTTGACGGAATTTCCTATAAGACTTTGAAGAAGAAAATGTGCCCATCCATTTGAAAATTTTGGGGCTCCTCTTTTGTGCCTCTTTGC
This sequence comes from Ceratopteris richardii, assembly GCA_020310875.1. NCBI lineage: Eukaryota > Viridiplantae > Streptophyta > Polypodiopsida > Polypodiales > Pteridaceae > Ceratopteris > Ceratopteris richardii. The sequence continues at coordinate 26,262,598 of CM035434.1, read as the reverse complement.
TCTGTAACAAACACCCACAGACACAGCACCTACATTCACTACACCATTAATTTTATCACCCACCATCAACACTGCATTTCGTCAGATGTTCACATGCATGACCCAAGTGTGAGATGAGTTTGCATCTCTTGGAACTAGTTACCAGATGCTGTAGCAGACAACAAATGATTTATAGTCACAGCTAAATTCATTATCAATAGAGAATGCATCGCTTAACACCCGCTACCAAGAGCTACACGAGGCCTATCACAAACTTGAACTCAAAAGTGAACAAAAGACGAAAGAGGCCATCACTGATATTGACAATTTGTTGCGGGCTTAGACTATTCGCAATGCGATGCTTACGAGAAACATGGGACTACTCAGACGCCACTTGGCAGTAGCTAAAGAAGAGAACCAACGTCTACAGGAATAGAAAAGAGAAAACTTGGAAGCTGCTTTAGATCAACCGGATCAACCCTTAAGTCCCAGTCGTTTCAAAGCTGTCCCCTCCGAATCTATGAAGATGTTATTAGAAGATCATGTCCGATTACTGGATGAGTACGACAACATGAACGAGGCATACGAGAAGATCCAGGAAGACCACAAACTACTCCAATTACGAGCACCTGTACAGCAAGGACCACCAGTTCCTGTGGACCCGTCTCCTGAAATCATCGAGGAACTCAACGCTCTAAGGGCCCAGGTAGTAACTCTCCAAACACAGGTAGCAGCTTATGAAGCACCCCCTAGGCCAGATTCCTCACCGGAACCACTAGCAGATGAAGAAACCGTAACTATCCCGATGGAGGACACTTTTGAAGAAGCATACGAACCAAAACCCATCCCAGGCGGACGCGTCACGGCCAAAGGCCAGACGACTTTTGAACTTCCTACTCCCGAATTGATGAAGACGATTGAAGAACTTGGTCAAACCCACTCCGCACGTGTGGAAGCACAGTTACATGCAATGGCCATGATAGAAGAACGAATATTACAATCACCTTACTTTGCTCACTTGGCCCCTCGCAGGTACATATCTAGGCACGAGCTACAATATAAGCCGTATTTTATGTTAATGGCAAAATATCAGCTGGCCATCGAAAAGGAAATAGGAAAGAAACCCTCCCACGCAACTCAATTTGAACCTGAAGACTTGCCGATAGATGCACAGAGAGGAGAAATATATCAACCAACTTGGCACCAGGATTTCATATAGGAATATCCCGAGATGATGAGCACATGGGCCAAGGCACCACTCCACTTGAAATACAACCCATGTTGGGATCCCATACCATGTCACCGCTCTTGGAAGGCATTTGCCATTAAAGTCGGGAACAACAAGCAATGCCAGGATTGGCTCAATTACCCATATTTCAGGCCACCCACAGGACCACCCACAGTAGGCTATATGATGGCAATGATTCGTCACTGGCTCCCTCGCTTACGATGAATGGATGATATAGCAGCACATATGACTGTCAAAATATTTGACATGATGCAGATGGTATTCAAAGTCTTTCATCGCGTCAAGGCACCACATGTGAACACCTCGGGTTTTGAGCATGGCAATCAAGATTTAGCATATGACATGAGTACAACACCATCGCTCGGGGTGTGTTATGCCTGGCACTATCGAATCAAATACTTACCGGCATGCTATAAGATGACCTTCAAAGAAATGTTCACTACCGGTTTTTGGGAGTATCACTCAGAGGTGTTCATAAGCAAGCCTACACATCTGCTACAATTATTTTTCTCTGAACAACTAGTGTACTCCACACATTACAGACTCGCACCACCAGAGGAACCTCAACCCATTGATTGGGAGAAGCTTGAAGCCGATCTTGCCAGAGTTATCCGCATTTCAGAACACACCCTCGCTCAAGACCTACTACAAAATTATATCCGACAGACCCCACAACATGGTTCTGTCGAGGACGACAGAAGCGAGAGGGAGGGGGTGTTGGTAGTAGCCAGAGGCATAGACGTCGAGGAAGCATGTAAAGACTGCGCACAACGAAGTAGCAAGGAGGCAGTCGAATTATTTTTTCAAACAAATATGTTTCAAAATACTTTTCAAAAACCTCCAACAGTGATTTTCATCACTTTTGTACCATATGTAACATAGGAAAACCCTTTTTGGAATTTATAGCTCCATTTTGTGCAAGCTGAGGAGTCCTCGAACTTGAGGAGCTTAGGTAGAATGAGCCTACCAATTTTGGCTATTTTTAGACACCGTTTACCTTTTCAAATAGCAACTAGAACCTATTTTTTAACTAGGCCGGTCACTAGATGTGAAACCGGTCAAAACTAGCCTAGAATCTATAAAAAGAGCTAGAGAGCTCATTTTTGAGGTTGGTTGGTGTGAGCTTAGAGCTAATTTGAGCTTGTAATTGAGATCTTGAGTAATAGAGCTATTTTCCTACCATCCATTGTGTCTTGCTTGTCTCCTACATGTGTGTGTGTATGTGTGTGTGCATCTCTATGCTTCTCACCTTCACTCTCACTTCATCTCACATTCACGATCTTCATATCACTCCTACCTCTTCTACAGATTGACATTAAGGAGGTGGAGCTTCTTGACGTGGTTCTCACTATTGTGCTAGAGCAACAATCATCCACAAGCTCAATGGGAACTTCACTCTCTTTAGCCCATTTCTCTTCTTGAATCTCTCGTATGAATTCTTATGAGTACCGATTCATAGAAGAAGATGTGTCTGGTTCTGTGGAGTTTGGCACATAAGCTTCTTGCATGGGAAGGCTTACCCTTTCACTTGCCTTGTCCTTATTCTGAGAGGCGGGGTCCTTTTTTGACTGTGCAATCTCTCCAATATTTCTAGCAGTCCATCAAAGTGTAACTGCGTCTTAGCTGAACTAGAGAAGTTAAAGAGGCGGCTGGCTTCAAACATGGTTTGAGCCAATTCCACCACCTTAGCACAAATTTAGTTCGTTCAAGCTCTAGTTCGGCTCTAGGGTAACACTTTTCATGATCTGTTACATTTGGCCCTTCTTGGATTCTAGCCTGATATGCCTTAAGCATCATGTTGAGGTCCTCGGGAGTGGGATCTGCTAGGAATGATCCTACTCTAGGGGGTGGTGGGATTGAGTGAGGTGGGTTGGAAGGTGGTGGATTGGATGAAGATGGGAATGGTGGTGGTGGGGTAGTGTGAGAGTGAGTTTGAGATGTGAGTTCAATTATTTTGGCTTTTGTTTCTCTCAGGCTTTCCTCAAGTTCGCTCATTTTCATTGCCCATTGTCTTTTCATTCTCTCACGACTATCCTTCCAGGCTCTAGTTGTAATAAAGTAAGTCTATGATCTAGGGATCCGATGGCTTCAGACAGATCTGTAATCGGATACCGTTTGGTCACTCGTCTGTAGGACCAAAGATCTCAAGAGTAGACTCAAGCATAAGTCATGTGCTCTCATCTTCAAGTAATCCACTTAGCCTAGTGGTTAAGTCTCATGGTTGTGAAGGAGGAGGTCTTGGGTTCAACTCCCATGGGGAGCATGGGGAGAGAGTTTTGCCCAAAGAGCTCTAGAGCCTTCTAACTCAAGTTAACGTGAGTTAACTTGAGTCCAGTGGACTTAACTCAAGAGGTCAGTACAACAACCACTAGTGGACTCTAGTGGAAGGTACTAAAGTAGTGGTCGAGATCACTCCAGCCACTAATAGACTCTAGTGGTGGATATGAAAGGAGTGGAGGAGATTGCACATGCACTTGTGGACTCTAGTTACATTTGTGGTCCTCATTAGTTCAAGCAGCTATATATACAGGCATAAGGTTGGGAGGAGAGTCATCTCTCTAGCATGTGGTGGTCGTAATCCTTGTTCTGTTGCATTGGTATCAGAGCCATTCTCCATAGCTCTTCTCTTTCATCATCTTGCTCATCAATTTGCTCTCGCCTATATGCGTGGGCATAAGATCTTCTACGACGAAGAAGGTTGCTCGCGGTCGCCTTGAGAAGAGTGCAGAGTTGGTCGTGTGCTGCCTTGGCTTAGGAGAAGCTTACCAAAAGGCTACGATCATCTCTACTATGTAGAAGAGGGGATTCGAACCCCCCTCCCCCAGCTTAGAGTGCGCTGCTCTATCCACGAGAGAAGCGCCGTTCGCGATAGTCTGTAAGCAGAAGATCTTTAAAGATCATTACTTTGCTAAAGGAGGCTTCAACCAAGAACATCCAAAAGTTTATATTCTCTGGTATATGAGGGGATTCGATCCCTCGCCCCCTCAACAAGAGCGCCATCGTCTACCCAACAAGACCACGAGCGGATCACGCTCAGAAGTCTGCAAAAATTGGTTTTTCCCTAAAGTCTGGCGCCGAAAAGCTTTCATCAAGAGCAATACCAAAAGACAAGAAAATTCGCGAGCGCCTGCTGCCGACGGGACTCGAACCTGCACCATCGATTTGAGAGGGAGGCAACCTATCCACGCGCCCAAGGCGACTAACTTGTTCTTTAATGCAGAAGAAAGTTTCCTAAACCAGTCAGCAGAGTTGAAGTGCAAGTCCTCTCATCCATTAAAGGAGCCAAATCAGTTGCCGAACCCGAGAAGTATTCTGCTTCAGTTGTCGCAGAGTTTGATGGAAGTGGAGTTGTGGAGTGAAGATCCGGAGGCCTAAGTTAGTCGATATCGACGGACCAAGTCATCCAAGATTATTTCTTGATGAGGAAGCTTCAAGAATGGTGAATAGCTCCTCGCAAGGATCAAGAGGATGAATCACTCTTCCAAAGGATCAAGGGATGGACGAAGCTTTGATCAAAGCTAAGTATTTTCCAGTTTCTGCTTGGCCTTAATGCTTGATTTATCTTGTTTTCATTATTCTACACTTAATCATAGATGCACATTGAAATAGCCAAGATTTCAATTGATTAAGTCTAGATTAGAATAATGAATTAATCCATTTTTCATTCCAAGCATTAGTTTGCATTAAAGATAAAGACTTGATTTCAAAAAGATCCTTGTGCATCAAAGAATGTATTTTGGTAGTTTAAATACATATTTCCTTTCCATTGAGTAAGATTTCTATTGCACTTCAAGGGTATGTTTTTATATCATAGTGCATTAGGACAAAGGAAAGGATATACATGCATCAGGATTGCATGATATACATTCATAGTACAAGGAAAAAATCGTGCATCAAGCTCATGCATGATTGTTGTATTATTTTTTGGGCATGCAAAGAACATGCATGCATACGCATGTGAACATATGCTTTTGCATGTAGATACATGCATTTGCATGGAAGAATGGAATGTTGTTTGCAAGTAGATATGAGAATGTACTCTCTTAGTACTTAGCTTACTTTATAGAGCTCGCAGTTTGACATTAGGGAAGACTAAGGACTAGTTAGTTGCAAAGACATACTAGTTCTAGTTTGCAACTCAAGTAATTAGTAAATTTCTTCCCAAGTCGATACTCTACTATCAAACATAAATACTTAATGAGAATTAAGTATGTTAGATGTCTTGCTAGGTATGAGTAAGCACTAAGAGAAAGTTAAGTAATAAATTTCCTTGATGACCAAGAAAATTTAATTACTTGCAAACTCTTTTGTGATGTATGATGACTCTAAGTCCTGGATGTACTTAGAAAATCATGCGGATAAAGCTTTAGTTGATTAGTTATATATTTTATGTAACTTCTCAAGCATCCCAAGGTTGGATGAGAACATCAACTATATTTCCAAAGTTCCATGAGCACTCTTCTATTTAGAAGATTTCGAAAGTTTTAAAGAAGTTTCTTGTGGTTTCAAGATTTATATCTCATGATGAAACCTCGGTAAGTGACTTTTTGGAATAGAGATACGAAATAGTCAAGCCTTCTATTTCATGTGACATCATTCTCCTGCTATGTTCAAGATGAATTTAGTTTTGGGAAGGAAGATGTTCCAAGTAGAGGATATTAATTGATTCATGAACTCTTCCCAAAATACACATAAATTCATATTATATGATAGGTCCAAGGAATGATGCAGGCAAAACCTCTTTAGGATATAAATGTTTTGCCAAGATATAAAGGTACCAATCTTTTATAAATTTTCATTTGATTTCATCCCAAGGGGTGATGGAAATCAAAGGTTAAATCTCAACCTCAATTGATCTTTGATATCCATAAAAGGATGTTAAGTTCCATAGTTGCATCTCTGGTAAATGATGCAACTAGCTAAGCAATCTTTAGGAAATAATATAAGTTCCTAAGGACTTGAAGCAAGTGTGAACTTTTCATTTAGGAATAGAAAGTTCAAAGAAATGGATTTTCAATCCATGAACTTCTCCTAAACAAGTTATAAAGTTCAAAGTTGTGTTCACAGTAACATTACTATTGGATCGATCATCAATAGATGCTTGGACTTTAAACATAATTTTGATTGGTGAAATATGTTTAAAGGACTCTAGTAACATCTGAAGATTGACCAATAATAATGAGTTTTGTATCAAACTCAAGAATAGAAGTCGATATCACATAAATGAAAGTTCAACTTAAACTTTTATAGTGACATGGGAAACCATATCCAAAAGGTGATATTTAGTCTCTAGTTTGATACTCAGGAAATGAATACAATTGAATCAGTAAATTTTTTGGATATTATTTGAAAGAATTTCTTTCAAATGTTCTTTTAACATTGCAAAAGATTCCAAGATGAATCATTTGCTCAAGTTATTTGATTCCCTAGAAGGAATCTCAAGTCTTTGAAGAAATGGCATTCTTTCAAGTTTTGAGAATGAAATTCTTCATACTATAAGTAGTTCCCTAGACGTCCCAAACCACTATAAGTGGTATTTCAAGTCCTATTTGTGATATAACCTAAAGGTATATCAAAGATTCTTAGCTTTGGAATCTGTGAGGCATAAGTGTATGCTTGGACTTGAGAAAGATCTCTAAAAATCCTGCAGGTAAGCAAAGAAGCTTAAAGATAGTTTAAGAGATCTTAAAGATAAAGACTATAAGTCTTTATTTTTATCGCAAGATCAACCAGACTTGATCAAACTTGGCCATGATTGTCCAAGTAATGTGCGATTGAACTACTTTGTAGATTGCCCAAGTATTGGCAATAAAATTCCTTTTGGGAATTATTCACTCAAGTTCCATTTATCCAATGGAAAATTGTGAAAAAAAAAAAAAAAGTAAGCTGTTCTAAGTCTGAACAGAGTGAAGGAATTCCAAGAATGTAGTCTGCAACCGTGAAAATGGTAATTAAGTCTGTGGAAGGTAAAACATAAGTGTTTACCTATCCTTAAAGGGATTTTGGTACAAATCCAGAAAGCATGAGCGAATGCTTAAGACTTAAGCAGTAAAGAGATTCCTAAATAAAGTCCCCGGGGTAGGTACCTAAAGCAACAGTAAAGAAAGGAATCTAAAGACAAGAAGTCAAAAGCTCTTGTCGCTACAAAATTGGTCAAGGGTAAACCAATTGAACTTGAATTCGAGAAAATTCAAGAACTTGGAATTCTGATTGATATTCTGTCAAAAAGGTTTTCAAGTTTCCAAAGGCAAAGCACATGATTATGAGGTGATCATGCGAAGGAATCAAAACCTAGGAAAATCTAGTTAGAGGTAATGCCTGAAACTTCCAATTCTTGTAAAAGAATTGAAGAAATAAGGTACTCTATCAAGAGATGTTTAGACTTTAGGATAAGAATCACCCACACATTAATGTGAATATAAAATAGGGTGGTATGGGACACCAGATTTTATACTCAGATTGATGTAGGAAAGATGGAATGGGACATCGGACCGTGGGATGATGATTATCTTTTAGTCCTAGTTTGGATTTTGAAGTTAGGTTTCATCCTCAAGGGAATTAAGACTTCAAGGAAAAGTTTAATTCGTAAAGGATGAAAGTAGTATCTTACGATACTTCAAGGTAACTTCAAGATTAAGGAAACTGAAGATATGAAGTAAGTAACTTCCAAGATCTTCATAGAACACTTCAAGTTTAAGTGTTATTGATCAGAAATATTTGATAAATTTTCTGAAAGAAGTTGGACTTTTACTTTGAGTTGATCTTTTCAACTAAAGATTCAATTGACTAAGTCAAGTATCAAGTTCCTAGTGTAACTTGATAAATTCACTCTTTTAGACTCAAAGAAATGCACAAGAATTGCATTCACGGAGTCAAAAAGATTGAATGTGACCTGAACTTAGTCTCAAGTGAAGCATTATTTGAATACAAAACTCATCAGCGTAACCTCAGTGGGTCGACACACTGATGTTGGTTACCACACTAGTATCTTGTGGTTGGATGATGTTTTTGATTTTCTTTGAATCTTTTTGAGAATCCAGCTTATTTCTCTTAAAGATAAAGTAAATGCTTCAAATCCCTATTGAAATAGATCTTTGAAAAGTAAAAAGTCCTGAGTCATCTAGTCTTTGACTCATAGCAAGTTTATGTATATTCGAAGTTTGAATTGGTTGTACAGAGTCTTAGTTATTTCTTTCCGCTTTCCAAATCTTTTGAAATTGACTCAGATATGGTATCTGATTCCTTTTGCAAAAGACCAGGGTTAGCCGGTTAGAATAAAATAACTAACTTGAACATCCTAGATAGATGTTATGTACAAGAACCTTTTCAATCTTCAAAAGATGATAAGTCTAAGTGGACTTATTGATTTGAGTTTGCTTCAAGTTATAGCATAAATGACTTTCTAGAGTCCAGTATACTCTAGAATAGGGAAGTTAGGAATTGCTCATCAGATTGACAATTCCCAAGAACTTTCAGTTAAAAGTCTTTGAGAAAAGTGTCCTAAGTTGGACAATTTTCATTTTGAATTTGAATTGGTGAAGTTAGTAATGGTTGGTCCCACCAATGGTAAACTTTCTCTTACAGTTTACATAGGATTTTTTCAACTCAATGGGACAAAGTAGTCCTCTAGTCGGGTGAAAAAATCAAGTATCTGTTGGATCAAAGTAAACCATTGTATAAACATCCAAGTTAGATGTTTGAGACAACCAAAACTTCAAGTTCCCCAAAACAAATTCAAGTGAATCAAGAATTCTCAAAGTCTTGCGAGGGATAAGAATCCCACCTTCATTACTAAGCCCATGCACCAGTTATGCCTAGAAATGGACTAGTAATTTGAATCCACCTAGTTCACATGTTTGTGCCTAGATCGCACATCCAGAAACTGTGAATTAGCCAGGGATGTCATTAGATCCACCCTTATTATTCTTCACTAGTTTGTACTTTGTCCCGTTCACCAAAGTGCAAACCCAGATAGTGTTTTGAATCATTTGGGCAGGGATGCCACCACAGAGATGAGACATGTTCTTCCAGTTTTAGAACATGAGGCTCGGGGGTTGCCTACAGTTATATATATAGCTTTATTTTCGAGGACGAAAATCTTTCCGAAGGGGGGAAGAATGTAATAAAGTAAGTCTATGATCTAGGGATCCGATGGCTTCAGACAGATCTGTAATCGGATACCGTTTGGTCACTCGTCTGTAGGACCAAAGATCTCAAGAGTAGACTCAAGCATAAGTCATGTGCTCTCATCTTCAAGTAATCCACTTAGCCTAGTGGTTAAGTCTCATGGTTGTGAAGGAGGAGGTCTTGGGTTCAACTCCCATGGGGAGCATGGGGAGAGAGTTTTGCCCAAAGAGCTCTAGAGCCTTCTAACTCAAGTTAACGTGAGTTAACTTGAGTCCAGTGGACTTAACTCAAGAGGTCAGTACAACAACCACTAGTGGACTCTAGTGGAAGGTACTAAAGTAGTGGTCGAGATCACTCCAGCCACTAATAGACTCTAGTGGTGGATATGAAAGGAGTGGAGGAGATTGCACATGCACTTGTGGACTCTAGTTACATTTGTGGTCCTCATTAGTTCAAGCAGCTATATATACAGGCATAAGGTTGGGAGGAGAGTCATCTCTCTAGCATGTGGTGGTCGTAATCCTTGTTCTGTTGCACTAGTCCTCTTCTTGGTTATGCTCTCAGTTTCACTAACCTTGGCACTCTTTTCTTGGCCTAAACCTTGGTTTTGTTGCAAAGCTTGAGCTCTCCTAACCACTTGCACTAGTGCAGTGGAAGTCACACTCCCTGAAGAGTCTACGGCTAACCCAATAACGTTAATAGGAGTGATTTTCGGCATGTTATTGGGGTTCTTAGGGAAATCTCGTAAGAGATGCTCCTTTCCGCAATTTTTACAAAAGCCTTGAATTGTTACCGATTAGGGTTGTGTAGGGGCAGGCAGTGGAAAATCACGAACGAGGTGATCTACCTGACATCGGTAGCATGGTCCTCTAGGAATTGGGGGTCTTACCTGCCTAGGTTGAGGTCTAGAGTTGGGGTTTGCATACATGACATTTGCATACTCTGGATCCAAACTAGGTTCACTTGGTTCTTCACAATAGTAGGACTCATTATGTTCAGGTGACTGCATGTAGTAAGACTGGGGGCTATCAATATGGGTCGAGTCAAAACTATGATCACTTGGGTCACTTTTTGAGAGTAATGGAGTGACTGGGACTATGGCTCTATTTAGATTTTCTTTTGCAGCTTCATACTTTACTGGAATCACATTAGCTGGAGCAGGGGGTGCTGTGCTAGAACTGGTTGAGGTCTCTGCTACCCTCGATAGGGTGGCTGATAGGGTTGTTTGGGCCTATCGTACTGCTATGGTGGATACTAGTTAGGGTACCTGCCCTGTTGTGGATATGGTAGAGGGTAATTTTGTCTCACAGTTTTTTTGTTATAGGGGCAGTCTTGTGAAGTGTGGTTGGTGTATCTTCTCTCTATTGTCCAGTATTGACTACTAGGATTCACTTGGGGTTGAGCCATAATGGGACATACGTTTGCCATATGGTCACCTCCACATGTGTAGCATCGTCTCACTGGGGTAAAATATCGGGGTATCTGTTTGCTTGAGACACCTAGTTTCTGAGCTACCTTCCACTATGCTAGGATGAGTGGTTGACTTTACTTGAAACATGGCCATGGGGTATCTAGGTGTTGTTTCCAGATGGTTATAATGTTCTCTCCCTAGTCCTTGTCTTCTTAACTTCATGCGCTTTATGCATTCTATAGCTTCTGCCTGAGCTTCAACTGGTATTCTATTTTCTTCCTCCTTACACTTATTTGCCAATGTGAGTCATCTAAGCATATCCTCCATAAGAGGTTCTTGGTATAGCCTAGCTCTACAGCCACTAATGTAATTAGGCATTATGTCTCTTTCTAGGGTGGCTAATTGTACCGCTCCACTTGTTGAGAGTCTGTTAATGATCATAGGTCCATAAACTCACTCTTCTAACTTCTGTGCATGCTGTTTCAGCATATACACTAGGACTAATCTCCTTCTTTTAAGCCTTTATCTTTCACATGTGCATCAAAATAGGCTTTCTGTCGCTTCTTTGCTGCATATATACCTGCTGCTGCTTTCAGCCTGGTTTCTCCCAATCGTTCCAAGTCCATTATTCTTGATGATAATTCATGGTCGGTCCACTGATGTTCTTGTGCAACCTTAAGGGTAGGTATCAGGAAGTCCAAAGGAAGCACAACATTCTGACCAAAAACCATCTGAAAAGGAGTTGCATTGAGTATGGCCTTGTAGGCCAGTCGATATGCCCAAACAGCGTGGTGTAACTGTTTGTCCCAATCTGAACATTTGTTGTTCACGAGTTTCGTCATTACGTTACAAAGGATCTTGTTAGTACTTTCTGCTTGACCATTGTCCTGAGGATGATATGGTGCGGATTTTTTGTGAATCACCATAAAATACTGTAACAAATATTCAATGACTTGGTTTAGAAAGTGAGTTCCTCAATTTCTCACTAACTCTATAGGCAGTCCATATCTTGTAAAGACATTTTCGAATAAGAATTTTGCAGTCATGTGTGCATCATTCTTTTTTGTGGCCTTAGCCTCTACCCATTTGGTAAGATAATCTATCGCAACAATAATGTATTCAGCATGTGTACCTTTTGCAAGGGGGTTAATGGGTCCTACAAATTCTATACCCCACTTAGAAAATGCACGTCCTCCCATCATGGGTTTCAATGGCATTTCATCTCTCTGAGTAGGAAATTGAGTTCTTTGGCACACATCACATCTCTTAACATAGGTATGTGCATCCATGTGAAGAGTGGGCCACCATAATCCTGCAAAGAGGATGGCTTTGATTATCCTATCGGGGCCAAAATGACCTCCTGCAACACCTTGGTGTGTAGTCTCTAGTACTCTCAAATAATCGCTTTCATGAACACATTGTCTTAGGTATCCATCTCTTCCTCCTTTGTATAGATTGTCACCAATAAATGAGTAGTCTTGAGCTTCCTGCTGTACACTTCGTTGTCGTGCTAAAGTCGTTCCTTGAGGGAATGTTTTCATCCTCAAGTACATCACTAAAGGTTCACTCCATTTGGGTGTGAGAGACACATGATATAATGTAGCATGTTCTACTGGTGGTCTTTCACAACAAATAGGGCATTCTTTACACAACTTGTAGACATCTGCTTCCATCGTAGGCCAATATACTCCTAGTCTCTGCAGAGTCTGCAATGTACGATATTTCGAATGATGTTGCTTTAATGCACCTACATGTGCTAATTGCAACCAAGTTGCATGTTCTGATTATCTTGTTTATATATACTTCCTGCTATTATTTGGTATCTTTGTAACTTGGTAATTTCTCCTTCCTTGATCCTTATCCTAGGATTCTTGGGTCCATATGTGAGAATAGGGACAATAGGCTTAGCTCATTCTGGTACTATCTCTAGGTTAAACAAATATGCATCGGGTAATTCATCCGCTATTCCTTGAGGAGCTTCTCCTGAGGTTAATCTTGAAAGATGGTCAGCTCTAAGATGTGTCTTTCCCTTCTTGACTATGACTTCAAAGTCATACTCTATGAGCAATAGAAACCAACACATCAACTGTCCGGTATTGCATGGCTTATTGACTAAGTATAACAATGCTTGATATTCTGTAAAGAACTTGAACTTATTTGCCAGCAAATAATGCCTGAACTTCTTTACTGCATAGATCATTCCTAATCCTTCTCGTTCCGTAGTGGTGTAATTTCTTTCTACTGCATTCAACTGGCTGTTCACGTAAACTATGGGGAGATCTATACTTCCTTCATTTGTGGGTTGTGCTAACACACATCCTATGGCATAGTTGGATGCATCCACACGTACATGGAATGGATTACTCCAATATGGGGTTGTCAGTATAGGTGCTGAGAACAAACATCGTTTAAATTCATTGAATGAGTTCTCACACTCATCTGTCCATTCAAACTTGGTCAAAAGAGAGTACAAAGGCTTGGCTATGATTGCATACATGTGTATGAATCGTCTGTAATAACCGCAATGACCCATAAATGCCTGTACCTCTTTTATATTACTTGGTCTGGGTAGGTATGCAATCACTTTTACTTTTTCTTCATCAGTAGAGATTTCGTTCTTTGATACAATGTGTCCTAGAATTTTGCCTTGTCTGACCATGAAAACACACTTTTTTGGGTTCAGGCAAACCTGATATTCTCGACATTTGTCAAATACTTGCCTTAGTTTTGGGATATGAGTCTGCCGCATATTTGAATGTGCACATATGTCATCGACATAAACTTCCAAATTCTTGCATAAGAATTCCTTAAAAACATGAGACATGAATCGTTGGAAAGTGGCAGGTGCATTCATTAAGCCAAATGGCATCACACAAAATGTAAATATGCCCCATTCGGTGGCAAAAGCCGTCTTGTGTTGATCTTCTGGAGCAACGGCTACTTGATTATAGCCTGAGAAATTTTCCCAAAATCACAAATGGCAAAAGTATGCTCAAACTCTACACCACAAGTGGTGAAAGATATGCCTTTTAGTAAGCCTAATGGCTTCTCTATATGTCCATCAGCCATTTGTAGCTTCATCTTGGTGGGTCGCAATGCTGGCTTACCCCAACGCTTCTAGAAAGCGATGGTAGCTATGGCTACTCCAGCTCCTGAATCTAATATGGCTTTCGTGGTGTAGCCCTGATGGGTTATTGGAAGATAAGTGTTACCTTCCTCTCCTTCGCTTATATCTCCGATTCGCTCTACTGCTATCTCTGGTACCTTCTTGTGTGATCCTATCTGTGAGGGAGTACTAGCAAGCTCAGGGAATTGATTTGCTACATGCTTCCACAATTCTGGTTTAACCTTCAACAATTCCTTAAGAGTGAGTGTAGCTCAGTGATGAGTAGCACCTCCTTTAATGTCAATCCGAGAAGACGTGAGGATGGTATGAAGACCTCGAGCAAGTGGCGGCACAAGTGCGTGAGTGAGAAGCACACTAGCATGCACACACATACACACACACACCCACACACGGTAAGACAAAGAGTGAGAATCAATGGAGCTTTTAGATTACTTTCAAAATGCTCTTTACAAGTTCGTTTCAATTACAATCTAACCTCAAAAATGAGCTCTCTAGCTCTTTTTATAGTTTTTTACTAGCTTTTGGCCCTGTCCAGACCTAGTGTCCGGCCTAGTTAAAAATTAGGTTCCAGGGCCAATTTGAAGGCTCAAACGGAGTCTAAAAAATACGAAAATTGATATGTAGGTACTTCTAAGGCTCCTCAAGCTCAAGGACTCCTTGGCTTGCACAAAATGGAGCTACAAAAATATGAAATGGTATTTACAATGATTGTTAGTGATAAGAATCACTGTTAAAAGATGTAGATTGGAAAAATTGAAGGGCCTATCTGCCAGATTTGCGTCGACTGCTTTGTCTACTTACTCCTTCACCTTGTTCTGACTCTCTCCGTTGGCTTCCTTGTCTCGTCAATCCTTGGGTTCCCTGGCTTCCTTGTCTAGTCAGTCCTTGGGTGCCCATACTGCTCTCAACACCCCCCCCTCTCTCGCGTCTGTCGTCCCTGACAGACCCTTGTTGCTGGGGGTGTTGGATGTAATATTCCACAACCTGAGTGGCAAGCTGATGTTCTTGTAAGCGTAGTCCTCTGGCCAAATCTGTCATCATACGATCCCAATCGATTGGTCCTGGAACGTCCGGATGTGGCAGACGTAACTGATCTGCATGGATCGCTTGTTCTACTGCGAATAGATGTAGCAAATGTGTGGGTCTGGGAATGAAAATTTCGGAATTGTATTCCCAGAAGCCCGTAGAGAACATTTCCTCAAATGTTTGCTTGAAGCATGCGGGCAAGTACTTGATTCGTGCATGCCAAGCAAAGATAACCGTGACCGAGGGGGTTTGGCTCATGTCGTAGACTAAGTCCTTGTTGCCTTGAGCGAATCCAGGAGCGGAGATGTATGGAGCTTGGACATTCCGAAAGGTTTTGAAGACAATGGTCATGAGCTCAAATATCTTCATACACATTTTCGCTGCTATATCAGGTACATTATTTAGGCGTGCAGACCAGTGCCGAATGGTTGATATCATGTAGGCTACGGTTGGAGGTCCTCGAGGGGGAGCAAAATACGGGTAGTTAACCCAAGCGGAGCACTCTTTATTGTTGCGTACCTTGATTGCAAATGCTTGCCAGGATCTGCGACGTACCACTGGACAATAGCATGGATTATACTTGATGTAGAGTGGCATGGTAGCCCAGGTACTCATCATCTCTGGGTAATCGGTGAGTAAACGTGCACGCCAATTAGGTTGGAAAATCGAGCCAGCACGTGCATCGGTCGGTAAATCCCCTATCTCAAATTGAGTAGCGAATGTGGGCTCCTTCCCTGTATGTCTTTTGACTTCTGCATTATAATCATGTAGTAAGACAAAATAAGGCATGTATTGCGATTCTGATGTTGTGATTAACCGTTGATGGGATAATTGTTGAAAGTAGGAAGACCGAAGGACCGTTTCTTCCAGATTCGTGAGAGATTGCATTTGCACGGCCACACGATCATCATGTGTCTTACCCACTTTCTCGACCCTTTTGACCCAATCTGGAACTTGAATTTCTAACGTGTCTTGTCCTTCTTCTGTAGTTCGACCACCAGGCGTCGGCATAGGCTCGTAGGGCTCTTCGTAGCTGTCCTCGACGGGGATTTCCACTACGGTTTCAGGTTCTGGTTCTTCAATGGGCGAGTGTGGTCGTTCATATGGTAGGAGGCGTGCTTGGAGTTCTGCCACCTGTTTCCGAAGGGTCTCCATTTCTTCTGTAGATTGTTGCAAGATTACCGGCTCCTGTTGAGCAGGATGTACACTGGCTAACTGTTTCTTTAGATCGGCACATTCAGTCTCTAGTTTTTCATATGACTCTAGGAAATTTGCATGCTCCTCAAGTAGGATGCGGATGTCTTCTGATGGAACTGCTCTATATCGGGTAGGGCTAATGGTTGCTCCTACGGTTCCTTCCATAGCCGCTTCAAAGTTGTCTTGATTTTGTTGTTGAAGTCGTTTGTTCTCCTCTAGTGTTGCGGCCATATGCTTCCTTAATAGCCCAATGTTGCGTCTGAGTGTGGCATTAGATATCATTTGCGCTTGAAGCACTGTTTCTAGCTCCTTAACTGCTTGGTCATCTACAGTTGATGCCTTTGATTCCAATTCGGAGTGAGCCTGCTGTAGTGTGGTATGCTCGTCTAGGAGCGTCAGGTAGTCAGCCTCAATAGTGGTGACTCTAGCTTGGAGACGTTGAGATTCTGCCTGGAGGGTAGCATTGCGTTCTTCTAATTGATGGAAGTCTTGTTGTAGCTGATGTGCACACTGAAGTAATGTGTCGAACGTACTATTTACATTATGAGATGCAAGGGAAATAGTTTGAAATGCAGAGGAGGTGGGATTGGGTAGGGGTGTAGTGAATGCTGTGTGTGCCACTGATGTGAGTGGTGAGGTGGGGGGCAAGGGAGGGGAAGGTGGGGAAATCGTGGGGAGAGGTGCTGTGGTTGGTGAAATGTCCATTGGGTCAGACAAGGTGGTGTGTGCAGGGGCTACCATATAGGTGGGTATGGTAGGTGAAGTGAGTGTGGTGTCCGTGTAAATTGATGTCGTTGCGAACATCGGAGGAAGGTGCCTTTGAAACATGGGAGAGCGGAAGAACTGCTCCACAAAGGACGGGTATTGGGGTGGTGAGGTCCGGTTGAAAGAGGTGTAGGGGCCAGCTGGGAAGTGAGGGTTATGGAATGGAGGTACTCGTATTGGGGGGTAGGTCGGGAAACACAGGGTTCCTTCCGTGGGTGCTGGGTTTCCAACTACGCTGGTAATTATGGGATGGCCAATCATGGGTTCAGCGGATAGATGGGACGAAGTGTACAAGGGATTGGTGACGAAGGAGAAGAGGGTGTCTTGTGAGGTGGGTTCTCGAAATGAGAATGATTTGAATGAGGATGGATTATAAGTGGAGGTAGAGGTGATGACTGTCGTTTCTTCCAAGGTGGGAGGTGGTGGCGGGGGCGGAGAAGGTGGTGATGGAGGATGCTGGGGTGAGATGGGTGATGTCTGAACGAAGGTTTCAGCGGAGAGGTCAGTGGTGGTTATGGGGGTGGCTGTGGTCTCAATGGGTACTTCCGGTTCTGTGACGGGTATCCTGATAGTCTTACCTGCTCGTGGTAATGTGTCCACTCTGCGTTTGTCATACCTTACGGACTGGCGGACTGCGGTGTGGACAGCCTCTGGAACTCCTAAGGAGTCTGACACTAATTTGAGGGTGTCAATGAAATGTTGGTCCACTCCTTCATCTGATAGCATTTCTTGCATCAAAGCTTGACCTGATACCAGAGAGAGTTGATGCCTTTCTTGTACTGCTTTGATAGTGTCGTATAGCCTTCGTAGTTGAGCTGTATATGCAGGTGCACCAACAAGTTCTGGCACTTCTTGTTGCTCCTCTTGTTGCTCTTGATCATACTCCTCCTCCTCATCCTCCTGTTCTTCATCTCCGTCATCTTCTTCCTCCATTTCAACAAGTGTGACAGGTGCTTGGGAGGTTGTGGCCTGCGTTTGTACATTTTCCGCTTGTTGTGCCTCTTCTGTCTCCAGCTCTACATCTTGTAATAGTTGTTCGAAGTCTTCATTAGTGAGTTCTTCCAAAGCTGCACCACTAGGAAATTCGAGATCCGTTGGGATGGGAGGAAATATCAAAGTGGAACCATCGGTGCTGCGTCTTGGAAGTCGGAGTGTGAATGGTCGGACTCTTCGGGGTGGCGGGGTGACTTCTGGTGTTAGGGTCGCTCCACGTGGCTGAGCACATGGGACTTGGACCGTGCCTCTCATCTTCTTAGAAGGGGGTCCAGTGGATGTCCTGCCTCGAAACTGCTCTACCCGATTCCACATCAGGGCTCGTTGGATTGGGATGTCATAAGCCAAACACCTATAGATGATTCTTGTCAGAGCACAGCAACCATATAAAACCTGTTTCCGCGGCCAGCGTTTGTGAGCTAAGTGTATCTGATCAATTATCCAGTAGGGTAGGTTGATGGTGAGGCTCTGTGTCTCTGCCAGATACAGGCTAAACCAAATCTTTTTGTGCGGCATGGTGAATCTATCCTGCGCCGGGAAAGCAAAGTGTTGCATGCACATGCGAAGGTGTATTGCAATATTAGGCGTCATGGATACCATGTCTTTGAGTTTGGTGAGACTTCGATTCTTCATGTAGTCCGGTACTAGGGTTTCCTTCTCTGTAGGAATATGCATGCCGCGCATATCCAGAGCTTCTCTCACCAAATTGTTTGATAGCCTAAACCTCTTGAGCTCATTCCCCTTTGTCAGAGATGGAATCACAAATGAGCTTGCACCTTTTGGGTTCGGATTTGGAGTCAAGGTGTTGATGAGATAGTAGCATCGCATGAAGTCAGGTTTTGGGAGTCGGGCACTGAAATAGGCACTCAATCCGGCTTTTTCCCATATCGGACGTAGACTTTCCGCATTTTGTAACTTCTCAAATTCTCTTGTAAAGAAATGGTATCTGCCTTGCTTTCCATTGTAGTCCAACTCTGATTCCCATAGATACGTTCCTTCCCCCAAAGGTCCTGCTACCTCGGTAAACCAGTGTGAAGTCTTTCCCACGGGCATGGTGTGGCCACGCGGAGGGTCCGCAATAGGTATGATTTTGACGGCCTGCAACTCTTCTGGTCTTTCGACTGTCTCAGGCAAAACGGGTAAACTGTCCAAGTCCACCACTTGCGGGTTTGTTTCTGTGTGAGAGCTAGTTCCTGCGGCCTCCGCCATGTTGAAAATGTCGCAGCTGATTCTGTGAGAATATATGAATAAACGTTAACATTGCAATGGACACAAAAATGACATGGTGTCCCTTGTTACAATATTAACTTAAAGTTCTGGAGTGGTTAGGAGTTAATAAGTGCTCGGTGCTGGTGTGTGTAGTTAGGAGTTAGGTAGACCTAAGAGCTAAGCGAAATGATGTGAATTAAGAGTGAAGCGGTTAGTAGGTGGTTATGGATTTACAATAGGGTCAGGGGGTTTGTTACAAATCTTGGGCTGCCAAATGCAGTGGATGGGTTTTACTCGTGGTTCCGTAGAGATTCTCGAGAGCTTGATAGGTGTGTCAGCTTTAACCTGAGGCGTTTTAGGGGCCCATTTACAACTGATTCTGTTCGTGTTCATGTGCCTTGGTGTTGAAAATGAGTGGATGTAGGCTGTGCGAGTGAATGGATCATGCTGTGTAGGGTGTGTTCTCGGTGTAGCTATCTGAGCCCGCAAACAAGCCTTAGGCACCCAAATTTGTCTTGATTGTGGGCGAGCCTTCATCGACTTTTTGGGAACCCAAAGAGATTTCACGTGAGCCGAAGAATTTCCGGAAGACCTCTTATTAGTGACGTGTTGATGGTTATTAATAAGAGGCTTCGCCCGTGCTGTTGGCGTGGGTGCAACCGGGTGTTCGCCTTTTCGCACCCACACTTGGTGTACTTGTTGAGACATTCTGCTGCGCAGGTTCTTTTGATGTCCGGCAGAGGTAGTACTCTGCTTCTTCTGCCTTTGCTCCACCTTTGGTTGTTGCCTCCTTCTGGCCTTTGGAAAAGAAGGGAGTTCCGTTGCATCCCTGACTCCTTTTTTGCAAATATCATTCCTCTGCAACACAGGGTTTTGAACAAGAACAGCATGGTCATCTTCATGTGTACCCCTGGAGGGACCAGGATTCTGTGCCTTTCCTAGTTCCTTGAGTGCTCCTTTATCCAACTCTATTGTAATTCGACTATGATTGACCCATACCTGAAGAAGTCCACTTCGTAGGTTTAAGTTGACTGCTTGGTCATAGATCCAGTCTTGACCCAAGACAAGGGGTTCAGTGAGATCCTCATCTTGACACACTAGTGCTTTAACTGTCATTGCCACATCATGAATGTAGAGGGGAAGTTCCACCTCGCCCATGCAAGGGGTTTCCACGCCTCCCACTCCTATGAGATATGCTTCCACAGGAGTGACGGTTAACTGTAACTCTTGACAGTAAGACACTCTAACAGCACTAGTGGCTGCACCTGAGTCAATCAAGGCTTTTACAGTCCTTGCACTCTTTTCCTGTCCTATATCTAGGGTTACGAAAGGACGTCGATCAGTTATCCTAGGTGAGCTGGTTCCTGCGACTTCACACATTGCCATATGATATCCTTGATCTGCATAGTCATTTGTCCTAGGCTGCTCTCTACCTTGCCTCCGTAATTTCATCCTTCTGATGCGTTCTAAAGCTTCTGCTTGAGCTTCTTCTCTAATTCGCTTCTCTTCCTCTTTGCGTTTCTTAGCAGTGTTGAGTCGGTTGAGCATTTCCTCCGTGAGGGGTTCCTGATACAACTTGACTCTGCATCCGCTAATATAGTTAGGGAGAACATCGCCCTCTAATGTGGCTAATTGTACTGCTCCACTCGTGGAGATCCTATTGATGATCATAGGTCCGTAGCCTCTCTTTTCTAGCTTCCTCGCGTGTTGTTTGAGTGTATAGACTAGGACTAGATCTCCTGCTTTCAAGCCTTTATCCTTCACGTGGGCATCGAAATATGCCTTCTGTCTCTTCTTGGCGGCATATATTCCTGCAGCGGCTCTTAGTCTTGTTTCCCCTAATCGTTCAAGGTCAAAGATCCTAGAAGAGAGTTCATGACCTGTCCATTCATACTCTTGTGCTACTCTCAATGTAGGAATCAGGAAGTCCAAGGGTAGCACGGCGTTTTGGCCGAATACCATCTGAAAGGGGGTGGCTTGGAGTACCGTTTTGTAGGCAACTCGGTATGCCCAAACAGCATGGTGCAGCTGTTTGTCCCAATCAGAGCGTTTAGTGTTCACTAATTTCGTTAGTACATTGCATAAGATCTTATTAGTGCTCTCAGCTTGCCCATTAGCTTGAGGGTGATACGGGGCAGACTTCTTGTGTATTATCAAGAATTCTTGGAGTAGATTTTCAATTACTTCATTCAAGAAATGAGTGCCTCTATCACTTACAAGCTCTATAGGTAGCCCATATCTCGTGAATACATTCTCAAACAAGAATTTGGCAGTTGTTTGAGCATCGTTCTTGGTTGTAGCTTTTACCTCTACCCACTTGGTGAGATAATCTGTTGCCACAATGATGTATTCCGCATGAGAACCCTTAGCTGGGGGATTAATAGGACCTACGAAGTCTATTCCCCACTTAGAGAATGCACGTCCACCCATCATAGGTTTCAGTGGCATCTCATCTTTGCGCATAGGATACTGGGTCCTCTGACAGACATCACACCGTTTCACATAGGTATGTGCATCCATGTGAAGGGTAGGCCACCAGAAGCCCGCAAACAATATTGCCTTGATCACCCGATCTGGTCCAAAGTGTCCTCCTGCTACACCTTGGTGAGCAGTTTCTAAGATCTTAAGATACTCACTTTCATGGACACACAGTCTCAGGTAACCATCCTTACCGCGTTTGTATAGATTATCACCAACAAGTGAATAATCCTAGGCTTCTTGTTCCAAACTCCTTTTTCTAGCTAGAGTCATGTCTGGAGGGAATGTGTTTGTCCTCAAGAATGATACTAGGGGTTCACTCCAATCTGGCGCAATGGATACTTGATAGAGAGTGGCATGTTCCACAGGTGGTTTATTGCAACAGATTGGGCATTCCTTGCACAACTTTTGGACATCCGCTTCCATAGTTGGCCAATGCACTCCGAATCTCTTTAGAGTCTGCAACGTTCGTTGTTTTGAATGGTGTTGCTCTAACGCACCTACATGTGCTAATTGCAACCATTTAGCGTACTCATCCTCTTCTACGCAACAAGCCAAGATCCCTTGATCTGTGTGCTTGTACATGCTTCCTGCCATGATGTGATACTTTTGGGCTTTTACAATCTCTCTATTCCGTGTGTTTACCACTGGATGGCTAGGCCCGTACGTCAATACTGGTACCAATGGCTTAGCCCACTGCGGTACAACTTCCAAATTAAACAAGTAAGCATCAGGAAGGTCATCTGACACTCCTTGTGGGGCTTCTCCCGATGTGAGCCTAGAGAGGTGATCTGCTCGTAAGTGAGTCCTACCTTTTCTTACCACAACCTCAAAATCATATTCCATTAGCAAGAGAAACCATCTTACTAATCTTCCCGTATTGCATGGCTTGTTTACTAAGTACAACAATGTCTGATGGTCCGTAAAAAATTTAAACTTATTTGCAAGCAAATAATGTCTAAACTTTTTAACTGCATATACCATGCCTAATCCTTCTCGTTCAGTAGTGGTATAATTTCGTTCAGCCGCATTCAATTGTCTACTGGCATAGGCGATTGGAAGATCCATATTACCTTCACCAGTAGGTTGTGCAAGCACACATCCAATAGCATAATTGGATGCATCCACATGAACATGGAATGGCTTATTCCAATCTGGTGTGGTCAAGATTGGTGCTGAACATAATCTTCGTTTAAGCTCTTGGAAGGAATTCTCACATTCATCCGTCCACTCAAAGTTTGTCAGAAGTCCGTACATGGGCTTTGCAATGACAGCATACATGTGTATAAATCGTCGGTAATAACCACAGTGCCCCATGAAAGCTTGTACTTCCTTGACATTCTTTGGCCTAGGTAGCTCTGCTATGGCTCTCACTTTTTCTTCGTCCGTAGATATGCCATTCTTTGACACTATGTGTCCTAGAATCTTGCCTTGCCTGACCATAAAAACGCACTTTTCTGGGTTCAGGCAGACTTGATATTCTCTACATTTGTCAAAGATTTGTCTGAGTTCAGGAATATGGGTTTGTCTAACATTGGAATGAGCACAGAGATCATCAACATAGACTTCTAAACTCTTTCTTAGGAACTCCTTAAACACATGGCACATCAGCCTCTGGAAGGTAGCTGGTGCATTGGTAAGCCCAAATGGCATTACTCTAAAAGCAAAAATGCCCCATTCTGTGGCAAAGGCTGTCTTATGCTGATCCTCTGGAGCTATGGCTACTTGATTGTAGCCAGAAAATCCATCAAGGAAGCTGTACACTTCCTTGCCTGCCACTCTTTCTAAGAGATGCTCTGTGATGGGAAGCGGGTAGTTATCTCGAATTGTGGCGGCATTAACCTTTTTCAAGTTAATGCACACACGTAGCTTGCCATTCTTCTTGGGCACCACTACGATGGGGGATACCCATTCAGTGTGCTCAATTTCATAGATAAATCCAGCTTCAACCAGTCTATCTATCTCTTCTTTGATCTTAGCGGCGTAATTATCGTTATATGTATAAGGCTTTTGCTTAGAGGGTTTGGCGTCTGAAGTCATGGGGATGGTGTGCGAGCATATGTCCGGGTCAACCCCTTTCAAATCCTTGTAACTCCAAGCGAATACATCTCTGTATTCTCTTAGCAAGGCAATCAATTCGTGCTCTTCTTCTTCTGTCAGGTCATGGCCTATATACGTGCATCTCTCCTCTCCTTCTTCTATGGCCACTACTATTTTCTTGGTGGTTTCTTTGTTATCATAGGCCTCTCCTGATTGTGCCTCCCGTTTAGGCATTCTTATCATGACTCTCCTGTCATCTATCTCATACTTCTTAAAATTTTCGGGGACCTCAAACAAAGATTCTTCCTCTTTTGGTGAGCCTTCTCTCTTCTTTCGTTTCTTTCCTTCTTCCGTCGGGGTCACATGTGTTGCTAATCTTACATTAGTCGTAACCTCTCCATGCCTCTGGGGTTGAAATTCCACTTCATGGAAGTATTCTTCATCTGATGCAAATGGTGGGTCCATAATGATTGACTCTAGATCGGAGTCACTTGCATCCTCAAATGCATCAGGGCTAGGTTCGCATTCTTCTAAAACTGCCTCTCCCATGATTGGCTCTATGGAGAAGACTGAAATATCATAGCCATCCTCATCACAGTGAGGTGTCCATTGTTCTTCGTTGATGGCTACGTCCATTGTTGCTAAGATTTCTGCCCAACCGTGAGGTTCAAATTCTTCGTCTGGAAAAACTACAGGTGCATAGGCTGGGTCTTGGATTGATCTATGGGTTTCTTTCGCACCTACCTCTCTGGCTTTCTCTCTCTTCTCTTCCTCTACTGCTACCTTGCACATCCATAAGTGAGTGTCTTCATGCATCCATGAGGATCCAGACCCTATGGAGTGCACCGATTCTGTATCATCTTTGGCTCTATGGATGGGATTCCACTGGATAGGAGGTACATCCCTATGAGAGTAATCTTTGAGATTGACTTTGGTCGTAACACCTAAGTGCTGCAGGTACAAAGAATTGGTTCCCCAATCCTGTACCACTTGCAACTGTCGCATAAATGGTCTTCCCAAAATCATCTCATAGGCATGATTTTTGCTGAAGTCACATATAGCAAAACTATGCTCAAACTCGACACCACAAGTGGTGAGAGTTATTCCTTCTAGCAATCCTAGGGGTCTCTCTATGTGACCATCGGCCATTTGCAATTTCATTCTCGTTGGTCTGAGTGCCGGCTTGCCCCAACGCTTCCAAAGGGAAGTGGTGGCAATTGCAACTCCTGCACCTGAGTCCAAAATTGCCTTAGTGGTGTAGTCCTGGTAGGTAATGGGAAGATAGGTGTTCCCTTCTTCACCTTCACACATATCTCCTATCTTATCCAAGGGAATTTCTGGCACTGTCCTATGGGATCCTACCCTGGAACGTGGTTTTGCAACTTCAGTTACTTGACTAGCTACATATTTCCGCGCTTTTGGTCTATCCTTAGGCAGTTCTTCCAAAGTGAGATCGTGCTGCACTTTGGTGTTCTTTACTATCTCCGTGTTTCTTGGTAGAACTGAGTCGTCGTTCCTTACCATGACTGTCGGTGCTCTCATACATGTGGACTTTGCTTCCCATGGGCCTGTGAAGTGAGGTAGCTCTTGTATGGAGTTAGACTCGAAGTCCAATCTCTCGTGAGACTGAGCACTCTCATGTTCCCCGTAAATAGATGGGATGTCTTGTGGGAATTGATCGTGTGCATCATCCACAAGTTCAAAAGGAGGAGCGACTTCACTTTCGTTATCCCATTTATCTTCTTGAATCTCTCGTAGGAAGTCTGGTGCAAACCTATTCATAGAAGAAGAAGTGTCTGGCTCCGTAGAATTAGGCACATAAGCAACCTGGGAAGGAGGGCTTATTCTATCGTTGGCTCTCTCCTTGTTCCCATAGATGGCTGGAGCACAAGCTTCTTGGGGAGGATTACTTATTCTATTACTTTTCCGAACAGGCTCATGCGCTCTCTGAGAAGGAGTGTGGGTCACCTGTGGAGGTACATAAGCTTTCGGGGGAGGCTCATGTGACTTTTGGGGGGGGAGATAAGCTTCTTGAGGAGGCACATGGGCTTCCTGAAGAGGCTGGCTTATCAGTTCTCTTACCCTCTCCTTTCGTTGAGGGGCAGGTTCCTTCTCTGATTGTGCAATTAACTTCTCTATTCTTTCGAGCAGTCCATCAAAGTGTAACTGCGTCTTAGCTGAACTAGAAATGTTAAATAGGCGGCTGGCCTCAAACATGGTCTGAGCCAATTCCACCATTTTGGCACAAATCTTAGTTCGTTCAAGCTCTAGCTCGGCTCTAGGGTAGCACTTTTCATGATCGGTGATGGTTGGCCCTTCTTGGATTCTGGCCTGATATGCTTTAAGCATCATATTAAGGTCCTCGGGAGTGGGGTCAGCTAGGACTGATCCTACTCTAGGGGGTGGTGGGATTTGATGAGGCGGTGGGGAAAGTGGTGGGTTGGATGGAGGTGGGAGTGGTGGAGGCGGGGTAATGTGAGAGGGAGTTGGAACTGTGAGTTCAGTTATCCTCGCTTTGGTTTCCCTTATGCTTTCTTCAAGTTCGTTTATCTTTTTTGCCCATTGTCTTTTCATTTTTTCTCGACTATCTTTCCACGCTCTAGCCCTTTTCTTTGTCACGCTCTCGGTTTCACTAGCCTCTGGGCCCTTTTCCTGGCTTGCCTCTTGGTTTTGCTGCAATGCCTGAGCTCTAGTAACCACCTGCACTGGTGCAGTGGAAGTGACACTTCCTGAGGGATCCACAACCAACCCAATCACATTGATAGGAGTGATTTTTGGCATATTATTGGGGTTCTTAGGGCAATCTCGTAAGAGATGTTCTTTTCCACAATCTTGGCAGAAACCTTGGATAGTCACTGACTGGGGTTGTGTAGGTGGAGGCAAGGGACAATCACGAATGAGATGATCTCCTTGGCATCTGTAGCACGGTCCTCTTGGAAATGGAGGTCTTACTTGCCTAGGTTGAGGCCTGGGGTTGGGGTTTGCATACATGACGTTCGTGTAATCTGACTCCCAACTAGGTTCACTTGGTTCTTCACTATAGTAAGACTCACCATGTTCTGGAGACTGCATGTAGTAAGCCTGGGGACTATCGACATGTGTAGAATCAAAGCTATGGTCACTTGGGTCACTTTCTGAGATCAATGGGGTTACTGGTACTATGGCCCTATTCAGGTTTTCTTCTGCAACAGCATACTTTACTGGAATCACGTTAGCGGGGTTTGGGGGCTGTTGAGCTAGCACCGGTTGGGGTCTCTGTTGGGCCTGATATTGTGGTTGGTAGGTTTGTTGGGGTCTAGCATATTGTGGTGGTGGATTTTGGTTTTGGTATCTGCCTTGTTGGTAGGGCTGCGGGTAGGGTTGCCTAACTGCCTGCTTGTTGTATGGGCAATCTTGTGCGGTGTGATTGGTGTATCTCCGTTCTATGGTGCAGTACTGGCTACTAGGGTTTACTTGGGGTTGAGCCATAATAGGGCAGACATTCGCCATGTGGTCGCCACCACAAGTATAGCATCTTTTCACAGGGGCAAACCTAGGAATTTGTTTGCTAGAGACGCCTAGTTTTTGTGCCACTTTCTCTGCGAGTTCCTCAATTGATGTGGATTGCATGGAAGAGTGACTAGAAGCACTATCTGAATCTTTGTAGATTTTGGAAAGCTCTAGTTCCTCCCCTAGGTTATCTTCAATGTCAATGCACATGCGTACACACTCTTCTATAGTCCTAGGGTCCTTCAGATACACATAGGATCTCAATTTCGTACTCAGCAATCCATCAAGGAATAAGGCTACTTGTTTAGCAGATGTGGGTAGCTCCGAAATAGGGCACCTTTCCAGGTATTGTCTAAATCTTCTTCCTGCAAGTCTCACGGTCTCTTGAGGGGTTTGTTTGAAGCTGTGGATCAATGAGGAGGTATTGTGTCTTATGCCGCTCTTAGAGAACTCTACAATGAATGCCTCTAGGAGTTGGTCTATGCTCCTGAACTGACGCTCATCTAATGGCTGAAACCATGTAAGTGCCGTGTTCCTAAGGGTTAGACCGAAGGCATTGTACTGCGTGAACAGATCTTCCACTTGTTCAGCTCTCAAGACTTGCTTGAACTCTGCCACATGATCATAGGGATCTCCTGTGCCGTCAAAGTAATTCTTCATGGACTTAACTAGCTGGGTGGGTCTCAAAGTTCTTGTATGCTCTCTAGGCCTCGGCAGAGGGAATCCATCTACATTTCTTTGGTTCCTGTGGGCTCTATGCATCTCAGGTTCTACCCTATTCGTCTCTGTTCTCGTTCTTTCTCTGCCTACAGGGTTGGCGAAACTTACTTCTGGTCTATCCCTACTTCTGTCTCTTTGTGTACCATGAGCTTGGGAAGTTCCAGCCCCAGGGTGACCATAGGATACATTTGATCTTGGTTGGGGGAAAATAAATTCACCCTTCCAAGTGTAGGCATGCCTATCATTTTCTGTCACCACAAAGATCCGTTTTGAAGTATGATCTAAGTAGGTCACTCTGCCTGGGCTATCCGGATCCTTAAACTCATAGATCATGATATTTCCTATGTCTGTTGGCTGATTAGACTTATACCTCCAAAAGGCTTCATCAGTTTCTCGATTGAGGAGCAACTCTATGCTCTTGTTGTCTTGGGGAACCCATTCAGGCGTGATAATTCTAGTGAGAACTGATTTACCTCGAGGGGTTCTAGGTTCCGCACCCATGTTCCCTTGTTCCAGGTCACCTAAGTCCGCTTCTGAGATTACATTCCCAAAGTCATCGGTCCTATCCGGGTGACTAGTGACTACATATATAGTTCCTTCTTTGTCCAGGTATGCACCATTTTCAAACTTGACAGCTGGGTGCTCTAGTCCAATGGATTGATCAGGGTTTTTAATCTGGACCACAGATCTTCCTAAGCCGTCCTCATAGATGCTAGCACCTAATCGGTTGGTCCTAAGGTACTCCAGCTGCGTTTTGTAAGGGCCTTCTACCCTATACAGGTAAGGCACTCCTGAACTTCCCGTAGGTCTGTCCATGCCTTGAGACATTTCTGACTCACTGGTCTCAGAGCTAGGGTAGTATGAGTGGTGGCTCAACTGCTGGGCCCAAGACCTTGCAGTGTGATTGACACTAGCCTCTGAAGACCTAAGGCTTTGTCTTTCCCTTGCTAAATGTCGTCCTGATCTAAGGTTCATATGCCTAACTGATTAGCTCAATTGTCCCAGAGTACAACCTCGTTGCCGATTAATTGGTACCAGACACTTGATTCTTTTTAGTTATTTTATCACGTTTGAGTTCTTGTCTGATGTCACGTCGTCGGAATACTTGAGTGTTCTTCGTACTTTTAGGTTGATCGTTCCACGTTAGGTCCTTTCCTTTATGTTACCGACCGTACAGAGATTAGATTTTTATCTTGAACTTGAGTTTTTAGGTAGTCTTCAACTTGATGACTGCCTATCGTCGCTCTGACTTACTCCTACCTCTCGTCGTGCTTAGCCTAAGCTATGAATTGACAGAGGGGGTTAAAAGTGTCCAACCTTTTGTTTCTTGCTCGGTTGCCCTTGAGTGCCCAGGAAATGTTTTCCCAAGCTCGCACTTACACTTGCTTAGAACGCCTCTCGATGCTCTGTAGGAGTTTCAAAGTTAGCTTTGAAATTTACATTCCAAAGACAGAACCAATTATTTTCATTCATGTAGCACAAACACAAACTTTCATAGTGATTTTCAAGAAAACAAACCTAAGGACCCCTGACTTTGATCCCCCTGGGTATGGTCAACTTCAAGATACCCTATCTAAAAATCAATGCAATATCTTTATAAAAAACAGTTGAGGGCGTGTAGTATATGCTACGAGCTTTCCAACGAGCCCTAGAGCTCAAAAAATGGATCTCGTATGAAAAAGTTATGACCGTTCAGGGTTCTAGGGTTACGACAGGGTTCAAACAGGATAACTGTGCGACAGGTTTTCCCCAAGTTGTTTTCCTAAGGCTTCCCCATGTGCTCAAGAGTATAATATTTGTGCCCAAAATTAGCCCAACTCTTCAATTAACAAACCCTAAAAAATTTGGCTAAAATTGGCTGTCAATCGCGATGCACAGGGCTGTCAATCGCGATGGACACTCAGTCAATCGCGATGGACAGAGAGTTCAGTCGGTCGCGATGGACACCCAATTCAATCAATCGCGATGGACAGGCAGTCAATCGCGATGGACAGGGAGTTGAGTCAATCGCGATGGACAGGCAGTCGATCGCGATGGACAGAGACTTCAGTCAATCGCGATGGACAGGGGGTTGAGTCAATCGCGATGGACAGGCAGTCGGTCGCGATGGACAGAGAGCAGTCGGTCGCGATGGACAGGCAGTCAATCGCGATGGGCAGGGAGTTGAGTCAATCGCGATGGACAGGCAGTCAATCGCGATGGACAGGGAGTTGAGTCAATCGCGATGGACAGGCAGTCGGTCGCGATGGACAGAGACTTCAGTCAATCGCGATGGACAGGGGGTTGAGTCAATCGCGATGGACAGGCAGTCAGTCGCGATGGACAGAGACTTCAGTCAATCGCGATGGACAGGGGGTTGAGTCAATCGCGATGGACAGAGCTGTCAATCGCGATGGACAGGGCTGTCAATCGCGATGGACTGAAATTTTGCAAGATTTTCAAAAATTTTAGTGGGAATGTGGTGTGCAGGGTCTCTAGTCCACTGTGGTGCACTCAGATTTACCAACAAGTGAAAATTTCTGTCAATCGCGATGGACAGAAGGCGGCGACTGCGAGACAGTTTCGTCGAGTTCCGTACCTGCGCGGAAAGCTGGAGATGGTGATGTGACCTGTACCTGCAAGATAGCTCAAGAAACATGCAAAAACAGCACATGCAATTTCGCTCTCTCGCTCTCTCTCACAAGTGAAATGAGGGAAATGAGGTGGAGGTGGGGATCTAGTCAAAAAACTGAAATTTTCGCGATGATGGAGATGGACGTGGGAGATGGTGATGATGATGATGGTGATGAAGATGGTGAAGAAAGTAAAAGAAAATCTATGAGAGTGAAGAAAATACCTACAACTCCAACGCGTCAACTCTACGTCTTACCATCACACGCTCGTCCTCAAAGCTCGATCCCCGGCAACGGCGCCAAAATTTGGTGTAGCTCAGTGATGAGTAGCACCTCCTTTAATGTCAATCCGGGAAGACGTGAGGATGGTATGAAGACCTCGAGCAAGTGGCGGCACAAGTGCGTGAGTGAGAAGCACACTAGCATGCACACACATACACACACACGCGCACACACGGTAAGACAAAGAGTGAGAATCAATGGAGCTTTTAGATTACTTTCAAAATGCTCTTTACAAGTTCGTTTCAATTACAATCTAACCTCAAAAATGAGCTCTCTAGCTCTTTTAATAGTTTTTGACTAGCTTTTGGCCCTGTCCAGACCTAGTGTCCGGCCTAGTTAAAAATTAGGTTCCAGGGCCAATTTGAGGGCTCAAACGGAGTCTAAAAAATACGAAAATTGATATGTAGGTACTTCTAAGGCTCCTCAAGCTCAAGGACTCCTTGGCTTGCACAAAATGGAGCTACAAAAATATGAAATGGTATTTACAATGATTGTTAGTGATAAGAATCACTGTTAAAAGATGTAGATTGGAAAAATTGAAGGGCCTATCTGCCAGATTTGCGTCGACTGCTTTGTCTACTTACTCCTTCACCTTGTTCTGACTCTCTCCGTTGGCTTCCTTGTCTCGTCAATCCTTGGGTTCCCTGGCTTCCTTGTCTAGTCAGTCCTTGGGTGCCCATACTGCTCTCAACAGTGAGGTGACACTGTACTTTAGTGTTCTTGATCACTTCCGTGTTTCTAGGGATTAATGATTCTTCATTCCTCACTATTATCGTGGGTGCTCTCATGCTAATAGACTTGGCTTCCCAAGGTCTTGTGAGCTGAGGTAATTCTTGCAAAGAATTGGATTCAAAACCTGTGTGTTCACTCAGTTGCTCTTTTTCTACATCATCGTAGATAGAGGGAATGTCTTGGGGAAATTGCTCTCTTCTATTTCTTGAATAGGAGGATGGGTTCCTTGTTCTTTTCTCCACTTTTCTTCTTGGATTTCCCTTAGAAATTCGTGTGAATACTTATGTATGGAAGATTAATTGTCTCCATCTTCTATATTTGGCACTTGAGACAAGGATGGTGCATTCATTTCTTGTGTTTTCTAGGCAATAGGGTTCCTGTGCAAACTATTTGTCTCCTTGCTTTCGATCAAGTATTCTAACCTCTCCATTAGTCCTTGAAAGTGTAGTTCAGGTTTTGCCATGTTATTCCAATTAAGATAACGAGAGGCTTCGAACATAGTTTGTGCTAATTCTACCATCTTCATGCAGAGCTTAGTCCTCTCAATTTCTAAATCTGCTCTCGGATAATTCTTACTCATTTCAGCTATCTAGGGTCCCTCCTTTAATCTAGCCTGATATGCACGAAACATCATGTCTAGGTTTTCTGGTATCGGTTTTGCTAGAATTGATCCTGATCTCTGAGCTGGGTTCTTTTGATTAGATTCTTGAGAAGTCAATTGTAAGATCTTGGCTCTCGATTCCTTCAAACTTCCTTCCAACTCAGTTATCTTTTTACTCCACTTTCTCTTGATTCTTTCTCTAAAATCTTTCCAAGATTTCGTTTTTTTGCTACTAGACTCTCGAACTTCGCTAGTTTCAGCTATTTTCTCAAGATTAAGCTATTGATTTTGTAAGAGTGCCTGGGCTCTCATTATAGCTTGGATAGACACGTATGTAGGGTTGGATCCATCTGCATTGTGTACAATACCTATCATGTTGATCGGTGTCACTTTTGAAGCATTCGTAGGGTTCTTAGGACAATCTTTGATGACATGCTCTTTACGAGAATCGGTGCAAAAACCTTGTATGTTATAGTATTGTGACTGTCTTGCTATCGGAGGATGTGGACAATCCTTTATGAAATGATCTCCTTGACATCTAAAGCATGGTCTTCTAGGGCCTTGTGGTCTTTGCTATCTTAATTGGGGCGGTGTACATCACATTCACATAGTCGGGCTCCCAATTGGGTTCCACTGGTGGACTATCATATTGATATGTTTCCACATGTTCTGGTGAGTCTGAATAATATGCGGGTGGACTATCTACATGAGTAGAGTCAAAACTGTTAAAGTTAGGGTCACTTTCCGTGATCAGGAGTGAAGAAAGCACTAAAGCCCTATTGAGGTTCTCTTCTGCAGCAGCGTATTTAACTGAGATGACATTCGCTAGTGGGGATGGCTACTGAGCTAAAACAGGTTGAGGTCTCTGTTGAGCCTGATAAGGATAGTTTTGAGGAGGCCTATAGTAATGAGGCTGAGTATTGTATTGACCTTGATACCTACCTGGTTGTGCGTATGCTTGCGGGTAGTTTTGTCTCACTGCTTGTTTGTTGTATGGGCAGTCTTGAGCTGTATGATTCATGTATCGTCTCTCAATTGTACAGTATTGGCCACTAGGGTTGGCTTGCGGTTTTCTTGCATTGGGACACACATTTGCCATATGATCACCACCACAGGTGTAACAACGCTTGTTTGTTGTTAACCTAGGCATTTGTTTGCTTGAAACTCCTAGTTTCTGGGGCACTTTTTCTGCTAGGTCTTCTATCGAGCTAGACAATTTTGAGGATGCTAGAGATGAACAATCTGAGTCCTTATAGACCTTTGAGAGTTCCAACTCGTCTGCTTGTGTTTGACTGAGGGAGTAGCTATCTGAGTGAGTATTGGAATAAGTGTTGACATGACTGAGGGTCTAGTTGAGTGTTTGTGTGTGAGTTTCAGTGGTTAAAGGCCTGAATCTTTGAGTTTGTGTCTAAGTGAGTGAGTGAGTGTGTGAGTGAGTTTGTGTGTTTGAATCAGTGTGTGTGTGTGTTTGAGTGAAAGTGTCTGAGATTGGGAGAGCGAGAGTGATAGGGTTTGATTGAAAGAGAGAAAGAAGAGAGTGAGGTTAAGAGTAAAGCTAATGATGAGAGTGAGAAAGAGTGTGTTTAATCGAGGAAAGAAGAGAAAGAAAGGAGAGAGGAAAAGGCAAGATAAGAGGACGAGAGAAGAGGTCAACGGAGAAGAGAACGCAAAAAGGGAAGGAAGAGGTGGCTTGAAGATGAGAAAGAGAGAAAGTGATCTAAGTGTTTTTGTGCAAGGTTGAAATGTGAAGAAGGGATAAGCTAAGAAAAGAGAGTGAGAAGTGAGTATAAGGAGTAAGAACAAAAAAGGAACAGAGTAAGGAGAAAAAGAAGCGAGAAGATAAGCATAGGTGATTAGTATCTGGAGGATTCATAGGACCACAAAAGTGCAAAATGACGGGTGATTGGACCAACTTAAACAAAAATAGAACTTGGAAATAGGCTAAGGAAGAAAATCTATGAAGATTTTCTAGGTTTATCCATTTAGCGATCCTACTAGGAATCAACAAAGTGAACCAAATCGTGTACATTTGTGACTTGAGGGTAAGAGAGACTTGCAAGATACGAGAAATTGAGCAGATATAGCTAGATATAGCTGCAATTACTAACATATTTTCTCGGGTCGAAGACCTATTTCACCTCTACCCTGCATATTATTACTTCTTCTTCCTTACATCTCTTAGCCACATTAAGTCGGTTTAGCATCCCCTCATTCTATGATTCCTGATAAAGCTTTACTCTACACCCACTGATGTAGTTTGGTAATACATCTTCTTCTAAGGTGGCTAGCTGGACCGCTCCACATGTAGATATCCTATTAATGATCATGGGGTCGTAACCACACTTCTTGAGTTTACGTGTGTGTTGCTTCATAGTATACACCAGAACTAAGTCTCCCACTTTCAAGCCTTTATCTTTTACATGGGCATCAAAGTGTGCTTTTTGCCTCTTTTTTGTTGCATATATATTTACGACTGCTCTCAATCATGCCTCACCTAATTGCTCTAGGTCCAAGATCCTTGAAGATATCTCATGATCAGTCCAATCATGCTATTGTACTACCTTAAGTGTGAAAATCAAAAGTTCTAATGGGACAACAACATTTTGGTCAAAAACCATCTCAAAGGGAGTGGCATTGAATACCGTTTTATAGGAAACATAATATGTCCAAATAACATGATGAAGCTATTTGTCCCAATCATAATGTTTGTTATTAACGAGCTTAATCAAAATCATACACAAGATTTTGTTTGTGCTCTTAGCTTGTTTGTTGACATGTCTGTTGATATATTTAGGTAGTGATGTGTGTGAACACTTTGGGACTGTCGGGGCACTTTTTCCCTCTTTAGGAGGTTTTTTTCCCCCAGCTTGTATATATGCCTACTGCCCTAACGAGCTACTTATATGTGTACATTCTAGTGGTAATACATTCAGCATTGAGTGTTGTGTTCCAAGCTTCTTCTTCTTCCTTGTGTTTTTAGTGTGCTTCCGCAGACATCTAAATCCAACAATTGGTATCAGAGCAAGTCGCCACTTCATCTAGGGCATTGTCTACACCTCTCTGGTTGCAGTCTTAGAATCGCGTGAAATTTGGTAAGCATACGCAGGGTGTCTCAGAGAGCAAAACTAGCTTTGCCTCGTGGTGCCAAAATCACGATCTGAGCTCGTTTCGGCCTCCGAATGCACTATCATAGTGCTTGAGCAGGCTATTGTGTCTTTTTGTGCTAAAGATATATACTAGTTTCGGTTTGCCAGTATAAGCATCTCAAATTCTGCTATAGGTTTAGCAGAATTCATCTTGGCAGTTTTGTTCAACTTTTTGAGATACAATCAAATTTCTACATCAAGGTATTTTAGTCACTCGCCATGGCTGCAATTATGTATTACGTATGTTGGCTGTTGAGGATAAGTTGGATGGTACCAACTACCCATTATGGGCTTATATGATGTGTCATGTATTGGTCGCAAAAGGACTATGGAATATTGTGCAGGGTGTTGAAAGACGTCCTGTTACATCTATGAATACAGGTACTGCAAATACAGGTGCTAGAGTTGATGGAGATGGTGTCAAAGATGATGATATTCTACAGATTCCTATTCATGCTACTGTTTCTGTTGCACCTACTGTAGAGCAAATTTGTTGGGATGGTAGAGATGCTCAGGCGCATGCATTGATAGCTTTGTCTATCAAACGTGCCATTATTCCTCACATTCGCTCTTGCAAAACAGCTAAGGATGCTTGGGATACACTTACCACATTGTACCAAGCTAGGAATGAGGCTCGTGTTGCTTACCTCCAAAAACAATTGGAGAGTG
Source organism: Ceratopteris richardii (assembly GCA_020310875.1). Classification (NCBI taxonomy): domain Eukaryota; kingdom Viridiplantae; phylum Streptophyta; class Polypodiopsida; order Polypodiales; family Pteridaceae; genus Ceratopteris; species Ceratopteris richardii. The sequence continues at coordinate 26,226,746 of CM035434.1, read as the reverse complement.
AGCACATGAATGAAGGTGATTCTATGGACAATTTTCTCACAAAGATCAAGGATTTGAAAGAACAATTGATTTCTGCTGATGAAGTTATACTAGATAGCTCACTTGTGTAGACCGTTGCGAATTGCCTTCCTGACTCATATCAGAGTTTTGCTTCTACTCTTTGTTTGATGATGAAAGGCAATCCAAATGCTTGTCATTTAAGGAGCTAGTCTCTTTTCTGTTGCAAGAAGACCAGTCTAGGCAAAACATGTCTATTATGCATGTTGCAGATCAAGCTTTCATGGCTACTCAGAAGGGCAAAGGTAAATGGAGCTCTTCTACTAGTAAGCAAAAATCTACAAATGCTGCACATTCGAAGAAGGAAGACAAAGATGAGAAGAAATCAGAAAAACAAAAAATTGGTTTGCAAATATTGTAAAGCAAGTGATCATGTCATCAAGAGCTATCCAAAAGTGGCTGCTAAAGAGGCAAATAAGAAAGAGGCCGGAATGGTTGTTGTAGAGGCCTCTACACCAAAAACAGAGTCTGCTAATCTTGTGCAGGAAGAAGAATGGGTGTTTACTATTGTTTGTAGTTTTGACCCATCTTCTCATGAACAGTGCATGTCTGTAGTAGACTCAGATGTTTGGTACTTTGATAGTGGGGCGACCAAACATATTACCTCACAGCACAGTTTCTTCTCTTCATTCGAGCCTGCCCCTATAGGGAATACTATTACATGCACTAACAACTCCTCCTATCCTGTTATGGAAGTTGTTAAGATCATTTTGACTACTGCTGATGGTAGTTCTTTCACTTTGTCAGATGCTTAGTTTGTGTCAGGGATCAAGAAAAATCTATTATTAGTTTCTGCATTAGCCAACATTGGCTTGGTTGTGAAATTTGTTGATGGCAGATGTAGAGTTCATGATCTGTTAAATGGGGATGTCATTATTGCTTCTTGCATTTTATGTCATGGGATGTATAAGCTTATAGACTATGAAAGATCTGTAAATTATTTGGCATGTGCAGTACATGATTCTCAGGCTATGTCAGATGCAAAGCTTTGGCATGCATGCTTTGGTCATCTAAATTTTGCTAGTTTGCTACGCTTGCAGAAATCTGAAATGGTGCCTCTTTGCGCAAACTTGAGGCACCCAGTAAACATGTATGTGAGGGATATATTTTGGGCAAAATGCATCGTTCTTCCTTTCCAAAAGATGGTTCAATTCGGGCTACTCAAAAATTGCAACTTGTACATAGTGATGTCTGCGGTCCTATGGAGACACCTTCTTTTAGGAACTATCTTTAGTTCGTGACTTTCATCGATGATTTTTCTAGGCATGCATGGGTATGTCCATTGAAGGCAAAGTCCGAAGTGTTTATGTGCTTCAAATAATTTCTGGCTTTGGCTAAAAATCTGTCAGCATGTACAATGGGCATCCTCCATTCTGATCGGGGGGGGTATATATGTCTTCTGACTTTAATGAATTTTTGGCTGAACATGGGATAAAACATCAATGTATAGTACCATATACACCTCAACACAATGGATTTGCTAAACGAAAGAATAGTTCACTCATAGAGATAGCAAGGTGTACGATCAAGAGTCAGGCTTTACCACATAGTTTCTGGCTTGAGGTTGTTAGGTGTGCAGCATATGTATTGAATAGGTGTCCCACTAACACGCTGCAGTCTATCACTCCATATGAGGCTTGGCATGGTCACAAGCCATCGGTTGCTCGTTTGCGTGTTTTTGGTTGTCAGGAATATGCATTAGTGCTTGAAAAACATGGTAGAAAATTGAATGATAAAGTAGTAAAATGTATTTTTGTTGAGTACAGTTCTAAAAGTAAAGGCTATCGTCTGTATCATCCACAAACTAAATGCATTTTGGTTAGCCGTGATGTTGTTTTTGTGGAAGTTGCTATTCAGCCATTGCTTTCATATACTAAGGAGACATCTGTTAACTCCAAAGACATGTATGATACTTCGCTACCTCTTTTTACAGGTGGATAGTCTAGTGCTAGTCCTAATGAGGCAACTTCTCAGCCTTTGCAGGTTTCATGTGATGATGTAGATCATTCCATATCTGATGCAAATTTACATGATGCACTTTTTGATGAGAGAGCTGATATTGAGCAGGCAAAAACTATGCCAAAATGGGTGGTGCAGACCTTGCGTGATAGGAAATTAGATGCACATATCAAATCGTATTCGGTCAGGCTCTCATAGTGCCTCTTTTGCATCAGATTGCTATGCTATGGCTGCCTCTAGTATTTGTGATGAGAGTGAACCTCTTTCATTTGATGAAGCACAAAATTCTAAACATTGGATGGTTGCAATGCAATCTGAATCTGATGCTATCATGAAAAAATGGTACCTGGCCTTTATGTGCCTTGCCTCCTAGCAAGAAGGCTATTGGCACTAAGTGGGTATACAAGCTGAAGCATAAACCTGATGGAACAATTGACAAGTATAAAGCTAGGCTTGTTGCAAAGGGTTATGCGCAAGAAAGAGGCATTGATTTTGATGAAACCTTTGCTCCTACTTGCCGAATGACTAGTGTTCATAGCATCTATGCACTTGCAGCTCATCATGGTTGGAATGTACATCAGTTGGACATTAAAACAACATTTCTCAATGGTGACTTGCATGAAGAAGTGTATGTTTTTTAGCCCTATGGCTTTATGCAAAAAGGCACAAAAACGAGGTGTGCAGGTTAAAGAAGGCATTACATGGTTTAAAGCAAGCACCACGTGCTTGGTATGAAAATATACATGCCTATCTCATTGCACATGGTTTTGAGAATAGTCCAACTGAAAGCACCTTATATGTTAAGCGTGCTAATGATATGCTTCCGATCATTGTGGTGTATGTTGATGACATGCTGCTCGGTGGTCCTCATGACACACATATTACGGATTTTAAGGCTGATTTGCATGCCTCATTTGAGATGTCTGATTTGGGTCATTTGCATCACTATTTGGGCATTCAATTTATGCAAGTTGATAGTGGAATGGCTTTGTGTCAAATGAAATATATTGACATGTTATTGCAGTATTTTGGCCTTACATTAGGGAAAAAAATGAACCCTGCATGGGCCTTTTGGATTAAGGAGTGATTAGTGATGGACCAATGAGAGGAGGGTGGTGGACACAGTCTATAGCCTATAAATCACTAGGCTGAAGGGGGATGAGGGGACAGGATTCCCCTATGTTCAGGTTTTGCCTCTAGAGAGAGAAAGGAATCTCGTAACTTACCTGGCCCAAAAATTCAAAATTTTCAAAAAGTTATAAAACTCATCATAACACCATTTAATGGTCCCCCAACCACTTTTTAGGATCAAAAGTGCTATTTTTGGATTCTAAATCAAAATCCGTGCATGAACTGAAGTGAAAAAAGTGACTTTTTCAAAAATAACTCAAAATGCAACTTTCTCCCTCCAAAACCTCCCATTTTCATACCCAGGTCCCAAAAAGTCATCTCTTTCCACTACTTTCTCTCCCTAGCACACCATTGCAGCTCCTGCATCTCCATTTCTTTCTCTATGCATCATCTTCTTTGAATTCCTACTGTCATTTCCATAGCCTGATCTCCAATGGAGAAACCTAAATCTCATAGACGTCCAAAAGATGAGGTTATCGCGATAAAATGTCACAATATCAAGGCTTCAGAAGGATTTTGGTTAGGACAGGAGTTCTGCAAAGGTGCATGGGTGTACATGCAACCCTTTGGTGTTGGTCCTCACCGTGTGAGAGATCATGGAAACTTGGATCTTCATTGGAAAGGGAAGTTACTAGGCTTCAAAAAGCTCAAAAATGGTGAAACTGTTGCCATTGTACAACATGTGTTCACAATGTCAACCATGAAATTGGAAAACTCAAACAAAATGAGATATCCTATCAGCTGTAAGTATTACTCATTGACTTTTGTCCAAATTTCAGAATATACCTAGCTAAGTTGTGTATTTTTTTGTTGTAGACATATTTCCTTCTACCTTGGTGGAAGAACAACCACTTCATAGTCTTACAGGTACTTTCCAAGCATTGCATGCAGATGTTGGGTCGATAGTCTTTCCACAAGCCCGTCCTGCTCAGCTATTATGTGAGAGAGTTTTCTTTTACACACATACATATGTTGTACCCTCTTCATCAAATGATTTTGGCAAGTTAGAGATGATTAAGGTAGATTCTCTCTTAAAGCTTGAGTGGCCGCAACCTGATGTATGGACATTAACATCTTTGAAGCATAAGATGGTGATGGACATACACAACTCTTTGAAATTTACAAGAGTTTCAAGATCTATAGGATTACATTGGTGTGTTCCTGTTCATTGTTTTGTACATTTATTTCAGATATTCACAATTCTAGAGACGTCAACAATGTTCATGTTAAAAGATATCACGTATGAGCAGGTAGAGTGTTTGCTAGGTGAAAAATGGGGACTTGTAGAAGGATGCACCAAAGGGGATAGATACATTTGTAAAATTGGTGCAAGAGGCATAGGATTTCGATACTTGAAACATCGTACTTCATTGTACATTAGATTCTATTATGATCGTTGGATGTGTAAACTTGGTGAATGGATACCATTACAAAGTTCTGAGGGTGTTTTAATTTCATTTGAAATTAAGATAAATCTACCCAACAATGAAATGGAAGTTATTTCAGTAAATCATCATTGGACTCTTGCCAACGTGAGAGAACATCTAGTAATCATGGGATTTGAGGATGTGGATCAATCAAAGTTCAGAATACAAGGGCATAAGGTAAGTAGCATATGGTATTTCTTCTTTTGTTTATACAAATTCTTACACTCAAATATGTTCATTTAAAGTTTTCTATTTGTCTGCAGATTGGTAAGAGGTTGGAGGATAAAATTAAAGTCCTCCTTGAATGGAGTGTGGATGGAACTCAACTTTCATTGTCATAGCTCAAGGACTATTTGAGTGCTACAGTGTACACACACCTATGTTCCATTTATAATCCTACATCTGTAACAATGTATTTAACATGCAAGACATGTAGCATGTAAAATTTTTTGATCTCAATATGATGTACAATTTGCCAAATCTTTGGTTTTTCCAATGGCAATTTATTATAATTTTAAAGTTCTGAGAATTTTTTTTTTCTATTGTGTTGTCGTGTATCTTATTCTGGTTAATGATTCTGTTCAATCTTTTTATGAGCAAAAGTTTTTTTTCTGAGAGTTCTGTGCATGATTGTTTTATTTGAAGGTATCAGTTTTAGTTTTAAAATGGGTCCCACTCACTTTCAAATTTTGAAACTACTATAAAAGCAACACTTATTCTCTCATTTCTCACTTTTGCAACCAAGAAGAGCTACAATCACTAGCAGAGTACGCACACAAGCTAGCATCACGCGCAATGGCTGCCGCATCCTCCAGTACCCTGCAACTCAAACGTCCACGTGAACTCTTCAATGAGTTCTTGGAATCAACTGAGTTCAAAGGTTAGAACCACTTGTATGACCTACTGTCTAGGGTCCCTGATCTAGACAAAACAATTCAACTGAACTCTGATGTGCTCAAGGAAATCATAGAGTTCCTTGAGTACTACATCTTGCGTTTTTCTATAGAAATACCGCCTTATGAGGGTAAATGGGTTCCATGTGACCTTCTACTCTACATACATAGAGGCGATGAAGCCTTCATGAAGCGCCTTAAGCGCTTCATGGCAATTGCGGAAGCTGCTGGGCACTTACTAGATGACTCTGTGCCATTAGTAAAAAAACTTAACAAAAAGAAGAGGATGGGTACAAAGTACCTATCCTACACTGCAACAACATATTTTATTATTAATGAGGAGCCGGAACCTACACCTGTTGAGCTCCCCAACCTTGCCACTGGGGGTTTTGTTAAGGAGAAGAATGAGCCTCAACCAGAGGCCATAAATTTTTCCAAAGAAAGCATTACAATCCACCAAGAATTCCCTGGTGGTGTTGAGGATAAACTACATGTGCAATCAAGCATGGAGGAAGCCCCCCCTTCAAATATCAACCCCTCTGAGCCCACATTACCAGAGGTGGAACTTGAATATCTCTCCTGCATCGTTGTGGATGGAGAGGAATTTATTTTACTCCATGACATTGAGAAGGCATTCGGTCTACGTTTAGATGAATGCTTGAGTATTTTCTCCACAATGTCAGATGTTCCACTTGACAACACATCTGACATACTTGAAAAGAAGTCCATCCCACTTGGGGATTCTATGGCAGACACCATATCAATGGTGTGTGCTGATATTTTAAATGATGACAACAATTCTACTACAGAGGAGGAGTTCAGTGCAGCACAGGAGAGGATACTGAAGCAAAAAATTCCTACATCCCATGTAGCAGAGCAGAGTGGCATGGCCCACTCTAGCATTGATCTTGATGCCCCTGGAAGAGGGGAGGAAGAAGACAAGCTTCATGATGTAAGTGGTAATTGAATTAAATAAATCGATAATTTTAAGTTAACATTGTAAGAGCTTGAATTCTCATTTGTTCTTAACAGGAAGCAATTGAGCTCGACAAGTTCACAGCAAGGTCTGGTGGGGATCGAGCTTCTCGTGGGAGTGGTGCATCCTTGGCAAACTACATCGAAAAGTTGCCAAAGGATGATTTTGTTATCATACACAAAGACTACAGTCCCGATGGGCACTTCATCACTTGGTGCTTGAAGGCCCTTAGCAAGATTTTGTGTTTATGTACAATTACCCAAGGCACTAATTGTGTCATTTTGGTTAGGAAATCCTTAGTTGTAACTACTTTAGGACTTAATTTTAGAGGGAAAGTATTAGGGCAAATAGGTATCGCCATGAGTCTTGGAATGCAAGACCCCCATGTAATATCAAGATCTGTATTGACTTACCAGCTGCCTCAATCTCTCCAAAGGAGAAAGAAAGTTGTGGAGAAATTGAAGGCAGCTGAGAAATGATGTAATGTCTTGATAATACAAGCTTTTTTTTTCATCATTTGTCTAGTTCTGTATATGAATGTGCTAAAAAATTGAACTTATCTTCTCTCCACAAATTGTATCTAATTGGGGGTCTTTGTATTTTGCTTTGGTCCTGTGTATGATTATATGCTTAAAAAAGGCCAAAAAAGCCCCAGCCACAGAAACGCGGGAAACAGCCCTGCAAAATTTTTGCAGGGCTGTTTCCCGCGTTTCTGTGGCTGGGGCTTTTTTGGCCTTATGTAGTGTTTTTAGGTGCTACAATACATAGGAAACTATGTAATTTCAGATTTTCAATTGGTTTTGGTATTATCAGGACCAGAAGTTTTCAGTAGGGTATAAACTCAGCCTTTAGTAGCTAAAGATCTCAATTCCTATAGGGTATAACCTCTTAATACCTAGACCATTGCATCTCTACCATATGTCTTATGCTTACCAAAGACCAAATATTGCAAAAAAAACCCCAGCCACAGAAATGCGGGATTCAGCCCTGCAAAAATTTTGCAGGGCTGAATCCCGCGTTTCTGTGGCTGGGGGTTTTTTGGTATTAAAAAGACATGTTGCACACCAGTATGTAGAAAAGGAACATATCTAGTCATAAAACAATAGGCAAGTGCATGCATGTTTAACTGAATCCATATATAACTGACTGAAAGAGAGAGAGAGAGAGTGAGAGAGAAAAAAGAGACAAAGAATATAAGTCAAAACAAAATTTTCTATTATCCATTGTATTACATCGCAAAGTAGCCTATCATAGGGTATAATATACACATCATGGGTTATTTCCTCTAATTCTTCTTGCTAGCTGAATGTCCTTCGGTTGTATGGTTACTCTCTTGGCATGGATAGCACAGAGGTTAGAGTCCTCAAGCATGGAGATGAGGTAGGCCTCAGCTGCCTCTTGAAGTGCTTCAAGTGCTATCCCTTGTATTCTTAGACCTGTTTGGTAGCTTTGTAGTTCCTCTTTCACTACCCTTGCAAAAGCTCTTCGTGGTATGAGTAGTTCAACGGACTTTTGGTAGTGTCGTATCTCTGCAAAAGCCCTGCAGTGCTTCCTTCGTCTTTGTGGAGCTCTTGGGTTGGGAGGTATGTTTGGCTGGCGTTGAGGTCGACGTCGAGGTTGATAGTTTTTTTTTCTCCGATGTACACGATGTGAGGGCCCAGCTTCATCTTGCACATTTTGTTGTTGATGTGGTTGTTGACTTTGCTCTCTTTCCTCCTCTGTTGGTATTTGCCCTTGTCCTTGTGGAAGTGTCTTACCTCCATGTGTCACCCTATGGCTCGTTGGTATTTGCATATCATTCCATGGTGGTTGATTGTTGCTTTCCTCATATGGGGATGACTCTTCGTCGCTCTCTGGTACACTCCTTCTGATCAACTTCTGTTTGGGTCTTGATTTGATGGGTGTCTTTGTTGGTGGCTCATCATCTGAAATGGCCTCTGATCGTCCTGGAGTATAATAATCTTGTCTATTGGAAACTTCATTTTCTCGCACTGAATTGCTCCCAGGTGGTGTGCCATTGTGTGACACAGGCACAGATGTGCTCTGGGAACCACTTCGAGGCCTTTGGGGGGGTTGCAACCATGGTGGGCGTTGTGTTCCTAGATGAGGGCTAGGAAAGAAGACGCGATCTTTCCTTGCAGTTTGCTTGGTGCGTGCCATTCTCTTGAGTTGCAAAAAGTGTGAAATGAAGTGAGTTCTCTCTATTTATAGAGTTTTTTAAAAAACTGTTTGTTCACACTAGAACGGACAAAACCTGTTTAAAACCATACAGAATATTATATATTAAATAATAACACATTGAAATCAAGATTACAATAATCATATGTATTACCACATAATGGGAAATAGCGAATTCACTTTACTTCCAAGCTGAGCCTTCTCGTTGTCTCCTTGCACGCCACTGAGCATGATGAAGAGGACCTAACGATGAGTTCCATTTCTCACTGGCAATGTTGTGTTGCATCTTTCTTGCAAGTTTTGCCAATTTTGAATCCCTAAGTCGTTCCACAAAAAACTTTCTCGAGAATGTAGTGCGGTAAAACCAATTAAACATCTCCTCCATGTAGTTTGATTGCATTGGGCCACCACCATGTCGGGTGTTTTTGAAGTAGACACCCCTCGCTTTGTAGTGTGACTTTTCCATTCCTTGGGTACTGAAAATCTCTAATGACCCATATCGATGCATGAAAAAAGCTCCATGTGCAAACAAAATATGCTAAAAATTGTTAAGTACATTGGAAAAAGGTAAGTGCAATGAACACTTGTAGAAGAAGATTACACTTACAATGTAGTGTGTTATATTGCTCTCTCCCCAACATTGAATGAAACACTTGGTGAACTCCACTAATGTTTCTTGAAACATTTGACGTTGAATAGCACTAGGCCTAGTCAGACCCATTAAGCCTACAACCTTATCAAAGCTCGACCAAACTTTCTTTCTCTTATTACAAAGATCAACTTGAGAGTCATTGTCTGTTGTGATCATGCATAGGTCTTTCCACAGCTCATAACGTTCATTATTTTGAGTGCTAGTACCTCTTCTAAAAAAATGTCTTGCTTTATTCCCTGTCATTGACACTTGTTGCAAGCTATCTTGAGATTCTCCAACTTTTTTAACAACTAGGGTTACATTTCCACCATGACAACCAATTGAATTAAGAAGTTCCTCCAATTTCTTTATAGCTTGAATAGATTTATCAACTGGCTTCATGGCAAATGCGTATTCTATATGGAGCTTCAATAGTCTATCAAAAATTCTCATGAAGGCATGCAAGGTGCAAAAGTGGACATTGACTAAAGGGAATGGAATAATGGGATTCCAATCCTTATCTGACATGTCACGATTAGGTGTACCTAACATGGGACACCTCATTAAAGGTGTATCCCATTCAGCAGATGGAGTTGCATCTGTGTCATCAACTAAATCATCTATGTTGTTTTGTTTTCTCTTTGTTCGTTTATAACCTCGTGTACAATATGGACAAGGATAGAGAGTAGATGCACCTTGTTTGCACCCTAACATGCATTTGATAGTCTTTAAGTCTCCACCTAAGTGCCACTCTACTTCAAAATCACCAAGGCTTTCTACATTGATTTTGGCACCATGAATTTGAGAAGTTATCACCTCTGTGATCCATGGGATCCTATTGAAAATCCATGTAAGAACATCATTGGATTCTTTAGGTACTTCAATAGCACCTAACCACCATATATCTTTCTCTGATTGGACACTATATGTAAAGTGATGGGTAGATTCTTCACTATCATCAATAATAGCATGGGCCATAGCTTCGTTCATGAGTGTCACACTAAGTCTCTCCATACGGCGTCCCTTTATGATTTGACATTCGTCTAGCTTCAATACAAACTTGAGTTTGGAACCACAATCTACATCAAATAACAAACATTATATTATTAAAAATACTATGAATGTCATTATCAAAACAATGGATATACCTTGAAGTGTGGATTTGTAAAATTTAACCATTTCCTTTTGGAGCCTCTCCAAATTGACAAATATGTTGTTGTACTTTGTGTAGATGAATCCCTGTCTAGATGTGTTTTTCAACTCTTTCTTTGATGTAGATGAATGATAAATGGATGCAGGCATAACATCTTCTATATGCAGGTAATTGCCAAGAGTATTGGCTACATCCTCATTGGTTATCTTCTTCCTCACAGATACCTTGTAAGGGCATGGAAAAATGCTCTGGAAAATACCTTTGTTTTGTAGAGCCTGCTTCAAAAGATTGTACAATGCAGTGTACGCTCTAGTACTAACACCTGCTTCATCACATACCATCTGTACCTCACTAGGACTAATAATATCTTCTAAGTTGCCTGCAAAATCTTTAATCACTTGGGTTTTGATGTGATTTCCTATTGGTGACTCCAAGATCATAAGCACATGTTTGTTGCTAAGACAAGAATTCAGAAACTTCAATTGATCCTCCATTGTTGAGGAAGCACTCGCATCTTCAACAAATGACATGCACAATAAGAATCTCAATCTAAAAGTCTTTTAACATAACTAAACAAAGGAAATACATACCTAAGTGCGTAAACACGTCGCTTCCGTGCTCCACCACCAGTTGAAAGAGCTTGAAAGGATGATAATGGTCGTTTCCTAAATCTCATCCCAAGTGGAGTCTCTTTTAGTTGTGTAAGATTGGCTTTCAACTTTGTAATTGTGCTCTCCTTTTCTTCCACATCTTGTTTGAGACTATTATTGTGCTCATCCAAAGATTTGATAGCACTTTCTAAAGTGTGTATAGCACTCTCTAAACTGTGTATCTTGAAATGGTTGTGATGACATTGTTGCATCCAATAATTTGCTATAGATGTAGAATGGTTAGACAATCGCTTGCAATAGCATAGGAGTCCATCTTCACCGGAACAAAGGAATTGTAGAAATGTGGAGATAGTATGGAATCTAGGATGAACATTAGCCATTGGATCCAAGGGATACAAAGCACCATGGACCCAAAGATCAATATTCTTCTCTCCAGCTGCACGTCGTGCATTTTGAGAATCTATGTCATTGCTACCTCTAGTTGTTGGTGCAAATTCTGTAGGAACACGAACATGTACACTCTTTGAGTGAGGAGCACGCGCTGGTGCTGGTGTCATGTTCGTAATACATGTGAGCACCATGATGTTCCAAAACTCCAGCACCGAATGGGAAGAAGCACATAGATGGCTGGAATGGCTAGTACAGTAGCTATGTGCAAGAAAAAAAGTGTGTTTTGGTATGTGGATAGGTCAAAATGACTTTTTTCAGTATGTTAGAGGGAAAATGAGTTTTTTTTCAAAAATTCATGTTTTGGGGCAACCAAAGTTACGAGTTTGATGATGTGGCACTTAACTTTTGGAGGGATTTTGAAAAGTATGTTTTTTAAGTATTTTTTATAAAAATAAGTCTAAAAAAATTAAGTTCTGACATATACATAAAAGTATGGGCCATTTTGAATAAAGAATAGCTGAAAAAGAGACTTTTTCAGAAAACTCATTTTTTTATTCATAAAGATGGACGGATTTGATGAGGTGGAAAGTGGTTTTTCTCTCTCTCTATGTGCAGAAGAGAGAGAAGGTCCTAGCTCAGCCTAAAAAAAAGCCTACTTCAGCCTACCAAAAAGTGCTCTATTAAATGCACTTTGTCCCCTTAACAAAGTACAAGATTAAGCTTAATCCCTAAAAATTAGGAATCCTTACAAGGCCCATGCAGGGTTCACTTTTTTTCCTAATGAAAGACTGTAAGCGTATCACCACTCCTATGGAGACAAGTTTACGATTGAGTCCTCACGATGTTGGAGATGCATTTGATGTTGTTCTCTATCAGTAGGCTGTTGGATCATTGATTTACTTATGCATTACTCGACCAGATATTCAATTTTTTGTCTCACAAATGAACAGGTTTATGAATTGCCCAGGAGTCAAGCATTTGCAAGCGGTTAAGCACATCTTTGCTACTTGAGTGGTAGTCGATTACTTGGATTGTTTCATCCCAAGGGGGGATCACTACCGCTAGATTTGCATGCTTTTTCTGATAGTGATTGGGTTGGTTGCTATGACACTCGTGTGTCCACTAGTGGATTTTCCTTCATGCTTGGTAGCTCATGTATATCTTGGTTGAGCAAGAAGCAACCTACTGTGGCCACTTCAAGAGATGAGGCTGAGTATAGGGAAGCTTTCACAATGACTGTTGAGTGTGTCTGGCTCAGATGCCTTATGGCTGATTTGGGTGTTGGTCAGTCTTCTGCCAACACCATCTTCACTGACAGTCAGAGTGCATTGGAAGCGAGGAACCATGTGTTCCATGCTCGCACTAAGCACATTGAGGTGCATTATCATTATGTCAGGGAGAGGTTCTCTGCTGGGAAGATTAGCTTGGCATATGTGCCCACGCAGGAGAACATTGCAGACCTCTTTACAAAGGCTCTACCTAGGGAGAAGTTTGAAGCATTCCACAAAGCTTTCGGCTTACTTCATTTTGTGGATTGATTCCACATAGCTTGGTACTTCCTTATACATGAGTGCTAACTCCTTGTTCACCGCATCACTCCCCGGGGGGATTTGTTGAAAAATTTAGGTAGTGATGTGTGTGAACACTCTAGGATTGTCGGGGCACTTTTTTCCCTCTTTACGAGGTTTTTTTCCCCCAGCTTGTATATATGCCTATTGCCCTAACGAACTACTTATCTTCGTACATTCTAGTGGTAATACATTCAGCATTGTGCATTGTGCTCCAAGCTTCTTCTTCTTCCTTGTGTTGTTCGTGTGCTTCCGCAGATGTTTAACTCCAACAATGTGGGTGATATGGAGCTAACTTCTTGTGAATGACCATGAATTCATGTAAAGCATATTCAATGACCTCACTCAAGAAGTGATTACCACGATCACTTACCATTTCTACCGGCAACCCATATTGTGTAAACACATTCTTGAATAGAAATTTTGTAGTTGTTTGCACATCATTCTTCCTTGTTGCTTTTAACGCTACCCATTGAGTGAGATAATCTATTGCAACTATGATACACTCGCCATGTGAACTTTTGGCTAGGGAATTAATAGGACCTACAAAGTATATTCCCCACTTAGAGAATGCACATCCTCCCAACATGGGTCTCAATGGCATCTCATCCTTGCATATGGGATATTGAGTTCTCTAGCATAGGTCACAATGCTTCACATAGATATATATGCATCCATGTGAAGGGTAGGCCACCAAAGACCTCAAAATAGAACTGCCTTGATCACTCGATCAAGTCCAAAGTGTCTTGCTCCAACTTATTGGTGTGCAATCTCTAGGATCTTCAAAAATATTTACTTTCATGGACACAATCTACGATATCCATCACATCCACATCTGTAAACATTATCTCCTATGAGCGTATAGTCTTGAGCCTCCAGCTCTAAACCTCTTCTTCTCACTAAATTCATCTCTTACGGGAATGTTTTTGTCCTCCAAAAGTCAACCAAATGATTTCTCCAATCCGATATTAACAATACTTGATACAAAGTATCATGCTCAACAAGGGGCTGATTAATACAAATTGGACAATCCTTACACATCCTACAAATATCTACTTCCATTGTTGGTCAATATACACCTAATTTCTTTAGAGCCTACAAGGTTTGGTGTTTCGAATGATGCTGCTCCAGGGCACCTACATGTGCTAATTGAAACCATTTTGCATGTTCTTCTTCTTCCACACAACAAACAAGGATTCCTTGATCATTTTGCTTGTATATGCTTCCTGCTAGTAAATGATACTTTTGAGATCTCTCAATCTCTTCGTCCTTTGTTCCTACTATGGGATTTTTGGGTTCAAAAGTAAGAATAGGCACAAGGGTTTTAGCCCACTTAGGCACTACAAGAAGGAAGTTCAACTCCTAGAACTCCAAAGGCAAAGCTAAAGTTTGCAAGAATTGAGAGATGCGGCACAATCATCTCAACAAACTATAAGAAGGTCTACTAGAGAGAAAAAGAAACAAAAAAGGTATGGATATGATACCACTTGGTCAATAAAACACTCAATATATATAGCTTATGATTGAAACTCTGAATAACCTTCTACCTACAAAAAAGCCAAGAAGAATCTAGAATGGAGAAGTGCCATGGAAGACTAAATAGAAGCTTTACAAGAGAATAAAACCTAGGAATCGGTACCCAAGACTCCATCTATGAAATTCATTGGTTCTAGATGGATATATAAGGTAAAAAAGAATTATGATCGTTTAATTAACAGGTACAAAGCAAGGCTTGTAGACAAAGGATTTGCACAAAATCAAGGTATTGATTATGAAGAAACATTTTCACTTGTTGCAAAAATGCATACTATCAGGGTACTCATCAGTATTGCATCTTCCGAGAATTGGAATGTATATCAAATTGACGTTAAAAATTCTTTCTTAAATGGTTGGATATTAGAGGACGTATATATGGCTCAACCTCCTAGTTTTGAGGATCAATCATAGCCTGAACATGTGTGCAAGTTGAGGAAAGCTTTATATGGTTTGAAGTATGCTCCTAGAGCTTGGAACCATAGACTTGTTACCTACTTGTAGGATAAAGGTTTTAATGTAAGCAAGGAAGATACTTCCCTCTTTATTAAGAGGAATCATTCAAAGTTGATTTACCTATGTGTATATGTTGATGATATAATCATTACAGGAAATGATGTAGAAAGAATAAGAAAGATTAAAGCTCAAATGAGGGAGGAATTCAAGATCAGTGACCTTGGTTTGCTCACATACTTCCTAGGCTTGGAAGTGGTATATACAAAGAAAGTTATGTTCATCACACAAAGAAATACATTGGGGACATGCTCTCTAAATTCAAAATGGAGAATACAAAAGTTGCAAGTACTCCCATGGAGGTAAATATGAAGTTAAGTTCTCATGAAGGTGAACTATTGAAGATGTAACTAGCTAGCAAAGTCTAGTTGGAAGCTTAAATTATGCTACATTAACTAGAGTAGATATTTCTTATGGAGTAGGTGTGTCGAGTCAGTTCATGCCCACTCCAAAGAAGCCTCACATGGAAGTAGCCAAGAGAATACTAAAGTATGTGAAGGGCACAATCAATGAAGGACTATACTATCCATACACATTTGATATAGATGTTAAAATCTTCTATGATGTAGATTGGGCAAGCTCTAAAGATGAAAGGAGAAGCACCTCCGGATACCTTACTTTTGCAGGTACAAAATTAATTTCATGATCTTCCAAGAAGCAACCCCCAATCACTCTTCCATCAACAGAAGCTGAGTATAGAGGACTTGCAAATGCTACACAACAAGCTATGTGGATTAGAACCCTATATTTAGATTTAGGTTTGAATACCTCTACTCCACATATATTTGTAGATAATGTTAGCTCATTACATCTTGTTGTTAATCCAATCTATCATGATAGGACTAGACATATAGAAGTTCATTATTATTATGTCAAAGAGAATATTATTAGCAGAGATTTTACTCTCAGATGTAACAACTCATCAACAATGTGTAGATATGATGAAAAAGGCATTAGATGGAAGCAAATCACAAAGATTAGGATCAATGATTGTATTGCAAGAAATCTTGAAGGATTGAAGGCTTAAGCATCTTAGGCTTGAGGGGGGGGGGGGGGGGGGTTTGTTGGTGCAATTAGCAAGCCTAAGTGCATTGCTAAGGATTTAGGACTATACATCTATTTACCTCTTCTCAAAGAGATCTACATATGAACCTAAGCTTATGTTTTTATCTTGGATAATTGTAAAATTCAAAATAAGAAAAAATCTCATGAAGCTAGAAGGTTAAATCCATGACCCATTTCGTAGAGGAATCAAATCAATCACATACCTAAAGTATAGGATCACTTTTAGGTGAGAATATTCTAAATTCAAATTCAAATAATGTATATAAATAAACATGTTTTTAGTCAGAGGATAAGAGAGCAATTTTGAGAGGTGTTGAGCTACAAACTTGAGCATACATTGAGCTCACATTATCTATGTGTAGTCCCCTATAGTTCCTATGTACTATATGTGCAATAGCATTCAAATTTCATTACATCTCATTGAGTACATCTTTGTCTACTATTTGCTCTAGCATCTTCATCATTACAATGAACTTGTGGAATCCATTTCTCTACATGTACTCATCCATTCACTATACTTTAACTTGACATAGTTAGAATAAAGTGTCTACTCTTTATATACCAATTTTCATAAAAGTTTGTTTAGCAAATCTCAAGATATGGAGCAGAGAAGATGACTATGTCTGCACATCTTTTAGATCCTAAAAAGTCAAGATATTGTGAGCTCTGAGCATGATACTAAGATCTTCTCTTCCTAAAATAGAAGGTTCTTCACATTTCTTGAAATTAGAAGTTATCTGTTTTGATGCGAACATTTGAGAGAGACGATCCAAAGGACTTGGGGGTTCTATATGCATCATTCTTATGCTAGTGAAGTACATTAATCATCCATGAAGCTAGATTAGCACGTGTAGAGGAGATTTCTTGTAGCGGTACCTCATCTCTAGGATCAATCTCACAATCTCGTCAGAGTGGTATCAGAGCAACTAGTCAACACCTGAGATGGATTTCCTTTATCCATAGACAAATTGGATCAAGGTAACTACTCAGCTTGGTCACTTAGAATGGAAGTTTAGCTTGGAGGGAGAAACCTCTATGGTTACATATCTAGAAATGAGATGATTCCAATCCTCAGATGCAAGGGCCAATCAACACAAGAAGAATGAGAGAGGCTAAATACATGGTGCTCTAAGGATGCTCTAGCAAGTTCATATATTCTTAACTCAATCTCTGATTTCTTACTTCCACACATCAGGAGTTGCAATACTTCACAAGAGATTTGGAATGCTCTTGAAGCATTCTTCTCATCAAGCACCAAGGCAAGAAAGAATCAAATGTGGATGGAATTCAGCACTCCCAAGAAGATTCTTAAATAGAGTGTGATTGATTTTGTCACCAAAATAAAGGACATAGTAGACCAACTTAGAAGCATTGGAGAAATCATTGATGAAGAGCAAATAGTAAGGCAAGGAATCAATGGAATAAAGGTAGATGAAAAATGGGAAGCTTTCACCACATCCATGGACCTCTACATGGACATGAAAGTTCTTGATTTCAACACCCTCATGGGACAACTATTCACACATGAGGCAAAGCTTATGAAGAATGGAGACAACTCAAAAGGTAAGCAATCTTGTGCCCTCTATACATAGAGAATAAGAACAAAGATAGCAAAGGCAAAGGTAAGAAGTTTGATGATGAAGGGAGAGCTCAAAGCTCATCTGCATGTGCCATGTGTGGCCTAACTAATCATATAACTTAGAATTGTTTTAGGAATCCTAGGAAACAAGGAGGTAGAGGTTACAATAGAGGAGGCTATGGAAGTTCAAGAGGTAGATTCAACAACAACAATGGATACAATAACAACTCATACAACAACAACAATAATTACCAAGGAGGATAGAGAGGAAGGAGAGACTACAAGAGTTATGCAGATGACCAAACCCTAGAGGATTCATTACTTCTAATGAAGATGACCATGAAAGAAGGTAATGCAAATGAACATGTATTCTATATAGACTCATGTTGCTCAAATCATGTAGCAGGGAGTGTAGCTCTACTCTCATACTTGAAGGACCCAAGGAATAGACATGAATTCCAAACATGAGATGACACAAGGAATCTAGTTGAGAAGGTAGGAAATGCGAAGAGTTTAGATGGAAATATGAACCTATTGAGCAAGGTATTATACATGCCAACTATCACCAAGGACCTCAAAGTGTAGGTCAAATTGTTGAGAAAGGATTGCAAGTCACATTCACAAAGAATGGAGCATTTATTGAGGATCCACATTAGGGATTCTAGAGCATAGCAAGAGGAGAAAGATTAGGTAGATTATTTATATTTGAACTCCAAGATACTAGAAATATTGCATTGTTCAATTACGGTAGCGAAACTCTGTCAGAGTTGGAAATTTGGCACAAGACATTAGCTCACATAGGTGAAATATCTCTCAATCAAATAAATAGGGATCATAGTGTACTTGGTCTACCAAACATATCCAAACAACACATGATCTACAAATGTAGTCCTTGTCAATTTGGTAAGTCACATAGGCAACCATTCACAAAGAAAGGATACATTCATGGAGATTTATTGGAGCTAGTCCATACAGATGTATGGGGACCAAGCAAGGATCCTTCAATCTCTAGATCCAAGTACTATTGTCATTCATTGATGATTGTAGCAGATCGACAATATTATACTTTATGAAGCATAAAGATGAAGTATTTTCATGTTTCAAGAAATACCTAGCTCTTGTAGGAAATCAAATAGGTCTTAGCATCATCTGATATTTTTGTAACTATTAAACATTATGTATATCGAACAATCTCGTCGAAAAGGTAGACATGAATAATTGTAACCTTTGAATATAATGAAAATGTCGATGCATGTAGCGGAGAGAACAAGCATGCAGGCATGTTGTCAGCATAAGGTCCTTAATACTGGTGCCATTTGTGCAAAATGGAACTTAATTTTTGAGAGAAGCTTAGCATATACTTTTTTAGCGGAGATTATTTTCTACATGCTCGTAATGCACTTCATGGAGACTTACCCCAAATATTGAAGTGATAAACAACCCTTGAGAGTGAATAGCACATTGGGGATGCCATTGTGGAGTAATATTGAGGGTCTTACATGTAAAGGGAAAAGTGTAGTGTTATACGATAATACTTCAATCCAACTTTCGGAAGAGTATTATTGGGTCCTCGGGTTCTTGGGAGTGGTAGGGGTCTGTTAGATAGAGGCCCTGTACTATTTTCCCAATCCTTTACACAATCGCAAGTATTCCTTCACGTCTTAACACAGTGAGTGAGTTTGAATACTGACTACTCTTCGGCACGATGAGTGTTAGAATGTTCGGACTGAATATGCTATGGTAGTAACACAGTGGTCCTGTCGTAACTTACAACTACGAGAATACGCTCTTCTCAATAATTAAATACTTCTCAATAAGACGATTCCATGTGACAAGTAAACACACCGGGCAAAAAAATACACAGACAACTTGGATCGAGATTACTTCAAACTTTGCGTATACTGACTCGAGTCACAGATTTCTACCGCAATTAATATCTTACTAATACTTCTGTCTACACACAGATCCTTGTCGAATACTCAGTGATCGCCGATTATTATATAGAACCTGGTCACTTAACCGAAAAGGTACTAAACTTTGTTCTTACACAGTCTCACGCAGGACAACAAACACACAATCTCACAGCCGAGAAATACAGAATCGTATATAACTGATCATCAAATAGACTCACAACACAAAACTACCGAATGGGAATCGGTTCAACCAGAGAATAGCAGAATAATTAAATATGAATAGAATGGAACAGTACTCAATGTACTCAGCAATATCTCATACACAGTCTTAAAATATGATACTCGCAATCTCCGAATACTTCAGTTCGCGATGTGATCAACCCTATTCACTACAGTGCTCAACAGAACAGAGACTCCTTCTGGAAAAAACTGCCGATCTTTTCCGCTTCCCTTTATGTGCTTTTAAATAGAAGTCTGCTACCGCGAATCCACTTTTTTCGGCACCTGTCCGGGTTCATCCGTCCTGGTTCATCGCCGCTCAATTAATTTCCACCTTCTAGGGGAGACATTGACTATTCCATTGATTAACACTGGCACGCACGGTGGACTCGAACCCGCAAGTGCAGTACTATTGGTAATGTCCTTTTGCCTGGGCTATCCCACTGTTCTCTTTCTTTACATGCATCAGAAAGACTCTGGCTAAACGTTCATAATGCCCATATCCTGCTGGTGTTTCAGCAAATATCTTTCAATCCCGAATGGGTCACTGTACGTGATAGGTCGTCTCTTTCTCCAGAACTTCCTCAAACTCGTATAGCTGGTCTAGTTGCCTCTTTATGAAGTCCCGCTTTCTTATATGCTGGACCCACCCTCTTGATCATGTGCTTTAAGCGCTTCATCTATGGAATCAAAGTACCCTCTGTGCTGTTGAATCCTCTTCTTCTTGAAAGTTTGTGCGTGTTTTTACCAACTTGGATATATTTGTGTCATACTTGTTGAAAATATCCATGTCTTCTGCAGAAGCCATGTAACCATACAGTATCCTATCATCACCTGGCTGAAATATCCTTTTACAGTGTCTGTCGGTCCATGCCAGGATTTGACTCCCCAATCCTTTCTGATCGCACTTGTTCTAGTGGCGGAACAAGTATAGCTAGCCATCTCCTGCGAAAAAGTGTCCAGCGATTTTGAATATGGCTATCCAACTGTTGTTTTAATAAATCTATGTCCATATTTGTCATCATTGTGGCATTTAATTCTACACCCTCATCTTTTAATATCTGCTTTTCGAACTCCTGCAATACTTGTATTCTTGACTGCAAAAGTTGATTTTCGGCTTGCAGGTGAGCATTCAGGGTAGAAAAACTGGACATCTCGGTTTGAATTTGTGTTTGGATAGCTTGCTGCCACTGATTAAGGTCTTGGACATACTTTTTTACGGTGATCAATTCGGCCGTAATATGCTGGTTGTTTTGTTGTAACACCTGTATTAACGCATCTTTGTCGTCCAATTCTTTTTGCATCTGTGCCATTACTGAGTTGGACTTAGTCATCGTTGCTAATAACAACTCGTTTCGGTGCTGAATCGCTTGTTCTTGTTGCTGTAAATATTGGGAAACCTCTTGGAGTTGGTTCTGCATTCTTGTAACAAAATCGGGTTGGGGGTCATCCGGTGCTTGCTTTGAACTGGCAGTTGGCACGTTGTCTGCCATTCGTCTTCTAATGGACAACCGAAATGGCGTCCCTACTGTTTGATTCTGTGTGCTATTACCTGTGTGGAGTAAAGATGCAGACGAGGTGGAGGGTTGGGCTTCTTCCTGAGGCTCTGTGTGGTGTTCGGGGTAAAAAGAGGGGGACCCGTGTAACTGTTTATCTTTTACAGATTGGGCAAAACTAAATATGGCAGCTAAATATACTGGTAAACGAGTGTATTTTTGGGACCTGCGTTTGTCCCCAACAAAAAACTGTTTGTGTAAATGATTGTACAACCAGTGAGCCCAAGTCACTTTTCCTCCTTTCTCTGCTTGTACTAGAGGCGAAAAATTTTCTCTAGACATAAGATCAAATCTGACTATAAAGCAGAGCCTTTCTAAGTACCATTTAAATTGTCCACGGCGAGTATATGTGGCATTCTTCATCATAAAATAGCGTCTACGACCTTCGCCTTTACCAAATTCTTTTCTCAGGTCGTTATAAGAACATTTGGGAAAATTTGCTTCTTCATACAACGGTAATTGAAATACTGACGAAACTAATTGTGGTGAAAATTGTACCTGATTTTCAAGAAAACCTTTTGTTTGTCGCATAACGTGTAACTGATTCTCTGCATCGTCGTTACCTGTCCACTGTTCCCAGGGTAACTTAGCAAACTGTAGGAGTCCGATCCTCCGTAACCAGTTCTCATTTCCCCTTGAATAGATGTCAAACTCTATTTTGAATTCTGTGGAAAATAATATGTTGTTATGCAGACCTGGTGATGTTGTCGAAGTTCTTGAGTCATCTTCATCATCCTGTAATGTAGTATCGGTTGTAGTCACAACACGGTTCTGTGTAAGTGTGCGCTTCCTGAGTCGCCATCTCAGTATATCCGATTCAGACATGGTTGTAAGACTTGCCGAAAGTAATGTGCTAGAAGTTTTGTTAATTAGCACAAGAGCTCGCAGAATACTATACAGAAAAATACTTTGCCGGGCATACGCATTTATAAGTGCTAGAACTTGAGCTGCCATTTGCTAGAATGATGATATTTCATTCGGACATGACACTTCATGCTGCTTACCGAAATTCTAGAATCAAAAATCATCATTTTGGAGATCGATGCTGGACTTGGAACGTCTTTTACATGTGCAAAAAGTATTATGCACAAAAAATCATGACTTTTAATAAAATATATCAGTACAACACCGGATTTGTAGGCCCGAAATCTATAGTTCTGCTACGAGGCCTTCTAAATACATATTTCTAGCTGATCGAAAGATACGGGCAATCTTTTTCTTAAGCGTTTCTAATACATTTTTCAGGGTGTCGGG
Organism: Ceratopteris richardii; assembly: GCA_020310875.1. Taxonomy (NCBI): domain Eukaryota; kingdom Viridiplantae; phylum Streptophyta; class Polypodiopsida; order Polypodiales; family Pteridaceae; genus Ceratopteris; species Ceratopteris richardii. The sequence goes on along the minus strand of CM035434.1, from coordinate 26,204,140 downwards.
TTCTAATAATTGGGCATCTGTCCGCACCGAACTGAGCGCAATAGCTCCCGAAAGTAAATTTTCAGCCTCTGTTTGTAAGAATGCTTCCTGTAAATAAAATTCATTGGCCAATGCTGCATCTCTGGCCGTCTTCATATCTGTTACTTGTTGCTGCATTCGATGGATGTAATCATTTTGGTTGCGTACTTGATTGTCGAGTCTTTCTAACTGTTGGTTAAGGAACTGGATCGTTTTATGAAATGCATCTCTTGCCCTTTTCGTATCTGCTAGTCTTTTCTGTTTCTGAGGCTCTTCAATGAGATACTTATGCAGTATGTTGTTAACTGTTGATAAACTGTTTTTTGTAGTATCCAACTCGAATTCTTTTTGAGCTAGCTTCAATCTAGTTTCTTCCAGTAAGTTGCCTAATGCTACTCTGACATCTTCTGCATCTTTGAAGTTCTGTGTTAACTTATTGATTTCTACAGTGGCTTCTGTCAACATTTCTTTTTGATTGTTTATTGTTTCCAGAGCTTCATCCCGCTGTTTTGTTATATCTTCTTGGTCACTGAGTCGTTCTTGCAGCTGTTTCACGTGTTCTTGTAGGGCCTGATTTTCTGCCTTTACTATGTATAATTCTTCTTGAAGCGGAGTGATATCGGCTTCCAATATTTCTATTTTATGCTGCAACTCCTTGTAAATATTGTCTGTATCAGCTCTTATCTGAGCAGGTAATTGCTGGGAGAGGTTAATAAGAAACTGTCCAATTGATGCTAATTCGGAAAATACCTGAACAGATTGTGTTTGTGGAAGTTGTCGTGGTTGGGCAAACGTATCGGTGCGTAATTGGTGAGAATTCGGTGGTGAGTAGTTAGGGGAAGATGATGATGTATCGTCGGGGTGGTCTTGGATGGGATGTGCTTCATGTTGCGGTGGTAAAATGGGACGAGCTGCGTTAGAGCTAATTACCTTATTTGCATCCTGTTGTTCATTTGCTGAGAAGCCGACATCTGTTGTTTCTGCTGCCTTCAGGAGCTTATCCAGTGCATCATTAGTAGGTTGATGTTCATGGATTTGTTGGTTCTCTTGCTGCTGCTGTTGACAGACTTTATCAGTTGACATTGCTTCCGTTTCAGTTTGCTTCTGCGTTTGTAGATGCTCAGATGCTAATGAATACGCTGATGATTCCTGGTGCATCGACGTATTTGTATCATGGAACCTCTCTTCATCTTGATGCTTGGCCTCTGTTTCTGCTTCCTTGTCTTGCTGATCAGCTTCATTCTCTACTGCTTTGTCTTGTTTTTCGTGTTGTTGTTTTGTGTCGTGTTGTACTTCTTGCTGTTGTTCGGCTTCCTTTTGTGTTACTCCACCTGAATGCTGATCGACCTCCTGTTGTACTTCTTCGTCTTGTCCGATTGAACCTGCAATCTTACTTTCAGAAGAACTGATTCTGATTCGTTTACTTCTGAATAACTGATTAATCTCTTCTTCATCTTCTTCGTCTTCATCTAAAGGTTGCGCTGATTCTTCAATCTGTAGTACTGGTCCTCTTGGTGGTGGTTGTGCTTGCATTATAGTTGGAAACAGAAATGACAGAATGTGTGGCAGTCGAGACCTCGGGGTTTTACCTTTGTTAACTTGCTTCATAATTGAGACGCACTCCTTATGAATACGTTGAAAGAAAAACGACGCAAAGTTACCAGGTTCTCGGGCAGCTATATCGATGGCAGAATAAAATGGTCGAGAGATACCATAGGTACGTTTCTGAAAATTGAGTATAGCAACTAGGAATTGTAATGCAGTTCTTTCGGGTTCTGGTCGACAGAGAATGGCGTATTCATTAGATGAATAACGAGGGAACAATTCTGCCATTCGGGTTACCGAAATCATGGGGAGATTCTCGCGGCCTTGTGGAGTCAAATGGTATACTTCTGCAAACGCTTGGAATGTGATCACAGTTCTAGAAGGTAAGGAAAGGAAAACCCATTGTTTTTCGGTGGGAGATACTCGAGCGATAGCAGAAATGATCTGTGCGAAGAAGGGGTGAGCTTCGACTGAGTGCCAGGGTAGCTCGGCGAAATTACCCAATCCTCGTACATGCAGGTAATTTCCTACTTCAGCAGGGATACCATCGGCAAAAGCTGTATAGTTTGCTAGGGATTCCATTACGCACAGATACAAGACGCAGAACACAAGTATTCAAAAAATATAGCCGTGATCGCAAAAGACTATATTACCTATCCGGCGAGTTTAAGTGAGTTATATAAGAAATTTGTACAGAGAATATTTTAAACGGTACTAATTACACAAAACGGGCAGTAATGTCTATATCTGGCGTGCATGCATGCAAAGAGAGAAAAAAAGAGCGGGCGGCTGGACATAAATAGATATTAAAGTACGGCGATTACACTTACTTTATTGATTACACCGAATTAAAACAAAAAGGAATTAAAAGACAAAAAGAAAATTAAGAAATTTGCGGTACGCTGTGTACCCTTGTTATTGCCGAGGTGACGTTACTTGATACGGCCGTAGCTTAGAACCATTTATCGCTTTTGGAAGTGGTTGTCCAGTCAATGTAGTCAATCGAAAAGTAGCCGGACCAACTTGTTCTGAAATCTTGAATGGACCGAACCAACGTAGCTTGAATTTTCCTGCTGATCTATTGGACTTCGCATTGTAAAAAAGAACAAGCTGTCCTACCGAAAATACTGGAGTCTTTAAATTACGGTCATGTGTCCTGGCCTGTCTTAATTGGATTTCTTTCATAGTTAAGAAACTGAGCCATCGGTGCTCATCTAATTCTCTAAGTGTTTCCAACCGAAATACCAATGACTCTTCGGGTAAAAGCTTCTGAGACATTGCTACTCTTAAACTTGGTATTACAATTTCCATCGGAGCTATTGCTTCTATTCCATAGGCTAATTTAAATGGTGTCAAGCCGGTGGTTACCTTATATGTAGTGTGATAGGCCCATAAGACTGCAGGTAGCAACTGATCCCATCTTTCCGGTGTTTCTCTAGTCAATTTCTGAAGCATATTCAGCAAAGATTTGTTGGTACTTTCTGCCAATCCATTTGCACGAGGATAATATGGTGAGCTGAATTTATGACTGATTTGAAATGACTGTGTTAATGCTTTCATCAAATTGTTCATAAAATGAGTGCCCTGATCTGAAACAAGCTCTAGTGGCAATCCAAATCTTGGAAAGACATCTGATAATAGACATTTCGCTACTTCAACTGCTGTAGCCGAGCGTAAAGGCCATGCTTCTGCCCACCTGGTTGCGTAATCTGTGCAAGTCAATATATACCTGTTATTGCTGAATACCGCGGGAGGTGTGATTGGACCAATGAAATCAAGACCCCATTTCTGAAATGGTTCTAAAGGAAGTACTGGATGAAGTGGAAAGTAATGGCGTTGTAGTGGTTGTCCAGTTCTTTGACAGCTATCACAAGTTTTGATAAATTCCAATATATCTCTGTACATAGTTGGCCACCAAAGTCCACTTTGCAGAATTTTTCGGTGAGTAAGATCTGCTGCAAAATGTCCTCCTGTTGGACTTGAGTGAGCTAAATTGATGACTGAATTTACTTCGTGTGTAGGAACACACCGTAGTAAGGTTCCTGTATAATCTGCATAATAAAGTTCTCCAGCAACTAACCGGAATCGTCGACTAAAACCTGCAATTTTTCGGCGTGTAGCTGTGGGGACTTCAGAAGGTAGACATCCATTTGAAAGGAAGGTCAATAACTGATCATAATACGTAGTTGGTGCTGGTTGGTTTGACAATTCCTCAGTAGTTGGTTCTGAAGTATAAATAGCTGGCGTTGTATCATTTATACCAACCGGAGGTTCACCTGAATCTAAGCGTGACAAAAAGTCTGCTAAGGCATGTGAACTACCTGGCCGATGAATGACATCGTAGTCGAATTCCTGCAATAGTAGAACCCATCGTGCTAGGCGGCCACCTATATGTTGCTGTCGAACCAAGTAAACAAGTGCAGCATGATCGACATGAAATGTAAATTTTCGGCCCAACAAATAATGTCTGGATTTTTTTACCGAATACACTAGTCCTAAGCATTCCCTCTCAGTTACCGAGTAGTTCTTCTCTGCAGGTGCTAATCTTCTGCTAGCATAGTATACTGGTCTAAACCATTTACCTGTTTGTTGCATTAGTACACTTCCTATTGCTATATCAGATGCATCAACAAATACGTGAAATGGGTGATCCCAATCTGGTGGCTGTAAAATGGGAACCTGTGTTAATAACTGTTTCAGTCGATCAAATGCTATCTGACATTCCTGAGTCCATTCGAATTGCCTTGGAGTCTTGGAAATTAATTTGTTCAGTGGTATTGCCACATGAGCAAGCCACCGTAAATGCCTTCCATGCCACCTCACTTGTCCCATAAATCGCATTACTTCCTTAGGTGAATTAGGCACCGGAGCTTCTAATACTGCTGAAATTTTATCAGGATCAACTTGAATACCCTGTGCTGATATGATGTGACCAAGTAACTTACCACATGAAACCGCAAACACAGATTTGTTTGGGTTTAAACACAATCTATATTCTCTGCATCTCTGAAAGCAACATCGTAAATGTACTAGATGTGCGATCATTTTACCGAAAATTGAAAAATCGTCAAGGTATACTTGCATGAATGAGGTGAGATAAGGAGAAAATATCTCCTGCATACATCTTTGAAATGTGCTTGGCGCATTCCTCAATCCAAACCACATTATTGTACAAGCAAAGACACCCCAATTTGTAATAAATGCAGTTTTTGGTATATCCTCTTCAGCCATTCTTACTTGGTTATATCCACTGTATCCATCTAGAAATCAATACATCTCATGACCTGCTACTTTGTCAAGCATAGTATCCAAAAAAGGAATCGGAAAAGGATCCGGTATTGTTGCAGCATTTAATTTCCGATAGTCTACGCAAATTCTCAATTGCTTGTTTTTCTTTGGTACAATTCCAATCGGTGAAATCCATTCCGCATGTTCTATTGGTACTATGAATCCCACTTTTAATAACCTATCAAGTTCAGCCTTTACCTGTGATGCATAATGTGGGTTCATCCGGTAACTGGTTTGCCTTATCGATTTTGCTTCTGGTTTTAGCATAACTCTGTGTTGATAGATACGAGGATCCAAGCCCTTCATGTCTCTGTAATCCCATGCAAAGATGTCAGTAAATTCTTGGAGTAACTTGATTAATTCTGCTTGAAAGGCTTCAGGTAAGTTTTGCTTTATCTTTACAGGACGAGGATGGTCTTCATCTCCAAGATTATAAGTAATTAACTGGTCTTCTGGAACATAAAATTGTTGATATTTCTCTGTATTAGCTGATGGTTCGAGAAGTTGTTGTAGTTCATTACCTTGAATCGAAATGGTATCTTCCTCCTTAATTTCTTTGGCAATGGGTATTACTGTACATACTGAAGCATTCCAGGTATCTACCATAGACTGTAGATCAATAGTTCCTACTGTCATCAAATCAACATTATTCTTCAGAAATTCTTCTTCTTCGTCATCCGACAATCCATCTAACATATGGACTGGTTCGGCAAAATATGGTCGAGCATGTAACTCAGAGGGTTGTATAGCATCTAACTTTACAACACATTTGCGATTTTTATCTTTGAACGTAAGTTCCTAGGCTGACCAGTCTTGAATTACCTTGGCTTGTTTCAACCAAGGACGACCGAAAAGTAGATTGTAGTCTAGGGTGGATTCCGGCAATTCTAAAACAACAAAAGTCATCTTGAATGTTGTGTCTTGGACAGTTATGGGTATATCTCAGACCAGTCCTACTGGATGAACTCTAGATTGATCAGCCATCCTAACAAAGAATTGAACTGGTTCTATCTTAGTCCATCCTAACTTCTTACAAAGTGACGCAGTTGCAATATTCACGCCAGACCCCCCATCAATTAAAACTTGTGGAATTTGATGTTTATGAAACCATACCGTAATCAGAGGAACTGAGTGATCTACCGTAGAGTCTGGCTCTGGTTGTACTGTTGCGGTAGCCGGAATGCAAGCAGATTTTGTAGTAGACTGTTGTTGAAATTGTTGGCGTATTCCTGGTACTAATGCCAGTAATTGCCCGAAAGGCAATGTGATGGATGCTTTTGACAATATATCCCAAGCTGGTTGCAATTGATTTGCATCTTCCTTAACTGTTGAGGATGAAGCTTGGTCTGAAGATGGTAATTCTACTGTAGATGAGGTACCTGCTTCTGTATTGTCAGCACGAGCTTGTGTCGTATCCGGGGACTGGATTACTGGAGTAGGTTCTGGAAAAACAGGTGGTTCTACGGTAGTCCACTGGCTAGCCTTGTGATACATTCTGTGTTGTTCACGTATCCCTGGTTCAAATAATTCTGCTGCTGGTTGCAATTGTTTACCGGAACGAGTTTGAACTGCTGCTGCCTGCGTCTCTACAGGTGTGATTGTTACCACATTGGCCATTGGGTTTTGACGTTCCTTTTTCCTTTGATCATATTCCGCTGCATCTCTACAGAATCTTCTAATATGGCCCAATTGTCCACAGAAATGACATCGAGGTGGTGGTAAATTTTGATTTTCCGGTGGTGGTCCATTCTGCCAGCGCGGTGTGTTATAGTTGTTGTTCCTCTGTCCTCGATAATGTCGATACCCTTGTTGTTGATTGTGTCTCAAATGTGGGGGTACATATTGATTGGATGACTGCCCTTGTTCCTGAATAATTGCATTAACTGTTGCTGCCCCTTGTCTTCTAGCATTGTATGCACAATTCTCAGTGGTATGTCCCACAATGTTACAGATGGCGCAATAGGTCTGATTTAACGCACACTGGGCACTAGTATGTCCTGAATTCTTGCAGGTAGTGCAATATACTTGCCTAGTTATATCTTCAGCTATATGTTTGTTTGTTTTAATCCATTCCAAATCCTCTGAAAATCCACCAACTTTGTTTTCCAGCTGAAGGGTCATTGCTATCACTGCATCGAGGGTCATGGCTCCTACACATCTTATAATCATGATTTGCCTAAGTTGAGGAAGCAAGCCATTGATAAACCACTGTGTAATAACATCGTCTGGTAAATTAGCATGGGCCTGGGGTAACTGTCTTAAATGAGTTCTGAAAAGGGTAGCATACTCTTGTACAGTTTGATTTGGTTTCTGTCTATTGTTCTGTAAATACTCAAAGATCTCTGCAGGATTCTTTTTCAGCCTGAATCGCTGCAGAAAAGCGTCTCGTACTGCTTCATAAGTACCGAAATGATTAATATCATATTCAGTAAGCCATCTTGCTGCTTCATTCACAAGTGTGGATTGAAAAACAATTGCTTTGTATGCCGGATCCGGTGGATGGTTGAGGACAGCGTAACTGATTTCGAAGGTGCGTACGTGAGCATGTGGATCATCTCCTGGAAACCCACTAAACTTTGTGTATGTTACTCCCGTTGAAGCCAATCTGGGTTGACCTAATTGTCGTTGTGGTTGTTCATTCATCGTAAATGTATTATACACTCCTTCTGTATTTTTGGTTTGAGTTTCTGAACTACCGGAATTTGTTTCGCCAAATGGCACACTTTCCGGTGCAACTAGCTTACTTACTATATTGCGAATTTCTGTTTCAAATAGTCTTCCTTCCTCCTTGATATCCAAAGTAGGAGGACTTGCTTCCAAACGTTGTAGTTGAGCTGAAGATTCAGCCGAAAGTGCTGAATCGTCACCGAAAAACTGTGTTTTTCTTACCGAAATTCCACCGGAAGGATTCAAAATTGTGACTGGATACAGCGTAGATTCGCCTGTATTAATTTCCTTCCCTAAAGTGTTTCTAATCGTATCTGAATCTATTCCAAAAACTTTTAGACTAGATTCCAACTGCGTCTTGGTAGGTTCCAAAATTGCTGTATTTTCGACAGTCTGCACCGTAGTAACACCAGGCAATTCTAGAGATGTACTACGTTCTACCGTAATTTCACCGGAATCAGTGTTATCGTTTGTCACTTTTTCGACAACTGGGTCAGGTCTAATTGCACTAGTACCTCCCAAAGTTGTTCTTAATACCCCTAACTGATGATTCTTGGGATACTTTTCACCTGATCGAGTAATCGGCATGTGACATTTCCGTACTAATCATATAGTATTACGAACAAACAGTATTGCAACTCCTTGTAAATATTGTCTGTATCAGCTCTTATCTGAGCAGGTAATTGTTGGGAGAGGTTAATAAGAAATTGTCCAATTGATGCTAATTCGGAAAATACCTGAACAGATTGTGTTTGTGGAAGTTGTCGTGGTTGGGCAAACGTATCGGTGCGTAATTGGTGAGAATTCGGTGGTGAGTAGTTAGGGGAAGATGATGATGTATCGTCGGGGTGGTCTTGGATGGGATGCGAAACCAGAGATTCTGGGTTCGATCCCCAGTAGGATCGCCAATGTTATACGATAATACTTCAATCCAACTTTCGGAAGAGTATTATCGGGTCCTCGGGTTCTTGGGAGTGGTAGGGGTCTGTTAGACAGAGGCCCTGTACTATTTTCCCAATCCTTTACACAATCGCAAGTATTCCTTCACGTCTTAACACAGTGAGTGAGTTTGAATACTGACTACTCTTCGGCACGATGAGTGTTAGAATGTTCGGACTGAATATGCTATGGTAGTAACACAGTGGTCCTGCCGTAACTTACAACTACGAGAATACGCTCTTCTCAATAATTAAATACTTCTCAATAAGACGATTCCATGTGACAAGTAAACACACCGGGCAAAAAAATACACAGACAACTTGGATCGAGATTACTTCAAACTTTGCGTATACTGACTCGAGTCACAGATTTCTACCGCAATTAATATCTTACTAATACTTCTGTCTACACACAGATCCTTGTCGAATACTCAGTGATCGCCGATTATTATATAGAACCTGGTCACTTAACCGAAAAGGTACTAAACTTTGTTCTTACACAGTCTCACGCAGGACAACAAACACACAATCTCACAGCCGAGAAATACAGAATCGTATATAACTGATCATCAAATAGACTCACAACACAAAACTACCGAATGGGAATCGGTTCAACCAGAGAATAGCAGAATAATTAAATATGAATAGAATGGAACAGTACTCAATGTACTCAGCAATATCTCATACACAGTCTTAAAATATGATACTCGCAATCTCCGAATACTTCAGTTCGCGATGTGATCAACCCTATTCACTACAGTGCTCAACAGAACAGAGACTCCTTCTGGAAAAAACTGCCGATCTTTTCCGCTTCCCTTTATGTGCTTTTAAATAGAAGTCTGCTACCGCGAATCCACTTTTTTCGGCACCTGTTCGGGTTCATCCGTCCTGGTTCATCGCCGCTCAATTAATTTCCACCTTCTAGGGGAGACATTGACTATTCCATTGATTAACAGTAGCGAGTAGCAATGGATCGACATCATAGCATTTTTTGGCCTGCAAATTATATCAAAATTCAATCCGATATCGTCCGGTGTTGGTTCGGTGTCCAAGATCAATATGAAACTCGATGATAGTCTGGTACCCTTCGGTAGTGGTTCGGTGCCCGGTGTTAATACCAAATTTGATGGTAGCCCGATGCTTGCCAAAACAACAGAAGAAGTTTTTGTAGATATTAACAAGCATGTTGAACCTATTTTGAAGACAACAGATCATAGTTCAGGGCCGAGTACCCCTATTGAATGACATATGTGTACCTAAGAACCAACTTAGGGACTTGTGGAGAAAGAAACTATACCTCGATCCCCTTCAAGTGCATATAGTGGGGATTCACACTTTAATTATCAATCCGAGGAGTATCAAAACCTAGCCGAGTGTATGAAGACATGCATTCAAATGATGGTCAATGAAAATGAACTCTCACAAAGTGCAAACAAGCATAATCTATTCCAAACAAGTCTCAGGGTTCAGTTATGGCATCACGACACTTGTTGCAGCAGTCAACAGTAAATCCAGCTTTTCTCTCAGCTCCAAACTTCGAGGAGGACTCCTCTAGTGCATCTACATCAGAAAATATATTACAAAATGGCTATAATACAAGAATAAAGTGTCCAAATCAGAAAAATTTTGGGGCTCTTCTTTTTCTCTACCTCTTTGCTCTTCTTAGTTCTGCAACACTCTCCCCCTCTTTGTCTCTGTCGTCCCTTGACAGGCTTCGCTTCTTGTCTGCAGCTCGGCGCCTGTAGTCGACCACTGCCTGCTTCTGTCGAAGTTGTAATGATATAGTTTTACCAGTGGGCAAGGAACTGATCATAACTCGGAACCTGTTGCATTAGTCATGGCCTCTTCTTCTTGTTTTTTCGTATGCAACCCATGGATAATTTTCCAATCGCTCCTTAAATCTGGGTTGCTGTGTTAAGTCGGGCTGCCATGCACACAACCAGCAGAAGGTATGAAGGTGTGGATCTTCAGCCTTGGATCTAGACCTTCCGAAGATCAAGAGGTTGAAGCACCTTCTTGGGGTTCTGGATCCGCCTGATATCTTCTTGCACTTCTTCATGGATACTTGTTGGCCTTGATCCGCCCTTGTCACCGACATACTTTCCCCTGATGTATGCCCCTGCGCTCTGTGCAGATATGGGTGTTGCGTGCCCCTGCAGGGCTTCCTGCAAAGGTATGTCTTATCGGGACACCAATAGTGCCCGTTCCTTCTGACCTATTTCTGTAGTATATGGCATTGGATGATCATCACATGGTTCCGCCATCTGCTCTTTTATTGGAGAATGATAAGTCGGGGGAGATACCTCTACCTCGTCAGTAGGATTCTCTGATTGTGGCTCTACTGGTGCCCCGATGTTTGCTTTTTTGCTCTATTTGACCTTCTAGTTGTGCAAGACGTTCAGTCTTTTCCCTAACTTCGTTGAGGGTTGTCTGTAGTGCATCTCTAGCCGCAAGAAGCTCATTACCGATCTCTGCTATTTGATCCGCATCTTCATTGTAGATTATTAGGAGTTTTTCTTCAGCCGCTTTGAGTTGTTTCCTCAGTTGATTTTGTCTTGTATGTACTTTTGTTCCCATTCTTCTTTTAAGATTTGCTCTTGTTTTAGCAGATTTTCATACTTTTCCACCTGGTCTGTCCATTCTTTTTGGCCGATTACCTTTGTCTCGTGTGTCTCTATTGGTTGGTCATATAACAAGGCCTTCATCAATTCTTTATTCCTATTGCATAGATTATCATTTTCTTCCATATATACCTTGAGCTGTGTTTCTTGCAGATTGCTTTTGGTTTTCATTCTTTCTTTGTCCGCTTCACTTGCTTCATGTTGTCTTTGTAGCTCTCTCAGCTGTTCCTGAAGCGTGTGATTTTGCTCCATTAATGTAGTGCATTTTCCTTTGATTTCGGTGATTTCCGTTTCTTTAGCTGAAACCACCTTTTTGGCTTGTATTAGTTGCGCAAACAGTTGTTCGCTCATCACTTGAAACTGATTCTTTTCTCTCATGGCCTTGTCATAATCTGCGTCTGTTTCCATCATTTGTTGCTGCGTATTCATGGCCGTTTGTATCATTTGTTTGACTATTGGTTTTAGTTGTGTGACATCCACGTTTAACCATGTTGTTGGGATGTTAGGTTCTTCCCCTGTGGTTACATCTTTTCCTTGTGCCACATGCAATGTTGTATCGTGTGGCTGCCGAATATGAAGTTGTATCTTTGGCTCATCCTCTTTACTTACTGGCTTACCTTGGGGCGTGTCATTAGGAATCTCAATCAAAATTTGTTCCATATTTTGTTGTAGACCTCTTTCTTTTTCCATGCTTGTCTGTATTTCTTCTTTTATGGGTGGTATTGCATCTTTGTGTGAGATTGAAGCTTCTTTTATGCTAATTTGTGACTTTTCGTTTAACTCAATAAGGTGTGTTTGTTCAATGGATGCTTCCTGATTCTGTATTCGCGATTGTTGATTGTCTGGCGTGACTTCGGCCTGGTCTATCTCTGTCCATTCCTCATTGTTCGTTTCCGTTCTTATGTCAGTGTCCAAGGTGTCTTTTTCTTGACTAGATTCCTCATTCAAACTAGAATCCTCCAGTCCCAATTCCTTGTATCTGGCAGCTAATTCTGGAGTATGTTCTTTGTCCTTTTGTTGCTGCCCTCGACTGGCCTATCTATATTGATGTCCTTGGACATTTAGGTTCACTTGGCCCCGCATATATGTATGTGTTTCTTCTAGAGCCGCTGATAGATCCCTTTTTGTGATGGGTTATTGTGTCAGGGGGATCTTTGGTAATACGTGTGTCTGCTTGGACTGTGGTGTTTCTTGTGCTCCGTCCTCCCTAGCACGCTTAGTCCCTCTCATGGGTTTCTTGAAACTTGTTCCCACTTCCTCGGTGGAGATAACTATTTTCTTTTTCTTTGGAACAGTAGCTGATTTCACATATGTTGCCCTGAGTTTGGCATCAAGCGTAGACATTCTTTCATCTCAAGTGCTTCATAGATTAGTAAAGTCAATGCCGAACTTCCATTCAAGAACTTCTTTTGACTCCATTTCTTCTTAGCTTTGAATAGACGGTCTTGAATATATGTAGTAAGATTTATTTTATTTCCAACTTGCCTCATTGCATGGGAAAGCAATTGAACTACGATTTTTTGAGGCGCTGTATATCTATGCATACTGGGAAAACAAAAATGTTGGTGCACTAATCGAACCGATTCTTCTATATCTGTCCTGTTTATTTCCAGAAAGGTTCTCTTTTTGGGATCATGACATTCATCTTTAACATTAGTGAGGCCATCCTGACTCCAACCAAAAGCTTTGTTGATCATTTCATGGGTGAATCGAATTGTTTTCCATGCACCAATTTTATCGAGCACTTTCACTTCAGGGGTTGATGGCTTATCAACTGCAGACTGGAGTGTGTTCATAACTTGTGTGCATCTTTGGAAATCTGGAAAATATATAGGAAGTCGCAAAAATGCATCAATTCTAGCTCTTGTCCAAATATCAATGATGCGAGGTAACCCCTGTATTATAGTTTGGAAATCTTGTGACATAATTGGGAAGAAGTGATCCCTGTCCATAATCTTAATGGTGGCCATGAAAAGAAGTTTTGACACCGGCTAGTCTTCCAGGAACCAATGACCTCTTGCTCTTGAGATCGATTCCAAGGGCAATAGGAGGACTTCTTCCTCTTTTATAGCCTCAGAATTTGAAGATGCCATCTACACTCAATACATATCAGTAATCAGTATAAAGCTGGTATCAAGAGTTATCCTTTACTTTTGCTCCATAAATTTGGCAACTCTCCGAGTGATGTGAATCGTCTCTTTCCCGTGGGTGTGAGAAAGGTAGTACCTGGGATTTTCTTCATATGTACTTTTTTCTATATTTTCTCGTGGACAGAAAACAAAAGCATTAGTAACTAGCCGAAGCTTTTATTGAATCATAAGTTATTTTCGTTGAGATTATTGTACAAGTGCTCTCAAATTCCCTAAGAGGGAAATGTGCTTCGTTGTCCAATAAGAGAAGAAGTGGGTGCCGAATGCATGGCCTTGTCATGTGGCCCTATCATGCATACTTTGGACTCTTGTAACTCAAGATGTGTGCAAACTGAATTATCTGGTCGATGCATACAGATTGTTTTGCCTTTAGGCATCCAGATCTGCTTTATTCTATTGTGGCAAATTGTATCTCCACCATTCTTGGTGATTGTTGTGCTTCTCATGTTGTACCTCTGCTTCGTCCGCCTTTTGAATCTCTGAATGATTTTTGTTGCGTATTTCGGCTCTTGCAATGTCCTATAGTTGTTTATTTCTTGTTGTTTCACCTTCACCTCGTACTGATCCTCCTCGAGTGTTAATATTTCCCTGTTAATGATTGTCGTCTGAGGGCATGATTTGAGAATCCATATCTACGTTCATGCCAATTGAGCAGCCATCACCTTCTTCAGAATCCACACTCTAGCAATCCTTTGTGGTCCTCGGAGTCCAGCTTGACTTGAGTTTTTGTACTGTTGTTGTCTCCGGTGTAGAGTGTAGCTTCGTTGTTGATGATATGTGGTCACCTGATCTTTTTTTATCCAAGCCTGTCTAGTGCGAGGAATGGGATATATTCTAATACGTGAATGTTCGTGATAATCTTGCTGACTAGTCCCTCTTGTGCTTGATTCCTCGCAGGGGTTTTTATTGGAAACGATGCTAGTACTGATGTTCACTAGTTTGGGAGTGTGTGTGGGATTGAGATTCGGTGCATTCTCACATGAATTACTTGATGGTGGAGTTTCCTTAGTGGGGGTGGATGTACATTCATTATCATGCATGTGTGAGTGATCTCTCGGGCCTAACATTTGGCTTTGACAGGTCATTCGTCTAACATGCTGAATACCTCACGGTGTCCTATCTTGGCCGATATGTATCCTAAGGTTAATTGGATAGTCACCTCATATTCATATATCCAATCTTGACCCAACACAAGTTCCTCTAACAAGTTGTGATCATGACACACTAAGAGTTGTTGTTGCATTGTGTTGTTTCCAAGATGCAAGGATAAGGTAATCTCGCCTATGCATTCAATAACTTTTCCTCCTATTCCAATCAGTTGTGCCTTAGAGGGGCGTAATTCTTCCTTGAGTTTTTTGAGTCAATGAAGACTTGATAAAGCTAACAGCTGCTCCTGTGTCAACGAGAGCATCCACCAAGTGGTACTCTACTGATCCATCACCCAAATTCAAATATAGTTGCTTTGTTTGTTGCCCTAGGTTTTCAGAGGCTCTAAAGTTAGCCATTGGAATGACTTCCTCTCCTTGTCGATATCTTTCATCCCTCTATCTCATCCATTCCTTTCGTTTCCTGATTCATTCTAGAGCTTCCAGTCTTGCTTCTTCTCATATTCTTTCGTCTTCTTCTCGTATTCTTTCATTTTCTTCTCGTCTATGTTTAGCCATTATAAGTCGTGACATCATTTCCTCCATCAATGGCTCTAAATATTTCTTTACTCGGCAACCATTTATATAGTTTGACAATACTTCTCCATCTAGGGTCGCTAGGCTGATGGCTCCACGGGTAGATATATGATTGATTATCAAGGGTCCATATCCTCTTTTTTGTAGTTTCTTTGCATGTTGCTTCAAAGTATAGACCAAGACCAAATCTCCTTCCTTCAAGTTTTTGTCTTTAATATGAGCATCAAAATATGCCTTCTGCCGCCTTTTTGCTGTGTAAATACCTGCCACAGCTTGTAATCTTGTTTCGTGTAACTTTTCTATTTTATCCAATTGAGTTGATAATTCATGTCCAGTCCATTCGTAATTTGTAGCTACTCTGAGAGTAGGTACCAAGAAATCAATTGGCAAGATGGCATTCTATCCGTACACTAGGTTAAAGGGAGTAGTTATGGCTGTTTTGTAGGCTACTCAGAATGCCCATAAAGCGTGATGTAATTGCTTATCCCAGTCGGATCTACCATTGTTAACAGTTTTAGCGAGGACTGTGCATAAGATTTTGTTTGAACTTTCAGCCTGTCTATTACTTCATTGACGAAATGTGTGCCCCTATCTCACAATTTCAATAGGCAATCCAAATCTAGTGAATATGTTCTCGAACAGAAACTTAGCCGTAGTCCTCGCATCATTTTTCTTGGTTGCTTTGGCCTCTACCCATTTGGTCAAATAATCCGTTGCTATGATTATGTACTCGGCATGAGAACCTTTAGCTGGTGGACTAATAGGTCCTACAAAATCTATTCCCCGTTTGGTAAATGCTCTGGCACTCATCATAGGTTTTAGTGGCATTTCATCTCTTTTCATAGGATACTTTGTTCGTTGACAAGTGTCGCATCTTTGGATGTAAGTGGCTGCTTTCTCCATGCATCTCATGAGTAACCCACTTGGATCTTGGTGGTATAAGCTTCCAGCAATGATGTGGAGATTTTTAGTCCTCCACAGTGCGTGACTTCTGTGGGTAGTGATCCCGTGTTTAGGTCCATATGTGAGAATAGGGATCAACTTTTCTGCCCATTGGGGGCATACTGCGAGATTAAAAAGATAAGCATCTGGCAGATCATCTGGTACTCCTATGGGAGGCTCTCCATGTGTCATTCATGATAGGTGATCCGCTCTGATGTGTGTGTTCCCTTTCTTGACTACTACTTCAAAATCAAATTCCATCAATAATAAAAACCATCGTACTAGTCGTCCTGTATTACAAGGCTTGTTGACTAAGTACAGTGGTGCTTGATGATCAATGAAGAATTTGAATTTGTTTGCCAATAAGTAATGTCTAAACTTCTTCACTGCATACACCATCCCTAAACCCTCTCGCTCCGTCCTGGTATAATTGTGTTCTGCTTGATTTAATTATCTACTGGCATAGGCTATGGGGTGATCTAACTTTCATGTATCCTTGGCTGCGCTAAGATGCATCCAATGGCAAACTTGGAAGCATCTACATGAATATGAAATGGTTTGTTCCAATCAGGAACTCTAAGGATTGGTGTTGAACTCAAATGATTATTCAATTCATTGAAAGCGTTTTCACAATTCTTCCATCCAAATAAACTGAGACAGTAATGCATAAAGGGGCCTAGCAATTATGACATACATGTGGATAAATCTACGGTAGTATCTTTAATGTCCCATAAATGCTTGCACTTCTTTAGCAGTTTTTGGTCTCGGCAAATCCAAAATCACTTTGATTTTATCTTCATCCGTGAAAATCCCATTTTTAGAGACAATGTGTCCTAATATCTTCCCTTGTCGAACCATGAAGACACACTTCTCGGGATTAAGACAAACTCTATATTGTTGACATTTGGCAAAAATCTTTCCTAGTTCTGGGATATGTTCTGATGGTATAGCTAAATAGGTACATAAATCGTCCACATATACCTCCATGCTCTTCCTTAAGAACTCCTTGAACACGTGACACATCAACCTTTGAAAAGTGGTTGGGGCATTAGTTAGACCAAAAGACATAACCCTAAATGCGTACACTCCCCATTCAGTTTCAAAGGTTGTCTTATGTTGGTCCTCAGGAGCAATCTCTACCTGATCATATCCTAAAAAGCCGTCGAGAAAACTGTAGCCTTCCTTTCCTGCAACCCTTTCCAAAAGATGGTCGGTGATAGGTAATGGGTAACTATCTTGTATGGTGGCAACATTTACTTTTTTTAAATTAATACATACCCTTAACTTGCCATTCTTTTTAGGCACGACCACCAAAGGTGATACCCATTCCATGTGTTCAATCTCATAAATGAAGCCTGCGTCCAACAACTTATCTATCTCCTCCTTAATTTTTGCTGAGTAAACATCATTATACGTGTATGGTCTTTGTTTGGAAGGTTTGGCTTCTGATGTCATAGGGATTCTATGGGCACAAATAGAGGGATCTACTCCTTTTAAATCCTTATATGTCCAAGCAAAGATGTCTCTATATTCTCTTATGAGTCGTATTAACTCTTGTTCTTCCTCCATTGAGACATCTTGTCCTATAAAAGTGCATTGCTCTTCTCCTTCCTCCAACGCTACTACTATTTTCTTGGTTTGTTCTTTTTTGTCATATGTTATTCCTGGTCGTGCTTCCCGTTTTGGCAGTTGGATAGCAATTTTCCTCTCTTCTACCTCATATTTCTTGAAGTGGGGGGGCACTTTGAATTGATCTTGAGGCTTGTTTTCTCCTTCCTCTTTTTCTTTATCTAGTCCAAGTTCTTCTTCTTGTGTCATTCCTTGATTCAACTCATTAGTTATGACACTTACTCCTTGATTTTCATTGTCTGCCTCAACTTGTTCATGCTCCATTTCAATGCTCTCATAATCCTCCTTCCATTCTTTTTCAATTACCTCTCCTTCTTCGGCTTCTTGGAGAACAACCACATATAAACTTACATCATATCCTTCCTCGTCAATGCACTCATTCATGGTTATTACCTCTTCATTTACACATACATCAAGAGTGGCTAAAATCTCCATCCAACCATGAGGTTTGAATTCTTCATCTAGGAATATCTGGGGCATGTAAGCTGGATCTTGTACAGATCTAGCAACTCCCTACCTTTGCTGCCATCCTTTCTTCCTTTCCTCTTCCTTTTTTGTTGCCTGGCATATCCATAGATGAGTGTCCTCATTCATCCGTTATTGTTCACACAAACCTATGCTGTGGATCGATTGATCGTCCTCCTCCTTGTGAATCAAATTCCATTGTAAGGGAGGAACATCTTGATATGCATAGGTATGGATATTTATCCTTGTCCTGGTTCCCTCATGTTGTAAGTATACTGCGTCTTTTCCCCAATCTTGCACTACCTTAAGTTGTCTCATGAAAGGTCTTCCAAGTATCATCTCATAATTGCTAGCCTTTTCAAATTGACAGATTGCTAACGTGTGCTCGAATTCAACCCTGCAGGTAGTGAAGGTTATTTTTTCCAATAATCCCAGGGGTCGTTCAGTGTGTCCATCTGCCTTTTGAATCTTCATCCATGTTGGTCTTAAAGCTGGTTTTCCCCATTTCTCCCAAATTTCCTTGGTAGCAATCCCTACTCCTGCTCCCAAGTCTAAGATGGCTTTAGTGGTATAACCTCGGTAAGTGATTGGGAGGCATGTGTTTCCTTCATCTCCCTCACTGAAATCTCCAACCTTATCGATTGGAATTTTGATTGTGGTCACTTCATCGGGCATACCCTTCCCATATGACTTTTTCTCTAATTGACTGGTTAGCTTCTCCTTCAAATGTGGTTTTACCTTCAAGAGTTCTTCCAATGTCAGAGTACAAGGGATCTTTACCTTTTTAAGATGTTTTATCATATCAGATGTTTGGATGGATGGGTTCCGCTCTTTTCTTCTCACTGAGGGAATGCAATATAACTCAGAATTATGTTCGTATTCCCTCATGTAATTTGGCAAAGCTTTCACACTGTCTTCATCCTTTTTGCTCTCGTCAAGTTGTAATAATCCTTCTGAGTTTAATTCAGGTATTGAGGCTTCAAATTCACCTTCTGCTTCTAACTCCTCAAAGGGTGGTTCAATTCCTTCCACTTTCTTCCACCTGTCTTCTTGGACTCTTGCCCACAAATCTTTAGGCCACTCCCCGTTGACTTCGGGGACAATGGATCCTTCTCTTTTATCCTCGCAGTAATTTCCACCACACGTCTCACCTTCCTTTCCTTTCTCGGGGTCATTAGGGGTGACACACTCTTGGAATTCTTTCTCGAGAATTCGTGAGTTGGGCAGTTGCTGAACAGGTTTTTCTAGGGTTTGTTGAGCCACTTCAATTAATTTCTTACATATCTCCAACCTTTCTTTCTCTAGGTCACCTCTAGGATATTCCTTTTCATGTTGTTCAATGGTTGGTCCTGGTCTTATTCGTGCCTGGTATGCCTAAATCCACATGGCTAACTCCTCTGGCATAGGATCAGCTAGAACTGATCCTACCTCTGGTTTTTTACACTTTTTTATCTTATTTTCTCCTTCAAGTTTTTGTTTTTCTTCTTGACCTTGTTTGTTATTTTTGTCCTCCATCTTTTGTTGGAGTTTCTTTTCCTTCATGCTTTCTCTACGATTCTTCCATTTTTGGGTCCGTTTACTTGTAGTACTCTTCCAAGTCTGCACCTACTTGAGGTGTGGGTATATTCAATTCTTTGTCGACCTGATCATTCTCTCTGGTTTTTTCTAGGGTTTCTCTAGCCTTAGCTCTTGTTATTGCTTTTAATGGTACTATGTACTCCTTGTCTCCCCCTGATGACTCTATCACTTCTATCACATTGATCTGCACGTTGGAGTTAACTTTGTTGGGGTTCTTGGGGCAATCTCTAAAAAGATGTTCTTTACCACAATCACTACAGTATCCTTCCCAAATTCGCTGCGGTGGTGGGGGGTTGGGTAATGTACATTATCTAATGAAATGATCTCCTCCGCACCTATAACATGGTCCTCTAGGTGTAGGTGGTCTATTCATTGGTCGGGAGGTTAAGGGTGCTCTGGGAGCTGTGTACATTAATGACACATAATCCTGCTCGTACCCGTAAGGGCTATCAGATCCTTCCATCTCATAAACATATGGCTCGTAAGATTGTTCGTATTCAACTATAGTACCCTCATATGCAGAATAATTTCCTTGACCATGATCATAAGATGGATTATACAGTTTGTTATTAGCCAAAGGCGTGGCTGGGACTATTGCTATCTCTGGGTTCTCTTCCGGTTGAGCTATTTTTACTAGGATAACATTCTGAGGGTGGGGCGGTTGTGTCCTAACACAGGTTGTGGTTGAGTGTACCCTTGGTAAGCGTAAGGTCGTGGTGTTGGTGCTTGTTGCTGATATGTGGGATATCTAAAAGCTTCTCCTCCTTTATCTCTCTGAGGGTATCCATAAGGTCTCATGGGTGGTTGTACCGGTCTTGATTGCCGATTGTAAGGATAGTTTTCTGTGCTGTGATTTGTGTACTTTTGTTCTATGCTACAATAATGCATAGGGCCCGGGGCGGGTGGTCTATTGTAAGCATAAGCAGGTGGTGGGACTACTCCCCTATTACACAAATGAGAGGGATGATCACCTCCACAGTGCACACATCTTCTAAGCATGGGTACTCTCATTGGATTGCTTGGGTAGTTCCTCTACCCTTGAACATTAAGTTTCTTTGCCACTAAATCAGCTATTTCTTCTACATTGTTCCTGGGGTTTGACGTGCTGTTGGTGATATCTTCACTTTTCACACTGCCTTGAGGTATTTTCAAATCTTCTGCTAGGTTGTCCTCTAGGTCAATACACTCTTTCATGCATTCTTGCAAATTTTGAACTCTTTTCACATATACTAATGATCTCAGTGATCCATTCACTAATCTTTCCAAAAACAATGACACCATTTTGTTTTGAGTGGGTCTCTCTTCAACAGGGAATCTATCCACATATTGCTTAAATCTTCTTGTTGCCAATCTCATCGACTCCGTAGGAGCTTGTTTAAAACTATGGATCAATGAGGAAGAGTTGTTTTTTATTCCAAATTTGGTGAATTCTTCAATCAATTCTTGATAAACTTGTTCCATGTTTTGGAAGTTGTTAGGGTCTAAGGGCTAGAACCAAGCTAAGGTCGTATCTGTCAGGGTTAGTCCAAAGGATTCATATTGAATCAAGAAGTCTTCCACTTGTTCAGCTCTTATCACTTGCTTGAATTCAGCTATGTGGTTGTAGGGTTCGCTAGAGCCATCATAGTGGTTTCTCATGCATTTGGCAACTTGGATCGGTCTTAATCTTCTTCCTCGTTCAGGTGGTCTAGGCATTACAGGGAATACTGGTCATCCTATTGGTATTCCTGGTCCTCTTCCTGCTGGTGGTCTCTCTTGAACAGGGATTCTAATCCTTGGTTCAACTGGTGGATGAGGCCAATAGTTAGGATTATGGCCCGGTGTAGCAAATTGCACATGTGGTCTGACTGGAATGTGTGTTTGTTGTGTCTGTCCCGAATGCTGATATGAATTATCTTGATAGGTTCCTTGGGGGTTTTGTGAAGTCGTGGCTTGATCCCTAGGTGGGAATACAGGGATATTTTGATATTTCAATCCTGCTCTTTCCACTTCCGTTAAGGGCCAGTACTTCCTCTGATTTTTGTCCAAATACGTAATAATGGTGGGGAATTCAGGGTCTTGTAACTCATAGATGGTGGCTGTGTTGGTGGCCTCTTCCCACAATGAAGAGTGTGCTCTCAGAAGATGTTCCATTCCGTTGACTAAATAGACATCCATTAGGGAATCATCTTGGGGAACTAGGTCTCCTCTCCACACCCTAATCACAATGGATTTCCCTCTAGGTGTAGACACCTGTTCTTCATGTCCCTCTTCATTAGGGTTGTGGGCATTGCCTTCTTCCCCTTGTTCATTGATGTTTTTAGGATGTTCTGTGACTAAGTATTGAATATCCCTTTTGTCCATGCAGAATCCTCCTGCATACTTAACAGCTGGCCTAGGCACTATGTAAGTGTCTGTAGCTTTCTTCAGCCTAGCCACTGATCTGTTTAGCCTATCTAGCTAGATGGGTAAACCGTGTTGATTGGTGTTCACATATTCTAGGGATGTTCTATATTCTCCCTCAAGTATTGACATCATGCCAATTATTGGTATAGAATTTTGCATGTCCTCTGAGGCCATAAGAGTTTCGTCCTCAGACTCACTCGAAGTTTCAGAGTAGTGTGAATGACTACTTGGTTCGGCTACACTTCCCACTGAAGAGATTACACTTCTTCGGCTCCCTAGGGTTCTTCCAGATCTTAGGTTCATTCACTTAAAAGTTATCGTCTCGTTTTGACCAATTCCCAGCTCCCAATGCTCTTTGCTGAGGTTCTGAGTGATATGAAATGTTTAGTTGACTTTAGAAACTCACACAGAAGTATTTGAAAGTTTCCTATCACTGGCTAAACTCACGATACTCGATACTTGAAACACTGGAAAAGTCACGATATCCGATATGCCACAAGTATCATGAAAAGAACTTCACGATACCGATACGAGACAAGTATCACTCTCAAGATTCCACGATACTCAATACTTCCTAATGTCGCCAAGAAAAATTCATCATACTTGATATGTGACACAAAAATACTTGCACGATACTCGATATGCCACAAATATCGCAAATAAAATCTCACAATGTCGATACCTGTCAGGTGTCGTGAAAATAACCTCACGATATACGATATGTGGTAGGTGTCGCGAGTAGAATTCAATGATTCTTGATATGTGTCAGGTATCATGAGAAAACCCAACGATACTCGATATGTGTCAGGTATCATGAGAAAACCCAAAGATACTCGATATGTGTCAGGTATCGCGATACTCGACCACAGGAGATCATGATATTCGGATATTGCGATACTCAACCGCGGGAGAACATGATACTTGACATTTTTTTAATTTTTAACAAATGCATTTAGATTTCAACTGAATGAGGGCAATGCTACCACTTATCTTCCCTCACTCAACTATATGAATCTCAAAAAACCAACAAAAAACTTCCTCACACCTTGAATACCCCCTCGCGATATCTACCGTAGATCGTTTTAGCTATTTTGGGCTTGATTCAATTGAATGTTGAGGGTATCGAGTTGATGCGCTCACCTTGAATGCTATTCTTCACACTCTCGCTTGCTATGAATGCCTCAATCTCCCTGTTCTCCGATCGCGATATTCGTTTGCTAACCCTCTCGATACTTGCACAAGTAGAACTGAACTGAAGTGTTGGAAATTTTTTTATTTTTATATTTTTTTGGGAAACGTTTTAAAACCAAAGAGCTGAAAAACTAACCTAACAACTACCCTTCCTTCTTAGATTACTTGCCTACTTCCTCTTTCCTACTCTACTCACTCTACTCACTTCCCTAGACTATCAACTCACTTCACACACTCCGAGAGTGAGAAATAGTAAGTGCAGATGAATGTGACTTACCAAAGAAGAGAGCTTCACAACTCCTCTACTCGCTTCAATGCTAAGAGCTACTTACCATCACACGAATGCCTCGGTTTGATTCGACTTCCCCGGCAACGATGCCAAAAACATGTGTACCTAAGAACCAACTTAGGGACTTGTGGAAAAGAGACTATACCTCGATCTCCTTCAAGTGCATATAGAGGGGATTCATGCTTTAATTATCAATCCGAGGAGTATCAAAACCTAGCCGAGTGTATGAAGACATGCGTTCAAACAATGGTCAATGCAAATGAACTCGCACAAAGTGCAAACAAGCATAAATCTATTCCAAACAAGTCTCAGGGTTCAGTTATGGCGTCACCACACTTGGAGCAATAGTCAACAGTAAATCGAGGTTTTCTCTCAGCTTCCAACTCCAAATATAGTGAATAGTGGGTTCATTTCGAAGCTCTCGAGAATACGCATTCAATGCTTGTCTTTTCACCCGATTCTGACGTTCCTGCTTCAAATTATGAGCAAAATATTGAGTCATGGGAATGACCTTCCTACACTTCAACACTTCCTACACTTTGCACACACCTTACCTGTAAGACAAAAGTTACGCAATATAACACAGGAGCAATAGAAGAGAAGATAACAGATATAGGAGAATCTCAACAATTTTCTACTAGCAGCAAGTACAAAGATGATGGCGTTGTCCACCCGTGTGCTCTCAAGGTAGAGCTTAAATGGTGATCTAGACAACTCTAGATAGGGAGATACAAGGTAGAGGTATGCTAGCTCAACTCAGTGTCTTGGGTAGTGAAGAAGTCATGTACAAAGTTGACTGACCTTCAATGTAGTACTTCAGCAACAAGGAGAACCAGCTACCAGTTATGTAGTGCCCCACTTACAAAACACAACATATTCTACCTATACCAATTACAAAGCACCACGAATAGGAAACTTCAATCGATCTCGATGGAATCAGGGCCAAGCTAGCACAGTACGGTAATACCCCCACCATGATGTTATTTTTGCGGAGAGGTTGGCCACATCCATTGACATTGCAGGGAGGCTCAAGAATACGATAAACATAAAGATAGGTGAAATCCTATGTCAAATATGGTTTATATTACATCAGCAGACACTCAGACAATAATAGTATAGACACGATCAAGCAAAATACTCCACCCTACTGCATAAGTATTCAAGCCAGATACAAAAGAGCAACAATGAACATTTTCTAAAGCATCCAAGTGGGCTCAAGCGGAACGACCAGTTTTTCTAGTCCCCATACCTATGACTCAACAAACGGTTGAGCAGCCAGTGAAGTATGTACCAAAACCAATAACAGTATAGCCAATGGCCTCACTAGACACCAAACAAGAATTGACTAATCCTAGTATGGCATTAGACATTTTAGAAAAGGCACTGATTACTATTCCATTGGGACAATTACTAACCTTAGTCCTTGGCATTCGAAAGCAGTTTCAACAACAAATCAATCCAAATTTGACTCGAGCACTAGCCACATCTACTATCAACTCAGAGTCTAATTCTACGATAGATCACACAGTCCCACTAATCACCATATGGTTTAAAAATCATAAAATTTTGCATGTCCTTATTGATGGTGGGTTCGTAGTTAACATAGCCACTCCCAATATGTAAAAAGTTAGATTGGAATAACATAGAGCCAATTAATTTTTTCGTTAAAATGGTTGATCAATCAAGAGTCCACCTGGTGGGTTTAGTGCATGATATTCCTATCACACTACAGTGGTCAATGTTTAAAATTACTTTTTTCATCATGGAACTCTCAAAATCTAGTCTTGATTACAACCTTTTGTTTAGGCAACCCTAGCTAAAGCAGGCCAAAGTCCTCCAAGACTGGTCATCCCATGAACTCGTTTTTCAATGCAATAATCAAAAATATGTTGTCCCTTTGGATGTTATTAAACCATGCAAAATCCATGCATGATCGTACATAGCTAAACCCGTCCATATGTTGGATGGACTATCAGATGATGAAGAAGAGGCTTTTATGGCCACGAACAGGCACTTACTGTCTCTTGAAATAATAGATTTATAGCAGGTGCTAGACTAGTGGTCTCCGACAACCTATACGGTACAACCTTTTATGGATGAATATGTAGATGAAGCCTAGGAATAAGTGGACATTATGGATTTTTAGCACCCCTTTCAGCCTAAGAGTGACCCTACCACTGCATGAATTCTATGTCCCAAAAGATCAGGTGGTGACTTGTCACCTAGGGGATGAGACTAACCCACAACCTGTAAAAATAAAATCTAGTCAAAATAATACCTTTCAGGGTAACCTTTTGACTCTATTAAAGGAATTTACGGATGTGTTTGCATGGAAATACTACGATATGAAAGGCCTAGACCCTAAAATTTATCAGCACCAAATTGTATTGAAATTAGATGCTCATCCGATAAAGCAACAAAGTTATCGGATGAATCCCAATTATGCTTAGCAAGTTAAGGAGGAGATAGATATATTATTTTGTGTTGGATGTATCATCCCATTAGAGCATGCTGAGTGGATTTCACCGATTGTTATTGTACCCAAAAATAAGCAGCTTTGCATATGTGTAGATTATAGAAAATGAAATGCAGCCACTATCCCTGATCCATTTCCATTACCGTTCTTAGATAGCATGTTAGATGATGTAGCTGGAAGAGAAATGTATTCATTCTTAGATGGATACAGTGGCTACAATCAAGCCAAGATGGCGGAGGCCAATATACCCAAGACTGCGTTCATCATTAACTGGGGGTTTATGCATGTACGGTGACGTGGTCCGGTCTACATAACACACCAAGTACCTTTCAATGATGTATGCAAGGAATCTTTTCATCAAACCTGATGAGTTTTATGCATGTTTACCTTGATGAATTTTCCTTGTTCGGTGATACTAATGCTCATTTATAGCACCTATGTTGTTGTTTTGTAAATGTCAAGAGTATCATCTTTGTTTGAATCCCCACAAGTCTATCTTTGTCCTTGCCTGCACTAAACTCCAAGGGAAAATCATCTCCAAACATGTTATTCAAGTTGATCCTAACAAAGTACATGCTAGTTTGGATGCTCCACCACCCAAATCCCCTAAGGAAGTTATGCGTTTTCTGGGTTAAATTTGCTGGCATGGCCGTCATCTTCAATGGTTGGTGCATCTGACTATACCTCTTACTTGATTGACCATCGTTTCTTCTTGATAGTTCCATTGGATTGAAGAGTGTCAGACTAGCTTTGTGCATTTAAAAAAACACTTTTAACATAGGCCCCAATATTACAGGCACCTAATTGGGAGCTCACATTTCATGTTTTCGTTGATGCTTCTGATATTGCCATCAGCAATGTCCTAATGCAACTCCACGATGAGTGGTACCACCCCATATATTATGCTAGTCACTGACTTGCACCGATTGAGAGGAACTACTCAGTAACCAAACGGGAATGCTTAGGGTTGATTTAATCCATTAAGTAGTTCCAACACTATCTCATGGGTTGTAAGTTTACATTCCATGTGGATCACTCCGCTCTAGTATATCTAGTCAGGCAACAAAACTTGGGAGGTCATTTGGCTCACTGGGTTTTACTTTTACAAGAATTCAATTATGATGTTGTTCATCATCTAGCCGCTTCACATGCCATTGTGGACTTCTTATCCAGGTTAGATTCTAGTGAAGCTCCCGTAAAAGTTGATGATTCTTCACCTGCTATATACATGACTACTGCTCCCAATTTGTCCTTAGTTCCACTACCTATTGTTGATTCCTACTATGACATGTTAATGATTTTCCTCACCACTAGTTTTTCCCCTAGTTATGTCTCCAATACGGCCCGACAAAAGTTATCTATCTATAGTTGATGTTTTCACATCATTGTTGGCCAAGTTTATTATGCTGACCCTTTCAGTGTTTGGCTCTAATGCATTCCTACCCATGAAGTTCAGTCTGTAATTGTGATGGCTCACTCTATACCCTCCGATGGTCATTTGTCTGTGAATCTGACCTATTGGAAAATTTCACAGAGTGGCTTATGGTGGCCCACTATGCAACACGATATCTATGCTTATGTTAAATAGTGTGATGCTTGCCAACGCACCAGCGAGCCCTTGCATTGACATCATTTCCCTCTCCAGCATGTTTTACCATTGGAACCCTTCCAGAAGTGGGGGTTACACTTTGTAGGGCATATTACTCCACCAACCAATTCAACTAATAACCAATATATATTAACATGTACTGATTATGCCACTCAAGCTGAGGCATGGGTTGCGCACTCTGCGACAGCTCCAATTGTCACCAAATGTCTTACCCGTGATGTTTTTCCTAGATTCAGGTCACCTTTGGAAATCGTTTCTGATTGTGGAACACACTTTGCTAATACCCTCATGCAAGCTTTAACTCAATCCTTTAACATTATTCATAAATTTAGTACTCCCTATTACCCATGTGCCAATGGATTGGCCAAAAGTACTAATAAAACTCTATTCATGATGCTTAAGAAACTAATCACAGAATATCGTGAACGATAGGATGAGTTGCTTCCTTATGTTCTCTGGGCCTATCGGACAACTTATAAAGTCTCTACTAGATATACACCATTTAAGTTAGCTTACGAACTTGAAGCTATTGCTCCAATGGAACTGGTCGTGCCCAGCCTACATGTCATTAAAAAGAAATTACTGCCAATTGACTCTTTTTCTGCTCGCCTCGATGATTTGCATTCACTAAATGAACAATGATTTGAAAGCTTTTTGCTGCTACAAGAAGTCCAACTCCATTAGGCTAGTCCAACTCCATCAGGATACATGATCACTTCTTGCAGACTCTTATTTTTGAAGTAGGATAGTTAGTCTTGTTTTATAATTCTAAGTTTGATAGAGCTACATGAAAATTCAAACTCCAATGGTTGAATCCGTATCGGATTTCAACAAAACTAGGTCCGACAACTTTTTAGTTATAGACTCTCACCAGAGTACCGATAACAAATCTGGTAAATGGTTCCAAGTTGCACCCTTTTAACCACCTCTTGCATCATTAATCATCACATCACTGCCCCTGTCTACATAAGTTGCATGGAAATTATGACAAACTGCCCCAACATGTGTTCATCATTCCACTTAAACATCCGTGTCATGACACCACAATGTCATCTGTTTGTTTTAGACCCAATATCAAACGTTTTGCCGTTCGTCACTTTGTGATTGTGTGCTTCTGATTGTTTGTTGTTTGTTGTTGTGCTTCCTCTTGCAATGGGATGAGGGGTAGCTCATCCTACTATGCAGAGCATAATCTGCAACATTTTTGTGGAACCCACCAATACATGCTAGACTATTTTGTTGAACAACCATGAGCTCAGCACTATCGCAGTGGAGGTGGGACACTGTTTTTTCCTTCCCATCAAAGGTCTAGTGTCTGTCCCCACCTTGTCACCTGTTGCTATGGAGCAGCTCTTTCCCAGGCATAGCTCGAATGAGTATGCCATTAGTTCTTGCACTGAACCAATACGATCCATTTCTTGTCTTAGCCCTTAACGTTCAGCACCATTCCTATGGCATCTCTCAACAATTCTATTCCCTCATAGTCATGGCCGCCAACCAATAGGTTAACTGGTCGTTATTTTTGTTTAATCGTATCCATGATGAATGCCAAACAATCGTGCAGTAGTTGGAGGCTGGCAACCATCCTAAAATGTGATTGCCCTTCCTTCTCTCCATCCTGTATCCTGATGAGTTTCCTATTGGCCCACCTGTGTTGTTGGTTGCGTGCTCCTTCGCCCAACAACCTATCTAGTCTGAAGAAGAAGAAGAAGATGAAAGCATCAATGTGCTTCTGCACCATCTATGTTGACGACACATAATAGTGTCGTCCTCCTCTAGCACATCCAATTCTGACACCCACCCTCCATCCCCATCTCCCCCTCCTTAGAACACTTCGGGCCCGATTCTGCCCATCAACCGGACATTGAGATGATGACAACTCCACCTGAGCAAACCGAGATGGAACCTCTTGTATCGCCTCCTCCCATGTCACCTTCGCCTATCTCACCACCTCCTATCCATCCTAAATCCTCTCCTTGATCTAGTCCCTCTACATCCTCTCCCTCCTACTCATCCCCAGTGTCCCCATTCGGTTGGTCCACTCCATCACCCTCATCGTGTCTGTGGAACCACGTTAAACCCTTTGTGGCTGAAGACAATTGTTGGCATATAGGTCATATGAAGAGCATACAGGTACAATAGAGCAGTCATGCACAATACGGCAACAAGGCCTAATCATTTTTTCCATGGATCATTCACAACTCAAGTGATTTTAATCACTACACAAACATTGTAAATTCCGTTTTTGGTAGAATAGACTCCATTTTGTTCAAGCCGAGGAGTCCTCGAGCTTGAGGAGTATTAGAATTAACTACATACTAATTTTCATAATTTTTAGAATCCGTTTGAGCCCTCAAATAGGCTCTAGAACCTAATTTTTAACTAGGCCGGACACTAGGTCTGGACAAGGCCAAAGCTAGTGAGAAAACTATAAAAAGAGCTAGAGAGCTCATTTTTGAGGTTAGATTGTTTGTGAATTGAGCTTATGTAAGGGACTTTTTGACTAATGCAAAGAACTCCATTGTTCCTCTCCTTGTTCTTGCCTTGTGTGCACGTGTGTGTGTATGTGTGTGCATGCTTGTATGCTTCTCACTCACTCACTTGTGCCTTCACTTGCTCATAGTCTTCATACTAGTCCTCACGTCTCCACGGATTGACAATTATGAGGTGAATCTTCTCACGTTGGTACTCACCATTGTGCTAGAGTGACACCAAATTTGGCGCCGTTGCTAGGGAGAGAGCTTCGAGGACGAGCGTGTGATGGTAAGATGTTGAGTTGAGACATTGGAGTTATAGGTAATATCCTTTCTTTCCTTTATTTTTCTTCATTTTTTCTTACTTTTGCATCACCATCATCACCATCATCATCCCCACCATCTCCCACCTCCATCTCCATCTCCACAAAAATTTCAGTTTTTTGGTCATATTCCACTCCCCACCTCATTTCCCTCATTTCATTGTGAGAGAGAGCGAGAGAGAGCTTGCATGCGATTTTTTTTTGTGTGTGGTTTTTGAGCTTTTGTTGTAGGAATTAGCTATACCACCATCTCCAGCAGCTTGCACAGGTACGACAGACTCTACACAAGTCCCGAGACGACGACCTCTGTCTGTCACGACAGATAGAAAAACTTGATATTTTGTGAATGCGTGTTTGGCACGGTAACCTACACCATTAGAGCACTCCAAATCACTAGACGTTTCTCAAAAATTTGCATTTTTTCAGTCTATCGCGACAGACACCGTCTATCGCGACAAACACCATCTATCGCGACAGACATCATCTATCGCGACAGACACCATCTATCGCGACAGACACGTCTATCACGACAGACACCATCTATCTCGACAGACACCGTCTATCGCGACAGACCAAAACCACGACAGACGATAGACACCGTCTATCGCGACAGACACCCGTCTATCGCGACAGACAGAGACCCACGATAGACCCCGTCTATCGCGACAGACACCGTCTATCGCGACAGACCCGTCTATCGCGACAGACACCGTCTATCGCGACAGACCAAAACCACGACAAACGATAGACACCGTCTATCGCGACAGACAGAGACCCACGATAGACCCGTCTATCGCGACAAACACCGTCTATCGCGACAGACCAAATTCCACGACAGACGATAGACACCGTCTATCGCGACAGACACCGTCTATCGCGACAGACACCGTCTATCGCGACAGACACCGTCTATCGCGACAGACACCGTCTATCGCGACAGACCCATCTATCGCAACAGACATTTTCGGCAAAAAATAAAGGGGTAATTTTTTGGAAATTTAGGCTAAATTTTGGGGCATATTTGCATACTCAAATACTCATACACTTACAAAGGCCTTAGAAAAATGCATTAAAACTCCTGAAAGGTTATGTTTGTCTGTTTAACCCCCTAAACCCTGAACAGTCATAACTTTTTCATACGAAATCCATTTTTTGAGCTCTAGGGCTTGTCGGAAAGCTCGCGGCATATACTTGAAGGACCCTAGATCCATAGAAGAATGTGTACGCATGTGCATAGACATTGAGGATAATCTAGGGGAGGAATTAGAGCTCTCAAAAATATATAAAGATTCAGATAGTTCTAGTAGCCTCATTTCCTCACAATCCACATCAATTGAGGATCTAGCAGAAAAGGTAGCTCTGAAATTAGGTGTCTCCAGTAAGCAGATTCCTAGATTTGCCCCCCGAAAACGATGTTATACCTGTGGAGGAGACCATATGGCTAATGTGTGCCCCATCATGGCTCAACCCCAAGTGAACCCTAACAACCAGTACTGCACCATAGAAAGGAGGTACACCAATCATACAGCACAAGACTGTCCATATAACAAACAAGCTATTAGACAAAATTATTCTCAGCCATATCCACAACAAGGAAAGTACCCTAATCAGTACCCATAACAACAGTATGCTAGGCCCCAACAAATCTATCAACCCTATCAAGGGCAACAAAGACTGCAACCAGTCCTAGCGCAGCAACCTCCTGCCCCCACCAATGTGATTCCAATAAAGTATGCAGCGGCAGAAGAAAATCTAAATAGAGCTTTAGTGCCAGTGACATCCTCGCTTTCAGAAAGTGATCCAAGTGATCATAGTTTTGACTCCACCCATGTTGAGAGCCCCCAGGCCTACTACATGCAATCACCGGAGCATAGTGAGTCATATTATTATGAAGAACCGAATGAATCTAGTGGGGAGCCAGAATACGCAAACGTCATGTATGCCAACCCCAACTCGAGATCCCAACCTAGGCCGATGAGACCTCCATTTCCTAGAGGGCCATGCTATCGTTGTCAGGGAGATCATCTCATTCGTGATTGCCCTCTACCTGCACCGACACAAACCCAATCTGTGACAATTCAAGGCTTTTGTCCCGAGTGTGGAAAGGAGCATTTGTTACGAGAGTGTCCCAAGAACCCCGCCAATATACCAAAAATTGCTCCTATCAATGTTATTGGCTTAGTGGTAGACTCCACAGGAAGCGTGACTTCCACAGCCCCAGTACAAGTCATCACGAGAGCCCAGGCACTTAAGCAAAACCAAGACTTAGGCCACGAAAAGAATGCAGAGGTTAGCGAGACTGAGAGCCAGAATAAGAAGAGGACAAGAGCTTGGAGAGATAGTCGTGAACGTATGAAAAGGCAATGGGCAAGAAAGATGAGCGAACTTGAGGAAAGTCTATTAGAAACCAAAGCCAAAATCATAGAAATCACATCTCAAACGCACTCTCACACATCCTCGCCACTACCATCCCCTTCACCCTTCATTCCTCTACCCACCAATCCCCCACACGTAACCCAATCACCACCCCGAGTAGGATCAGTCTTAGACGATCCCACTCCTGAAGATCTAGACATGATGCTTAAAGCATATCAGGCCAGAATCCAAGAAGGGCCCAATGTAACAGATCATGAGAAATGTTACCCTAGAGCTGATCTAGAGCTTGAACGAACTAAGTTGTGTGCCAAGATGGTGGAATTGGCTCAAGCCATGTTTGAGACCAGTCGCCTTTTCACTTGCTCTAGCTCCACTAGAACACCATTGCATTTTGATGGTCTGTTAGACAGATTGGAGATGTTAATTGCAAAGTCTGGAAAAGGAACCAACTCCCAGGCTAAGGAGAAGGCAAGTGATAGAATAAGCATTCCTCCCAAGGAAGCTTATGTGCCTAATTCCACTGAACCAGACACCCCTTCTTCTATGAATTGATACACACCCAAATTCTTGCGAGAGATTCAAGAAGAGAAATGGGCTAAAGAGAGTGAAGTTCCTCCTCCCATTGAACTTGTGGATGACACACACGATCAATTCCCACAAGACCTTCCGTCCATTTATGTAGAGCAGGAGAGCGTCCAATCTCAAGAGAGATTCGACTTCGAGTCCAATTCCTTACAAGAGCTACCCCATTTCACAGGTCCATGGGAAGCTAAGTCTACTTGTATGAGAGCACCGACCGTCATGGTAAGAAACGAAGATTCAGTCATACCTAGGAACACGGAGGTAGTGAAGAACACCAAAGTGCAGTGCAATCTCACTTTGGAAGAGTTGCTCAAGGTTAGACCAGAAGTGTGGAAACATGTAGCCAATCAAGTGCCCGAAGTAGCAAAACCACATTCCCAGGTAGGATCTCAAAGAACAATGCCAGAAATACCCTTGGACAAGATACGAGACATGAGCGAGGGAGAAGAAGGAAACACCTATCTCCCCATCACTCATCAGCGCTACACAACCAAGGCCATTTTGGACTCAGGTGCAGGAGTTGCAATTGCTACCACTTCCTTATGGAAACGTTGGGGCAAAGCAGCACTCAGGCCAACGAGAATGAAATTGCAGATGGCTGACGGTCACATAGAAAGACCCTTAGGACTACTATAGGGGATAACTCTCACTACTTGTGGTGTAGAGTTTGAGCACACATTTGCTATCTGTGACTTTAGCAAAAATCAAGCCTATGAGATGATTTTGGGGAGACCATTTATGTGGCAGTTGCAAGTGGTACAGGATTGGGGAACCAATTCCTTGTATTTGCAACACTTAGGTGTTACAACCAAAGTCAATCTCAAGGATTACTCTCATAGAGATGTCCCTCCTATCCAATGGAACCCCATCCATAGAGCCAAAGATGATATGGAATCGGTGCATTCCATAGGATCAGGATCCTCATGGATGCATGAAGACACTCACTTATGGATGTGTAAAGTGGCAGTGGAAGAGGAGAAAAGAGAAAAAGCCAGAGAGGTAGGTGCGAAGGAAACACATAGATCAGTTCAAGACCCAGCCTATGCACCTGTAGTGTTTCCGGACGAAGAATTTGAACCTCACGGCTAGGCAGAAATTCTAGCAACTATGGATGTAGCCATCAACGAAGAGCAATGGACACCCCACTGTGATGAGGATGGCTATGACATTTCTGTCTTTTCCATAGAGCCAATCATGGGAGATGCAGTTTTAGAAGAATGCGAACCTAGCCCTGATGCATTTGAAGATGCAAGTGACTCCGATCTTGAGTCAATCATCATGGACCCACCCTTTGCATCAGACGAAGAATATTTCTATGAAGTAGAAGTTTACCCTCAGAGACATGAAGAGCTCACTAATGATGTGAGATTAACCACACGAGTGACCACTAAGAGTGAAGGAAAGAAAAGGAAGAAGAGAGAAGCCGCACCAGAGGAGGAAGAATCCCTGTTCGAGGTCCCTGAAAATTTCAAGAAGTATGCAATAGAAGATAGGAGAGTCATGGTAAGAATGCCAAAACGCAATGCACAAGCAGGAGAGGCCTATGATAACAAAGAAACCACCAAGAAGGTAGTGGTAGCCATAGAAGAAGGAGAAGAGAGGTGCACTTACATAGGACATGACCTCACTGAGGAAGAGGAGCATGAGCTGATAGCTTTGCTAAGAGAGTACAGAGATGTATTCGCTTGGAGCTACAAAGATTTGAAAGGTGTAGACCCTGACATATGCGCCCATACGATTCCCATGACCACAGAGGCCAGACCTTCTAAACAAAAGCCATACACATACAATGACAACTATGCTGCCAAGATCAAAGAAGAAATAGACCGCTTGGTTGAAGCTGGATTCATCTATGAAATTGAGCACACTGAATGGGTGTCCCCCATTGTAGTGGTGCCCAAAAAGAATGGTAAATTACGTGTATGCATTAACTTGAAGAAGGTTAACGCAGCCACTATCAAGGATAGTTATCCGCTTCCTATCACCGAGCATTTATTAGAAAGGGTAGCCGGCAAGGAAGTGTACAGCTTCCTAGATGGGTTCTCTGGCTACAATCAAGTAGCCATTGCACCAGAAGATCAGCATAAGACGGCTTTTGCCACAGAGTGGGGCATATTCGCTTTTAGGGTAATGCCATTCGGGCTTACCAATGCACCCGCTACCTTCTAGAGGCTGATGTGCCATGTATTTAAAGAGTTCTTGAGGAAGAACTTAGAAGTCTATGTTGATGATCTTTGTGCTCATTCCAACATTAGACAAACCCATATTCCTGAACTCAGACAAAATTTTGACAAATGTAGAGAGAATGGCATATCCACTGATGAAGAGAAAGTGAGAGCCATAGCAGAGTTACCTAGGCCAAAGAATGTCAAGGAAGTACAAGCTTTCATGGGGCATTGTGGTTATTACCGACGGTTTATACACATGTATGCCATTATAGCAAAGCCTCTGTACGGACTTCTGACTAACTTTGAGTGGACTGATGAGTGTGAGGACTCCTTTAATGAACTCAAAAGAAGATTGTGTTCAGCACCAATCTTGACCACACCAGATTGGAATAAACCCTTTCATGTTCACGTGGATGCATCCAATTATGCTATTGGATGTGTACTCGCACAACCTACGAGCGAAGGTAATATGGATCTCCCGATTGCCTATGCGAGTAGACAGTTGAATGCAGCTGAACGAAACTATACGACCACTGAGCAAGAAGGATTAGGCATGGTATATGCAGTTAAAAAGTTTAGACACTATTTGCTTGCAAATAAGTTTAAATTTTTTACTCATCATCAGGCCCTGTTGTACTTGGTAAACAAACCATGCAATACCGGTAGATTAGTAAGATGGTTTCTCTTGCTAATGGAATACGACTTTGAGGTTGTGGTAAGAAAAGGCAAGACTCACTTGAGAGCAGACCATCTCTCTAGGCTCACATCGGGAGAAGCCCCACAAGGAGTATCAGATGACCTTCCTGATGCTTACTTGTTTAATCTGGAAGTTGTACCTCAGTGGGCTAAGCCATTAGTGCCAGTACTGACCTACGGGCCTAATCACCCAGTCATAAACACTCAAGGTAGAGAGGTAGTAAAAGCCGAGAAGTACCATATCATGGCAGGAAGCATGTACAAACAGACAGATCAAGGGATATTGGCTTGTTGTGTGGAAGAGGACGAGTACGCAAAGTGGTTGCAGTTAGCACATGTGGGTGCATTAGAGCAACACTACTCAAAGCAAAGGACTTTACAGACACTTAGGAGATTCGGAGTGCATTGGCCTACTATGGAAGCTGATGTCCAAAAATTGTGCAAGGAATGCCCAATCTGTTGCACTAAACCACCTGTGGAACATGCCACTCTATATCAAGTGTCCATAGTGCCAGATTGGAGTGAACCATTAGTAGACTTCCTGAGGACGAGAACATTCCCTCAAGATATGACACTGGCCAGACGAAGAAGTCTAGAACAAGAAGCCCTAGATTACTCACTCATTGGTGATAATCTATACAAGCGTGGTAAAGATGGTTTACTGAGACTGTGTGTCCATGAGAGCGAATATCTCAAGATATTGGAAGCAGCTCACCTAGGTGTAGCAGGAGGACATTTTGGACCAGATCGGGTGATCAAGGCAATACTATTTGCGGGCTTCTGGTGGCTGACCCTTCACATGGATGCACATACCTATGTGAAATGGTGTGATGTCTGTCAGAGAACTCAGTATCCTATACGCAAGGACGAGATGCCATTGAAACCCATGATGGGTGGACGTGCATTCTCTAAGTGGGGAATAGACTTTGTTGGTCCTATTAATCCCCCAGCTAAGGGCTCACATGCTGAGTATATCATTGTGGCCACAGACTATCTAACGAAATGGGTAGAAGTAAAAGCTACGACGAAGAATGATGCCCAAACAACCGCTAAATTCTTATTTGAGAATGTGTTCACTCGATACGAGCTACCCATAGAGCTAGTAAGTGATAGAGGGACTCACTTCTTGAATGAAGTCATTGAAAATCTTCTTCAAGAGTTCTTGGTGATACACAAGAAGTATGCCCCCTATCACCCACAAGCTAATGGACAAGCCGAAAGCACAAATAAGATTCTATGCAATGTGCTAACCAAATTAGTGAATAACGTTGATGGACACATTGAGAAGCCATTAGGCTTACTAGAAGGCATATCTCTCACCACTTGTGGTGTGGAGTTTGAGCATACTTTTGCCATTTGTGATTTTGGGAAAAATCATGCTTACGGGATGATTTTAGGACGACCATTCATGCGTCAGTTGCAAATCGTACAAGATTGGGGAACTAATTCTTTGTACTTGCAACATTTAGGAGTGACTACTAAAGTCAATCTTAAAGACTATTCCCATCGAGATGTACCCCCAATACAATGGAACACCATCCATAAGACACAAGAAGACACAAAGTCTGTACACTCATTGGAATCAGACCCATCATGGTTGCATGAGGATACTCATCTATGGATGTGTAAAGTAGCCAAAAAAGAGGAAGAATGATTAGAAGCCAAGACCCTAGGTTCAGAACAACATCCACAAACCCTTCAAGACCCAGCTTATGCACCTATAGTATCTCTAGACAAGGAATTCAAACCTCATGGTTGGGTAGAAATCTCAGGTACGATGGACATAGCAGTGAATGAAGGACAATGGACCCCTCATTGTGATGAGGACGGATACGACATTTCCATCTTTATAATTAAACCTGTTGAGGAAGGCTTTATCCTATAAGAATGCATGGAAGAGACCCAAGAACTGGACGAGAGTGATGATGAGGACCTAGAATCCATCATCATGGAACCCTTCTATTCCATAGAAGAGGAATATCTTTATTTTGTAGAAGCCAAAACCCTTGAAGAAGAAAACTAAAGTCAAATGGAATGGCACCAGTCACTCATGAAAGATACAGAGAGCAAGCAAAAAAAGAGAAAGAAATCACCTAAGACAGAAGAAGAAGAAGAACCACTCATGGAAGTACCTGTGAATTTCAAGAAGTATGAAATAGAAGACAGAAGAATTATGGTACGAATGCCTAAAAGGAAAGTTGATGTTGGATAAGTATATGATAATCGAGAGAAAACCAAAAAAATCATAGTTACCATAGAAGGAGGAGAAGAAAAATATACATACATAGGGCATGATTTGACTAGTGAAGAAGAAGAGAAGTTAATTGCCCTATTGCAAGAATATAGAGATGTGTTCGCTTATATTTACAAAGATTTCAAAGGAGTAGACCCAGATATATGCTCCCATAGAATTCCTATGACCCCAGATGCCAAACCTACAAAATAGAAACCATACACGTACAATGATAACTACGCTGCTAATATTAAAGAAGAAATAGATCGGTTGA
Source organism: Ceratopteris richardii (assembly GCA_020310875.1). NCBI lineage: Eukaryota > Viridiplantae > Streptophyta > Polypodiopsida > Polypodiales > Pteridaceae > Ceratopteris > Ceratopteris richardii. The sequence goes on along the minus strand of CM035434.1, from coordinate 26,165,541 downwards.
TAGAAGCAGGATTCATTTATGAAATTGAGCATACCGAATGGGTATCCCCCATTGTGGTTATGCCCAAGAAAAATGGAAAATTGCGTGTGTGTATTAACCTTAAAAAAGTTAATGCCACCACTATTAGAGACAGTTATCCTCTTCCTATCATGGAACACTTATTGGAAAGAGTTGCAGGCAAGGAAGTTTATAGCTTTCTTGATGGTTTCTCAGGCTATAATCAAGTATCCATTGCTCTTGAAGATCAACATAAGACGGCCTTTGCCACAGAATGGGGCATATTTGCATTTCATGTGATTTGGGTTGACAAATGCACCCACCACTTTCCAAAGACTTATGTGTCATGTTTTTAAGGAATTCCTACGAAAGAATTTGAAAGTTTATGTCGATGACATATGTACTGACTCGAATGTGAGGCAGAATCATAGCCCAGAATTAAGGCAAGTATTTGACAAATATCAAGAATATCAAGTTTGCCTGAACCCTAAAAAGTGTGTTTTCATGGTCAGGCAAGGAAAAATTCTAGGACACATTGTGTCAAACAATGGAATTTCGACAGATGAAGAGAAGGTGAAAGTAATTGCAGACCTATCTAGGCCAAATAACATAAAAGAGGTATAGGCCTTCATGGATCATTGTGGTGATTATAGACAATTCATACACATGTATGCTATCATAGCCAAGCCTCTGTACTCTCTTTTGACCAAGTTTGAATGGATAGATGAATGTGAAAATTCATTCAATGAACTTAAATGATGTTTGTGCTCGGCACCTATATTGACAACCCTTGATTGGAGTAAGCCATTCCATGTACATGTGGATGCATCCAACTACACCATAGGATGTGTGTTGGCACAACCTACGAATGAGGGTAATGTAGATCTCCATATAGCTTATGTGAGCAGACAATTGAATGCAGCAGAAAGAAACTACACCACTACGGAGCGAGATGGATTAGGAATGATCTATGCGGTAAAGAAATTTAGGCATTACTTGTTGGCAAATTAGTTTACGTTCTTCATGGGTCATCAAGCATTATTGTACTTAGTCAATAAGCCTTGTAATACCAGATGACTAATACGATGGTTTCTATTGCTCATGGAGTATGAATTTGAAGTCGTAGTCAGGAAGGGAAAAACCCATCTTAGAGCTGACCACCTCTCAGGATTAACTTCTGGAGAAGCTCCTCAAGGAATAGCGGATGAATTACCCGATGCATGCTTGTTTAACCTTGAGATAGTACCAGAATGGGCTAAGCCAATTGTCCCTATTCTCACATATGGACCCAAGGATTATGATCAAAGAAGAAGAAATCACCAAATCACAAAGATATCAAATAATAGCTAGAAGTATATATAAACAGGATAATCAGAAGATTCTTGCTTGTTGTGTAGAAGAATTAGAACACGCGAATTGGTTGCAATTAGCACATATAGGTGCATTAAAGCAACATCATTCAAAACATCGTACCTTGCGACTCTGCATAGACTAGGAGTATATTGGCCTTCTATGGAAGCAGATGTCTACAAGTTGTGTAGAGAATGCTCTATCTATTGTGAAAGGCCACTGGTAGAACATGCCATGTTATATCATATGTCTCTCACACCAGAATGGAGTGAACCTTTAGTGAATTGAGGATGAAAACATTCCTTCAAGGAATGACCTTAGCACGACAACGAAGTCTAGATCAGGAAGCTCAAGACTATTCACTTATTGGCGACAATCTATACAAATGAGGAAGAGACGGATACCTAAGACAATGTGTTCATGAGAGCGATTATTTGAGCGTACTAGAGACTGCACACCAAGGTGTTGCAAGAGGTCATTTTGGCCCCGATAGGATAATCAAAGCCATATTATTTGCAGGATTATGGTGGCCCACTCTTCACATGGATGCACATACCTATGTTAAGAGATGTGATGTGTGCCAAAGAACTCAATTTCCTACTCGTAGAGATGAAATGCCACTGAAACCCATGATGGGAGGATGTGCATTTTCCAAGTGGGGTATAGACTTTGTAGGACCCATTAACCCCCCTGCAAAAGGTACTCATGCAGAATACATCATCGTTGCAACAGATTATCTTACCAAATGGGTAGAGGCTAAGGCCACAACAAAGAATGATGCTCACACGACTGCAAAATTCTTATTTGAAAATGTCTTTACAAAATGTCTTTATAGCTAGTGAGCGATCGAGGAACTCACTTTCTAAACCAAGTCATTGAATTTTTGTTATAGGATTTTATGGTGATTCACAAGAAATCCGCACCATATGATCCTCAGGCCAATGGTCAAGCAGAAATCACTAACAAGATCCTTTGCACTGTGTTGACGAAACTCGTGAACAACAAATGTTCATATTGGGACAAACAATTACACCACGCTATTTGGGCATATCGAGTGGCCTACAAGACCTTACTCGATGCAACTCCCTTTCAAATGGTTTTTGGTCAGAATGTTGTGCTTCCTTTGGACTTCTTGATACCCACCCTTAAGGTTGCACAAGAACACCAGTGGACCGGTCATGAATTATCATCAAGAATAATGGACTTGGAACAATTAGGAGAAACCAGGCTAAAAGCAGTAGCGGGCATATATGCAGCAAGTAAACAACAGAAAGCCTATTTTGATGCACATGCGAATGGTAGAGGCTTAAAAGAAGGAGATTTAGTCCTATTATATACATTGAAACAACATGCATGGAAATTACAAAAGCAAGGTTATGGACCTATGATCATTAACAGACTTTCAACAAGTGGAGTGGTACAATTAGCCACCCTAGAAGGAAAAATAATGTTTAATTACATTAGTGGTTGTATATTCAAGCTTTATCAGGAACCTCTTGCTAAGGATATGCTTAGATGACTCACGTTGGCAAAGAAGCATAAGGAGGAAGAAAAGAGAATACGCACGGAAGCTCAAGGAGAAGCTATGGAACGCATTAAGTGCATGAAGCTAAGAAGACAAGGACTAGGGAGAGAACATTATAACCATTTGGAAGCAATACTCAGATACCCCATGGCCATGTGTCAAGCAAAGTCAATTACTCATCCTAGCATGGTGGATAGAAGACCATTCATTACACTCAGGCTAGAACACGACAACCCTTGCCATGAGGTCAAGGCTTTAATTGATTTAGGTGTTGCAACTAGTGCGATTAGATGGTCCCACTATAAGGACTCAGTGATAGAAATCCGGCCAACTGAGGCATACCTCATAGGGCTAGGAGGGATGGAAACCCCTTGCATGGGTGAGTTGGACCTTCTTATCCTCATACACAAAGTGACCATGACAGTGAAGCTCCTAGTGTGCCATGACGACGACCTGATAGAACCCCTAATCCTTGGCCAAGATTGGCTATACGATCACTCAGTGGACCTAAATCTTAGACAAGGCTCCTTGCTTATTGGAACCTTAGACAAGCAGCGAGTGATACCGTTTGACTCCCTAATGGCACTCCACCTCAGGTATGTAACCCTAGCCCATATGAACTGCATGTGAAGGAGGATCAAAAGATCTTTCCCAGATAAGTCACATCTACACCAACCCACACAGGCTTGGCGATAGACAGTTGCCATTCAGAAGAACGTCAATAGATTTTCCCCTGGTCTTCTTGCAAATTAGAAGGGGTCACCACCCAACAGATGGGACAAATGGGGACCATCAGCGGTCAGGTGGGTTACATCAGTCGTCAGGTGGACTGCATTAGCAGCCAAATGGGCTTTATAGCCTGTAGTGCCCATCCTTCCACAGTTACTGTGGACTACCCTAGATCTATAGTGCAAAATGCCTCACTTCCTAATGGGCAAGTTTCGCAAGTGTTGGACCTCCCTTCTTTTCTAAAGTAGAGTGTCAACCAGACCTCTCATCCGAACCACAAAGGAGTCAACCACGATCGAGGAACCCAAATCGACGACCATACCAAGCAACGCAAAGAAGGCAGCAGTATCAGCATCACAAAGCAAGAGGCACAAAACAAGTATGGGTGTCAAAAGGATAGAAATCACATTTTCAACAATGCAGACAATACTAAGATGAGGTTTCAGCAGAATCAGAGGCAATATTCCACATCCCCTTGATCTTCTTCTACCTCTAGGAAGCCTTGACAGATTTGGATTGCCAAACAATACTTAACCAACCGACCCACACCCACGCAGATATGGGTACCCAAGTAGTGTATTATAGCTCAGCACTCAAGCCATGTAACATATACCCCTCAGAAATCTCTTCACCCCTCAACACCACAACATCCAATATCACCTGTTGTCCCTTAGAAGAAACATACCACCCACTCATCAACTCGTAGGAAATGGATACCGAAGTGTATCCAGAAGCCCTCTCATGACCCGTTGTATAACATTACCCCCATCCTGAATAACTAACCCCCTTGTAATAATTCTTTCACAACTAAACTTTTTATATAAACGCAACCGCACTAACCCAACATCACTTGTAATAACATCTCATCAAGCAATGTATGCACTATCTAAAGCATTAGGTGTCTAGAGACCGGCATTAGTTTTGCAAAAATCATTCCATAAACCACCTCACAACACTTGGCTACATGGGTTACACATCGATTATGGAAAGGGATTGCGGTCCACCTTAATGGGATCATGATTAATTTCCATACTAATGTGCTAATCTTTTGTAGCATATCTCCTCCACATTCGCATCACTCATCATGCAGATAGAAGGACCTTTCGCAGTTGGCCCCAGTGCACCTGTGGTCAATCTTGGCAACTTACTGGCTGAGCCACATCCTATGTCACAATCGCCAGAGTTTCAAGGCTTCCCAGGACCAATGCCCATTGATGACCCTCCTATCGGATACACTGAAAAAGTTCACAGTAATTCTCATTGGTTACAAGGTCTAGCAGGACCTTTAGTGGATGAAGACTTTATCTTTGATGCCATGCTGACTTTTGACAATATTAAGAGGGGCAACTATCAATTTTTCTCCAGAGAATTTGAAGCACTTCAAAATTCAGAAGAGTTAAAGCACATTTGGGCTAGAGCAGGTTTTACATAATATTTTAGTGACGCATTGCCCAAACCTGATTTTTATACATGCTACTATCTGGTAACTACACTTATAGCCTCCGAGAATAAGGACTTGTCAGGAACTTTCATTCTTCCATCTTTGGTAAATGACCCCCCTGTACAGGAAATTTTATCTTTCAAAAGATCTGATTTGAGAAATTAAGATCCATGGGACTCACACACCGACAGAGCATGAAAGGCTTATTCCAGAGCCGATGAAGCATGAATGATGTTTGGAAATGGGCAGATATTTTGGTCATTACAATGGAACTCTCTAAGCCGTTGTGCATATGTTTGCAACATTTTGCATTCCCAGCTCAGGATCGCTTTACTATTACTCACAAGAATATTTGGTTCGGATTATATCTAGCATGCATTATAGATCTGGCTAGTTGGATTATCGAGTAGTCGTATTTAGCTCAGCAGAGATGAGAAAGAAAACATGTCATCCACAAATGTTGCACTCTTACTAGAGTTGTTTACATGTGTTTGGCATATGATTTTCCCATATAACATGCAATGACTAGTGAAGAATTGAAAGTGTTCAAAGGAACTACCAAGAAGGCTAGGAAAGCTAGCAAGGGACGGGTAGGAAAATGCATGCGTGGTTCTATCCCATGTTTGCAAGTTCCAGAGTCCCCGTCACCTCAGCCACCCCAGAACAATCACCAACGGAGCCCCCCGCACCTGTATAGCCCATCCATATACGCCTTTCATGACCCATTATCACAGAAGGTACTACTAATGTTGTCACCTCTCAAGCAACCACAATTCAGGAACCGACCACTATAGTAGGAGAACTTCCCATCACCATCGGTGCGAAAGCATTCACTTTCCCTATACCCAATTTGGAGGTAGAACCAACGAACACCACCTTTGAATTTGAAATGCATGATGCTTTCTCCAATGAATTTCAATTTTCAAAAGGGCAACTCTTTTCACAAGAATATGAACATCCCAGTTACCCTACCACACCCCCTGATCAACCACAAGAGCAAGTAGTCTCCAACACAGAAGAAGAGAGAACAAAAACTGACAATGAAGATGGTGACGATCAAGCTATTCAGGACAGCCACGACTCTCAAGAGGATATGCAGGATGATGAACAAGAACAGCAAACAGAAGCTCAAGGTGATACAAGTACACATGAAGACGACACATTTGAAGCGGCTGCCTACATTGTGGCAATCAAAAAACTATATCGCACTATGCAGGCAGTCTGTGCATGCAGACAACTCTCACAAGAAGAAAGTCAAGCAATTCTAGAACAAGAACTCGCTACAAGAGGGTTCGAAGAAGCTTACATTGAAGGCTTCAGGGAATTGGGTTAAATCGGTCAGAACCAATGAAGCACTTTGCTATTTGCAGAGGAAACCACTACCGAAGTTTGACCCACGACGAATCCGTCTACTATCCAAACCGGGTCAATATATTCGTGTACCAATGGATGCCCAATCTTTGCACCATGCCAGGGAAGCACGACTTATTCCAGAAGACCCTCTTGAAGAAGCGACCATATTCATCGACTCCGTGCCTCATCCTTCTACTGTAACTACCACTACCACCGTCGAAGTACCCACCACCCCACCTGCTCTTCTTTCACCTCCCGCCCCTCCAGCTTCTCCTGTACACCCTACCTCTCCTACACCGTCCATGTTCATCAATAGTGTTGTAGCAGAAGCGCTTGTTGCCTCAACCCCACAAACTCTTCCCGCAACCCACCAACCTATCCTTCCCCCTCTAGCTCCCACCATTCCACCCAATCCATTTCTCACTCCATCCTTTCCTACCAATCCCTTCAAGATCTATATTCCCATTTCCCCCTCCAATGACCTTCTCACTTGTCTCACCTCCCTGCCCCACTGTATTTCCTCTCTCCTCCCCTCTCCACCAAGTAATATGAGAAACCCAATCTGTAATTTATTCCTCAACCTTTGTAAATCCTATATTCAAACTCGCTCATGCACCCACTATCACATCACTCTTCACAGTCACTACACTCGAGACCACGTCTAGTGACATGGACATCTCACCACCCACCTCACCTCTTTCACCACCACATTTAGGCACATCGCACCTCCACCGTCACCACTGCATCCACCTTCCCATCCCTCTTTCCCCTTCCCCTTGCATCAACACCCACATCCACAGCATCTTCACTCACTCCAGCATTAATATTATCGCCCACAATCGACACCACTTCCTGCCAGATGTTTTCTTGCATGACACAAGTTCGAGATGAATTTGCATCTCACGGGACCAGCTACTAGACACTATAGCAAAACACTACCAACTAACAGGTGAAATTAAACTTGTTAACCATCAAGAACGCCTCACTTAATGCACGATATCAAGAGCTACGTGAAGCCTATCACTCCCTCGAACTACAAAGCAATCAGAAGATGAAGGGAGCAATTGCCAATATCGACAACCTATTATGGGCTCAAACAATAAAAAATGCGACACACTCGAAATATGGGACTATTAAGACGCCACCTCGTAGCGGCCAAAGAAGAGAATCAGCGACTGCAAGAACAGAATAGAGAAAATCTTGAAGCCGCTCTGGATCAACCGGATGAACCTCTGAGTCCCAAGCGCTTTAAAGCAGTACCACTGGACTCCATGCAGCTATTATTAGAAGATCATGCACGACTCTTAGGAGATTATGACAATATGAATGAAGCATATCAAAAACTCCAAGACGATCATAAAATGCTATTGTTACATGCACTTGCGCAGCAACCACCACCAGCTCTTGAGGCCACACCTCCAAAGATCATAGAGGAACTCAATGCTTTACATGCATATTGATATTTTCTCCGAGCCCCCCAGGCCTAATTCCCCACCTGAACTCCCAAATGCTGAAGAAAATGTGCCTATCTCGGTGGAGGAAACTTATGAAGAGGCCTACAAACCAACCCATCCTAGGTGGACGTGTCACGGCTAAAGGCCAAGACACTTGAACTCCCTACCTCCGCATGGATGAAGTTAGTAGAAGAACTTGGACAGATCCACTCAGCACAAGTGGAGGCCCAATTACATGCCATGGCTATGATAGAGGAACGCATTTTACAATCACCTTACTTCGCTCACTTGGCCCCTTGAAGGTATATCTCAGGCCATGAGCTTCAATATAAACTGTATTTCATGCTAATGGCAGAATATCAATTAGCGATTGAAAAGGAGACGAGCAAGAAACCATCACATGCAACTCAGTTCGAGCCCTGACAACTTGCCACTGGAGGCACAGAGAGCTGAAATCTTTCAACCAACTTGGCGCCAGGAGTTGTTACAAAAATATCCAGAAATGATGAGCACATGGGTCAAGGCACCACTACATTTGAAGTATAACCCATGTTGGGGACCTATGCCAAGACGCCGCTCTTGGAAGGCATTCGCAATCAAAGTTCAGAATAATAAGCAGTGCCAACACTAGCTCAATTATCCTTATTTCACTCCACCCCGCGGACCCCCCACCGTCGGATACATGATGGCCATGATTCGCCATTGGTTCCCCCGCTTACACCTCATGGATGATGTTGCCCCACATGTGACTGTCAAAATATTTGATATAATGCAGCCTATATTTAAAATCTTCCGTCGTGTCAAGGCACCGCATGTTAACACCCCGGGATTTGAGCATGGCAATCAGGACTTAGCATATGATATGAGCACGATGCCATCGCTCTAGGTGTAATACGCTTGGCATTGCCAAATCAAGTATTTACCGGCCTCTTGTAAGACAACATTTGAAGAGATGTTTACCATCGGCTTTTGGGAGTACCATTCGGAGGTTTTCATAAGCAGGCCCACACACCTACTTCAATTATTTGCCTGTGAACAACTAGTGTACTCCACACACTATCGACTTCCACCACCACATGAACCTCAGCCCATAGATTGGGAAAAATTGGAAGTTGATCTTGCAAGAGGTATTCGCATCACAGAGCACACCCTCACTCATGACCTCCTACAAAACTATATCCGAAAGACCCCACAACAAGGTTCTGTCGAGGATGACAGACTCGAGAGGGAGGGGGTTGTTGGTAGTAGCCAAAGGCATAGAAACTGCATTAGTCTTTGAAAAAGAAGAGAGGTCCGCTCACCTTTGAGACTATTCTTCCATGATTGAGTCCTTCTCGATCATAGAGCTTTTGACACATACAACATCTTCTTTGCTAAGATTGGGCCTAGAGGAACTAAGAGAATGTGTGCTATTTGGATTTGTGATCATGTAATTCTCTAATTCTAATCTAATGCATTGTTCATGTACCCAAACTTGAAGAAGCTGACTTCTTAGGTTTAAGTTGACTGCATGGTCATAGATCCAATCTCGATCCAAGACAAGTGGTTCTGTAAGGTCCTCATCTTGACACACTAGCATTTTGACTATCATTGGGACATCTTGAAGGTAGATGGGAAGCTCCACCTCGCCCAAACAAGGGGTTTCCACACCTCCCAACCCTATGAGATAGGCTTCTATAGGATTGATGTTCAATTGTAGGTCTTAGCACTATGAAAGTCTAACTACACTAGTTGTTGCACTTGAATCAATCAATGCTCTCACAGTCCTTACACTCTTTCCTTGTCCTACCTCTATGGTCACAAAGGGGCATCGATCAATTATTCGAGAAGCAATTGCACCTGATGTTTGAAACATGGCCATGTGATATCTTGGGGCTTTGGGATTGACATCTGGTCCTAGTCACCTTAACTTATTTTGCCTAATGCACTCTCTAGCCTCTGCATGTGCTTCTTCTCTAATCCTTAATTCTTCTTCTTTTCACTTCCTAGCAGTGTTGGGTCTCGTTAGCATATCCTTTGTAAGAGGTTCTTGATATAGCTTGACTTGACATCCACTAATATAGCTTGGCAAGATGTCACCTTCTAGAGTGGCCCACTAATGGGTCCATATCCTCTTTTTTCCAATTTACGGGCATGTTGCTTTAGTGTATAAACCAACACTTGGTCTCCCTCTTTCAATCCTTTATCCTTGATGTGTGCACCAAAGTATGCCTTTTGTCTTCTCTTTGCAGCATAGATGCCTGCTATCACTCGTAGCCTCGTCTCACCTAAGCATTCTTGATCAAAGTTCCTAGAGGACAAATCATGTCCATTCAACTCATGCTCTTGTGCTACTTTTAAAGCTGGGATTAGGAAGTCCAATGGTAGCACAACATTCTGTGTGAAGACCATCTAAAATGGGGTGGTATTGAGGACTATTTTGTAGGCAACTCGGTAAGCCCAAACAACATGATGGAGTTGTTTATCCCAATCTGAGCATTTATTATTTGCCAATTTTTTCAATACATTACATAGGATCCTATTTGTGCTCTCGGCTTGTCCGTTAGCCTATGGATGATAGGGGGCAGACTTCTTATGTATCACCATGAATTCTTTGAGAAGGTTTTCAATGACTTCGTTTAAGAACTGTGTACCTCTATCACTTACTAGCTCTATTGGTTACGCATATCAAGTGAACACATTCTCAAATAAGAACTTAGCCATCGTTTGAGCATCATTCTTTGTTGTGGCTTTGACTTCTACCCACTTTGTAAGGTAATATGTGGCTACAATAATGTACTCTCAATGGGAGTTTCTAGCTAGGGGGTGAGTAGGACCTACAAAGTCTATACCCCACTTCGAGAATGTGCGTCCTTCCATCATTGGACTCAAAGGCATCTTGTCTTTTTTGATTGGATATTGTGCACGTTGGCATGTGTCACATTTCTTCACATAAGTATGTGCATCCATATGAAGAGTGGGCCACCAAAGTCTTGAGAATAGAATGGTCTTGATTACTCGGTTAGGCCCAAAGTGTCCACTTGCAATACCATTGTGTGCAGTTTCTAAGATTTTCAAATAATTTGATTCGTGAATGCACAGTCTTAAGTAACCAACTTTGCCTCTTTGGTATAGGTTGTCTCTTACTAAGGTGTAGTCTTGAGCCTCTTGCTCCATGCTTCGTTTGCTTGCTAGACTAAACTCGTTGGGCAGTGTTCTTGATTTCATAAAGTCTACCAATGGAGCACTCCATTCTAGAATTAATGACACTTGATAAAGGGTAGCATGCTCCAATGGGGGTCTCTTCTAACACATTGGACAATTCTTAATCCATTCATGTATTTCTTTATCCATGCTAGGCCAATACACTCCTAAACATTTCAGATTTTGCAATGTTCATTGTTTAGGATGGTGATTTCCTAGCAATCCTTCATGGGCTTGTTGAAACCAACTACTGTGTTCTCCTTGACACAAAAAGCTAATACACCCTCTCTATCTTGTTTGTACATAATTCTTGCCAATATTTGATATTTTTGTGATCTTACAAATTCATCTTTCTTTGTTTTCATGTTCTTATTTGCAGGTCCAAAGGTTAGGACTAGTACCAACTTATTTGCCCATTTAGGAACAACTTCTAAATTGAACAGATAAGCGTCTGGCAGTTCATCAGAAACTCCTTGTGGTGACTCTCCTAAAGTGATGCAAGAAAGGTGATTCGCCTTGAGGTGGTTCCTACCTTTCCTAACAACAACTTCAAAGTCATATTCCATTAGTAATAGGAACCACCTTACTAAGCGTCCAATATTGCAAGCTTTATTGACCAAATATAATAAAGCTTGATTATCAATGAAAAACTTGAACTTGTTGGCCAATAGGTAGTGTCTAAACTTCTTCACGGCATCTACCATGCCTAAGCCTTCTTTTTCAGTTGCTGTATAGTTTTGTTAAGCCACATTGAGCTATCTATTGGGGTATGCTATAGGTAAATCTAGATTTCCTTCACCCATGGGTTGTGCTAGCACACATCCTATTGCATGATTGGATGCATCCACATGGACATGGAATGGTCTATTCCAATCAAGAGTGGCCAGTATTGGTGTTGTGCACAAACATATCTTCAGATCATTGAAGGAATTTTTGTATTCACCGTTACACTCAAAATTTGTCAACATAGCATAAAGAGGTTTGGCTATGATCGCATACATGTGGATAAACCTATGGTAATAACCACAATGCCCATAAAAGCTTGTACCTCTTTAACATTCCTTGGCCTTGGCAACTCCGCTATGGCTCCTTGTCCTCATCTGTTGATATTCCATTATTACAAACAATATGACCTAAGATTTTACCTTGACATACCATGAACACACACTTCTTTGGGTTCAGACAAACTCGATATTCTCTACACTTGTTGAAGTTCTGTCTGAGCTCAGCATATCTTCTTTCTTGGGAATGAGCACATAAATCGTCCACATATAATTCTAAGCTCTTTTGCAAGAACTCTTTGAAGGCATGACACATGAGCCTTTGGAATGTGGCAGGTGCATTGGTGAGCCCAAATGGCATCACACGAAATGCAAAGATTCCCCACTCCGTGGTGAAGGCCATTTTGTGTTGATCTTCAGGGGCAATGGCTACTTGGTTGTAACCTAAAAATCCATCAAGGAAGCTATAAAGTTCCTTGCTTGCAACACGCTCCAATAAATGTTCTGTGATTGGAAGCAGATAGCTATCTCTAATCATAGTGTCATTAACCTTTTTAAGGTTAATACACACTTGTAAATTTCTGTTCTTCTTGGGCACCACTACGATGGGGGACACCCATTTAGTATGCTCAATCTCATAGATAAATTCAGCTTCATCAGCGTATCAATTTCTTCTTTTATTTTAGTAGCATAAGTGTCATTATATGTGTAGGCCTTTTGTTTGGTGGGCTTGGCATCAGCTATCATGGGGATCGTATGAGAGCATATTTCCGGATCTACTCCCTTCACATCTCTATAGGTCCACACAAACGTATCCCTATATTCCCTTAATAAAGCTACAAGCTCTATTTCTTCTTCTACACTTAGGTCTTCTCCTATGTACATACATCACTCTTTGTTCCCTTCAATGGTTACAACTTTTTTTTTATCTTTTCTTTATTATCATATGCTTCTCCTATGATGGCCTCTCTCTTAGGCATTCGTACCAAAATTTTTTGGTCTTCAACTTCATATTTCTTGAAATTTTCTCGACTTCAAACAATGATTCCTCCTCTTCTTGTTTCATTGCTTTTCTTTTCTTTTTCTTTTGACCACCTTCACTTCCATCCTTTGAATTTATAGTTTTGATGCTTGTGAGAGGTTCTTCTTCTTTTTGGGTAAAAACTCCTATGTCTTCTAGATAGTGCTCCTCTGAATTAAAGCAAATATCCGTCATAATGGATTCTAGATCATCGTCATCCTCTTCTTCTTCTATGACATCACTAGGGTCACACTCTTCTAGCAAGGGCTCACAAATGAACACAGAGATATCATAACCTTCCTCATCACAATGAGGTGTCCACTGTTCTTCATTGATAGCAATGTCCATGGTGGCTAAGATTTCTGCCCAACCATGAGGCTCAAATTCTTCATCTGGAAAGATCATTGGTGTGTAGGCTGGGTCTCTAACCAGTATGTCTCAAGGAACTTCTTCTCTCTCTTCCTCTGCAACCTTGCACATCCACAAATGAGTGTCTTCATGTATCCAAGATGAATCAAACAAACTTTCAAAATGCACAGAGATTGAATCTTCTTGCACCTTGTGGATAGGATTCCACTATAGGGGTGGTACATCTCTGAAGGTGTAATCCTCAAATTGACCTTGGTTGTGACCCTTAAGTGCTTCAAGTACAAGGAGTTGGTTCCTAGGATCTTGTACAATTTGTAGATGCCATAGGAAGGGTCTTCCTAGGATCATTTCATAGATGCTATTTTTGCCAAAGTCACATATAACAAAGGTGTGTTCAAACTCTACCACACAAGTGGTTAGAGTTATCCCTTCTAGCAATCCTAAAGGTCTTTTGACATGGATGTCAACCATTTGAAGCTTCACTCTAGTTGGTCTTAATGCAGGTTTGCCCCATTGCTTCCATAAGGAGGTGGTTGCAATCACAACACCAGCCCCTGAATCTAAGATAGCTTTGGTTGTGTAACCTTGGTAGGTGATTGGAAGATATGTATTACCTTCTTCACCTTCACTCATGTCTCCTATCTTTTCTAGAGGTATCTCAGGGAAATTTTGCTTAGAGCCTACTTTGGAAACATTTGAACCAAGTTCTCAACCTTGATTTGCCACATGATTCCATAGCTCTAGTTTTACTTTGAGCAACTCTTCTAAGGTGAGATGGCATTGAACCTTTTGATATGGAGAGATTCACATTCTCGTGGGCCTGTGAATTAAGGCAACTCTTGTAAAGAATTAGATTCAACATCTAATCTTTCATCTTCTTGTTGCTCTATTTGGTCTCCGTAAATAGATGGAATGTCTTGGGGAAATTCATCATGAAGATCATCAATTTCAAGAATAGGAGGGGGATTACCCTTCTCCTTGACCCATTTCTCTTCTTGTATTTCTCGCAAGAACTCTTGAGAGTACTCTTGAAGTGAAAGAGGTGTTCCATCATCGGTGGAATCAAGAACATAAGCTTTCATCGAAGGTGTGCTTTCTCTTTCAACAACTAGTTGAGCTTGTGGAGGTAAAGAAACTTGCAACTTGTTTACCAACTACTCTAATATTCCTAGTAAGCCCTGGAAATGCAAACCCGATTTGATATAATTTTTTTGATTGAACAATTGATTTGTTTCGAGCATAGCCTAAGCTAGTTCTACCATTTTCATGCACATTTTTGTCCGTTCAATCTCTAAATCTATTTTAGGGTAACTCTTGTCTAGGTTTGCAGTTGTAGGCCCTTCTTAAAGTTGAGCCTAGTAGGCCTTGAACATCATGTCCAAGCCTTCTGGGATTGGATCTGCAAGAACAAACCTTGGTTGTGGTCTATTTACAATGACTCGTGGGGTGGGATGAAGTGGTGTGGATGGAGTTTCGGCATGCGAGGGGTTTTGAGATGCAATGTCTTCTATTTTTGTCTTTGCATCTTTTAGGCTTTCTTCTAGTTTGGATAAATTTTTAGTCCACTTACGATTGGCCTTCTCTCTCGTATCCTTCCATGTTCTTGTTTTCCTCTTACTAGGCTCTCCCGATTCACTCGACTCTAATTGTTCTCTTGGTTTGGCCTATTGTAAGGCTTGTGCCCTAGTAACTGCCTGTATAGGAGCCACATTACTACTAGTTGAACTCGAATCCACCACTAAGCCTACCACATTAATGGGTGTAACCTTGGGCACACTAGAGGGATTCTTGGGACAATCTCTCAAAAGATGTTCCTTGCCACACTCCAGACAAAAGCCTTGTATCGTGATGTTTTGTCCTTGTCCTAGAGTCGATGAACGGGGACATTCACGAATGAAATGGTCACTATGGCATCTGAAACATGATCCTCTAGGGGCTTGTGGTTTCATTTGTCTCGATTGGGGCCTCGGTTTAGGATTCGTGTACATGACATTGGAGTATTCTAGCCCCAATTTCATTCTATAGATAGTGCCTCGTATTGGTACGGATAAATCTCACTATGCTCAAGTGACTATGTGTAATAAACTTGTGGACTATCTTCATGGGAATAGTTAGAGCTTTGAGCATGAGGGTCATTTTCTGAAACCAAAGGGGTCATCGACACCAATGCACTATTAGGGTTCTCCTCTACCACTGCATAACTAGGATCACATTGGCAGGAGGTGGCAGTTGATTTCCTAGGGACGGCTGTGACCTATATGGTGCATGATATTGTTGTTGGTATTGAGGCTGATATTTTTGTTGTGGCCTACCCTATTGGTATTGATTATGATACCTACCCTATTGGTAAGTTTGCTGATAAGTTCATCCCACATCCTACCTATTATAGGGACAATCTTGAGCTATATGGTTCGTGTATTTTCTCTCAATAGTGCAATATGGAGCATTCATTTCTCTCATGTTCTGGTTTTGCATTGGGCATACGTTGGCCATGTGGTCGCCTTCGCAAGTATAATATAACATCGCGTCAATGAGGTGACCCTTGATGTTTGTCTATTTTGAACTCCTAGCTTTCTTGCGACTTGCTCAACTATCTCATCTATCTTAGTAGAGGGTCTGGAAGAATGACTAGTAGAACTGTCAGAATCCTTATAGAGTTTGGACAATTCTAATCCCTCACCCAAATTATTTTCTATGTCAATGCACATCCACACACTATTCTATGGATCTAGGCTCTTTCAAGTACATATATGATCTTAACTTGGTGCTCAGTAATCAAGGCCACTTGTTTGGCCAGTGTGGTAGTCTGGAATAGGGCATCTTTCTAAGTACTATCCAAAGTGTCTGCCTGCAAGTCGCACTATTTCTTGGGGTGTCTGCTTGAAGCTATGGATCAAGGATGATGTGTTATGCATTATGCCACTCTTGGAAAATTCTACAATAAATTCTTCTAGTAGTTGACCTATATCTCGGTAGTTGCGACTATTCAAGGGTTCAAACCAAGCTAAGGCAGTACCCTTGAGAGTCAAACCAAATGCCTTGAACTGTGTGAACAAGTCCTCGACCTGTTTGGCTCTTAACACCTGTTTGAACTCGGCCACATGATCATAAGGATCTCCTGAACCATCAAAGTAGTTTTTCATTGCCTTGACCACTTGAGAGGGACTAAGGGTTCTTGGGTACTCACGGGGTCTAGGCAATGGAAAATCATGTTCATCTCTTTGATGCCTATGTGCTCAATGTCTCTCTCTTTCCGGTCTTTCACCTTCAAGTCGTGGTCTCTCTCTTCCCACGGTGTGTGCAAAACTTACCTCAGGTCTCTCGCTCGTTCTTTCCCTTTGGATTCCATGAGCATGGGATGATCCTACTCCTTGGAGGCCATGTGAAACATTAGATCTTGATGGAGGGAAAATCAATTCACCTTGCCAAGTGTATGCAGGCTTGCCATGCTCTGTTACGAAGAACATTCTCTCTGGTTTTTTATCTAGGTAGACAACTTTGCCTGGTATCTCAGGATCTTTGAACTCATAGATGATGACTCCGCCTGTTTTTCTAGGTTGATCTGGCTAGAATCTCCAAAAGGCTTCTTCTGTTTCTCTATTCAAGAATAGTTCTATGCTTTTGCTATCTTGAGGGATCCAATCTAGAGTGATCACTCTAGTCAAGGTTGCCTTAGCTCTTGGATTTTTGGGTTCTCGTCCGAGGTCTCCTATCTCATTCTCAGGAATGATGTTTCCAAACTCATATGTCATGTCTGGTAAGCTGGTGACCAAATACATGGTTCCTTGCTTATCAATGTACAAACCCTCTTCGAACTTGACCACTAGGTGTTCGAGTCCAAAGGGTTGATCAAGATTTTTGACTTGGACAACTGATTGCCTCATACCATCTTCATAGATGTGTGCACCTAATTGGTTGGTTCTGATATATTCCAATTGTATTTTATAGGGACCTTTTGGTGTTTGTAAATAGGCAATGCTTGAACTACCTACATGTATCTCCATGCTAAAAGACATTTTTGAGTCACTTGTTCTAGAACTTAGCATGCAGGGATAACCAATAGGTTATTGTGCCCACAACCTAACTGTATGGTTGACACTAGCCTTAGATGATCTAATGCTTTTTCTATCCTTGCCTAGGTGTCTACCAGATCTTAGGTTCATAAACCTTGTCTAGTAGTCCTAATTTTTCCCCTTTGTATTGCTCAAAATCCTTTGGAAACCCTTGGCTTCCTAATCCCACCTAAGGGGTCAACTTCATGATATTAGTCCTAACGATACGATACCAACCTTCGTGATACTCGATACTTGGGGAGTGACGATACACGATACTGGACTTGTAATACGATACTTGGATAAGTCATAATACACAATACTTATGAATTATCGTGGTACTCAATCTGACGATACATGATACTTGTGTAGTATCGCAATACATGGGGAGAGGATACACGATACTCGATAAGTATTGCGATACACAGGAGTTCTAGTATCGTGATACCTGAACTCAACCGGATATGATACTTAGAGTTTTTGAAGTCCAAATTCAAAAATTTTTGTGGATATGTGTACCTTATGTCCTCCTTGTCACTCCCATGTGCTTGTATATCCAAAGTCACTCTCGAAGCCCGTGATACTCCATTCATGATACTTGACACAGGTCGTGTCACATTCTGTGGATGTTGGTCAGATTTTTGATGTTTTGAGAGCACAAAGCTCCTCTTATGGATGAGAAACAAGATGTAAATGTGGTGAATATGCAATAAAAATGAAAGCTTGCTGCCAAGATGAAGACGGGAGAGGACGGTGATGATGATGATGATGAAGGTGGAGAAAAAAATCAGAAATTGAACAAAAAATGATTGTTTTTTAACCTTCCTTCCAACGTCACTACTCTACATCTTACCGTCACAACACTCGTCCTCAAAGTTCTCTCCTCGGCAACGATGCCAAATTTGGTTTCACTCTAGCACAATGGCAACTACCAACATGAGGAGATCCACTTTATACATGTTAATCGCGGAGACGTGGGGACTGCTATGAAGATCGTGAGCAAGTGAAGGCACAAGTGCATGAGTGAGAAGCACACAAGCATGCACACACACACACACACACACACACAAGGTAAGAGCAAAGATTGGAACAATGGAAGGTCTTCGATTACAAAAGAAATCTCTTACAAAAGCTTCAATCTCTAACTAACCAACCTAAAAAATGAGCTCTCCAGGTCTTTTTATAGTTTTTTGAGTAGTTTTGGCCCTATCTAGACCTAGTGTCTGGCATAGTTAAAAATTAGGTTCCAGGGCTTATTTGAGGGCTCAAACGGAGTCTAAAAATTATGAAAATTGGTAGGTAGCTACTTCTAATACTCCTCAAGCTCGAGCACTCCTTGACTTCAACAAAATGGAGTTGCAAAAGTGTGAAATGGTATTTACAATGTTTTTAGTGATAGAAATCACTATTTTATAGGGATTTCTTTTGAAAATTTGACATGTGCTTCTTGGAGCTCCCTACATGCTCCCTCTTCTTATGTGTCCACTTCTTTGATGTGCTTCCATGCTTGTGCTTGTCCTTGAGTTCCAACAACAAGGGAAACACTTGTCTCTCTATTCTCTTCAATGCATATATGAATAAAACTATTTCAAATATAGGTGGAGGAGCAGAAATTGCCACCAAGGAGATTTGGGTGAAATGGAGCAAACATGCTTTAAGACCAACTAGAATGAACTTGCAATTGGCAGATGGTCATGTAGAAAGCTGACTAGGTATACTTGAAAATGTCACTTTGAAAACTTGTGGTATGAAATTTGAACATTCTTTGGCTATATGTCAATTTGGCAAAGTGGGAAACTATGAGATGATCTTGGGAAGACCCTTCATGCATTAGTTGAAGGTGGTGCAAGATTGAAGAAGGGATTCTTTGTATCTCCAACACCAAGGACTACAACCAAAATAGATCTCCATAAATTCTTGTATAAGATGTTTCCCCTCTCTATGGAATCCAATCCATAAAGAAGAAGATAATATTTCTATCCATCGTGTGAGATTGAGTGATCAACCTTGGATGCATGAGGATACACTTCTATTGAACAACATGGCAGCCAAGAGAGAGGAAAGAGGCTTCAAAGTTTGATACCAATGCCTAGAGAGGATCCGGCCTACATGCCTCAACTATTTCTCGACAAAGCCTTTGAACCACATGGGTGGATGGAAATACAAGCCACATTAGATTTGTATGTGAATCAACAAGCCACCACATTGATGGAGTGTGTAGACAAATGTGGATATGTCTTTAGTTGATTCATGATGATGATTTGGGAAGAAGAGTGAGATGAAAAGAATGCTTATAAGGATTGTGAGAGCGAAACGATCATAATGGAACCAAAGTTTGAATCAAACGAGTCTTATCCAGAAGATGTAGCCTTTATCCCCACATTTAGGAGTTCATGTTGAACCGATCTGTGGGTCTTGAACCTTGGATCTCGATCTAGAAACTCAAATTATTATTACACCACACACTCTTGACTCTTGCTGCCTATTTTGGCAATGAAAAAAAACTTAAGTGGCTTCTCCATCTGTGTGAATGGACAAGTGATTGGGCATTGAAGGGAATATTCCACCACTCCTATGTGAAACCAACCTTAGGGCTAATTCACACTAGGAGGAGCCTCTTGCTCTCGCAAGCTGCCATCCATTGAAATATTGACATGTGGAGGTTCCCATTCATATAGCATGGAGTCCCAAATTCTTTGATCTGCCACATCACGAAACAATCCACTTCTGAAATGTTCCTAACCCTCCCCCTCTACCCAAAAGCATTTTGTGCTACCACACAAGATTTTTAGTTTAACTTTCTCAATCGAGTTCGACAATGTGTGAAGGCCCATCCAGAGGAATCTTCAACCTTCTTGCTATTCTGCCTCGAAGAACATATTTTCAAGTTCTAATTCTGGAGCCCCTATCTAAAACTGCACTTCGAGGACTATGTGACTTTTAATCAAGCTTCTATTTATTGAGTTTTGAAGTACCCTTGTCCGAAACAAAGGCGTCACAGGAAATAAAAGGCTTTAGCACAATGTCTTAAAAAAAAAGTGCTTCAGCAAAACTTGTGACACACACTCCACGTCTCATAGGGGAATTGGTTTGGCTCTGGCCTCTTGAGGCGGAGGTTCAGGTTTCAAACCCTCAACTAGACATATAATGGCTTATGCCAATTAAACCCATTGTAACCAAGTTGTCACATTGTCTAACCCCTGGTTTGTGGGACACAAAGAATCCAATGAATACTATGCACATTCACTTGTATAGTTGCAGTTTCAAAGTTAAAACTCGAGGAGTAAGCTTCTGCTCAACCTCCATTAAAAAAAAAAACTTGTGACACACTCAAAGATACAAAAGTAAAGTGTGTCAAAAATACAAAAGTAAAGTGTGTCAAAAAGAAAATTATTCATAGATTTTGACCTCATTGTTTGGCTCCTTGGCCGATTAGTAGTTGTGGCACTATTTGAAAAACGGGGAACATCAGTGGAATTGGGCTCCATGAAAACGTTGAGCATTCAAAAATTGACGAGCCGTTAGAAGAAGCATATCACTACTCACTCACTGCTCTCTCGCTCGATCCCATCGCGTTCAAACTCTCGCGAACGTGGCGGCAACCATCGCAGACCCCCAATGCTCCGGCACGACACTTGCACACGCTAGGAGACTTTCGAAGTGACCATAGCCGAAGAAGGCTTACACTCACGTCGTCACAACTTGGTTTCTAGAGCTGGAATCTTGGGTTTCCTCTTACCGCTCATCCTCCTTCTTGGCCTTTGCAGCTACACCAGGACCCTGCTAGGGTTCTTGCCCTGAAATTACCAGTTATTTTGATAGGAATGAGCTCTACAACATCTGTCTTCCATTGAAGAAGACTATATTTGTTGTTATAACCTGCAGCACCTTGCGATGGAGGGTAATGGAAATACGGATGTTTCTTCACCTGACAGCTCCGATGGAAGCCAGTGCGATGCACCTCAAGCTGTAAAGGTTGCCGTTCACATTAGGCCTCTCATCGGTGCTGAGCTCTTCCAGGGATGTAAAGATTGCGTCTCCGTCGTACCAGGAGAACCGCAGGTGCGTGTATAATCCAATTTAAGACAGTTTTCACATATGCTGTTTAGAACCTGCGATCGATCGTGGTTAGAATCTCAGACAAGCATCCTCATTGCGCGATTACCCGAAAACACATGTCACGTGTACGCACGAAATTTAGTACACGCTTACTCGATTGTCGACCTGATTTCATATCCTTGTGCTTTTTCTTTCTGCTGAGGGTAGTAGATTTCTACAGTCCTCCTCCAACAGTATCCTCAATTCTTACACGCTGACGATGTATTCATTTTAATTATTTCAATCTATCCTGCTGAGAATCTTAAATGAGATCTTTGTACAGGTTCAAATAGGAAGCCATAGCTTTACATTTGACCACGTCTACGGGAGCACTGGCTCACCAGCAACTGCAATTTTTGAGGAGTGTGTACATCCGCTTGTAGATGGCTTGTTTCAAGGTTATAACGCAACTGTCCTTGCGTATGGACAGGTTTGAAGCTGTACACAGTTCATATACCATTTTCCTAATATTGCATTTATTGATATTTGATTTGCTGAGTGCAGACGGGATCAGGGAAGACATATACAATGGGTACAGGTTATACGGTTGGGGGAAGTACAGAAGGGGTTATTCCAAAGGTGATGCGGGTGATATTTGATAAAATAACAGCCTTAAAAGACAAAGCGGAATTTCAGATAAGAGTCTCCTTCATAGAGGTAATCATAGCATCCGCACATTTCTACATTGGTAAGCGAACATTTATGGTGGAATGGGTGAACTTGCGTCTGCAAAATGTGTTGTTATTCAAGATGTTTAAAGCAACTTCTGAGTTTTCCATGTTTCAACTCCAACCACAACACCAGATGGAAAACGTTGAGTTCTATTCCTGATTGTAAATAACAGATTCTCAAGGAAGAAGTACATGATTTGCTGGATCCAAATCCACCGATTGCAGTGAAATCAGATGTGCCCAATGCATTCGGATCAAAATCAGCTCCAGGAAAGCTTATCCAAATTCGTGAAAATACGAATGGTGAGATAACGTTGGCTGGAGTCACCGAGACAGCCGTTTCTAGTTTGGATGAAATGGCAGCTTGCTTAGAGCATGGGTCTCTCTGCCGTGCGACTGGCAGCACTAATATGAATACTCGTTCAAGGTTTACATAAAGTCACTTGCTTTTCGATGTTCTTGTCGCTTTTGCTATGTCTAATTCACAAGAATTGAAATCGCAGTCGATCGCATGCCATATTCACGATAAATCTTGAACAAAAACGTATAATCGATAACATGACAAAGGCAGAGAGCACTTGGGATGATACGGGAGATGAATTTCTTTGTGCTAAGCTCCATCTAGTGGACTTGGCGGGCTCAGAAAGAGCAAAAAGGACTGGAGCAGATGGAGTCCGATTCAAGGAAGGCATGTTGTTGATTCGGCCATTTGTGCTTGGTGTACAGAACTGTGCTTTGTCTACATTACTTTCTCTTCGAAATTTGAAGGTGAAGTTGTCGAAATGCAGGTGTGCATATCAACAAAGGTTTGTTAGCTCTGGGCAACGTAATAAGTGCCTTAGGTGACGAGAAAAAGCGAAAAGAGGGTGGACATGTGCCGTATCGTGACAGCAAACTCACTCGCCTTTTGCAAGTAAGGACTTTCCACAAGATTGCGTTTTAGCCGTAGTATCAGGGCCATAGTGGATTAAACTCTCGTCTTTGACAGGATTCTTTAGGAGGAAACAGTCGGACTGTCATGATTGGTAAGCTTAACTGTATCATTCATGATACTTCCTTGTTTCTCTCTTGCGTTTCTGTTTCGCTGGTCTTTCATCTGCAGGAGGATTATGAAGTACTGAAGGTATATTAATGTTTTTATGATGGCCTTAGCTTGCATTAGCCCTGCTGATTCAAACGCGGAGGAGACGCTTAACACATTGAAGTATGCAAATCGGGCTCGTAACATCCAAAACAAACCCATTGTAGGTTCAATGGTGCTATCTGAGCTTTCTGTATAGAGTCCAAAACGACGCGGATATATGGGGTGTAACTTCTGCTTGCAGGTCAATCGTGATCCCATGGCTGCAGAAATGCAGAGAATGCGACATCAAGTAGAGCTTTTGCAAGCTGAACTCATGTGCATTAAAGAGGGTGGGTCCTTCGAGGAAATGCAGGTAAACCACAACCCGAATCACTACACAGAGTATTCCATCGGCAGTTTATCTCACTTCATTTGCTTGTATCCAGATATTGAAGCAAAGGATTGCATGGCTTGAAACAAGTCTACTGGAAGTTCAGCAGGATCTCCGGATTGCGCGTGATAATTTGCATCTAGGGGCACAACGACTACTTGAGACTCAAGTAGGGTATCAATATTTTAAGCGAGTCATATCAATGGGTTATGCCAATGTTAAACTTTCATACCCTCGTACTTCTAGGTTGAAAGGGACAGGTTGCAACTGAAACTTGATATGATTCGAAATGGAAAGACTTGGGAAGAAGTGAAAGATGATTCAGAGATTGAGGTATTGCATTTGGTGATTAAGTAAGCCATATTCTCAAGTGACACATGCCAGTTATATATGTACTTTCAACATAGGCCGCCGGATTACTTCAGTCTTATGCTGAAAGAATAAAACTTTTGGAAGAAGAGATACAGCATTTACGTGAAAACAGTTCCTTTCCATCATTTGCCTTTGGACAACAAGGCTACCAAGACACAACTAGCTCAGGGCTGAATGCTCATAATTCGGTTCTCTCTGAAGGTGCGAAACCTAGGTCTTCTTCTTATCTTGCCAACTGGGAGCTAAGAATGGTTTTAATATATGGTTTTCATTCAGGGGATGGGGCTACCGAACTGGAAGACGAAACAATTGCCAAGGAGATAGAGCACACCCGCTTAAGAGACTCTTTGGACAGAGAGCTTGAGGACCTCAACAAGAAATTGGAGCAAAAGGAGGTACTTTTAGTGTATCCAGAAACTTATTGTCTGTAATTGTTCATGCATAATTGTTTCATATGACACATGACACCGCACAACAGGCAGAGATGAAAAATTTCCAAAGAGGTGATGGACAGATCCTGAAGCAATACTTCGAGAAGAAGATTGTAGAGCTGGAAGAAGAGAAAAAGATATTGCAGGTTTTCCTTATTCCACACCATATTGATGGATATCGATAGAACTCGATTTTCTGGTTCAAATCTTCTGTACTTGCTCTTGGGTGCAGAGTGAAAGGGATAAGTATTTGAATGAGTTGACAAGTCTTGCCAATGCCTCAGATGGCCAAAGTCAAAAACTGCAGGAAACATATATGCAGAAGGTCAAATCATTGGAGGCCCAGGTGTGTTCTATTCTGACTACGGTGACATCCAACAATATTGATCACTTGCGTCTTCCATAATAGATGATGTGTTGGTATGTGTACATTAGATATCGGAGCTTAAGAAGAAACAGGAGAATCAAGCACAGCTCTTGAAACAAAAGCAGCGTACTGAAGAGGCAGCTAAGCGTCTGCAAGAAGAGATACAGCGCATCAAGTCCCAAAAGGTCAGTGGCAGCATGTACACCTTGCTTTAACGAAATTTGCTTTTTGAAATATTACATGGATTGTAATGGGGGACAATGAACTTTTAGGTACAACTGCAGCATAAGATCAAGCAAGAATCTGAACAGTTCAGGTTATGGAAACAAATGAAAGAGAAGGAAGTTTTGCAGGTATTCTGGCTTGTTAAGTTCGATTGCCGCAGAGCTGAAGTGCTTCTAATGCAGAAGTTTCTACTTGATATGCATATGTTTGAATCCTATTAAACGAATCCGTTTCTGCAGTTGAAAAAGGAGGGACGAAGAAATGAGTACGAGATGCATAAGCTTCAAGTGCTGCATCAGCGCCAAAAGATGGTATGAATGTAAGCTACCGTTTACGCTTCGTAGAGTAAGTGCCTCACTGAGCAAGGGGTCTTTGATCCATTGCATCAGGTTCTGCAAAGGAAGACAGAGGAAGCGAACGCAGCCTCTCGTCGTTTGAAAGATCTTCTTGAAGCAAGAAAGCCTACTACGAAGGAAACTTCTTTGAACGGTAATTTTGCAGTTCTACCTATTACCTACTACTCATTACTCATCTAGCGATTTGTTTGGTTTAGATCTCTGTGTACTAATCCCTCACTGCCGGCATGTTGGGCAGGTGTGGCGGCGGTTAATGGATCAAGTGCACAGGTAGTTGAAATAGTGCATTTGATTTTTTTTTCAATACTCAACACACGCAATATTTAATTTGATCATTGTTCTTGTGGCAGAATGAGAAAAATATTCAGAAGTGGCTCGATCAGGAGTTGGAATTCTCTGTGCGCATCCACGAGGTTCGCAGCAGTTATGAAACACAGGCTGACATGTGAGTTGTTTTCCCTGAAGATTAAAGTTTGTGAACTCGTAAAACATCATCGTTAGTGTGATAAATTTTTATTGCGCAGACGAGCTGGATTGGCCAAAGAACTTGCCCAGCTCAAGCATGAGCAGGAAAATCAGACAACGCAATCCAAGTGAGGGATATATATATATAGAGTTTGATGCTGCACTTCTCTTTCCACTTCAACAATCAGCAGCTTTTTTTATTTTTCTTTGCAGCTTGACTGGTGGATCATCCATGTCCCCTGGTGCCAGACGAGCGAAAATTGTTCTACTTGAAAGCATGGTGAATGCTGCTTCGAGTGCCCTTGTTGCCATGGCCTCTCAGCTTTCTGAGGCGGAGGAACGTGAACGTACATGCAGTGGACGAGCTCGATGGCAGTTAGTGAGGAGCATGGGAGACGCAAAAAGTTATCTACAAGCCATTTTCAGCTTGGCTGTAGATGCGCGGTTGGACCTGCTTCTGCGCATGGAATTTTTGTTATGCAACAGACCATTGACGTGCCATACTCATTCTCTCTTCTAATTTTCAGGTGTAAAAATTGGGATAAGGATCTCGAAAACAAGGAATTGAGGGAAAAAATCTCAGAGCTTGAGGGCCTATTACGGCAGAGTGAAGCCCATAGGCAAGAGCGAGAAAGGCAACAGGTTATGAAGGAACAATGCATCGCAAAATTACTCGAGGGAGCTATGAAAGTATGAGAAATATACGCTCACAATGTTCTAATCTTCCTGAGTATATTGAAATTTACAATGTAGACCTGTGTCTGACAGGATTGTACAAATGATTCTTTGAAAAGCTGTCTTGAGGAAGCTTCTAATCATTTGATGAGGGTGGATGACGCTAGACCAAGGCAATTGGAATACCCAGATGAATGCACTGAAAAACTGGCTACTGGAAACTCTCACATTGAGCAGCAGCAGGCAAGTACAACCCACTATAGAGCATTCCAAGGAATTCTACCTTTTCCATTCATCATGCTATATTTTGTGTTTATATCCAGATTGCAGAGCCAGACACAATTGATCTCTCGTCAGAAAACGATGAATCTGATATGGACATTGATGAAATTGATGATGAAGACGATGAGGATGATGAGATCGAGGATGATGGTTCTGATGAAGATTGGTGTGTCGGTGAGAAGCGACTAGCCAAAGCTCGAAGTAAAAAGACAAAATCTCAAAAGAGCGTCATCCCAGACGAGCCATCAGTACAAGGAAAGACTTCAGAACTATGTTGCTCTTGTAGCAAGTATTCTGGCTGCAAGACAGGTAAATGTGCCTGCAAAGCTGGTGGAAATTACTGTGGCGCAGATTGTCAGTGCTCATCTAAGAAATGTGCGAATCGAGCACCGGGATCCCAAGACTATGATGATACTGAAGTGGTAGAAGCTATTGAAACCCTCGAGCTCAACAGAGATATAAAATTTGCACAGGAAGGGAAAGCTATGGAGAGTGAGAAAACAGGTCCAGTTCTTAAAAAGGAAGACATCCAGCGAGCAGAGAAAGTTCTGGCCAAGCATGGCGCTGCAGTTCTTGATAGTGTGTGGACAGATGAGCTGAAGGGTACTTTAAGCGCTGTTCCTAGAAGTCTCCATACAAACAGTAATCCTTCTGGTGATCAAAAAGACGCTGTGCGGAGGCCACTCGTAGACATCGGGAATAATGTGCAGGTGGGTTAATCTAACAAACTCTATCTTATGTATCGTATGTATTCCTTCAAAATAACTTAAATATGGAGAATGTTTCAGGCTGTAGACCCCGATGGTCAACAGAAGTCGAAACCGAGGAAGAGGTGGGGAAAGGCTCTGATACAGCTGGTGCCTGCCACAACACCACACAACTCCCTTGCCCAGGCAGGTGACCACCGTGACGAAGCTCATCAAACTGAGAATCTAGTCCAACCAGGATCCAGAAATACAGAGGTTCCTTCCGCCATCGATATGATTCACTCAACTACGTCAAACACTGAGGCAGATGAAATACAACAGCTCTATGGAGTTGGCCCTCCGAAGGAATTCAAACCATTCCGAAATCTCAAGAAAAAGTCAGTTCTGAGTCCACCATCTAGCCCACTAAGAGCTAGGAACAATCATGCTGTGGATGAAGCCAACCATATCAACAGGAGGCTTGCCAATGCTGGGACATCTGGCAGCCCGAGGGCTCCAGGTAAAGCCGTGTGTCAAGAGAAGGAGAACGTATAGTCCAACATTTTTGAATGTGTCTGTTGTGATCCGTCTGCAAGGGGACCTTCCAAGTTCCTATGATACATAAGCCTCTGATGTATCCACCTCCATATCCATTCATGGAGTCGGAGCTTCTCAAGCCTGTCGTGATCAGGTACATCTGCTACCACATTGGCGGTTCCCCGTCTTAACGTCATGATTCAAAGATCTCCTTTGAAGCTCATTACCAGGGCGCAGGAGCGCTTGCGTAACGAAGTGCATTCCCTAGAAGCTCAGCTGAGCTCAATTGTTGCATCTCCGTTGGCCCATTCTTCGAGGGTAATATATAGTCATTCTTTTCTTCATTGCAAAATGCTCCTTGTACTACAGACATACCTGCCTGATCTTGTGTTGTTCGGGGGTAGTCGCCTGATTGAGCTTAGCACCTCAGTGACTGATTGAGTATGGCGGTATTCGACAAAATTACATGCCATTATGAAGATGAGGCTCAAATCCTCACAATTCACTTGTAATGAGCGAAACATCTCTCTCAATCAAGTGTTTATTTTGTATCATTCAATTTTCCTTTCTTGGGGGTGGTTTGTAAAGTTTTAGGGCTGTAAAATTGTATACATATTCTTTACTTTAACATATCTCTTTGACTCTATCTACATTTCCTTATCTCAAAAGTTCGTGAATGTATGAAAAACTGAATGGGATTTTTAGTGCCCATAGGATGTACCCGAAGGTCAATTGGATCTTGACTCGAATAATCATTTTCTTTTTCTTTTTTGCAAAACATTTTTTGAATTATAAACAAGAAAAAAAGTACAAGAAAGTTAGGGATAGTTACAAAGAAGTTTGATAACTTTTTGGTTTTCTTTGTAGGGGATACAGATGTATTTCAGCTTGTTGTTTTCTACAATGAACACCATGTGGTGCTGAAGGGTGAGATTTCTTGAAGTTATGATATCTGTTTGGGTTGTTTGCTGAAGTTGACTTCACATCTTTCCTTCTAGATTCTAGAGAGCAGACGAGCATCCAATCACTTCCTCAAGCAAAACTTGCCTTGTCAACTTGATTTGGCAATAAAGGAGCTTGTTGAGGCATTGCCTCAAGTTGGAACATTTTTTAGGACATGAGAAAAAATGTTCCCTACCACGAGTGCATTGCTTGCCTAAGGGGGGCACCACAAATTTTACTGGCTTTGACATTGGTCCATATCCCCCTATGTAGAATTGTCACATTAACATTGCTTCCTTATTTTCAACAAGGGATAGCCTCAAGTTGGAACATTTTTTAGGACATGAGAAAAAATGTTTCCTACCACGAGTGCATTGCTTGCCTAAGGGGGGCACCACAAATTTTATTGGCTTTGACATTGGTCCATATCCCCCTATGTAGAATTGTCACATTAACATTGCTTCCTTATTTTCAACAAGGGATTGCCTCAAGTTGGAACATTTTTTAGGACATGAGAAAAATTGTTCCCTACCACGAGTGCATTGCTTGCCTAAGGGGGGCACCACAAATTTTACTGGCTTTGACATTGGTCCATATCCCCCTATGTAGAATTGTCACATTAACATTGCTTCCTTATTTTCAACAAGGGATTGCCTCAAGTTGTTGAACTTGAATTCCCTTATGATCCACTTTCAATTCACACACTTCTTACTATAAGAGAGTGATGAAAGTTTAAGTTTCTTTTGATTCTCGAGATATCTTCCATCTTGTTTCCAATTTGCCCCCTTGAATCCTCTAATTGGGGGGGGGGGGGGGGTTCTTGGCCCAATATGAGGTAGGATTTGGAGTTGTTTTAAGTGTTGATTCTATGTCTTAACATACACTAGTCTTCAAAGTCAACTTTGTGAATAAAATGAAGGTCCTCAAACTTGATCCAATTCTTTATATCTTGGTGCTAGAGGTGCTTCCACTTTTTAAAGCCTTTGTTGCAGAGAAAATAAAGCACTAAAGAGGAGTCGTTTTAGGTGTTGATTCTATGTCTTAGCATACACTAATCTTCAAAGTCAACTTTGTGAATCAAATCAAGGTCCTCAAACTTGATCCAATTCTTTATATCTTGGTGCTAGAGGTGCTTCCACTGTTTGAAGCCTTTTGTTACAGAGAAAATAGAGCACCAAAGAAGAGCCCCAAAATTTTCAAAATTATGGGCCCAATTTTTCTTCTTCAATTGCTTATGGAAATCTCTTGAAAGCCATGTAAATGCACTAGAGGAGTCCTTTAGATGCATAAATCCCAAGCAATGTATCATAATCCTTGTAAATAGTAGGAAATTAGTGTGTGAAAGGACCATTTTTTAGCGCACATGTATATAAGTCATTTGATGACACTTTGTAAAGACTTTTTTCCATTGTGAGTAAGAGAGCTCTGATTTTCGAATTCGCTTCTTCTTCCTCTTGCATCTCCTTGCTTGTGAGCTTGCATGTGTGTTTGTAGCTTGGAATGAGTGCATGGAAGTGTTGTCTACTAAATTCATAGCTTTTCTTAAGTGTGTGATGTGTGTGTGAGGCGTGAGGAGGTGTGTGTTGAAACTAGGTGAGTTGCATAGCTCTATTTTTGCCCATATCTTGAAGTAGAATTGTCAGAATCGGGACAAGACTAACACCATTGGATGCATCTCGTCGAGAGCTTTGAAATGAACCCACTATTTACCATATTCCAAGTTCGAAGCCGAGAGAAAAGTCCATTTTTGTGCTTATTGTTGTTTCATGTATCGCGACACCATGTACACTTGTGAAAGTGATGAATGTGCATGATGACACTCATTTGCATTTGACCAAAGCTATTTCACTTCCTTTACTATTGTGCAAGTACATGTCCTCATACACTCGGTTAGGTTTAAGATACTTCTCGGATTGATAATTAAAATGTGTGATCCCCACTATATGTACTTGTTGGTGATAGGGGTAGTCTCTTTCGCCACAAGTCCCTAAGTTCTTGCTTAGGTACACACGTTTTTTGGTGCCATTGTCGGGGAAGTACGAGTCCAACCGAGGTGCTCACATGATGGTAAAAGCTCTTAGAAGAAGATACGAGTTGTGAAGAGGTGAATGCTTTGCTTTGGTAAGTCAAACCCTTTTGCACTTATTACTTCGCACTTGGAAAGTGTGTGTGGTAAATTAGTAGACTTAGGAGAGAGAGTGATTAGGAGTAGAGAGTAGGAAGAGGAGAGGAGACTAGTTTAGGTAGGCAAATTTCCCAAAATCCCAAAAATATTTCTTTTCTTTCTGTACCTACCATTCTTGGGTGAGCCTAGGGTATAAAAGGTCATTTGCAAAAATCCGTTGTTTAGGCAAGTATCATAGAGAGCAGATGACCTGTATCATGGCCGCCCGATCGTGCGCACTTGTGACTTTAGAGGGAAGCTAAGCAAAGAGAGAAGTAAGAGAGCATATCAGTGAGGTGAGAATACCTAGAATCTACTAAAAAGCTCAAGTTAAAAACTCTGAAAACATGACAGCAGACGCGATCGGTATCATAGGGCAAGTATCGTGGAATAGAGAGAGTTTTTGTTTTCCACAGGCAGATACGGGGAAAGAGGAGAGCACAAGGATCACATAGGTGTAAAAATTTTCAAAAAATCCTTTAATTTGAGTAAGTTAAGCCCAAGTATCACGACTGATTGAGTTCAAGTATCGTGATACTTGAATTCCCTTGTATCGTGATACTTGAATTCCCTTGTATCGTGATACCTGGCAGGTATCGTGTATCGCCGATACCTCTTACTCCCCGTGTATCGTGATACCTTGGTATCATGTGTCGCCGGGTTAAGTATCATGACACTCATGTATCGTGTATCGCAGTCCTCATGTGTCATGTATCGTCGACACTCAGGTATCGTGTATCGCGAGTCCTCTTGTGTCGTGTATCACCGATACTTCAGTATCATGTGTCACCGGTACTTTGGTATCGTGTAATGCTGATTCCTGTGTATCATGTATCGTGACTGACTCGTATCGCAATACTAAGGTATCTTGTATCGTGTTGGTAGTGTATCACAATACATACGTGTCGTGTATCATGACCTTGTGTATCGTGTATTGTTTCGATTCTGGTATCGTGTATCGTGTTGGTGGTGTATCACGACACATAGATATCGTGGGTTTCTTGAGTATCGTGTACCGTCCCAATCCAGTATCATGACCCGAGAAGTATCGTGTATCGCCAAAGGTCAAATATCGTGTGTCGTGGACATTCCAGGAAAGGAGAGCTCAAGCTAGGCTAAGCCAATGCCGAGGATAACCATAAGCTTGAGTGGCCTACAAAAATTGACTGAGGTATTTAGTGAATGAACCTTCACTTAGGACGTGTACCAGGAAGCCGACGTAGTGTCATATCTTCAACCGGGTGTAAACTTGCCTAGTGCCAACATAGTATTCTAACACTTCTAGTGAATTAGACGAAGAAGATAGGATGGCTTCAGAAGACATGCATAGTTCAGTTCCTTTGACAGGATTCATGTCCGTCATTGAGGAGAATATAGAACCTCGTTGGAGTATGTGGACACTAATCAGCATGACATACCAATTTATATTGACGGACTAAATAGAATCGTTGCAGGAATGAAGAAAGCAAATGAATCGGAGATAGTCCCTCAACCTGCAGTGAAGTATAAGGGAGGATTCTATATGGACAAAAGAGGAATGATTTACGCAATGACCGATTGTTCGGAGACCATAAGTGAACCACGGGAAAGGGAGAATGTGGACCATATTAGTGGGGAAGGAACTGAAGGACATGTTTCTACACCCCGAGGCAAGTCTAAAGTAACTAGAGCTTGGAGAGGTGACAAAATCCCTCAGGATGATGTGTTGATTGATGTGTACATGGTAGCTAGGATGGTGCAATTGCTACAAGCTCCTACATCCTTGTGGGGAGAAAGTAGTAACCCTGTCACCATCTATGAGCTACGAGACCCGGAGGATCTTTCTAGAATCACTTATATGGATACGAGTATGAGGACTTATCGGCCCATCTCAGATCTCGAAAGAGCCCGATTAAAGTATCAAGATATTCTCGTGTTTCACTCGAGAGACCAAGGAACTACCCCCAAAACCCTCATGTAACATACCAAAGTTCTACTCGTCAGAACTCGGGGTAGGACCAACAACAAAATATCCCTACAAGGACCAATGTTTAGTTCTCCACACCAGGAGCAAATCCTAACTATCAACCCCCAACCAATGGAGAGCCTAGGAATAGAAATCAAGTGCCTGTAAGACACCCTTAGGTAGGGGAATTGGAGTGCAAGTAAGATATCCAACAGTTCTTGTTATGCCCTGACCACCCAAACCAGGAAGAAGATTACGACCAATTCAAGTGGCCAAGTGTATGAGAAGCCATTATGATGGGTCCGGTGAACCTTACAATCACATAGCTGAATTCAAGCAAGTGATTCATGCAGAACAAGTGGAAGTTTTTATGATCCAATATGAGTCATTCAGGTTGACACTTACGGACACCGCCTTGGCTTGGTTCCAACCTCTTGAGCCCAATCAATTCCAAAATATAGAATAAGTATTTCAGGAAATGATTGAAGAATTCACTAAGACGGGCATTAAGAATAATTCTTCATCATTAATCCATAGTTTCAAACAGTCCCCTACGGAGTCAATATGATTGGCGGCTCGGAGATTTAAGCAATATGTAGATAGATGCCCCACAGAAGAGAGCCCCACCCAACAGAAAATGATTTCATTATTTTTGGAAGGACTAGTCAATGGATTCCTGAGAGCACTAGTCTATGTAAAGAGATTCCAAACCTTGAGTGAATGCTTGAAGGAATGCATAGATTTGGAAGATAATTTGTCGGAAGACTTGAAAATTCCCCAAACTAAGAGTAAGAGTGAGAATAGTTCTAGCAGTATCGCTAGTACTAGCAATAACATGGAAGAAATTGTCGACTTAGTGGCTAAAAGGTTAGGAGTGCAAGGACAAAGGAACTGCCCTAACCCCCCACTACCAATGCCAATGTTAAGAACGTGTGTACACTGTGGAGGAGATCATCCCTCTCACGTATGCAATAGGGGAATCATTCCATCGAATCCCTACATACATAACCGTCCACCAATACAAAATCAAGCCCAGTATTGCAGTATTGAACAGAAATATACCAACCACAACACTGATAACTGCCCTTACAATAAACAACCTAGACCAATCCAACCACCACAATTCAAGCCATATGGATACCCAACTAGAGACCTAGGCAGGGAGTTTCCTAGGCACCCTCAGTACCAGAATACAACTCCAAATCAACGTCCTTATGAATACCCAGGATACAACCTACCACAGCCGCTCTTGGGACAACAACCACCCCATCCTGAGAACGTAGTCCTAGTGAAGTTGGCCCAAGCTGAAGAAAACACAGAGAGAGCCCTAGTATCAACTACTCCTTTGACTGGCATGGACAACTACAATCAATCTTATGACCAAACTTCGAGAGATTATTATTCATACGAAACGGATCCTATGCATTACGAGCAGATCTACGAGCAATATCCATATGGGCAAAATAACTATGATCAACCATATGGATATGAAGCTGAATATGCGACCCTAATATACACCAACCCTAGAGCCCAGACACCTTCTAGACCAATGATTAGACCTCCAGTCCCTCGAGGACCGTGTTACTGATGTGGAGGAGACCATTTCATTAGGGAATGCACTTTGACCTATCAACCACCTCACAAGGTTTGGGACGGATATTGTGGTGATTGCGGAAAAGAACATTTGTTTAGGGACTGTCCAAAAAACCCTAATAAGATGAACCAAACCACCCAAATGAACGTGGTAGAGGTAGTAGAACCTTCAGGAAGTGACAAAGAATATATGGTGCCCTTGAAGGCAATTACAAGAGCAAGAGCCAAAGAAGGACTAGAAGAGGTAAACTCCACTAGACACACAATCAACAAACCAAAAACTCCAGTACCTTATGCAGTGCCAGATTCAGAATAATCAAAAGAAAATTCAAAGGAAAAACAGACTCAAAGATGGAAAGCTCGACGAGAGAAACTAAGAAATAAGCGGACCCAACAAAGAGAGGAAAAGAAGAGCAAAGAGGAGTCACAACACATTAAAACTCCCACACCCAAAAAGGATTCTAGTGCTGGAGAAAAGGGGTAAAAAACAACCAGGATTAGTTCTAGCTAATCCCATTCCTGAAGACCTAGCCATGTGGATAAATGCCTATCAATCTAGGATTAAAAATGGAATCAATGTGGAACAACATGAAGTGAGTTACCCTAGAGGGGATTTGGAAAGAGAAAGGTTAGCAGTCTTTAAGAAATTGATAGAATTAGCCCAAAACACCCTGGGAAAACCTATACCAGACCTTCTAGGAACAAGGATACCTGAAAGAGGATTTCAAGAAAGATTGAGAGTTCATGACCCTCTAGAAGAAAGAAGGACTGTAGAGAAAGCAGAACACATAGCCACTGAAAACCCTCAAAGAAGTTCGATAATTCCTAAAGTAGAAGCTAACTAGCCAGAGGATTTATGGGCTAAAGTCCAAGAAGAGAGATGGAGAAAAATCGAGGGTATTAACCCGCCCTTCGAAGAGTTGGATGCAGACAAAAACCCAAGAATGATGAACAATGAGACAAATTACGAGGAAGGCGAGGAGGGAATGGAAAGCATGGACAGACTACCAAACTATATGGGAGAATATGAACAGAATTCTTAACTTTACCATGCCCCAACAATAAGAACGAAAGAGAAAGGATTTTATAGCAAGACATCAGACTTAGCACAAAAATTGAAGGAGACTAAGGTGTAGTGTTCAATAACCTTAGAGGAATGACTAAAAAATAAACCACAAGTATGGGACAAATTAGCTAAGCATTTCATGCAGAAAGAAGTAAAAGCAAGTAACAAGGAGACCAATGAAGATACACGTATGATTCAAATTCCTATAGACAAAGTGGGAGACTTCGGTGAAGGGGATGAAGGTAATACATGTCTACCCATCACTTTTCGACGTTACACCACAAAGGCAATCCTAGACACGGGAGCAGGAGTAGGAATAGCTACGAAAGAAATATGGGAGAAGTGGGGGAAACCAACATTACGACCCACTAGAATGCAATTACAATTAGCTGATGGCCACACCAAAAAACCCCTAGGATTGCTAGAGAATGTAGTGCTTACAACATGCGGAGTAGATTTTGAACACACACTAACCATTTGTCAATTTTTGAGAGAGCTAGTAATTATGAAATCATCTTGGGAAGACCCTTTATGAGACAACTAAGGGTAGTGCAAGAATGGGGTTATATTTGCAACATAGGGGCTCAACTACAAGAATAAACCTCCATACATACGCATATCATGATGTCCCACATCTACAATGGAACTCGTTTCACAAAGTAGAGGATGACCTATCAGTCCATAGTGCGAGATCAGAAGACCAATCCTGGATGCATGAGGATACCCAACTATGGATGTGTAAGGCAACTAAGAGGGAGGACGAGAGGAGACTAACATGGCAACAAGGCTGTGGAGTCTTGAGGCCTCTAGAAGATCTGTCTTATATGCCACAAGTGTTCCCAAATGAAGAGTTCGAACCCCATGGATGGATGGAAATATTGGCCACGTTGGATATATGTGTCAATCAGGAAGCCCTGACCCTAAACGAGTGCATAGATAAGGAGGGGTATGACGTAAGTCTATACATGGTGGTGCTACAAGACGAAGAGGAAGGAGGTGGATGGAAAAGGATTGGACAGAAGATATGAAAGCGTAGAAATGGAACCTTAAACTCGAGAAGAAGGACTTCAGTTCGAACCCCACGAATGGATGGAAATATTGGCCACATTGGATGTATGTGCCAATGAGGAAGTCCTGACCCTAAATGAGTGCATAGAGAAAAGATGTGTCTGAACGTGAAGAACGAGAACTCATAGAGTTGATTCGAGACTATAGGGACGTATTTGCTTGGACATACAAGGACTTAAAAGGAGTGGATCCCTCCATTTGTTCCCATTGTATTCCCATGACTCCTGACGCTAAGCCGTCCAAACAACGACCATACACATACAATGACGTGTACTCCGCCAAAATCAAGGAAGAAATAGACAAATTATTGGCAACAGGATTCATTTATGAAATCTAACCCACCGAATGGGTATCACCTTTGGTAGTAGTGCCAAAAAAAATGGGAAGCTTAGGGTATGCATCAACCTCAAAAAGGTTAATGCAGCCACCATTCGAGATAGCTACCCCTTATCCATTACAAATCACCTCTTGGAGAGGGTGGCGGGCAAGGAAGTTTATAGCTTCCTTGATGGATTCTCGGGCTATAACCAAGTTGCAATTGCCCTAGAGGATCAACACAAAACTCCACTTGCCACTGAATGGGGGGTGTATGCTTTTAGGGTTATGCCTTTCAGATTGACTAATGCACTAGCTACCTTTCAGAGATTGATGTGTGATGTATTTAAAGAATTTATCAGAAAGGGTATGGAAGTGTACGTAGATGATTTGTGCACATATTCTAAATAGCAAGTGGACCACATACCAGAGTTGAGGATTTTTGAGAAGTGTAGACAATATAGAGTTTGTTTAAATCCAGAAAAGTGCGTCCATGGTAAGACAAGGAAAAATTCTGGGCCGTATAGTGTCTAAGAATGGAATATCCACCGATGAAACAAGATCAAAGTCACTCTAGAATTACGCTGACCAAAAAATGCAAAGGAAGTACAAGCATTTACGGGACACTGTGGATATTATCGTAGATTTATTCACATGTACGCCATAATTGCGAGACCTCTATATGGCTTACTAATTTAGTTCAATTGGACCGAAGATTGTGAGAAATCATTCAATGAGAAGAAAAGTAGACTGAGTTCAGCGCCTATTCTAAAGATATTAAATTGGAAGAAACCATTTCATATCCATGTGGTTGCTTCCAAATTTGCCATAGGATGTATCTTAGCACAACCGACAGATCAAGGAAAACTTGATCATCCTATAGCTTACGCTAGCAGGCAACTCAATCAAGCTGAACGTAACTACACTACCACTGAACAAGAAGGGTTAGGAATGGTATATGCAGTAAAAAAATTTCGGCATCACTTATTGGTAAACAAATTCAAATTCTTTATTGGTCATCATGCCTTACTATACCTAGTCATTAAACCCTGTAATACGGGAAGACTAGTGAGATGGTTCCTTTTATTAATGGAATTTGATTTTGAAGTGGTGGTTAAAAAAGGAATGTTGGAGTTAGACGTCTGCGGAAGCACGCGAACAGCACAAGGAAGAAGAAGAAGCTTGGAGCACAACACACAAGACTGAATGTATTACTAGAGAATGTACAAAGATAAGTAGCCCATTAGGGCAATAGGCGTATATACAAGCCGGGGGAAAAAAACCTCCTAAAGAGGGAAAAAAGTGCCCCGGCGGTCCTAGAGTGTTCACACACATCACTACCTAAATATATCAACAAATCCCCCTTGGGAGTGATGCGGTGAACAAGGAGCTGGCACTCATGTATAAGGAAGTGCCGAGCTATGTGGAAATCACTCCACAAAAGGAAGTAAGCCCAAAGCTTTGCGGAAAGCTTCAAACTTCTCCCTAGGTAGAGCCTTCGTGAAAAGGTCTGCAATGTTCTCCTGCGTGGGCACATATGCCAAGCTGATCTCCCCAGCAGAGAACCTCTCCCTGACATAGTGATAATGCACCTCAATGTGCTTAGTGCGAGCATGGAACACAGGGTTCCTCGCAACTGCCAATGCACTCTGACTGTCAGTGAAGATGGTGGTGGCAGAAGACTGGCCAACACCCAAATCAGCCATAAGGCGTTTGAGCCACACACACTCAACAGTCGCTGTGAAAGCTGCCCTATACTCAGCCTCACAACTGGAAGTGGCCACAGTAGGCTGCTTCTTGCTCAACCAAGATATACATGAGCTACCAAGGATGAAGCAAAAACCACTGGTGGACACACGAGTGTCATAGCAACCAACCCAATTTGAGTCAAAAAAAGCATGCAAATCTGGCGGTAGTGATCCCCCCTTGGGATAAAACAACCCAAGTAGCCGAGTACCACTCAAGTAGCGAAAGATGCGCTTAACCACTTTCCAATGCATGACTCCTGGGCAATGCATAAACCTGCTCATCTGTGAGACAACAAATTGAATATCTGGCCGAGTAATGCATAAGTCAATCAAGCATCCAACAGCCTGCTGATAGAGAACAACATCAAATGCATCTCCAGCATCATGAAGACTCAATCGTAAACCTGTCTCCATAGGAGTGGCAATAGGCTTACAGTCTTCAAGGCCAAAACGCTGCAATAATGTGTCAATATATTTCGTTTGACACAAAGCCATTCCACCATCAACTTGCATAAACTGAATGCCCAAATAGTGATGCAAATGCCCCAAATCAGACATCTCAAATGAGGCATGCAAATCAGCCTTGAAATCAGCAATATGCTTCTCAAGAGGACCAGTGAGCAGCATGTCGTCTACATAGACAACAATGATCAAAAGCACATCATTAGCACGCTTAACATATAAGGTGCTTTCAGTTGTACTGTTCTCAAAACCATCTGCAATCAGATAGGCATGTATTTTCTCATACCAAGCACGTGGTGCTTGCTTTAAACCATATAACGCCTTCTTTAACCTGCACACCTGGTTTTCATGCCCTTTCTGCACAAAGCCACGGGGCTGAAAAACATACACTTCTTCATGCAAGTCACCATTCAGAAATGCTGTTTTAATGTCCAACTGATGTACATTCCAACCATGATGGGCTGCAAGTGCACAAATGCTCCGAACAGTAGTCATACGGCATGTAGGTGCAAAGGTCTCATCAAAATCAATGCCTCTTTCCTGCGCATAACCCTTTGCAACAAGCCTAGCCTTATACCTGTCAACTGTACCATCAGGTTTACGCTTCAGCTTGTATACCCACTTAGTGCCAATGGCCTTCTTGCCAAGAGGCAAGTCACATAAAGACCATGTACCATTCTTCATTATAGCATCATATTCAGATTGCATAGCAGCCATCCAATTTTCTAAATTTTGTGCTTCATCAAAAGAAACAGGCTCATTCTCATCACAGAGACTAGATGCAGCCATAGCATAGAAATCTGATGCAAAGGAGGTACTATGAGAGCCTGAACGAGTACGATATGACAAAGGTGCATCTAATTTGCTGTCACGCAAAGTCTGCACCAGCCATTTTGGCATAGTTTTTTCCTGTTCAATATCAACTCTCTCATCAACAAGTGCATCATGTAAATCTGCATCAGAAATGGAATGATCTGCATCATCATATGAAACATGCAAAGGCTGAGAAGTTGCCTCATTAGGACCAGCGCTAGCCTGTCCACCTGTAAAAAGAG
Organism: Ceratopteris richardii; assembly: GCA_020310875.1. Classification (NCBI taxonomy): domain Eukaryota; kingdom Viridiplantae; phylum Streptophyta; class Polypodiopsida; order Polypodiales; family Pteridaceae; genus Ceratopteris; species Ceratopteris richardii. The sequence goes on along the minus strand of CM035434.1, from coordinate 26,125,089 downwards.
GCATCAAAGTATCATACATGTCTTTGGAGCTAACAGATGTCTCCTTAGTACATGAAAGCAATGGCTGAATAGCATCTTCCACAAAGACAACATCACGGCTAACCAGAATGCGTTTAGTCTGTGGATGATACAGACGATAGCCTTTACTTTCAGAACTGTACCCAACAAAAATACATTTTACTGCCTTATCATCCAATTTTCTGCGATGTTGTTCAGGCACTAATGCATATGCCAAACAACCAAAAACACGCAGATGAGCAACAGATGGCTTGCGGTCATGCCAAGCCTCATATGGAGTGATAGACTGCAACGCTTTGGTGGGACACCTGTTCAGTACATATGCTGCACACATGACAGTCTCAAGCCAGAAACTATGTGGTAAAGCCTGACTTTTGACCATGCACCTCGCCATCTCCATGAGTGACCTGTTCTTTCGTTCAGCAACTCCATTCTGTTGAGGTGTATACGGCACTGTACACTGGTGTTTTATCCCACGTTCAGCCAGAAATGCATTAAAATCTGAAGACATATATTCCCCCCCTCGATCAGAACGGAGGGTGCCCATTTTACATGCTGACAGATTTTCAGCCAAAACCAAAAACTGTTTGAAGCACATGAACACTTCGGACTTTGCTTTGAGTGGATATACCCATGCATGCCTGGAAAAATCATCAATGAAAGTCACTAAGTAAAGGTAATTTCCAAAAGAGGGTGTCTGCATAGGACCACAGACATCACTATGTACAAGCTGCAATTTCTGCATAGCCCGAACTGAACCATCTTTTGGAAAGGAAGAACGCTGCATTTTGCCCAAAATACAGCCTTCAAAAACATGTTTTCTAGGTGCCTCAAGTTTGGGCAAAGAGGACACCATTTCAGGTTTCTGCAGGCGTAACAAACTAGCAAAATTCAGATGACCAAAGCGTGCATGCCAAAGCTTTGCATCTGACATAGCCTGAGAATCATGAACTGCACATGCCGAATCATTCACAGATCTTTCATAGTCTATGAGCTTATACAGCCCACGACATAAAATGCCACAAGCAATAATCACATCGCCATTTGAGAGATCATGGACTGTACACCTGTCATCAACGAATTTCACAACCAAGCCAATCTTGGCTAATGCAGAAACTGATAACAGGTTCTTTTTGATCCCTGGCACAAATAAAGCATCTGACAAAGTGAAAGAACTACCATCAACAGTAGTCAGAATGATCTTACCAACTCCCATAACAGGATAAGAGGAGTTATTGGCGCATGTGACAGTATTCCCTGTAGGGGCAGGCTCGAGTGAAGAGAAGAAACTGCGCTGCGAGGTAATATGTTTGGTCGCCCCACTGTCAAAGTACCAAACATCTGAGTCTACTGCAGACATGCACTGATCATGAGAAGATGGGTCAAAACTGCAGACAGTAGTAAACGCCCATTCTTCTTCCTGCACAAGATTTGCAGACTCTGTTTTTGGTGTAGAGGCCTCTGCAACAACCATTCCAGCCTCTTTCTTCTTTGCCTCTTTAGCAGCCAGTTTTGGACAGTTCTTTATAATATGATCATTTCCTTTACAGTACTTGTAGAACAATTTCTGCTTTTCTGATTTCTTCTCATCTTTATCCTGGTCTTCGATTGTGCAGCATTTGCAGATTTCTGCTTACTAGTAGAAGAGCTCCATTTTCCTTTGCCCTTCTGACTAGCCAGGAAAGCTTGATCTGCAACACGCATAATGGACCTGTTCTGCCTGGACTGATCTTCCTGCAACAGAACAGAGACTAATTCCTCAAATGACAAGGCATTCGGATTGCCTTTCATCATCAATTGAAGAGTAGAGGCAAAACTCTGATATGAATCAGGAAGGCCATTCAGAACGGTCTGCACAAGTGAGCTATCTGGTATAACCTCATCAGCAGAAATCAATTGTTCCTTTAGGTCTTTGATCTTTGTAAGAAAACTGTCCATCGAATCACCTTCATTCATGTGCTCACTCTCCAACTGTTTTCGGAGGTAAGCAACACGAGCCTCATTCCTAGCCTGGTACAAAGTGGTAAGTGTATCCCAAGCATCCTTTGCTGTTCTGCAAGAGCGAATGTGAGGAATAATGGCACGTTTGACAGACAAAGCTATCAATGCATGTGCCTGGGCATCTCTGCCATCCCAACGAATCTGCTCTGCAGTAGGTGCAACAGAAACAGTAGCACAAACAGGAATCTGCGGAATATCATCTTCGATACCATCTTCATCAGCTCCAACACCTGTATTTGCAGTACCTGTCGTTACAGGTGTAACAGGACGTCTTTCAACACCCTACACAATGTTCCACAATCCTTTTGCAACCAGTACATGTCGCATCATATAAGCCCATAATGGGTAGTTGGTACCATCCAACTTATCCTCAACAGCCAACATACGGAATACATCACTGCTTTCAGCCATGGCCGGTGACGAAAATACCTTGATGCAGAAAATTGACTGTATCTCAAAAAGTTGAACAGAACTGCCCAGACAAGTTCTACTAGATCTGTAGCAGACTTCAAGACGCTTAAACTGGCGAACAGAAACTGGTATATACCTTTGGCACAAAAGGACAAAATAGCCTGCACAAGCACTGCGATAGTGTGTTCGGAGGTCGAAACGAGCTCAGGTCGCGATTTCGGCACCACAAAGCGAAGCTGTTTTGATCTCGGAAACACCCTGAGTATGCTCACCAAATTTTGTGCGAATTTGAGACTGCAAACGGAGGAGTGTCGACGGTGCCCTAGAAGAAGCAACGACCTGCTCTGATACCAATTGTTGGAGTTAGACGTCTGCGGAAGCACGCGAACAGCACAAGGAAGAAGAAGAAGCTTGGAGCACAACACACAAGACTGAATGTATTACTAGAGAATGTACAGAGATAAGTAGCCCATTAGGGCAATAGGCGTATATACAAGCCGGGGGAAAAAAACCTCCTAAAGAGGGAAAAAAGTGCCCCGGCGGTCCTAGAGTGTTCACACACATCACTAGCTAAATATATCAACAAGGAAAGACTCATGTTAGAGCTGATCATCTTTCTCGAATGACACACCGAGAACCTCCAGCTGGAGTGGCAGATGACTTGCCTGACACTTATCTTTTCAACTTAGAAATTTGTGCATAGTGAGAAGAAAAATTGATACCTATACTCACCCATGGACCTAGTCATCTGATTAATTCAAGTAAAGCACAAGAATTATGGAAGACCTGGAATCTTCACATTATAGCAAGAAGCCTATATCACCAAGATTCTAGCAGACTTATTTTAAGGTGTGCAGACGAGGAAGAACAAGAAAATTGGCTGAAACATGCACACATAAACTCATGGAAGAAGCATAGAAGTATCAGTGATACAATGCAAGAACTAAAAAGAGTGGGAGTTTATTGGCCAGGTATGCCAAAGGATGTTCACAGGCATGTAGCAAGTTGTCTTAAGTGTCAAGAAGAAAGGCCTGAGGAGAACTCGACACTATGCTATTTCACAATAGCACCTAGATGGAGTTTGCCTTTAGTAAATTCTTAAGGACACGTGAATACTCGGAAGGAGCAAGCCTTGCAAGAAAACGAGCTCTCAAGGAGCAGAGTAAAGATTATAACCTCATAGGGAGACAATTATTTAGAGGCAGCCAAGACAACCAACTACAACTGTGTATACATGAAGATGAGTATATCCATGTGCTAGAGATGGACCACACTGGGGGAGCTAGAGTTCATTTTTCGACTGATAAAACTACAAAAATGATTCTCCTTGCTGGATTATGGTGGCCAACTTTATCCCACAATGCTTCTACTTATGGTCAAAGATGCGATGTATGTCAAAGAACTAAATATTCGATACGAAGAGATGAGATGCCATTATGACCTATGATCAACGCAAGAGCTTTCACTAAATGGGGTATAGATTTCATTGGACCAATTAGTGCCCCAGCTAAAGGATCTCATGCTGAGTACATAATCATAGCTACGTATTACTTAACCAAATGGGTGGAAGCAAAGGCCACTAGGAAGAATGATGCAAGAACCACTAGCAAGTTCCTCTTTGAATATCTTCACAAGGTTTGGACTACCCATTGAAATTGTGAGTGACCGGGGCACACACTTCATTAACGACGTGATAGAGACTTTGATGAATGAATTCTTAGTAATTCATAAGAAATCAGCCCCTTATCATCCACAAGCCAATGGATAGGCCGAAATTTCCAATAAAGTGCTTTGTACCATTTTAACCAAGATAGTAAATAATAAACGATCAGATTGGGATAAGCAATTACATCATGTCATTTGGGCCTTCCAAGTTGCGTATAAGACTGCTATAGGCACAACACCTTTCAATCTCGTGTATGGACAAAATGCAATCTTACCAATTGATTTTCTGATTCCTACTCTTTGAGTAGCGGAAACATATGAGTGGATTGGACATGAATTATCCCAACAATTGGATCAGATTGAAAGATTGCATGAAACTATACTACAAGCAGTAGCAGGTATTTATGCGTCCAAGAGGCGACAAAAGGCCTACTATGACGCCCACGTCAAAGATAACGGACTAAAAGAGGAAGACTTAGTCTTGGTGTACACCTTGAAACAACACGCTAAGAAATTGCAAAAGAGAGGAAATAGACCGCTGATAATTAACCGTATCTTTACAAGTGGAGCTGTGAACCTAGCCACTTTGGATGGAGAAGTCTTGCCAAACTACATAAGTGGTTGTCGCGTGAAGAAATACTCAGAACCGTTAACGAATGAGATGATGAGTAGATTACTTAAAGACAGACATTGAAAGGAAGAAGAAGAGAGAATAAGGGAAGAAGCAAGGCTCAAAGCATTGGATCGCATAAAAAAGTGAAAAGAATGATGAGAGAAAGGGATGAGAGATATCGACAAGGAGAGGAGCCTATTTGGCCAACTATAGGACAACAAGACCTATGACCATAAGATCACAAGTCAGACAACCCTATCTCAATTTGGGAGTGGGAACGGAGGAATACCACTTGGTGGATGTGTTGATTGATACCAGAGCAGTGTTAAGTAGCATACGCTTATCTTTAGCCAAATGATTAAGTGTGTCACTTAATCCGAATAAGGCCTACATGTTGGGCATAGGAGGAAACACCATCGAATGTGTAGGGGAGGTCAACTTATCTCTACACCCGGGTAGCAACTCAATGAATCAAAAGTTTTTAGTATGCCAAGATGATGATCTAATGGAAGATTTGGTGTTAGGTCAAGATTGGATATATGAATTCGAAGTGACTATCCAATTAGCCTTAGGATATATATCCACGAAGATTGGATACAGAGAGATATTTAGTATAGTATTTGAAAAACCTCTAAAGATGGTTGGCGTTAAACATAACTATGATGAATGTGTGTTTGCATGTGAACCTCCACCAGCCTTGAACTGTGATATCCCTGTGTCCACATCTGTCTCGAACCCCAAAACCCCATCTCTTCTTACCCATCACTCCCGACTTAGCCCTTCATCTTTACTCAACCAACCGAAGAGAACAAGTGAGGATCTTGCTATGAATCAACTACAAGCAATCATACAACCAGAAACAAAGTTAACACCAACTGTGGGAAGAAGAACGTGAAAAATATGGGTGCGTAAAGATCAGTTAGACATCTAACAGCCTCAATACAAGGAGACTCAAAAGGAATCCACTCAAAGAAGGCACTAACTTGAATCTTCAATTATTAATAGGTCCACAACCATAGTGCAAATCTGGATACCAAAAATATTGAAGGCAGCTCAACCATCAAGAAATCAAATGTGGATACCCAAAATCGCTATCAAGCTTACCAGGGAGCAAAAAACCAAAGTCCAATGGAATCAATGGTAGCACAAATGACTCCTCAAAAGACACATGAATCCAATGAAGTAGATGTCACGATAGAAACAAGAAGGAGTATCTACTGAAAGTCGATACGCATGGCAAGTGGAAGTGCATCAAAACCAAATATCTTCAGCAAACATCAAAAGTTTCCAGAAGGACATTCAAAGCATTAGAACTAAGAACATATGGATACCGAATTCCGAGAGGGCATCACTAATTATTCAAACAAGACATCTGCACATAGAGTAAGCATACTAGGGCCACATAACAAGGCTAGGCATGAGGCACCAAAGTATCATTGTACTACTAAGTGAGCACATTTCCCACTTGGGGAATAGGATCACCATGTACCATAAATAATAAGCACCAATTTCTTCGGCTACATCCTTAATGTTTTCTATTTTCATTGCAGCTTAAGAAAAAAAATGTAATCCAAGGCCAGGTTTCATGTTCCTTACACATTTGTGAGTGGGGACGTGACACACGGAGTGAATGATCAACACACCACTACAACTTACTTCATATTTGATACTTATTATTGAACACTTCCAAAACAGATGGCTTCCTCAAGTTCTGAAGCTACAAAGAACACATCAACTGATTCTGGAGCTACACATGAAGCGGAAGTATTGGAGTTTCCCTTGGAATCAGCTGTTAAGGCAAGGGGACATTGGTTCAAAGATGATAACCCAGCAAGTGAACACTTTTTTCTTGTAACTATAAGGATCATGGACCGAGAATATCAATTCCCAATGATGACCCAATATTTTAGAATCTTGCATGAGATGCCCGGAGTAGTGAATGCATGGACTAAAGCTGGAATTGAGGCCTATATAAATCTCCCAATTTACAAACCAGATTTTCAATGATGCACACAAGTCATGAATACTTTACATCCGGCTCTCGATAAGCCATCGGTCCCTAAAGCCGTGGTATTGGATTGCAACGGGGAATATCAAACTATTCGATTCACACATGAGCTCATCAAAGCAGCATTTGACTGGACATTGGATGGTCTTACATATCTCAAGGATGAATGCCATGAGGCAAAGAAAAGAACTTTCTTTGACATCAATAGAATAGACATTGAAGAGGAAGTTAGATTGGTCCATCAACACTTTTGTTTTCCAAGTATGAATAGATAGACAACTCCTCAAAAAGTCGTAGTACAATTTTTATCTCATGTTGTCAAGCAAATTGGAAATCAGGTTAATATGACACCCTACATTCAAGAGTGATTCTTTGAAGACAAAAAACAGTGGGGCCACAAAAAGTTTTTAAACGGAAGCTCAGCCCTGACATTGCTCATCTATCAAGCATTGAACATGAAGGAGTGTTTATGGCCTATGATCTTGACGACTGAAATGGCAAGGCATGTGAAAGTGGCTATAGTGCCAAAGAAGAGGAAGGGTGCAACCCTAGTAGAAGAAGCTGGTACAAGCTCTAAACCGACTATGAGGGGTGCAAAACAAGCTTGTGTGGCTAACGCATCACAGACACCACAATCTAAAAGAACACCTGAACTTCCTAAGGTGCCTATAACTGCCACACCCGCTATTACAAGAAGAGACCTCTCTACAACATTAGAAGCCACACATGTCCACATGAGAGGACAAATCAACCTTATAGTCCAGGGCCACCAATACCATCAAGCGAGAACACAAAGATCAGCACGAGGAGAAAGAAATGTATTTCAAGACATATATAAAGAATTGGGACTTGATGATTCTAGCTCGGAGAGTGATTCATCACATGATCATGACACATTTAATACAGATATACAAATTGATGAACACATGGGAGAAGACTGGGAGGAACTTAACCAAGTCCAATAATCAGTCGAAAAGGAAAAGGAACTAAGAACACAATCTCAACCTTTGCATGAAGCATCGACAGTGGAAGAACATATAATACAATTGAACAAGCAAACGAAAATGTCCCTCAAGGAATCTTCACCACCCAAACACATAATGAATATTCATCCAAAGATGGAACCTGACACCACCGAGATGCAAGACAAAGAAAGACCTATGTTACCGATACGTGTTGCTGCCGAATTTTCATTGTTGGATGTGGTAAAGGACTCTCATAAGAGGCCTTCTGAAGAACCAACAATGGAAAAATCCACCAACCCCACTGAGGAAGGTGAACCATAGATTCAACTCCACATAAGGCAAACACACCAAGACACATTACATGTGGAACAAGGTAAAGATGTACAAACAGGAGAAGAGCCAGTTATCTCGAGAACTTGGCTAAATGTCGGTGTCAATCAACTAAAACCTGTTGTCAGAACCATGATAGCCACTACCATGATAGCGCAAAGCATCTTGATGGATGAGGGAAAGGAAAAAATAGAACTATGTGAGGCGAGAAATCGATTTCAAAATCTAAATGAAGAACTTTCTACCAACAATATAGCAATGCAAAAAGAACTTGTTCAAAAGACAACAACATTGGCAGAAAAGACAGGAGAGTGTCATCATGTACAGGAAGAGAATGCCTTGCTAAAAGGCAATGTATAGGAATTAACCGCATCTGTATCGACACTCCAAGATGAAGTGGCAAAATTGCAAAAGCAGCATGCAATGTATGAAGCTGAGAAAATGAGGATGCTCAACTGCAACAAGCTCTTAGAAAGTAAGATAAAAGTGTATATGGACGAAGTCGATAACCTTCGTATGTGAAATAAAGAATTAACGAATTCCATTTTATTAAGTCAACCATTGAAAAACACTATAGACACAAACATACTAGAATTACAGGCCAAATTGGCAGCATTAGAAGAACAGTTGATCCAAGAGAAAAGCAAACATGCAGAGATAGAGACCACCTATAAAACGGAAGCTAAATCTTGGGAACTTAAATGGAATGAAGCTGTACACAAGTACATGGAGCAATGCAATGAAGATGAAAATCATGTAAAACATCTATGTGAAGCAAAGGCAAAAGAAGAAGAAGATGAAAATCAAAACGAAAGATTGTGCAATAAGAAGTATCACCCTCTGCCCAAAGCCCTGCAAGACATGAACAAAGCCTATCAAGGGATGACAAAGACAAAGAGGGGGAGAGTGTTACAGAGAAAATAGAGCACTAAAGAGGAGCCCCAAAATTTTCAAAATTTTATGCACAATTTTTCTTCTTCAAATGCTTATGGAAATCTCTTGAAAGCCATGTAAATGCACTAGAGGAGTCCTTTAGATGCATAAATCCCAAGCAATGTATCATAATCCTTGTAAATAGTAGAAAATTAGGGTTTCTACAATAAAGTGTCAGTCTCTTGTGTGAAAGGACCATTTTTTAGGGCACATGTATATAAGTCATTTGATGACACTTTGTAAAGACTTTTTGCCATTGTGAGTAAGAGAGCTTTGATTTTTGAATTTTCTTCTTCTTCCTCTTGCATCTCCTTGCTTGTGAGCTTGCATGTGTGTTTGTAGCTTGGAATGAGTGCATGGAAGTGTTATCTAATGAATTCATAGTTTTTCTGAAGTGCATGATGTGTGTGTGAGGCGTCAAGAGGCATGTTTTGAAACTAGGTGAGTTGCATTGCTCTGTTTTTGCCCATATCTTGAAGTACAATTGTCAGAATCGGACAAGAACCACCATTGGATGTGTCTCATCAAAAGCTTCAAAATGAACCTGCTATTGACCATATTCCAAGTCCGAAACTAAGAGAAAAGTCTGTTTTTGTGCTTACTGTTGTTTCATGTATCATGACATCATGTACACTTGTGAGAGTGATGAATGTGCATGATGACACTATTTGCATTTGACCAAAGCTATTCCACTTCCTTTACTATTGTGCAAGTACATGTACTCATACACTCGGTTAGGTTTAAGATACTTCTCGGATTGATAATTAAAATGCGTGATCCCCACTATATGTACTTGTTGGTGATAGAGGTATAGTTTCTTTCGCCACAAGTACCTAAGTTCTTGCTTAGGTACACACCTTTATTATAGAGTCTCTTAGCTCTTTGGAGGTTCTCAAACTCCACTCTTGTGATACTCATGATAGGGAACCAAATAGAGTCATCGGGGGAGGGGGGTTCTTGGCCCGACATGAGGCAAGATTTAGAGTCATTTTAAGTGTTGATTCTATGTGTTAACATACACTAGTCTTTTTTATTAAATAAAGGAAGTTCGGCCTTAGCTTACTCTCCCGGACTTGAATTAAATAAAGGAAAAATACAAAAGAAGGGGACTAGTGCCCACGGGATCCCCCGAATCCCACAGAGTGGGGGAAGCTTTTACAAAGTGTAGCTGGCTTTACAAGAAAAAGGTTAATTGCCCACTAATCACCCTCAAGCGGGGCCCACGTGGGTAAAGTGTGTTCTTGACCAAAAGGAATACTTGATGAATCCTAAAAAAGGGGGGGGGGGTTTCTTACAATTAGCGATCCTTTTGCCAAGGAGGGACATTGAATACTCAATCGACCAGAGTTTTGAGCGTTCCAGAGAGTCGTAGAGCGACCACTCGCTTCTCCCAGCAGAGCTGGCTTCCAACTGATATATTTTTGATGACTAATTTTCATTCCGATGATCAGCCATACATAGCCTTTGTGGTAGGCCTTACAAGGCTTACATGGAGTTACATGGAGTTATAGAGGAGGTTGATAAACCTCGCATCCCCATCATGTGGAGCCCACTTGGTTTTAAGCTTATTGTTGACATACTGTAGCTCAAAGTCAACATTGTGAATCAAATCAATGTCCTCAAACCTGATCCAATTCTTTATATCTTGGTGCTAGAGGTGCTTCCACTTTTTAAAGCCTTTATTATAGAGTCTCTTAGCTCTTGGAGGTTCTCATACTCCACTCTCGTGATACTCATGATACTCTTAGCTCTTGGAGGTTCTCAGATTCCATTCTCGTGATACTCATGATAGGGAACCAAATAGAGTTGTTCTATTTTATTCTTGCAACTCACTTCCAATTGTTGTTGATAATGCAAAAAGGTTTCATTTGGTTCCATCCTTTCCACATGGAGCATACAAGATTAGAGCCCTTGGGGACAATTGAGCCAAGGACAACAAGAGAGTAATTAATTGAGTCTTTCCACCTATGGATCTCGATAAGAGAAAGGTTGTTACCATTTTTAAAAATTAGCTCAGCCAAAGAAGTTTCGTGGTTATTCTAGGCTTTAATAAGTATATCAAGCCTCCAACAACCTGCTAATAGAGAATAGCATCAAATGCATCTACAACATCATGAACACTCAATCGTAAACCTATCTCCATTGGGGTGGCAATAGATTTTCAGTCTTCAAGGCCAAAATGTTGTAGTAGTGTGTCAATATATTTTGTTTGACACAAAGCTATTCCACCATCAACTTGCATAAACTGAATGCCCAAATAATGATGCAAATGCCCCAAAATTGACATCTCAAATCAGGCATGCAAATCAGCCTTAAAATTAGAAATATGCTTCTCATGAGGACCAATGACCAACATGTCATCAACATACATAACAAGGATCAGAAGCACATCATTGCACGCTTAATAGATAAGGTGATCTCAGTTGGACTATCCTCAAAACCATGTGCAATCAGATAGGCATGTATCTTTTCATACCAAGCACGTGGTGCTTGATTCAAACCATATAATGCCTTTTTCACACGGTTTTCATGCCCTTTCTGCACAAATCCACGTGGCTAAAAACATACACTTGTTCATGCAAGTCACCATTCATAAATGTAGATTTAATGTCCAATTAATAGGTACCATTTTTCATGATAGCGTCATATTCTAATTACATAGCAACCATCCGATTTTATGAATTATGGACGAGGATAAAGTTAAAGCCATTGCCAAGTTATCTAGACCAAAGAATGTTAAGGAAGTACAAACTTTCATGGGACATTATGATTATTACTAGAATTTTATCCACATGTATGCAATCGTTGCTAAGCCTTTGTACAACCCTTTGACTAAGTTTGAGTGGACTGATAAGTGCAAAAAATATTTTAATGAGATCAAACGAGGTGAGTATCATTATTGCTAATGGCAGAGATAGCCGACATGAGCTCTCAAATAGGAGCAGTCAATAGATTGTCGACATAGAAAGCTTGCCTATTCTACCCGAACCGTCAGAGCAGCCAGAGGATATGCTAGAAGTGCAAATTATTCCTATACAGGATCCAGCCATGGCCTACATAACAAGAGTTAGTAAGAACTCACATTGTTTTAATGAGGTGGCAGGACCTCTAAGAGAAGGTGCATACATGTGGGAGGGGGAGATTGAGTACAACAACACTTGGGGAAAATACCATATCTTTACTAGAGAATTTGAGAAGCTACAAAACTCAGCAGACTTAAGACCTGTGTGGCAAAAAGTGGGCCTAGCAGAATACTTTGCTTCCAGATTATCGAAACTAGACTTCATATGATGTTTCTATCTCATCAACTCACTAACTCTGTGTAGGACCCCAAGGCTTCAAGCACATTCATGGTTCCATTGTTAATGTGTGGGAATGAGTTAATAGGATTCCATCTGACCAATACTCTAGTTCGAGAGGACCTAGATATGAGAGGAATGCATATCTCCACTAAGAAGGAAGGTTTGATTTGGGACAACATGAAGAATCAGAATTTGATGAAGCTCAAAGACATGGTGGCCATGAAACCTAACATTGTTGTGCATCTTAGGATGTGCATGCAACATTTTGCATTTCCACGCCAAGACCGATTCACAATCCCACACAAAAGGGTTTGGCTCAACATATATTTATCTGACATGTAGAACATGATGATCAGTCTTCCACATTGGATTATTGATCAGATTTGTCAGGCACACAAGAGGTGGCCTCCTAAGCAAATGTTACATAGCTTTTGTGTTCTCACTAGAATCATCTATCGATACCTTGCATATGATATTCCTATTCAGAGGGCTCTTTCTTGGAACAGAGTGCATAAGTTTAAGAGTAGGAAATCTTCGGCTCCACCATTCAAGAGAATGAGGGGAATGATACCTTGTGCACAACCAAATGGTACCTCCTTGACACCAGATATATCTCCTACACCACAAAGGGTAGTCAGGCCATTCACACTCAAAATACCGAGGCAAAGTACAAATAGATCCAATTTAATCTTTTCCCCAATGCCATCTCATATGGAGTTCCCTGGAGGATTTCTCTTGGAAGAGCTCAGTAATGTAGATTTTGAAAGAATCCTTCAAGGGGTAAATCTTGACTTGGGAGAAGAACAAGAAGGCAAGCAGCAACAACAACATGAAGAAGGGAAACAAGAGCCAACCAAAGAAGAAGAAGAAGATGAAAAGGATAAAGACAATGAGGAAGAATGGCATGATGAATAGCAATGAGAAGCTACAGGAGCCCCCGCCTACATTGCACAATTACAAAGGCTCTATGACACAATTGTGAGTGTGCAAGAACGACACCATCTCTCCTTTAGTACATGCAAAGCATTTATTGAGCAAATTCTAAGTGAGGGAGTGGACCCACACTTCATCGAGACCCTCCAACTACTAACAAAGACTTTAGGAGTTACTGAGGTGGTTCATACCATGTTACAAAAATCAACAACTCGCTATGATCAAAGGTTGTAATCACATTTTTTGGCTAATCCAAGTCTTATCGTGTGTACAAGTATGTGTATGCATGCATGTTGGTGTGCTTCTCACTCACAAACTTGTACTCTCACTTGCTCATAGTCATCATACCACCCTCATGTCTCCTCCGATTGACAATTATGAGGTGGATCTCCTCACATTGATACTCATCATTGTGCTAGAGTGACATGTTCTTCCTTTTGAGCAACTTGATTCTCTTGAGGTGTATACGACAATGTACAATGACGTTTTATCCCATGTTTACCCATAAATGCATTAAAATTAGGAGACAATGTATTCCCCCCTTCATAAGAACATAGGGTTCCCATACACCCATGCATACCTAGAAAAATCATCAATAAAAGTCACAAAGTAAAGGCAGTTCCCAAAAGACGGTGTCTGCATAAGACCATAGACATCGCTGTGAACAAGCTACAATTTCTAAATAGCTCAAACTAAACCATATTTTGGGAAGGACGAATGCTCTATTTTGCCCAAATTACAGCCTTCATAAACATCTTTACAAGGTGCCTCAAGTTTAGGCAGAGAGGAAACTATTTCAAATTTCTATAGGTGTAGCTAATTAGCATAATTCAGATGAACAAAGTGTGCATGCCAAAGTTTTGCATTTGACATAGCCTGAGAATCTTGAACCGCATATGCTAAATCATTCACAAATTTTTCATAATCTATGAGTTTATATAGCCCATGACATAAAATGCTAGAAGTAATAATAACATCACCATTTGACAAATCATGAATTGTATATCTGCTATCAACAAATTTCACAACCAAGACAATCTTGTCTAATGTTGAAAATGATAGCTGATTTTTCTTGATCCCTAGCATAAATAAAACATTTGACAATGTGAAGGAACTGTGAAGAGAGATGGTGGATGCAATCCAAAGATGAGTAGGTGCTGCTACAACCAGCTTCACACCAGCCAACTGAGACTTCAGAGTTGATTAGTAGACCCTTTGAGCTTCCTAAATCCACCAAAATATCAGCCAAGTACTTTGGAACATGTATCCCAAAAGTTTAAGTCAAGACAGACTAGTTGTGAAATGACTAGCTCCCAAAACTTGCTATTTTTGGACATACACCTGCTGGAAAAAATGAAAAGTGCTCTCAACCTGGAAGGAATTAGCAAAATTCCTTTTGGGCATAGCAAATAGACTTAGCAAGCTTCCTAATCCAATTTAAAACACTTCAAATGATGGACTGTGCATTGAGAACAAGTTTCATCAATTTCTGGAACATGCCCATCATTCTCGCGGCTCTACAGAGATAGACCAGTGAGCAGTAAATTGCAGATATCTTCAAAACTGTTAATCCGATGAGCTTAAAAATTTATAGGTAAAAAGTAGACAGTATGAGCTATTCAACCCAAGTTAAATCACTGAAAAAGGTTCAGTAGAACTCGAGATATGACCTTCTGAAGTTACTACTCTGAGTGAGTATAGCAGAGAACAAAACAGAGAAGTAGATGATAATAAATGTATAGATTCACATATGATTACAACCACATTGGCAATGAATCTTTGCAAAATGGGAGTAGAATGATAGAGCTATGGAGTAAGCTCTTCAATCTCTACAAAATGACATGAAGTGGTCACGTACAAGGCTTGCTAATCGCCTCTTCCTTCTTGCTCCTTTTATAGCTATTCTTGGAGGGAGTTTTGAATTTGAATTCGAATGGCTCCACCTAAAAGTGATCCCCAAAGTTAGGAGATATTCCCTCAGCTCAAAAATTCACGGGTTTTGGTAGTTAGAGCCACGAAATTGCTTTTACATCATGCATGAGGTAAGCCATCCTTTTCCTTTTTCTTTTTCAAATTACAAGAGATAAAAATGAACTCTTTTACAAGAGGTGTTCACATGACTACTCATGTGACTTACAAATGAGGATGATATCAAATATATCAAGCATGTAGGCTTGGGTAAAATGCACCAACAGGAACTACCATCAACAGTAGTCAAAATGATCTTACCAACTCTCGTTATAGGATAAGAGGAGCTGTTAGTACCTGTGATAGTATTCCTTGTAGGGGCAGGCTCAAAGACTGAATAGACTGCACTACAAGGTAATATGTTTAGTTGCCCGTTGTCAAAGTACAGAACATCTAAGTCTACTTCAGACATACACTATTCATGAGAAGATCGGCCATAACTCCAAATAGTGGTAAATGCCCATTCTTCATTCTACACAAGATTAGTAGGAAATAGGGGCCTCTTCGACAACCATTTCAACCTCTTTTTTCTTTGCCTCTTTTGTAGCAAGTTTTGGACAGCTCTTTATGACATGATCATTTCCTGTATAGTATTTGCAAAATAATTTTTGCTTTTTTGTTTCTTCACGTCTTCATCTTCCTTTTTTGATTGTGCAGAATTATGAGATTTTTGCTTATTAGTGGATTAGCTCCATTTACCTTTGCCCTTCTGACTAGCTGAGAAAGCTTGATTTGCTACATGCATGATGGACTTGTTTTGCCGGGATAGATCTTCATGCAATAAAATAGAGACTAACTCCTCAAATGTTAAGGCATTAGGATTGCCTTTCATCATCAACCCAAGAGTAGAAGCAAAACTCTGATATGAATCTGGAAGACCATTCTAAACAGTCTGCGCAAGTGAACTGTCTAGCAAGACTTTATTAGCAAAAACCAATTGCTCCTTCAAATCTTTGATCTTTGTCAAAAAACTTCCCATAGAATCTCTTTCATTCATATGCTCACTCTCCAAGTGCTTTCAGAAGTAAGCAACACGAGCCTCATTTCTTGCCTGGTACAAAATGATAAGTGTATCCCAAGCATCCTTTGTTGTTTTGCAAGAAAAATATGTAGGATAATGTCACATTTGATAGACAAGGCTATCAATGCATGTGCCTGAGAATCTCTACCATCCCAATAAAGTTTCTCTATAGTAGGTGTAGCAGGAACCGCAACATGAACATGAACTTGAAGACCATAATCTTCATTGCCATGTGCATCACCTTCAATAACTATATTTGCATATGTAGTAGGTCATCTTTCAACACCCTGCACAATATTCCATAGTCCTTTTGCAACCAATACTTGACGCATCATATATCCCAATAATGGGTAATTGGTACCATCCAACTTATCCTCAACATCCAACATACGGAATACATCATTGCTTTCAACCATGGCCACTGACTTAAATACCTTGATGCAAAATAACGAGTGTATCTCAAAAAGTTGAACAGAACTACCCTATTGAGTTCTACTAAACTTGCAGTAGACTTTGAGGCACTTGTATTGGCGAACTAAAACCTATACATATGTTTGGCCCAAAAAGACAAAATTTTGTGATAGTGTATTCGGAGGTTGAAACTAGACCATATCAAAATTTTGACACCATATAGTGAAGCTATTTTGAAGTCCTAATTAGCTTGAGTATGCTCACCAAATTTCGTGTGATTCTAAGATTGTGACCAAAGGGGTATCGAAGATGCCCTAGATGAAGTGGTGACCTACTCTAATACCAATTATTGGAGTTTGAGGTCTACAGAACATAAATAGCACAAGGAAGAAGAAGAAGAAGCTTAGATCACAACACACAATACTGATTGCATTACCAAGTGAATGTACAAAGATAAGTAATCCATTAGGGTTAACGACATCTATACAAGCTAGGGGGAAAAACCCTCTTAAAGAGGGGAAAAAAAATGCCCTGATGGTCCTAAGTGTGTTCACACACATCACTACCAAAATATATAAACATTGGGAAGTGCTTGACCATGGATGACTTTAGTGCCTTGAATTATATTCAAGATCTTGTTACTTCTTACTCAACTAACTTGCAGTGATAAGAGTTTATTCTTCTCCTTAGATTCGTTTCTATCAAAAGCTTTAAATAATTGCCATAGGGCTTTTCAAGCATATCTCTCTACTACTTAAGTATAAGCATCCGCTAACACTACATGCTTGGAATTCAAACTACTACCTTTCACGTACACTAATCTTTAGGAAGTCTATGATTTGGAATGCTTTATCCAACCTTGTGATTGAAACCATCCTTTCAAAATCATTTATGGCATTGATTAACTTGAGTCTAGAGAGACTTGACTCAAGTGGAAAGTACACCTAACACTAGTGGAGTGTAGTGGAAGATGCTAAAGCAATGGTGGATATCACGCCAACCACTAGTGGACGGAGTGGTGGAGATCGCACATGCACTTGTGGACTTCATATACATTTGTGCTCATGATTGGTTCAAGTAGCTATATATAGAGCCATAAGGTTGGGAGGAGAGTCATATGTCAACCATGTGGTGGTCCTTAAGATCTTAGTTCATTACACTTTTCAAAAAGATATACTATAAAGGAAATTTTCTTTAGGTACCTTAGTATCTACTTGTCCAAACATATTTACAAATTTCTACTCATTTTTTTGGGATTTCACAAATTAAGTAAGATCCAATACTTCAAGCTATTCCAAAATATATGTTAGCCTTTGATTATGTTAGGAGAAGTGTTTTTAACTTCATGTCTTGTAGTACCTTAAGAGTATAATCTATGAGAAAGTCCTCATTGTACTCTTAACATAAAAAACCTTTCTATTTCATATTTGTAACTTTAGAACTGTAAGTTCCTCATATTAGGAACTATTGCATGCTCTAAAGATAATTTCTTTTCTACTTTCATCTTGAGATGCAAACCTCTTAAATGAATGAAGCCATAAAATAAATGAACGTTCTTGCAAGAGGAAAGTGTTTTCAAAGTTTCATGATATCTTTGAGTGCCTTGCACCATTCCCATTGGTGAAAGTAAAATTTGATTGAACTTTTTTAGTCTATTAGTCTATTTTGTATTTGAATTCAATTGCTCATATTCCATTTCCATCATTATCTTTGATGGATCCAACTAAGAGCCTTACATCTAATTATTCATGAAACTTGTTGAAAATATCTTGGGGTGTCATGCTACTTAAGGAAGATGTGAAATCACAGAAGAAAGATTAAAATATATTTTAATTTAATTGTGATTTCTTTTCTTTGGAACCTTTTCAAATTATCTTTTCTGAGCATCTTATATACTTATAATAAAGGTTCACATTTCTAGGTTCTCTAAAATAATGTAAACATTACTTTGGGGAAATGATGTATTGAAAGGATTTGCCCCAAAAAGTTTTTAAAGAAATATTCTAAGTCATTGAAGAACTCAGATATATTCGGATGCTTTCCACTTCATGTATTAATTTGTTCCTTACCAATTAGTATGACAAGTCAATTTATGCAAACTTTCAAATGAAACTTTCGAACTCATTTCTTTCCTTTGCTTACTTTTTATGGAGTAAGAAATGCTCATTACTTAATGTAAATTTTTACATTAATTGTTTTGATACATAAGTGTCACTTGGTGAAGGAAATTCTCAGTTCTTAATTTGCAAATCCTAGATAATATAAATTTACAAATACTTTGGATTCCTTTCTTCCCAAATATCTTGCTTCCATACAAATGTATACTATCTACTCAAAAGCTATGGTCACTTAATTAGCTGCATAGCCTTAGAAAATAAAAGAGTGAAGTTTATTCAATCAAATGCATGTGCTTCCATACATGGAATACATATTATTTCATGCCATAAATGAGTCTGGCAATCGTTAGCTTTAAGCATGCTTAGCATTTATGTAGTTCATTCTCTTATATTACTTTTTTTTCACAAAGATGTGCTCCCCTTCTATACATCATCATGCTAATGCATATGGTTTTGTGCATTTAAAGTCTTTTTAATGAAGAGGAAACTTGAGAGGAGCAAAAATGTTTTGGAATTAAATTTTTGCATTGAAACCATACTTTGTCAAGAGCACATGCACATACATCATTCTTTTCAATGCATAGATGCATGCAAGCACTTGATCAAATGCTTGATTTCCTTTCAAGCATGTATGTTTGCCTGTTCTAATTTTATTTATTGAATTTTATTATCTTTCTTTCTCCACTGGGAAAAATATATCAATAGCTGGAGACTTATTCCATGCTCCAATGTTGAACTTATACAAAGATAATAAACGCTATGACCAAAAAAGATGGAAAAAACAAGCATAAATTAAAAACACTCAGCTTAATTTCAAGCTTCATCCTTCCTTTGCCCCTTTGAAAGAGCCATACTCCTTCTACTCCAAACTCCACTTTTTGTTTTGAACTCCTGGGAATGAATTTGAGATGTCTTTGAAGAGAAATTAATGGTCTTCTTCTTGATTTGTCCCCTTCATCCATCATATCTTCTTTGTGCATGCACAAACTTGTGACGAAGTATCTCTTCTATGGTTTGTCTCCCAATCTTCCTTATGTTACGCCAAAGAGGCATAGAGAGAGAGAGAGCAAAGGCTTCTTCAAAAGAATGGATCACAAAAGAAATAAACAAGAGATAAGGTTTTTTGGGCATTCTCTATGCATATGTAGCGAGAAAGGGGCTTTTGAACTTCTCTTGGGTAGTCTAATTATGCGTACATGCACAAAAATTCCAACCAAAAGGAACAAAATTGTGGATAATGATTGTGTCACTTTTATAGAGGGTTGAGAGTAGAGATTTCAATCCCATATGCATAAGTTACATATGCAAATCAAGCACTATGAGAGAATGGGGGTTAGAGCGATGCCCCTTCTCAAAAAAAAAGCAAGAACTATAGCTTATGTGACACCTACTATATAGAGCATCGCATAAATGATAGTTAGAAAAAAAAGAAGGGTCATTGCATACGTCTTGCAAAGTGTCACTTATGTGATATTTTTTGAATGTGTCATAAAAAGCATTGTAGGCTAGCGACACTTTTTATGATGCTAGAAAATGTCCTACGATGCAATGGTGTCTCATAACTGACATTGTGCCTAATATAAAAAAAATCAGTATCTCTGGGCACCAATGTCGGAAGCATGTTGGAGCAAGAGGTAATGTGGAGGGAGAGAGAGAGAGAGAGAGAGCACATGCATGCATGCATACATAGATGCATACGTACACACATGCATACATACATACATGCATGCATACACACACATGTATAGACACACACACATATATCACACAGAGATACACATACATACATACATACATACACATCACACAAACACGTAGACACACATGCATACATGCATGCATACACACATATGCATAGATATACATACATGTTACCGTTAGTGTCCATGTGAAAGGCCAAATTTGTTGGTACATTTTGCAAGCCGAAATGTTTGATCAAATGGATAGAACTTCACACATCTACATTGGACTCACTAATGAACATATCTTGTAAAAGCCATGGAATTTATCTCATTAGATAAAAGTAAAAGGTAATAATCTAAGGAATCTCATGATGTTAGGATCCATGAACCAAGAATATTTGGTGGTTAGGATCAACTCAATCAATACCGAAAGTGTAGGAACACTTTTAGGTAGAAGAAATTCAAAATTAAAATTCACTTTATGAGTATAAATAGGAGTGACTCTTAATCGTGGGAATGATAGAGAAGAGAGAGCCATTGAGCCTCATGGTTGAGCACACATTTAGCTCACATATGTATGAGTAAGTCCACTACATCTCCTTTGTATCATGCATTCATTAGCATATACAATTTGAGTCATTAGTTCATGATAATCTCTGCTATTGTTTTCTGTTTCTACTTCACCATTTCAGTGATATTGTTTAATTGAGTTCTCTACGTATATTTCATTTGACTTACTTTAACTTGGGATAGGAAAATGAATTTGTCTAGTTGCTAGATATCAATTTTCATTACATTTGGATCTCTAGAGCTCGAATTATGATTCATGCAAACTACTTGTGTCTGCATAGTATCATCCTCTTGAAAGTCGGGATTGCACCCGTGAGTTCTTAAACTCATTCCTCAGTGTATACTCACTCTAAATTAGTGAAATAACTTGGAACAATTAGCTAAGCTGTTCAATTAGATGTTTTTAAAAGGTCTTGGGTCAATTGTTATCAGAGAGTGAGAACTGGATATTTTTTTGAGAAGTTCAAGTCCAAAACTAGCAAGTTTTTTCAGAGTTCCTTTATGTTCAAGTTATCTGTTTTGGCACAACTATTTGGAAATGATGCTCCAATGTACATAGTGGGTCTAAATGCATATTTAAGAAGCTAACGCTGTCTATTAAGGTGCCCTGAAGTCACATTGGTAGTTCTAATTGATTCCCGTTTCCTATTCTCTTTCATACTCTTAGTTCTTTCCCTTCGATCACCCATGTACACTTCTGTCCACATACACTCACACCCGCAACCTTACACATACCCACACACATATGCACTTTCACTCTCTTACCACCTCTCTATCGCTCTTTTGCACATCTACCCCCAACCATGCACAGGATCGCACACACATTCACCTATAGATGCTCACATGCATACCCTGACACATGCACCCTTAAACCCCTGTCAACCACTTGCTCTCCCTTCCCCTCTTTATCTCTCACACTTCTTTACACATACCCTCACGATCTCTCTCTCTCTCTTTCTATCACTCCCTTCCTAAGTGGTCTCCACAGGTGGTACAATAGGGCGCTCTTTTTCACTCTTCACCGATTTCTTCCTAGTACATTAATCATGAAGGAACTCCCTACCTAGAGAAACAAACAAGCAGAGTTCATCTTCCGGAACCATAAAACAATATAGAAATGTGCATTGCAATCATTACATTCCCGTATTTATCTCAAAAGATCACATGACTTTTGTCCATAGGTTCTTGGACTGAGAGCAACCTTGGTTTCACCATAATTTCACTTCTCTCTCTATGAAAACGTAGCATTGTAACTATAAACTTTGGTATTTAAATGTATACCACATACTTCACGTTGATTAGAACCCGAAATCTTCACAAACAACATATATTCATTATGCGTTATGTAATGTCACAGAGTATGTTTCAGTAGTGTTGTGCTTCGGCCATACTAAAGCTACAAAGAGAACGTTGTTATATGAAATGAAAAGTATGGTGCATGTACCACACTACAACACCTCAATTCGGGTTCCACCAGGCTTCAATTTATACCTCGAATTTTGGCAATCGCCCTGGTTTGCGCTACAGGACAACCAAAGTATTTTCTTTCTGAATCCATGGGAACAATGTCCAGGATATTCAAATATTATTCAACAAGGAGAGTGCTGATTAGATTTTCTAACACTTCTCGGCCCTTTGGTTTCTAAAGACAAAGAAAGAAGCCTAGCAAACAAGCTTAGCACAGGGGCTGTAGTTAAGGTACTTCCAACAAATCATTTGCTTCAAAGAAAATACTAGAGTTTCAATGTTGGACCGGTAGATTAAAAACATTCATTTTCATAATCGAGCGGAGTGTGAGCTCTTCCCCATGCATGCTAAAAGAAAATCCAGCAATCACTTACATGTGATTTTGGCTAAAAAGCAGTCTGTCCATCAAATGTTTATGAGAGAATGAAGTCTTCAAAACTCTAAGCATTTGAGGTCAAGTCAAGGTACTACAAATTTTCCTATATGCCTGCATCCAAATCATAGACGGCTCATATATACCTCATGAATTTTTTCATTACGTGAACCTGTTGCCTTGATGATAGTTGTTAAATGCATCTCATGTCACGGTGCATATTTCACCTATCTATGGATGTTCACATCTCCATTTCCTTTGCCCACCATTTCAACTTTTGCGCAAGATCCCTTGTGCATGACTCGATTTTCGAGTTTCTACTCTCCCTAATTAACTTTAGCATTTGTTTCTGCTGTTAGAAGTCCTCATTGAAAAACAACGCATGAACATTAAAATTAACATAAACTCGGCGCTACTATCTGCACCCATAAATCTCCTCGACATCGTAGCTCTGGTTGCATAAACACATGATGAGGCAATTCTGGAACACGAGAAGACTCACCAGCAGTTTAATCCAACTAAGTGAATAGACGATCTTCAAAGCAGAGGCTTCTTGTCCAACTCCAAAGTCCCATGCTAACTGTTCCCTTCCTCCCTCAACTTTCCAAAGTCCAGTCTTTCCTGATTTACTGCTTACAAAGACGGAGGCACTTCGAATTCATCGCCAGCAGAATCCGAAAAAGAACGAGGCCCCCTTTGTTTTCTTTAATACCTGCACCTAAACTGCTCGAAACACTTCCCCCTCTTGTTCATGTGGTTTCCCTCCAGAACAATAGCGGCCCCCTTTTGCCACTGAGAGCCTCTGTATATTCTCCTGGAGAAAACCCGGACTCCCCTCCCTTTTCCCAAAGTTGAAGAAGAAGCTCTACTCTAATAGCAGTTAGAAAAATCTCTCGAAAACGGAAGCTAAAGGAGAAGAAGAAGAGCCCGCTCCCGAACATCTGTTCCCCCCTTTACAGATGGAAAAAACCCCCCAAATAACAGCCGAAAGAAATCTCCCCCCAAAAAAATGGCAGAAGACGCCCCGTGCGAAAAATAATGTCCATCACCCCCCACGGTCTGCTTCCCGTGCACTTCCATATCTTTCTGCCAGAGCGTGCTCAGAAGGAAAAAATCTCTTCCGTGCTGCTGTGTCGATCTTTTAGCCACTCCTAATGCAAAGCGTCCCCGTCGAGGAGCAGATAGGCAAACCTTTTTTCCCCTAGCCCAGCGAGTTTTTCCCAAATAAAAACCGAGGCTGCCTTCCCCCAAAATTGCCCTCCGGTCGTTCTTTGGCAACCCCCTCGTGAGAAAATAATGGGCTTAACTTCCCTGCCTCGTTCTGATAGCTACCTGCAAAAAAACACTGCCACGGCCTTCCTTCAACATTGTGTACTTGTAGAGGTACACCCAAAGCAGCCAGAAAATGAAGACAGAAAAAATAAAGCCTCTCTTTCTTGGACATGGCCCCCAAAAACTGGTCCTCAGAAACATTTGAATGTCGACAAGATCCCTTATACCCTATAAAATGAAAACCCTTTTAGTGCAAAAGATTGACCATAAGCGCAACTAACATATTCCCCCCTTCTGCTCACGAAGTCGTCCCCGACGAGCCAATGTGTGCCTACACTCAAGCCAAGGATTAGTTCTTTTCAAAAACATTTAACCGGATTATCATCTATGACCCACTTTCACGTTTATATGCAGCACATCTCCATTCTCCTATTCACTCACTCACCTCTTCTACTCTTTCCCATGTCCAAGCACCTAGCATTATGCACACACATACCCACATCATGAGTTACACATTCTCACTCGCACTCACTGATATCTCCATGCATTCCAAGAAAGGCACATGCCAACCACATTCATTTCCATGTCCTCATGCAATCACCTTTTACTCCCTCTCTATCTCACATCTCCTCTTCATCATGCCACATGCAAGTCTATGCAAACACACACATGAACCATGCCGCATACTATGTTCACGACCATATCCATATACTTACACTCCCTTCACCAACCTAATTTCAAACACAGAATCACAAAAACCATGCTTACATCCTTATTACCACTTCGTTGACTCGATTGCTTCATATCTTACTTACCATCCATGCACTCTTCCCTTTAGCCCTTCACCTGTGTTCCTGCACTATCCATCAAAACAAAGTCCAACCATCACAAAAAACTTACCATGTATAAACATACCAGACGGAATCTCTCTTTTCCATTGCACCTATTCACTCACACATCTCAACAAAAATGTAAGTACCAAAAAATGTGTCAAAACCAAAATCATCATGTATAATCCGCATGCATATAGGCATCTTCCCTAACTAATCATACGCAAGCAAGATGGAGTCTGATACAAAACTGGACTCGTGCAATCAAAAAGAGACCATCTCCAAAAATAGAACATGACCCAAGTAAAAGAATCAGAGTGGTATACCTCATCGCCATCTTCAGAAAGGACCTGTTGACAAGAATAGAAAGCCAAATACAGTGAGCAGGTAGCAAGCAAGTCAAATACACATGTGAATACTGGTCCTCGTTGACGTCGACGTTAGGCAGATTGATCTATCAACAATCACAAAAAGATCACAAAAACATATACATGCATGGCACACCCATCTGAACGGTCCTCGTCCTCCTCCTTTCTGTCTCTCCCCGGCAGGGATGGGAACACAAATCTTTCCTTTTCCTTTTCTTATTTGTATTTATTTACATACGAGTTGGCCTATGCGGCAACTAGATGTGACTCGTGGACCTAACCGCTCGGCTAGGTTCGTTCCACTCATCTACCGGTGCAGCATAGCGCACAACAACATAGATACGCGATGTATGAACATACACGGGAGGGCTTGCCCATAGCGAGGCCAAGTGTGGCTTGTGGTCTCGTCCACCCGGCCGAGATGACTCCACTCACCTGTCGACCCACTATGGCGTGAAGCACCAAAACACATTGTCAACCACTTGCTCTCCCTTCCCCTCTTTATCTCTCACACTTCTTTACACATACCCTCACGATCTCTCTCTCTCTCTCTTTCTATCACTCCCTTCCTCAATGGTCTCCACAGGTGGTACAATAGGGCGCTCTTTTTCACTCTTCACCGATTTCTTCCTAGTACATTAACCATGAAGGAACTCCCTACCTAGAGAAACAAACAAGCAGAGTTCATCTTCCGGAACCACAAAGCAATATAGAAATGTGCGTTGCAATCATTATATTCCCGTATTTATCTCAAAAGATCACATGACTTTTGTCCATAGGTTCTTGGACTGAGAGCAACCTTGGTTTCACTATAATTTCACTTATCTCTGTATGAAAACGTAGCATTGTAACTATAAACTTTGGTATTTAAATGTATACCACATACTTCACGTTGATTAGAACCTGAAATCTTCACAAACGACATATATTCATTATGCATTATGTAACGTCACAGAGTATGTTTCAGTAGTATTGCGCTTCGGCCATACTAAAGCTACAAAGAGAATGTTGTTATATGAAATGAAAAGTATGGTGCGTGTACCACACTGCAACACCTCAATTCGGGTTCCACCAAGCTTCACTTTATACCTCGAATTTTGGCAATTGCCCTGGTTTGCGCTACAGAACAACCAAAGCATTTTCTTTCTGAATCCATGGGAACAATGTCCGAGACATTCAAATATTATTCAACAAGGAGAGTGCTGATTAGATTTTCTAACACTTCTCGGCCCTTTGGTTTCTAAAGATAAACAAACAAGCTTAGCAAACAAGCTTTGCACAGGGCTATAGTTAAGGTACTTCCAACAAATCATTTGCTTCAAAGAAAATACTAGAGTTTCAATGCTGGACTAGTAGATTAAAAACATTCATTTTCATAATCGAGCGGAGTGTGAGCTCTTCCCCATGCATGCTAAAAAAAAATCCGGCAATCACTTACATGTGATTTTGGCTAAAAAGCAGTTTGTCCATCAAATGTTTATGAGAGAATGAAGTCTTCAAAACTCTAAGCATTTGAGGTCAAGTCAAGGTACTACAAATTTTCCTATATGCATGCATCCAAATCATAGACGGCTCATATATACCTCATGAATTTTTTAATTACGTGAACCTGTGCCTTGATGATATTTGTTAAATGCATCTCATGTCACACTGCATATTTCACCTATCTATGGATGTTCACATGTCCATTTCCTTTGCCCACCATTTCAACTTTTGCGCAAGATCCCTTGTGCATGACTCGATTTTCGAGTTTCTACTCTCCCTAATTCACTTTAGCATCTGTTTCTGCTGTTAGAAGTCCTCATTGGAAAACAACGCATGAACATTAACATTAACAGAAACTCGGTGCTACTGTCTGCACCCATAAATCTCCTCGACATCGTAGCTCTGGTTGCATAAACACATGATGAGGCAATTCTGGAACACGAGAAGACTCACCAACAGTTTAATCCAACTAAGTGAATAGACGATCTTCAAAGCAGAGGCTTCTCGTCCAACTCCAAAGTCCCGTGCTAACTATTCCCTTCCTCCCTTAGCTTTCCAAAGTCCAGTCTTTCTTGATTTACTGCTTACAAAGATGGAGGCACTTCGAATTCACCGCCAGCAGAATCCAAAAAAGAACGAGGCCCCCTTTGTTTTCTTTAATACCTGCACACAAACCGCTCAAAACACTTCCCCCTCTTGTTCCTCTGGTTTCCCTCCAAAACAATAGCGGCCCCCTTTTGCCACTGAGAGCCTCTGTATATTCTCCCAGAGAAAACCCGGACTCCCCTCCCTTTTCCCAAAGTTGAAGAAGAAGCTCTACTCCAAAATGGCCCTTCCCCCTACGGATGGAACCGAAATAGTAGCAGTCAGAAAAATCTCTCGAAAATGGAAGCCGAAGGAGAAGAAGAAGAGCTCCCCCCGAACATATGTTCCCCCCTTTACAGATGGAAAAAACCCCCCAAATAACAGCCGAAAGAAATCTCCCCCCAAAAAAATGGCAGAAGACGCCCCATGCGAAAAATAATGGCCATCACCCCCCACAGTCTGCTGCCCGTGCACTTCCATATCTTTGTACCAGAGCATGCTCAGAAGGAAAAAATCTCTTCCATGCTGCTGTGTCGATCTTTTAGCCACTCCCAATGCAAAGCATCCCCGTCGAGGAGCAGATAGGCAAACCTTTTTTCCCCCAGCCCAGCGAGTTTTTCCCAAATAAAAACTGAGGCTGCCTTCGCCCAAAATTGCCCTCAGGTCGTTCTCTGGCAGCCCCCTCGTGAGAAAATAATGGGCTTAACTTCCCTACCTCGTTCTGATAGCTACCTGCAAAAAAACACTGCCACGGCCTTCCTTCAACATTGTGTACTTGTACAGGTACACCCAAAGCAGCCAGAAAATGAAGACAGAAAAAATAAAGCCTCTCTTTCTTGGACGTGGCCCCCAAAAACTGGTCCTTAAAAACATTTGAATGTCGACAAAATCCCTTATATCCTATAAAATGAAAACCCTTTTAGTGCAAAAGATCGACCATAAGCGCAACTAACAGGAACCAACCAATGTGGAAGAGGCACTCCATGATCGGGATTGGAGGGCTACCATGCAAATAGAATACAACAATATGAAGAAGAGTGGAACTTGGGAGCTAGTGGATTGACCCCCTAAGCATAAAGTCATTGGCACCAAGTGGGTCTGGAAGCTAAAGTACAAGGCTGATGATACTCTAGAAAAGTATAAAGCAAGACTTGTTGCAGAGGGCTACTCACAAGTTGAAGGCATGATTGCAAGAATGACTACTATCCGAGTAGTACTAGCTATGGCTACACATAAGCATTGGCCAATCTAGCACATGGATGTCAAATCAGCATTCCTGAATGGAGAGATCAAGGAGGAGGTATATGTGTCTCAGCCACTAGGGTTTGAGGCTCCCCATTTAGAGAACAAGGTATGTAAGCTAAAGAGGGCATTATATTGGCTAAAACAAGCCCCTAGAGCATGGTACTAGCGAATAGATAAGTATCTCTTGGATCTAGGTTTTAAAAGATGTGCTTCTGATGCTAACTTGTATGTTCTAAAGAGAGGAGGGAAGACATTTGTGCTTGTACTCTATGTAGATGACATTGTGATTACAGGAAATGATGATGCTCTTCTTCAACAAACAAAATATGCCCTGAGTTCAGAATTTGAAATGACAGACTTGGGCTTAATTCATTATTGTTTAGGTCTTGAAGTTTGGCAGGAACCACGGAAGATTTTCATCTCTCAACAAAAGTATGTAATACATATATTGAAGGCATTCGACATGGAGGATTGCAAGGAAATTTCTACACTTATGGAGGTCAACACAAAATTATCTATTGAAGATACTTCACCTCCACTAGATATTGGAAGATACAGGAAATTAGTTGGAAGTCTCATCTACTTGTGCAATAGCAGACCAGACATCTCTTATGTTGTTGGAGTAGTAAGCAGGTTCTCTAATAAGCCTTGCCAAACTCATTGGAAGGCAATCATGTGGATACTTAGGTATGTGAAAGGAACCACTAATTATGGTATTCTTTATGAAGAAGGATCATCTCTGGTTGGATAATGTGACTCAGATTGGGCAGGAGATATTGATACCAAAAAATCAGTTTCTAGATATTGTTTTTCTTTAGGATCAGGGATTTTCTCTTGGATTAGTAAGAAGCAACCAACTGTAGCATTATCTTCTACTAAAGTTGAGTACAAAGCTGCATGCATTGCAGCATGTGAAGCAATATGGTTGAGGAGGATCCTATGGCACATAGGAATGCAAGGATAGGAGGCTACAGAGTTGACGTGTGATAACCAAAGTTGCATGGCCATGGCCAAAAATCCTGTTTTCCATGCATGTACCAAGCACATAGAAATTCAATATCACTATGTGTGTGAGTTGATTGAGGACGGGGTCATGGAGATAAGCTATTATCCTACTGAAGAAAATGGAGCAGACATCTTCACCAAGGCTCTTGGGAGAGAGAAACTTCTTCGACACTTTCCAAAGCTTGGGATTGGGCCAAGAAGGTAGTTCACCCTTGGGCCAAGAAGGTAGTTCAACGTAGGGTGGACATTGAGGGGGGCGTTAGATATGCTCAATACTCCACCCTCATGTGACCACAAATGATCCATCATGCTCTAAGTTGTAGGCCCCCATTATGAGGAGAAGCCATTATGAGAACATGGACATTTGTGGAACCTTAACTTCCAAGCTAGATGAGGTCTATGTGTGATCGTTGATGGTTGTAGATGATCTTTGTGAGCCTAGCCATTAGGCTAGGTAGGGCATAAACTTCCAGGCCATTGGGTTGCCATTTAAGGTGAAAATAAAGGCCTTGTGGAGTCGTATGGTTTCTCCATAGAACCTTAATGGGGGGAGTGCAGAGGGGGGTCGTGGAGATATTGTCGGATCGTATATTTTACCAACTATTTTGTATCTCTTGACTATGTTATGATCTATACCAAATGGCCTTGTAAAAGCTATATAAGCATGGCCCAGGTCAAGCTTTACATAGCATTGCGCACTAGTAAGCCCTTCATCTAGAGTCTGTCTAGATCGCCATCTAAGCTCCACATTGAGAGCGCACGGGTGGACAACACCATCATTGTAACTGCATTACACTCAATAATTTGAGTTCTCTATCTCTTAGTTTGCGTCTATCTTTGTTTGCGTTTTTCTGTCAACTCTGTCTACAGTTCTATTCCGCTGTGATGTTATTTTCTTACAGCCAAAACAGAAAAACAAATGCTAGCAACAATCTCTTTGTTTCATAACCATGTAGTTCCTGCAATCATCTTTCTTGCAAAAAATCAAAAAGTGTACTCTTTGCATGTTGATCCATACTTGTAGAATTGAAAAAATGATCAACTTGGATATATGCACTCCAATCCATGCATGTACATATAGAACATGCCCCTGAAAATATAAAACATACGTCCTTGAATGATTTGGTATTGGAATCGCATGTTCCTTTTTCGATGAGATTTGAGACCTCTGCATCTTCCTCTTGAGGTCCTAATATAAACTTTTAAGTGTCCAAAAACATCGGATCACTTCCCAAAACATAAAGCAAGGTCAGATGATTACCAAAATAATGCAAGTTTACCCAAAAATGCATTTGTAATCCTTTCTTAGACATGCAAATAGTTTTTTTAGGACCTTCAAATAATCATAAAATGAAGCATATATCATGTGCAAGTGTCTCAAAGTGAAATTACTTCAATCGCCTTTCCGGTTTGTAAGATATGGCTCTCGGAAGGTAGTTGCCAAAAATTGTTCAGACTTTGCAGACCTATACAGACCTGCAAAAATACATAATTTCCCAAATTTCTTTATCTAAAACTGAAATTAGACCTTGTGCTCTTCAAAACAAGCCATAGCACACCTAATTTGGAGTTTTCTAGCCTAAGGCCTTTCCAAGCGGGACATGCCAAACTAGTGGACTGGTGGAGGGGCTGGAAAAAGTGTGAAAATGTGATTTTTGGAATGCCCAAAAGCATTCTTCCATCAAACGAATCCTAGAATTCTCTCCATAACCTCATAGAGTACTATATGAAAATGCTTAGGCCTATTTTCACCTTTCCAAATGCTCCCTTAATGCATGCTAATTTGCTCCCCAAAAGAGACCTAAATCATGATTTTTACTTTCACACAAAAAGTTAAATGGGAGATCATAGCAAGCTTCTAATCCACTCCTAATGTGGATTTCTCTTGTATTTTCTTGTTTCCAATGGCAATATATATACCGTACTCCATGTATGTATACATTAATCCATGGGAAACCTCTCAAATGATCTCTTTTCTTGCTCCCAAAAGTGGAGATTTGCTAAAATTAGCACCTGAAATTTTTTCCAAAAAGTAGGGAAAGGGGGTTTTGAGGAAGTAAAATCCCTCCTTAACTTATTGTTTTGATGAATCTAATGATTACATTATGAAGTCCATATGCCATATTATCAGTATATATACTTTTTCCCATCTATCCATAGCTATTGCACCTCTTTTTCCCTCTTCCAAATGAGAATTTCTTAAATTCAAGTGCTGAATTTTTTTCTCAAACAATGATGGAAGGGAGTTTTGTGGAGCTTCAAACTCCCATCATGCTGAGACGATCTTTGAATTTCTTGATCATATATGAAATTCCATACACTATAGTATATGCGTTCATGATTTTTCCTACCAAACTAAGAAAACTCTCACTTCATTTCCCTTTCCCAAAATGGCTACTTATAAAAAATAGCCCTTGAAATTTATGTGATGATCATGTAAGTAGGCTACTTTGGAGGTGCTTACAACTTATTCTTTCTCACAATTTGAAAGAATCCTTGAGTCTAGATTAGACTATATACTCCATGCTCTCCATACACATGATTTCCCTCCAAAAACTTGGCCCGTAAACCCTTCATTGTCCTTCTCTCAAAGTGGAATTTTATCTTTTAGTTCCTGGAAACAACAAAAATTTTCATACATGTGCTTGAGATGGTATCTCCTCTTCTCTACATTCCACTCCTCCCTTGATCATGTCAACTTTAGCTTAGCACTTGCCCAGGACTCCAAGTGATGGAAACACTTCTCTATAGTACGGAAGACCTATGTTCAAATCCTCTGACCATCACGGACTCTTTTTCAAATGGTCGCTTCCGATTTCCTTTCTCATCACTATAAAGCTCTCTTCCAAGTATCCAAGAATGATAGCATAAGGACTTGCCCACCTCTTCCTATCCATATGAAAGGTTGTGTGTCCAAGCTCATGGGGTCTGTGACCTCCCATTCTCCATTTTTCGGGCTTGGTCTATGTTTGTAGCTAAAATTTGAAGGAAGGACACCAACAAATGTAAGTGGGCAACGTGGTTAGCCCACTCCCCTCTCTTTAGGAGGTTGTGGGTTTAATTCCTGCACGTCCCATCATGTGAAGCACGCAAAATCGATGATGAGACATGCTCTAATAACTAGTATAACGTTCTTCTTGCTCTTCTTTTGCTTTGGCTACTTGCGAGTTATCGACGCCCACACACACACAGTGTTGTGTTCATCTCCGCCCAACCGCTGAGCTTCTCACTTGCCTCTCTTCTCAAAGATTCTAATTCTCTATTATAAAGCAAGTGCCCTACTAGAGTGTCATGTGGAAACTCATCCAAAAATGAGTTCCTACCATGAATATAATGTGAAAATCTGCCCCCAAGCGTGTGGAGTACTGGAGCATAACCCCTACCCCTGAGGCTTCCTCTGTCAAGTCTGACAAAGGAACAGACCACCGCCCCCAAAATTAATATAAGGTAAGAAGAGCCATCTTCCAGAATGAAGGATCAACCCCCCAACTAGAGTCATGGACAAAAACTAAGTTACGTTCCCTCCATGTGTCCATGCTTAGCTAGTTCTATGACTAAATTAGTCCTGATAACTACAATTCACATTGGGAACTTACTAAAATTTACCCATGCAAAACTCAATGGACCACATTTGAAATACATAACCACAAAAGTTTTTCTCATCGCAACATCCAACAATAGAACCCTTTCCCTTCAATCTCATGTGCAACTCTTTTTCCTTCTCTCATGTTCCAAATGCCCTACTTACTTTCAACGCACAAATAAAGGACATAATTTCTAGTTGAATGTCATCCTGTTGCCAATCAAAGCACTTAAGGGGGGCCTCTTCCTCATCCCCATATATTGCATAGCCATCGCATGACCAAGCACTGAATCTCTTTTGAAATGATCATTCCTACCTACCTCTCTATGAATTTCCTTGCCTATTTTTATCGATCATAGATCCCCACAAGCTTCCAACATGCTGGCTAGGGTCACTACACTGGGAGCAGCCTTCCTACTTCATCTGCTTGAAATGTACCAAAGCTTTGTCACCGAGTCCATGTTGGAAATATCATGTCTACCAAAGCATTGCTAAGAGCAAGATTTATCCTCAATGTCCTACTTTTCCCTTTCAAGTACTTGAAATCAGTCATTTGTTTGACCCAATGACACCATGTTAGTGAAAAAGAACCAACAGTAGTTCTAATTAACATACTTCCCCCTTCTGCTTGCGAAGTCGTCCTTGACGAGCATCTACACAACCCGGGTCACCTTGCTTTTCACATGCCACTTCATTCAAACAATTAGTTCACTTAAAGTGTTATAATCCAATCATTCCAAATCATGCCATCATGACAAAGTGCACACACACACACACACATATTCCAAACTCCTTATTCATACTTGATTCTTGTGCACAAAAGTTCCTTTCAAAATCTCAACTCCTTACCATTCACATCATCGCTTGTATCCATACATACATACTCAAGCTCTCAACTCATGCATACTCATCATAGCTCAGCTGATCATTACAACCTATATGCAACATGGTTAGCACCATCATTCAACTAAGTTGCAATCATACCTCACATGCCTCGTTGATCTTCTACCTCAGCTCCCATGCTTACATATGTCACTCATCAGAGATGTTAGATTCATTTGATGTCAAAATGCAAATATGCCATGAAAAGAGAAACATCAGGCACCATAAAACCACATCACTCATGTATGCCACCTTCCTTTTTCGTACACAATGCATATGCAAGGAGAAAGACGCTACTTTTCTTGATCTGAGTTGCTCCCACTCACCCTTTTTCTCCCCGAATGCTAAATGTACTAGTTTTCCTTCCTAGGACTAAGTATGCTAAAGCAAAAATGGGATCCCATGCACGACTTCCTCCCCTCACTATTTCCTACAATGAAACTTCAAAAACACGTCATCTATACTCTTCCCACAGTCGAGGTCATAAAACGATAAGCAAAACCAATCACTCAAAAACAACCATGATGCAACCACAAGACCAATTCCCCCACAACTGTCATGCAACAAAGTTCAAACAAAAGACATATCACCCACATGCTTCCCACAATCCAAAACATGAATGCAAACAATGAAATCAATCACCCAAACAGACTTCCATAACCCAATCATGAGTCTTCCTTTCCAAGACCTTTCTGTGAACCTGTAGATAACCAAACACACCACATCCTTATTTAACAACAAGTATATGCATATCGGAATTACCTTGGCAAAGTCCTTCTTCATCATCGCATTCCTGTCACCTCCAAACTCATCCAAAAGGTCAATCCAAAAAACATACAAAAGGGAATCAACCCAAAACATGTATAACTGTGCATCTATATCCGAGAACTCTTATACTCACCATGTATATATAAGCAAAAATGAGGTTGCCTTAAACATAGCATTATTCACATCCCAAAAACTGATCACACACAATGGAGCGAGACATAAGCAAAGAATTCCCAAGGAGCACCCACACCATTACAAACCTTTAGAATGGATCTATTGATAATATAGGAAAAGCCAAATTCAACAAGTCGCTTACAACTAATCCGCCAGGCACATATAATAGCTATGCCATCATCAGCATTGGATTTGGGCTAATCGATCTATCAGTAGTCGACCTCTTATTCTCGTAAATACTTACATGCAAAAACACACCCATTCGGGTGATCACCGCCCTCCTCCTCTCTGTCTCTCCCCCTCAACAGTGGGAGCTCTTTCTTTTCTTTGTCCTTTTATTTTTTTTACTTCACGAGTTGGCCTATGTTGCAATTGGATGCGAGTCATGGCCCTGACCGCCCGATCAGGTTTGTTCCACCCGTCTACCAACACAACATAGTGTGCAATGACATATAAATGATACACACACACACATATACATGCTAGCCCATAGCAAAGTTGGGTGCGGCTCGTGGTCTCGATCGCCAAGCCAAGATGGTCCCACTTACTTATCAACCCGCTATGGCGTGAAGCACCAAACAGATATACACATTGAACTGTCCAAGCCTATGATGAAGATAGTGTCGGATCGTGGTCCTAACCACCCAGCCAGGATGACTCCACCTACCTACTAACCTGTCATAATGCATCGGAGCACATATATAGGCATGCTATTGTTTGTATTTTTCTTTTTCTGTTTTTTTTTTTTTTTCACTTTTCCCATCTCCCATGTCCTGAGAGTTAGGAAGAGGCAGAAAGGAACATCAGCCCTACCCGTCCCACACATCAAGCATACACAAAAATATACAAAAAAATATGTATGTGGAGCTGATAGATCAATCTTCCCGTCACCATACTTACTCATGCTTAACAATTATATATAACACAATTGACTAGTCGTGAACAGACCTATCAAATCGGATTCCCCTATCTCACCTCTAAGTCCCTTCCTCAACTATAATGTAGCACAGCAACCTCAAAAATCCTTACCTAGTTCTGCTCACCACAGCTGGTCAATGCTCTCCAAGGGGTGAGTCATGCTCTACCTTAGGAGCCTCATCATCACTACCTATAACTAACTGATCTGCCCAAGCCCAACAAATTCCATTTCCCTCATCGGGTATCCCTTGAAAATTGTCATAGTAAAAATAGTGATCCTCTACATACCCAGCCCAACAAAGAAAATACGTTTCAAACTGCGAAAATGGAAAATCAATACCAAGATCTTGGTTTAGGAACCATACTAGGTAATGGGCCTCCTCCACATCGTATTCCGTTTGCAAACTCTCGACAGGTATCTCCATGCTCGCCAATGCTTGGTCGAAGAGAGCATTTTGGTATACTTTATTGGCTATCTGTTGCCTAGTCCCCAATGATCTTGCGTAGCAACACACTTGGTTTATCATCTTCTGCGACCTTTGCAAATAGAAGGTAAATTGTCTGATAAAATAGAGAAAGCCACTTGTTTTGTTCTCGTATTGAACGACACATCTCTTGTAGGATCATCCAAATCAAGCAAAAAAGTCCCATCATCCAATGACTTGCTCGAATTCCCTTTCATTCATCCTCTCCTATTGTCCTCTATACACTTTGCTAGCTATCCCGACACCTATTTCCAGAAGACCTCAATTTGATAACTTTGACATGCTCAGCAAGAGCCGATCCGGACTCCTTTAGGCCGCCACCATATTTACCAGTACTCTCTGCATGAGAAACTTTACTCACCATCCTCTTTTCTGGCTCATCATCCAATGCGGGTCTTCTCCTTAATCCCTCATGTCTGGGAGTCCTCTTTCCACAACCGTCTTAGTTCTCCTTGTCTCTATCTTTCAAAAAGTCCTTCTTTCGATCATCTAATTCCTTACTAGAACCATCGTGGTCCACACACCACTTTTCTCTCCTAGATCTAACTCTACCCTTGTTGTCTTCCTTGCATATATCTTTGCTCACGACGTTGCACACTTCGCTCAAGCTCAGTAGCCATCTTGCCTCCTCATCAAATTTGTACGACATCCCTGATCATGAGCTTTATAAGAATGGCTCTTAGTTTCTGAAGAGTTTCTCCTCCTTATGAAATGGTCATCCAACTTGCTAACTTTCTTCTCTTCCTTTGCAACACCTACCTTTACCATCTCTCCTTCATCCGTCCTGGCTTTCTCTTGACCTTATAGTAAGAAGGCACCACTTGTCCACAATTCTTTACCTTTGCCTTGCCACTTCAGAGTTACTTCCTCCAACTCAAATCTCGCAATCAAAGCTTCAACTTTTTCCTTCATGTGTCTTGCTTCCACTATGGTGGCCAATTCAAGGTTTGATCCCTTTCCGAGGATTCTTCCTTCTAGATGATCGTTGGTCTTGGCTGTTGGAAATCAATGTACATATGGTCCATTTCTAGCAAATCCAACTTAGGACTTAGCCATCTTTGTACATTTTAGGTAAAACTTTTTCTAGGTTAAATAGATAGAGCTTCATGAGAGCTATCTAGTGACATGCTTCATTATATCATCAGAGATCAGAGTTAGGAGAAAACTCAAACCCTAATTTCTACTCTAAAATGTACAAAAATGGCTAAGTCCTAAGTTGGATTTGTTGGAAATGGACCATATGTACATTGATTTCCAACAATAAAAACAATAGCAACTTTTTTTATTGCAATATGAGTTTTTCGCAAAAACTTACGCTTTGCTTTATTGTTGGAGCTCAAACCTATATAAGGAACATGATGGGTTCACTTTTGGACAATTCAAGCAAGAGTTGATACACATATAGTGTCAATTTTGGAGTTCTGAAGCTTTGGAGGCTAAGGAGAGGTGAAGAAGAGACTATTCTCTTGGATCAAGGAGTCTTCTACAAGTTTGTGGCAGCCATCTTGGTAAGTTAATCCTATTTTCTATTTTTAGGGTTTTTGAAACCCTAATTTCAGAATTAGGGTTTGCTGATTTTCAGATTTGTTGCACTTTCTTGAGAGGTTAGAGTGTCCCATGCCTGTCGTGATGTAGAACATGACCGAATGTGTGGAACTATATGACGCTTCACAAAAAGCGCAATTAAAGCATGAGCTTGAGCATATTTTCCATCTCATCTAAGCTGCTTCTATGTAGGTGGAGAAGGAGAAACCACTGTACTCGATGAAGAAGCTCCATATGTGACAGTAGACTATGAAGTAGAAGAACCGTCAGGTCTTCGATCTACATCTGCCACTATGTTCCAAAGTTGTTTAGCAACAAGAACATGCTTCATCATGTAAGACCACATCGGATAGTTGGTCCCGTCAATCTTATCTTCAGCTTGAAGCATGCCAAACAAGTCATTGCTGCCCGCCATTTCACTAAGGAACAAGAAAGTGACAAAAACTTTACTTCGACGAAAGCTAAAATGAGTGCTAAAATTTCAACTCACAAACCGTCACTCTGATGGAGATTCTGTCTGCATGAATGGCTTTGAAATGGGGGTAAAACCCCAGCGCACCTGATGGAAATGTTTCTTGGCTGCTGGAATTCATAGTTCTATGCTCCGAAGTTGATTTGCACTCTTAAAAGTGCACGCGCGCTGCGACGGCAAAACCGAAACTTGAGAAGGAGCTCAACCTACTCTGATACCATTGTTGGGTGTGTGTAGAAGTGCGAGAGACACACAAGAAGCACACACAAGGAGCACAAACGCAGCAAGACACATGGAGAAGACGATGGTTGGAATAGCTCTCTCTATTGATGATGAATTGAACTGAAGTAAGAGCTGAATAATATCCATAAGTACAAATTGCCACCACATATGAGAGTATCAAGTATGTGGTAACATCGGGAAAAAACCTCTAGCCACTAGAGTAAAAAGTGCCCATGTATAGGGAAAAGGTTCACATCAAAGCTACTCGAGGAACACATAAGTGTAACATTGTGTCCTAGTTAACTAGAGTCAACCCAAGCAGATGCTTCTAGAAGGTTCTAGAGCTCTTTTGAAAAATAGTCTCCCCATGCACCTTATGGGGGTTGAACTCAAGACCTCCTCCTTCACATGTTTGAGACTAAACCACTACACTAAGTGGATCACTTTGTTTACGAGAGCACATGACCTTCTACGTAAGTCATCTCAAGATCTTTGATCATACACATGAGTGGCCAAACGATTTTCGATTTCATATTTGTTTGAACTGGTCAGAACCTTAGATCATAGGCTTACTTTATTACATTATTGTCCCCTTGGAAAATTTTTTTGTCCCAAAAAATAGAGCTATCATGTTCTAAAACTAGAAGAACATATCTTATCCCTACCAAATGATTCAAGACACCATCTAGCTTTGCACTTTGATAAACTGATCAAAATACAAAGTAGTAAATGAATAATAAGGGGGATCTAAAAACATCCTTGGCCAATCCACTTTTTTTACTAGGTTCAATCTGGGCATGAACATGTGAAATGGGTGAATTCCAATTACTAGTCCATTTTTTGGGCATGACTAGTGCATGGACTTAGTAATTTAGGTGGGATTTTTATCCCTATCAAGTCTTTGATAACTCTTGATTCACTTGAATCTAATTTAGAAAACTAGAAGTCTAGTTGTCCCAAACATCAAACTTGGATGTTTGTACTATGGTTTACTTCCAATCAAAATTACTTGATCTTTTTCACCCAACTAGAGGACGACTTTGTCCTAATGGGTTTGAAAGTCCTACATAAAGTATAGGAGAATGTTTGCCATTTACTTTTGGGCAACCTTATTTTATCTTGACCAAGTCAAATCCAAAATGAAAATTATCCAACTTAGGAAACTTTTCTCAAAATACTATAGCTAAAAGTTCTTTGGAATCGTCAATCTGATGAGCAATTACTAACTTCTTTGTTTTGGAGTGTATTGAACTCTAGAAAGTCATTAGAGTTATGCTAGATAATTGGAAGCAAACTCAAATGAATAAGTCAACTTAGACTTAGTATCTTTTGAAGATCAAAAGGGTTCTTGTATAGAACATCTATCTGGATGTTTAATTTAGTTACCTAGTTCCAACCTACTAACCTTGGACTTTTGTGAAAAGAATCAGATACCATATCTAAGTCAAATCCAAAAGATTCGAAAAGCAAAAAGAAAGAACGAAAACTCTGTACAACCAATTCAAGCTTTGAAGATACATAGGCTTGCTATGAGTCAAATTCTAGATGACTCAAGATGTCAACTTCTCAAAGATTTGTTTCAACAAGGTATTGAAACATTTTTTTTCTATCTATAAGAGAAATAAAGTGGATTCTCAAAATGATTCATAGAGTAAATTAAAACATCATCCATCTACGAGATACTAGTGTGGTATCCAACATCAGTGTGTCGACCCATTGAGGTTCTATTGATGAGTTTTTACTTAAATAATGCTTCACTTGAGACTAAGTTCATGTGTATATTCAATCTTTATGATTGCTTACTGGGAATGCAATTCTTGTGCATTGCTTAGAGTCGAAGGATTGAATTTACCAAGTTACACTGGGAACTTGGTGCTCAACTTAGTTAGTCTATTTCTTAGTTGAAAAGAACATTTCAATATCAAAGTCCTACTTCTTCATAAATTTATCAAATATTTCTGGATCAATAACACTTTATCTTGAAGTGTTCCATAATTCAAATAAGAACAAGTCTTTGCCCTATTTGAAAAATAAGATCTTGGAAGTTACTTACTTCGTATCTTGGAAGTTACTTACTTTGTATCTTCTTACTTACTTGATCTTGAAGTATCTTACTAAAGCTTTAAGCAGCTATCCTAAGGACTTTACAAGAATCTCTCTACTAATTAATGTAAGCATTTTATCATGCCTTTGGATTTCACCTTTAAGAAATCCATTTAAGGATAGGCAAACATCACATTTTACCTTCCACAAACTCAATTACCATAATCACGGTTGCAAACTACATAGTTGGAACATTTTACTCTATTCAAACTTGGAACAACTTACTCTTTTCACACTTTCCATTGGACAAATGGAACACGAGTGAGAAATTCCCAAAATAAGTTTGACTGCAAATACTTGGGCAAACTTTGGAGTAGGTCCAATTTCAAGTTCTTGGAGAAACATTGCCAAACTTGATCCTTGACCTCGCGACAAGAATAAAGACTTAGTTTTTATTGTTAATATCTTTTGAACTATTGAAAGCTTTTTTGCTCACCCATGCGATTTTAGAGATCTTTCCCTCAGCTCAAGTCCAAGCACGTGATAATGCCTTTCAGTTTCCAAAACTAAGAATCTTATCAATATTGATACACCTTTAGATGATATCAAGCATTGGACTTTAAGTACCCTTATAGGTGGTTTGGGACTTTTTGGGTGCTTGCTATCTAACTAACTTGAAGAATTCCATTCTCACTACTAGGCAACAATTTATTATTCCAATACTTGAGATTTCTTCTAAGGAATCAACAACATGATCAAATGATTCATCTTGTAATCTTTTGTTCTAATGGAAGGGTATTTGAAAGGAATTCTAGATTTTCAAACAATATTCAAAAGCTTTATTGCTTCAGTTGTGTTCATTTACTAAGTATCAAACTAAAGGATAAATATCACCTTTTGGATATGGTTTCCCATTCCATTATTAAAGTTTGACTTGAACTTTCATTTATGTGAAACATATTCTTTTTCTTTGTTCAATCTTTTGATGTTACTAGAGCAATTTAAACATATTGCGATAATGCATTGTGATTGCATAATTTAAAGTACAAGCATCTTATAATGATTGAACCAATGGACAATAATGTTACTATGAACACTTCATTGTCTTCTTTTCCTAACCATTAGTTAGGCTTTATGATTTTATCCTTTTTTCTAGAAAATATACTTGAAAAGAACTTTATAGCTTGTTTAGGAAAAAGTTCATGGATCAACGTTTCATTTGAGTTCATGTCTTTAGCAACTCATCTCATTTCCTAAAGATCACTTGTCTAGGGTTTCCTCTTAAGCCACAATTAGCTTAAATGAAACCAAAAGTAACTCTCTAATCCTTCGAAAGGGAAGATTTTGGTCAAAGTTTCCATGTTTTCTTATCAAGTTGCATCGTTGCCAGAGATGCAATCATGGAACCTAACATCCATCTATTGAACATAAATGTTCAATTTATGTTAAGTTCGATTACTCTTATTTGATTTCAATCACATCTTGGGATAGGACCAAGTAAGAGCATTCACTTCAAAGTGCTCATGGAACTAGGGAAACTTTTCTTAAGTTATCATCCTACTTGGATGCATGAGCAATTACACAATCAAGTGTAAAATCTGTTTCTAAACTTGACTTTATGATTCTGTAAGTATCTCCTAGACTTACAATCATCATAAAGCTTATAAGTTTGCAAGTAGTCATGTTTTCTTGCTCATTAAGATGGCAAAAAAAGTGAATGCTTCACTTTCTTATGCTTACTTTACTAAGCAAGACTTCTAACATACTTAATGGATTATATGATACCTAAGTATCACTTTGGGAATGAATGAACTAGTTACTTGATTTGTAAGGTAGCGAGTAACTTTGCAATTAACTATTTTTACATCTTCCCAAATGTCTAACTTGAGCTTGAAGAAATAAGGTAAATGCTAGGAAAGTACATTCATTCCTCTACTTAGCAAACAATCATGCTTTGTCATATGCAAATGCATGTGTGTGCACGCATGTGTTGGCATGTTTTTCTTTTAATGCCGTAAAATAAATCAAGCAATTCTTGATCTTGCAATGCAAGCATGTCATGCATCTATGCACAAACATACTAGGCTTCCTTTAAAAGATATACACAGGCAAGTTGTAGCTCAAGCATGAGTATCACCTCCTTTACTTGTCAATCTGCGGAGACGTGAGGACTGGTATGAAGACCATGAGCGAGTGAAGGCACAAGTGAGTGAGTGAAAGCACACAAGCATGCACACACATACACACACATGCACATGGTAAGAGCAAAGAGGGGAACAATGGAAAACTTCGATTACAAAAGACTTCTCATACAAAAGCTCAAATCTACAACAAGCTAACCCCAAAAAATGAGCTCTCTAGGTCTTTTTACAGTTTTCTTGACTAGTTATGGCCCTGTCCAGACCTAGTGTCCGGCCTAGTTAAAAATTAGGTTCCAGGGCTTATTTGAGGGCTCAAACGGAGTCTAAAAATTATGAAAATTGGTAGGATGATACTTGTAATACTCCAAACGCTTGAGGACTCCTCAGCTTGAACAAAATGGATTTACAAAAATATGAAATGGTATTTACAATGGCTTTATACAGATTTCTTCTAAAAATTTGACATGCACTTCTTGGAGCTCCCTATATGCTCCTTCTTCATGTGTGTCCACTTTTCGGATGTGCTTCCATGCTTGTGCTTGATCTTGAGTTCCAACACCCCCCCCCTCTCGAGTCTGTCATCCCTGACAAACCCTTGTTGTAGTGGTTGTCCCATGTAGTGCTTTGAGAGGTAGTGTCCATCCTGTATGAACAATAGTCATCTATCTTCGAAATGTAGCAGCATTGGTTGTCCGGTTTTGCATTTGTCACTGCGAGCCTTTCCAAGTTGATAGTCCTTTGGTATCTACATCTTCTCTAGATTCCAGCATGAATGTGTCATTGGAGCCTCCAAAAACTACGAGTTGCTCAAAAGAGATTTTCAATGGTGATTTTGAGCATCTATCGGTGTTTAATTGCTTCATAGGTATTGATATTGTAACCCTGATGTCCTCTCGATCTTCCAACTATGGGTTGTAGAGTTATAATGTTGAGTACTTGGTCCCACAATGAATGATGGATAAGTGTGTGTTTGTGCATGGGTTGAAGAAAATATGTGCCTTGTGCACGGCCTTGTAATGCGGCCCTATGCATGCTTACTTGGGGAATGCATTTCAAAACGGATGGTGCAAAAAAATTTGGTTCTTGAGCTAAGTGCTCAAGGGTACACTGACGAAGAGGGTTCCTAATCTATCATTGTTGTCGTGATACCCAAGTAAAGGATTTTTACCATGAAAGGTCGATCGATATTCCGCACTTCGTGTTGTACTCCCATCATAGTGATTGACCAATGAATGGCTTATGTGGTTGATGGATGTCCATCTTGATGATGTGCTGATGAAATCCTTCGAGTGCATGCTCCTGTCTCCCCTCTTCAAAGTAACATTTGCCAAATACTGAGAATTGAATTTCTTTATATTCAAGGATTTGTAGGGTACTAGAACTAACCCTTATAGATATCTCCTTGGATGCTCTCGTACATACAGTAGTTAAGCATCACTCATGTTGGAGACCTTCAAGCTCTTCCCTCCTACCATGGTAAGGGGGAACAATAGTTGTGGATGCCATGTTCATGCCAAGTGTTGGACATCTAGCAGATAAGGCATCAATAATATCATCTGCTAGCCAAAACATACTTCTATCAAAATTGATAAATGTCGAGTAATCAACGGTAAGCATGACTCATTCATGTTCTAGGAGCCAAACCTAGGAACAAGCTCTCTCTCTCACTCTTGCTTTCTTTTTTAAGTACAATGTCACAAAATAAAAAGACAGATGTTAGTATCAATAAAAAATAGTTGACGTATGTCGATGTGTGCTTGTGACTGGGCTCTCAAATGTGTCTATGCACAGCC
Organism: Ceratopteris richardii; assembly: GCA_020310875.1. Lineage (NCBI taxonomy): Eukaryota > Viridiplantae > Streptophyta > Polypodiopsida > Polypodiales > Pteridaceae > Ceratopteris > Ceratopteris richardii. The sequence continues at coordinate 26,080,485 of CM035434.1, read as the reverse complement.
GTGTAATGTGGCCCTATATTAATGCATACTTTGGAAATGCATGATTTGAATGGTGCAAAAGACAAGGTTATGCCAAAGGCACATGGTTGTCGCACGTCGAGGCTTCTGATGATGTTACTTGGGGACGTTGATGCAAGGTATACTTAGAGGTTTCCATTGGACCTCGAGATGACAACCGATCATTCCTCCTTAGAGGGATCCATTTGAGAACCTTGTTCGGCTACGTAGAGATCACATTGGGCTTCTTCATATTTAGAAGGTTTCTTAAATTATGTATCCCACGTGGTTGGTTCTTTGGTTCTACGGGGGCCACCAATGCTTTTGGCTTCCAAACCCATACCAATTTTGATGGTCTTCTGACTCTTGTTGAAGAGGTGAGTTGGTCTGCTTTTGGTCTTGGTGTTTGGTTCTGACCTCTGCCTCGCCATGGCTTCACTATTGAGACTTTTCTCATGTGGGAGAGCGTAGGTTGTTGTGTATGTAAGAGCTTCTTGGGTACCCATATTTGTAATTGTCCTTGTTGAGCTGAAGCTAATGTCTTAGGCACCCAAACTTGTCGGATACCTTGTGATTGAGCTTCTCCTAGTTTCTTTGTTCGTCTTCTGGCCTAGTTGGCTTGCGTGGATGGGAATTGTGGGGGTAAGGCTAGTGGTTGTCCTCCTTTTTGTACCCACATCTGCTTCGTGCCCGGAATGATTTTCTTGTTGAATGGTGTCTTTCTATTTGATATAGAAGCTGTCTGGAACTGTGTGCTTGCCCTTGTGGTGGAGCTACTATGGCGACATTAGTCTTTGAAGAAGAAGAGAGATCCGCTTGCCTTTGAGCCTATTCTTCCATGATTGACTCCTTCTGCATCATAGAATTGTTGACACATACAACACTTCTTCTATAAGATTATTCTTAGAAGAACTAAGAGTGACATCTGGATTTGTGAGCATGGAGTTCTCTAATTCTAATGTAATGCACTGTTCATGTACCCAAACTTGAAGAAGTTGAATTTTTAGGTTTAAGTTGATTGCATGGTCATAGATCCAATCTTGACCCAAGACAAGTGGTGTTGTAAGATCCTCATCTTGACACACTAGCATTTTGACTCTCATTGCAACATCTTGAAGATAGATGGGAAGCTCTACCTCACCCAAACAAGGGGTTTCCACACCTCCCAATCCTATGAGATCGGCTTCTATGGGATTGAATGCCAAGTCTTGGCAGTATGAAAGTCTAACTGCACTAGTTGTTGCACCTAAGTCAATCAATGCTCTCACAGGCCTTACATTCTCTCCATGTCCTACCTCTAAAGTCACAAAGGGACGTTAGTCAATTATTTGAGAAGCAATTGCACCTGATGTTTGGCACATGGCCATGTGATATCGTGGGGCCTTAGGATTGACATCTAGGCCTAGTCACCTTAACTTATTTTTCCTAATGCGCTCTCTGGCCTCTGCCTGTGCTTCTTCTCTAACCCTTATCTCTTCTTCTTTTCGCTTCTTAGAAGTGTTGAGTCTCCTTAGCATATCCTCTGTAAGAGGTTCTTGATGTAGCTTGACTCGACAACCACTAATATAGTTTGGCAAGATGTCACTCTCTAGAGTGGTCAATTGAACCGCACCACTAGTGGAAATTTTATTAATGATCATGGGTCCATATCCTCTTTTTTCCAATTTACGAGCATGTTTTTGAGTGTATAAACCAACACTAGGTCTCCCTCTTTCAATCCTTTGTCCTTGTTGTGTGCATCAAAATAAGCCTTTTGTCTTTTCTTTGCAGCATAGATGCCTGCTGCAGCTCGTAGCCTCATCTCACCTAAGCGTTCTAGATCGAAGATCCTAGAGGACAACTCATGTCCATTCCATTCATATTCTTGTGCTACTTTTAAAGTTGGGATTAGGAAATCTAATGGTAGCACATCGTTCTGTCCAAAGACCATCTGAAATGGAGTGGCATTGAGTACCGTTTTATAGGCAACTCAGTAAGCCCAAACAACATGATGAAGTTGTTTATCCCAATCAGAGCATTTATTATTTACTAGTTTTGTCAATACCTTACATAGGATCTTATTTGTGCTCTCGGCTTGTCCACTAGCTTGTGGATGATAAGGGGCAGACTTCTTATGAATCACCAAGAATTCTTTGAGAAGGTTTTCAATGACTTCATTCAAGAAGTGCGTGCCTCTATCACTCACTAACTCTATTGGGTGTCCATATCTAGTGAACACATTCTCGAATAAGAACTTAGCCATCGTTTGAGCATCATTATTTGTCGTGGCTTTAACTTCCACCCACTTTGTAAGGTAATCTGTGGCTACAATAATGTACTCTGCATGGGAGTTTCTAGCTGGAGGGTTAATAGGACCTACAAAGTATATACCCCACTTTGAGAATGTGCGTCCTCCCATCATTGGCCTTAAAGGCATCTCATATTTTCTAATTGGATATTGTGCACATTGGCATGTGTCACATCTCTTCACATAGGTATGTGCATCCATATGAAGAGTTGGCCACCAAAGTCCTGAGAATAGAATGGTCTTAATCACTCGGTCTGGCCTAAAGTGCCCACCTGCAACACTGTTGTGTGTAGCTTCTAAGATTTTCAAATATTTGATTCGTGAACGCACAATCTTAAGTAACCATCTTTACCTCTTTGATATAGGTTGTCTCCTACTAAGGCATAGTCTTGAGCCTCTTGCTCCATGCTTCGTTTTCTTGCTAGACTAGCCTCACTAGGAAGTGTTCCTGATCTCATAAATTCTACCAATGGAGCACTCCAGTCTAAAATTAATGACATGTCATAGAGGGTGGCATGCTCCACTGGGGGTCTCTCTTGGCATACTGGACAATTCTTAATCCAATCATGTACTTCCTTGTCCATACTAGGCCAATACACTCCTAGATGTTTTAAATTTTGCAATGTTCTTTGTTTAGAGTAGTGATTTCCTAGCAATCCTTCATGGGCTTGTTGCAAACAACCGCTATGTTCATCGTCCTCAACACAACAAGCTAATACACCCTTTGTATCTATATTGTACATGCTTCTTGCCAATATGTGATATTTTTGTGATTTTACAATTTCTTCTTTGTTCGTCTTCACATTCTTATTTGTAGGTTTGAAGGCTAGGACAGGTACCAACTTATTTTCCCATTTAGGAACAACTTCTAAATTTAACAGATAAGCATTAGGTAGTTCATCAGACACTCCTTAAGGTGACTCTCCTAAAGTGATGTGAGAAAGATGATCTACCCTAAGGTGGGTTCTACCTTTCCTGACAACCACTTCAAAGTCATATTCCATTAGTAAGAGGAACCATCTTACTAAATGTCCTTATTGCAAGGTTTATTGACCAAATATAATAATGCTTGATGATCAGTGAAAAACTTGAACTTTTTGGCCAATAGATAGTGTCTAAACTTCTTTACGACATATGCCATACCTAAGCCTTCTCTCTCACTTGTTGTATAGTTTCGTTCAGCTATGTTTAGTTGTCTGCTCGCATATGTTATAGGCAAACCTAGATTTCCTTCACTAGTGGGTTGTGCTAGCACACATCCTATTGCATGATTGGATGCATCCACATGGACATGAAATGGTTTATTCCAATCAGGAGTTGTCAATATTGGTGTTGTGCACAAACGTCTCTTCAGCTCATTGAAAGAATTTTCGCATTCGTCATTCCACTCAGAATTTGTTAACAAGGCATAAAGAGGCTTAGCTATAATTGCATACATGTGAATAAAGCTACGGTAATATCCACAATGGCCCATAAAGGCTTGTACCTCTTTAGCATTCCTTGGCCTTGGCAGCTCCGCTATGGCTCTTACTTTATCCTCATCTGTAGATATTGCATTCTTAGAAACAATATGACCTAAGATTTTACCTTGTCGTACCATGAACACACACTTTTCTAGGTTCAGACACACTCGATATTCTCTGCACTTGTTGAAGATTTGTTTGAGCTCAGGGATGTGGAGTCTTCTTTCTTGGAAATGAGCACATAAATCATCCACATATACTTCTAAGCTCTTTTGCAAGAACTCTTTGAAGACATGACACATGAGCCTTTGGAATGTTGTAGGTTTATTGGTGAGCCCAAATGGCACCACACGAAATGCAAAGATGCCCCACTCTGTGGCAAAAGCTGTTTTGTGTTGATCTTCTGGGGCAATGGCTACTTGGTTGTAGCCTGAAAATCCATCAAGAAATCTATAAACTTCCTTGCCTGCAACACGCTCCAATAAATGTTCAGTGATCGGAAGCGGATAGCTATCTCTAATCCTAGTGGCATTAACTTTTTTAAGGTTAATACACACTCGCAACTTTCCATTCTTCTTGGGCACCACTACAATGGGGGACACCCATTCAGTGTGCTCAATCTCATAGATAAATCCAGCTTCAATTAACCTGTCAATTTCTTCTTTTATTTTGGCTGCATAAGTATCATTATAAGTGTAGTGTTTTTGTTTGGTGGGCTTGGCATCAGCCATCATGGGGATCGTATGAGAGCATATTTTCAGATCTACTCCCTGCAAGTCTCTATAGTGTCATGCAAACATGCCCCTGTATTCCCTTAATAAAGCTACCAACTCTGCTTCTTCTTCTAGACTTAGGTCTTCTCCTATGTACGTACATCGCTCTTCATTCTCTTCAATGGTTACTAAAATTTTCTTGTCTTCTCTTTATTATCGTATGCTTCTCCTGTGGTGGCCTCTCTCTTATGCATTTGTACCAAAATTTTTTGGTCTTCAACTCCATATTTCTTGAAATTCTCTGGTACTTCGAACAATGATTCCTCCTCTTCTTGTTTCACTACTTTTTCTTTTGACCTCCTTCACTTCCATCCTTTGAATTCATAGTCTTAATACTCATGAGAGTTTCTTCCTCTTTTTGGATATATACTCCTAAATTCTCTAAATAGTGCTCCTCTGAGTTAAAGCAACTATCCATCACAATGGACTCTAGATCATCTTCATCCTCATCTTCTTCTATGACCTCACTAAGGTCACATTCTTCTAGCAAGGGTTCGCACATGAACACTGAAATATCATAACCCTCCTCATCACAATGATGTGTCCACTATTCTTCCATGGTGGATAAGATTTTTGCCCAACCATGAGGCTCAAATTCCTCATCTGGAAAGATCATTGGTGTGTAGACTAGGTCTCTAACCGGTCTATCTCCTTGAGAAGTTCCATCTTCTCTCACCTTTAAGCATCTTTCCTCTTCCTCTGCGACTTTGCACATCCACAAGTGAATATCTTCATGCATCCATGATGGATCAGAAGAACTTCCAGAATGCATAGAGATTGAATCTTCTAGTGCCCTGTGGATAGGATTCTATTGTAGGGGTGGTACATCTCTAAAGGTATAATATTTTAGATTGACCTTGGTTGTGACCCCTAAGTGATGCAAGTACAAGGAGTTGGTTCCTCAATCCTGTACTATTTGCAATTGTCGTAGGAAGGTCCTTTGTAGGATCATCTCACAGACATTATTTTTGCCAAAGTCACATATAGCAAAGGTGTGTTCAAACTCTACCCCACAAGTGGTTAGATTTATTCCTTCTATCAATCCTAGAGGCCTTTCAACATGGCCATTAGTCATCTGAAGCTTCATTCTGGTTGGTCTAAATGCGGGTTTACCCCATTGCTTCCACAAGGAGGTGGTCGCAATAGCAACATTAGCACCTAAATCTATGATCGCTTTGGTTGTGTAACCTTGGTAGGTGATCGAGAGATAAGTATTACCTTCTTCACCTTCGCTCATGTCCCCTCTTTTTTCTAGAGGTATCTCTAGTATTTTTTGCTTAAAGCATGCTTTCGACACATTGGAACCCAGTTCTGGAACTTGATTCGCCACATGTTTCCATAACTCAGGTTTTACCTTGAGCAGCTCTTCTAAGGTGAGATGACATTGTAGCTTACTGTTCTTCACAACTTCAATGTTTCTTAGAACCACTGAGTCTTCATTTTTTATCAATATTGTGGGAGCTCTGATCTGAAGAGATTCAGATTCCCATGGGCCTGTGAATTGTGGAAAGTCTTGTAAAGAATTAGATTCAAAATCTAATCTTTCATCTCCATGTTGCTTAGCTTGGTCTCCATAAATAGAGGGAATTTCTTGGGGAAACTGATCATGGAGGTCATCAATCTCATAAATAGGAGGAGGATTACCCTTCTCCTTGGCCATTTCTCTTCTTGTATTTCCCGCAAGAACTCTTGAGAGTACTGTTCAATTGAAAGAGGTGCTCCATCATCTATGGAATCGGGAACATAAGCCTTTGTTGGTGGTGAGCTTTCTCTTTCAAAAACTGGTTGAGCCTGTGGAGGTAAAGAAACATGCGGTTTGTTTACCAACTACTCTAATCTTTCTAGTAAGCCCTGGAAATGCAAACCCAGTTTAATAGAATTTGTTTGATTGAACAATTGACTAGTCTCTAGCATAGCCTGAGCCAGTTCTACCACTTTTATGCACATCTTTGTCCGTTCAATCTCCAAATCTGCTCTAGGGTAGCTCTTGTCCCTTCTTGAAGTCAAGCCTGGTAGGCCTTGAACATCATGTCCAAGCCTTCTGGGGTTGGATCTACAAGAACAGAACGTGGTTGTGGTCTATTTACAATGGGTGGTGGGGTGGGATGAGGTGGTGTGGATGGAGTTTCAACACGTGAGGGATTTTGTGAGGCAATATCTTCTATTTTGTTTTTTGTATCTCTAAGGCTTTCTTCTAGTTCAGACAGCTTTCTATTCCACTTGTGATTGGCTATTTCATCTATCTCAATGGAGGTTCTGGAAGTATGACTGGTAGATCTATCTGAATCCTTGTAGAGTTGGACAATCCTAACTCCTCACCCAAGTTATCTTCTATGTCAATGCATGTCTGCACACACTCTTCTATGTATCTAGGCTCTTTCAAGTACACATATGATCTTAACTTGGTGCTTAGTAAGCCATCTAAAAACAAGGCCACTTGTTTGGCTGGTGTGGGTAACTCTGGAACAGGGCATCTTTCCAAGTACTATCTAATCCGTCTTCCTACAAGTCGAACTGTTTCTTGGGGTGTCTACTTGAAGTTGTGGATCAAGGATGATGTGTTATGCCCAATGACACTCTTGGAGAATTCTACAATGAATTCTTCCAGTAGTTGACCTATGTTTTGGTAGTTGTGATTGTTTAGAGGGTGAAACCAAGCTAAGGCAGTACCCTTGAGGGTCAAACCAAATGCCTCAAATTGGTTGAACAAGTCCTCAACCTGTTCAACTCTTAGCACTTGTTTGAACTCGGCCACATGATCATAAGGATCTCCTAACTCGTCAAAGCAGTTCTTCATTGCCTTAACCACTTGAGAGGGTCTAAGGGTTCTTGGGTACTCTCGAGGTCAAGGCAATGGAAAATCATGTTCATCTCTTTGATGCCTATGTGCTTGATGTCTCTCTCTTTCATGTCTTTCACCTTCAAATCTTGATCTGTCTCTACCCACATTGTGTGCAAAGCTTACCTCAGGTCTCTCTCTAGCTCTTTCCCTCTAGTTTTCATGAGCCTAGGATGATCCTACTCCTTGGAGGCCATGGGAGATATTGGATCTTGGTGGAGGGAAAACCGATTCTCCTTGCCATGTGTAGGCATGCCTATCATGCTCTGTTACCAAGAACATTTTCTCAATGCATTATCTAGGTAGACAACTTTGCCTGGTGTCTCAAGGTCTTTGAATTCATAGATGGCGATTATTGGGTTAGGTTGATTTGGCTTGAATCTCCATTAAAAGGCTTCTTGTGTTTCTCTATTCAGATATAGTTCTATGTTTTTGTTGTCTTGAGGAATCCACTCTGGAGTGATTACTCTCGTCAAGACAGATTTTCCTCTGGGCTCTTGTCCTAGGTCCCCTTTCTCTAGGTCTCCTATTTCATTCTCGGGTATGATATTTCCATACCCATCTGTCCTATCGGGTAAGTTGGTGACCACATACATGGTTCCTTCCTTATCAATGTATGAACCCTCTTCAAACTTGACCACTGGGTGTTCAAGTCCAAAGGGTTGATCGGGATTTCAGAGTTGGATTACTGATCACCTCAAGCCATCCTCATAGATGCGAGCACCGAATTGGTTGGTCCGAATATACTCTAATTGTGTCTTATAGGGACCTTCTAGTATCTGTAAATAGGCAGTTCTTGGGGTATGTGTGGGTCTCTCCATGCCAAATGACATTTCTGAGTCACTTGTTTCTTAACTTAGTGTGTAGGGATAACCACTTAGTTGTTGTGCCCAAGACCTAACTGTATGGTTGACACTAGCCTCATATGATCTAATGCTTTGCCTATCCTTGCCTAAGTGTCTACCAGAGCTCAGGTTCATAATCTTTGTCTTCTAGTTCAAAATCTCCCCTTTGTATTCCTCAAAATCCTTTGGAGTCCCCTTGGTTTCCTAGTCCCATCTAAGGGTCAACTTCAAAATACCATATCTAATCATCCACATATTAGTTTTCAAGATTTCCAATGAACCCAAAATCACAACAAACGGATTTCGTGTGAGAAAGTTATGCCAGTTCAAGGTTCTGGGGGTCAAAACAGGGAAACAGGATCTCTCTGGGAGTACTTCAGAACAGATGATACATGATATTGGGTCTGACAATGTAATAACTCTATGCCAAGCACACAAGAGTTCAAAATTAATGACCAACAAAACCCCAAAATTTTGAAAAATTTAAAAAAACCCTAATTTTGGCATTCTGCCTAACAGTCGTGATGGTCAGACACAACCGCGATGGTCAGACACAATCGCGATGGTGTATGACCGTCGCGATGGTGTGACACCCATGATGGTCAGAGGTCATGATGATCAGTCAAAGTCGCGATGATCAGGGAAGATCGCGATGGTCAAGCCACGATGATCAAGGCGCGATGGTGTGTCAATGTCACCATCGCGATGATCAAGCACAGTCGCGATGGTCAGACACACTCGTGATGGTCAAGCATAATTGCGATGATAAGTCACGATCGCAATGGCATGCGCCAATCGCCACAATGGTCAGTGACCGTCGTGATGGTTAGACACAATCACAATGATGAGTCACCATCATGATGGTCAGTCAAATTTGTGATTTCAAAAAATTGAGTTTAGATATGTGAGAGCGCTTACCTTAGCTCCTCTTTCATGCAAAAATTTCCACCAAATACCCACCTTTGTCTGACAGTCACGATGGTTAGCTTCTACAGCAATTTTTGACAGAAAAACAAAGTTTTTACCTATGTTTCTTGTAGATTCGTGATGTCCAAAGGTTGTCCTTCAATGTTAATGCACCAGAAAATGCAAACAAGCACCTATAAAATCTCTCTCTCACAAGTGAAATGAGGGGAATGGAGTGGAAGGTGATATGACCAAAAAAATTTGAAAATTCAACGGAGATGGGGATGGAGGTGGGAGATGGTGAGGATGGTGATGGTGATGATGGAGATGAAGTAAGAAAGAGAAAACTTAGGGAAAAGTAAGGAAATTACCTACAACTCCAATGTCACAACTGTACACCTTACCATCACACGCTCGTCCTCGAAGCTCTCTCCCTGGTAATGGCGCCAAAATTTGGTGTAGCTCAAGCGTGGGTATCACCTCTTTTACTTGTCAATCCGCACAGATGTGAGGACTGGTATGAAGACCATGAGTGAGTGAAGGCACAAGTGCGTGAGTGAAAGCACACAAGCATGCACACACATAGACATACACATGCACACGGTAAGAGCAAAGAGGGGAACAATGGAAAGCTTTGATTACAAAGGACTTCTCATACAAGAGCTCAAATCTACAACAAGCTAACCCCAAAAATGAGCTCTCTAGCTCTTTTTATAGTTTCTTTGACTAGTTTTGGCCCTGTCCAAACCTAGTGTCCTGCCTAGTTAAAAATTAGGTTCCAAGGCTTATTTGAGGGCTCAAACGGGGTCTAAAAATTATGAAAATTGGTAGGATGATACTTCTCATACTCCTCAAGCTTGAGGACTCCTCAGCTTGAACAAAATGGAGCTAAAAAAATATGAAATGGTATTTACAATGGCTTTTAGTGATGAAAATCACTATTTTTATAAGGATTTCTTCTAAAAATTTGACATGCACTTCTTGGAGCTCCCTATATGCTCCTTCTTCTTGTGTGTGCACTTTTTGGATGTGCTTCCATGCTTGTGCTTGACCTTGAGTTCCAACACAAGTCCACAAGCTTGAGTGCATCAAATACTTGTTCAACAAGAAGGAAGCTTGTGTTGTGCATAAAAACATTATTTTGGAAGGAGAAATGAACAAATAGTCATTCATTTCATGCATGAAGTGGAAATAATGATTCGTTGATGCAATCAAGTGCTTGATGAATTTTCCAATACGTCTATGCTCATCTGTTTTGCTTTCATTTATTGCTCAAACGCCGCATTAACATTATAAAAAAATGAAGACTTATGCTATGCTTTCATGATAATTAAATGCAAGCTATATGAAAGAAAATAACAAAGCAAGTATTGAAATAAAACCATCAACTTGGAAAATACTTATCTTCAGATCAAGCTACATCCTTTCATTGTCCAACAGAAGAGCTATTCTTCATCCTTTGCAGATAAATGACTTAGCTTTTCCTCGAGAAAAACTAGAGCAAGGATACTAGCTCAATCAGAATACCACAACATGTGCTCATGGCATAGTGGATAAGAGAGCTTGTATGCAATGAATAGGATGCAAGATCGGATCCCATGCATGAGAAAGCTGGAGGTTAAGTTCAAGTTCTAATTCTACGCAATGGATGAATGTCCTTTTGTTGAACTGCTCACACTTGATGGTGTTGTGTCACCGAATAATTAAATAGAGTAATAGTACAGTTGCTTGAAAGCATGAAATGCTGACATAGTGGCATGAAACACTTATCCCCTAATGTTGGGGCATAGGTTCCATACCTCCTTACACCCATAGACATACATCCACACTTATTAACTATGCAAAGGACAACATTCCTTTTTGCTAAGGGAGGAACTCGGGAGGATAGATGCACACAAATTCCTTCATAAATGGAGAGAGTAAACACATGCGAATGTCTTGGCAAGGGAGACATAAACACATTAAAATAATGTACAATCATAAAGATATAAGGAAATCAACCTCCAAGATATCCATGGATGCTTGTAAGGAAGACAATAGGAGCTAGGTCTCCATGGAAGCTTGCCTAGAGCTCTGATACCAATGCAAGAGACTGACGATTACAACCACCACATGCTAGAGAGATGAATCTCCTCCCAACCATGTGACTCTACATATAGCTCTATTCAAAGGACTACCTTCTTGGGTAGGTGGATTTTAACCATCCATGTGTCAACCATGTAACTACATGTGCACTATGTCCAAGTTAACTAGAGTTAACTGAACTAGATGCTTCTAGAAGGTTCTAGAGCTCTTTGCAAAAAATAATCTCCCCATGCATCCACTTTTTTACAAGAGCACATGAACTTCTATGTAAGTCTAGTCTTGAGATCTTTGGTCATACACATGAGTGACCAAATGGTATCTGAGTTCATATCTATCTGAACCGATCAGAACTTTAGATCATAGAACTATTTTATTACACTGGACATAGAATGAGTTTTGTTGGAAAAGAAACTTCAAGTTTTGATACCAATGTAGCATTACGACGACTAGATAGAGAGGTGAGTCTCTGTTTTCCTCCCAACCATATGCCTATATATATATCTCTTGCCTAGGGACTGCCTACTATGGTAGGTGGATATTAATCATCCAAGTGTTAACCATGTAACTCCATGTGTGTCAAGTGTCCTAGTTAACTAGAGTTAACTAAAGTGGATGCTTCTAGAAGGCTCTAGAGCTCTTGGAGCAAAACACTCATAGGACTTAAACCCAAGAACTTTTCCTTCTCATCCATATAACCTAACCACTAGCCCAAGCACCTTTGGTTGTCTAAAGAGCATAAGCACCTTCACTTAAGTCTACTCTCGAGACTTCTACCCTACACTATGATGTTCGATCTCAGATCCGTCTGAACCTGTCGGATCCTCATGTCATACACTTACTTTATAAAAATACATGTACATAATCACACAAGTAGACGTTCACAAATACACACATACATACATTTACACATGCACACTATAGGCACACATGCACATTCACATGCATGTCTATAAATTGAAAGTTTTATTGTATACTGATCTAATTGTGTTTTTATGTATATGTGTATGTCTATGTGTGTGTATGTATGTGTATGTGTATGTGTGTGTATGTGTGTGTGGATGTTTGTTTGTGTCTATGTGTGCATGTATTTGTGTGTGTGTGTGTGTATGTGTATGTATGTGTGTGTATGTGTGTGTATGTGTATGTATGTGTGTATGTGCTTGTGTGTGTATGTGTGTGTGTGCATGTGTGTGTATATGTGTGTGTGGATGTGTGTGTTTGTGTGTGTGTGTATGTGTGTGTATGTGTGTGTATGTGTATTTGTGTGTGTATGAGCACCTATGTGTGTATATGTGTGTATGTGTGTATGCATGTGTGTGTATTGTGTGTGTTTGTATTTTGTGTATGTGTGTATATGTGTGTGTATGTTTGTGTGTATGTGTATGTGTGTGTATGTGCGTGTTTGTATTGTGTGTATGTGTATGTGTATTTGTATGTGTATGTGTATGTGTATGTGTATGTGTATGTGTATGTGTATGTGTATGTGTATGTGCATGTGTATGTGTATGTGTGTGTATGTGTGTGTATGTGTATGTGTGTGTATACATATGTATGCATATCTATAGATTGAAAGTTTTATTGTATATTGATCCAATTGTTTTTTTTTGAAATTTGAATCATACGAAATATTGCATGGTAGAAACAAATAAGAGAAGGCCTCACATACCACTTGATATGTGTCAATATTTTTGCAAAAAGCTACATCCATAAGAAATGTTTCCTCAACAAAAGGTGTGTAAAATAGTTAATATTAATGTGAGATGTAATTCTTATATGTTTTGTAAATATTTACATTTAATAAATATACTTTTGTTTCATTCAATAAACACATGAAGCTGCAAAAAAAAAAAGAATTGAAACAAGTCATATGTCTCCTTTTGGTCTGTGGGGCATAGAATTGAAACAAGTCATATGTCTCCTTTTGGTCATGTGGGGCATGATGGTTTTGTTGCTACATTTGTAAGTATAAGTATTATTGAAATTATATTTTTATTTTACTTAAAACAAAATCTTCTTTATTGAAATTGAATATATGATTGAAATTTAGTAATTATTTTTATTACAATTTATTTTTAAGATGTGATTTATTAGAGTGTACCATTCATTCATATATCTATGCATGTTTGTGTATGTATGTACACATGTATATATGTATGCATGTGTGTACATACATATTTGTAGGTATGTATGTATGCGTATTCTTGTTTATGTATGTGCATATGTATGTATGTATGTATGTATGTATGTATGTATGTATGTATGTATGTATGTATGTATATATGTATGAATGTATGTATGTATGTATGCATGCATGTATGTATGTATGTATGTAGGTATGTATGCATGTAGGTATGTATCTATGTAAGTATGTACGTAGGTATATATGTATGGTTGTGTACATATGTATGTATGTTTGTGTATTTATGTGTGAATATATGTATATCTGTGTATATGGACATATGTATGTGCATACACATGTGCATGTAGATATGTTTGTGCATGTGTATGTGTATGGTTATGTGTATGTGTATGTGTATCTATATAAGTGTGTGTGTGTTTATGCATATATGTGTGTGTACCTTATGCATTCACAAAGGGAGACATAACTTTAAATAAAATAGTGTTTCAAAATCTAATGTGGCAAACAAAAGCCTCTTGGGGGGTAGGAAGGGGGGTCAAAATAGAGAAGGGAAATTTGTTTTGTGACATGGCATTCAAATCTTGATGGGGCGCCAATCTATGTTGATGAAGAGCTTTAGAGTACACAATGTGGTAGATTATCATTGGAACTTATTTCAAAATATATCAGGGCACCACTAAATGTGAACCGAACCATAGTCTAGCCATCGTGGCTAAGTGGTCAAGTTGTATGACTTGCATGGAGAGGTGCAAGGATTCAATTTTCATAGATGTCTATATGTTTGGATTGGGTACACTCCATGCCCTAGGGCATGGGTGGAGTATCCGGGGTGGGCCTTTGGCTCAATCTTTTAGGTTGCTACTTCTTTCTAGCTGACTACACATGTGCAATCTGCATGGTGTCTCTAATTGGCGATATGATCACTCTTTCAATAGTGACCTTATGAGCTTCATACCTAAATAGAAATGCATCTTTGAATAGTGTGCTAGTTATTTTTGTTCTTGTGAGGTATGAAGGCCCCCATGAATGGTTATTTATGTTTTTGTGAGGTATTAAGGGTCCCACGAATTTTATGTCCTTGATTTGTATTTTCCATTTGATTACAGTCTTGGAGGTGCATGGTGTAGAGAGAAACACCCTATCTCTTGAAGATCCAAGGTTCATGTCTCATAGATCAACCTTTTATCAACTCAACTTTCGAAAAAAATAGAAGATCTTTATTTTAAAAAAATATTACACGAATAACTTACAATATAAAATTAATATTATTACAACTTGTTCACATTGTCACTCGAGTCCCCTCCGATGTTGTCTACATACATTGTCTCTCCAATTGCCTCCCATGTTGTGCTTGCAAATTGCCTCGCATGTCATGACACTCATGTAGTGCAAATGTTCTTGTTGGCCAATAGATTATCTATCTTTTCTATCAAATCAAGCCATACTCATTATTGAATTACACCTCATGGATGTTCTATTTTTTTCTCAAAGCCATGAGACTTCAACATACAACCATGAGAGCATGTTCATTGACCCACTCAACATGTCCATTCCGAAGCACATACCAATTGTTTTTCCTTAGAGCGGATGCAGATTCCAAATCTAATGAAAAAATAGTAAAAGATTGGACTTCATAGAAAAAAATAGGGGAAAAAAAAGATAAGTGTTGACCACCACAAAAATTCACCACTTGTTCCTTCGAAAGAAAAATGAAAAGAAAAAAATGATGATTTGAATTTGGTGAGGCAAAAATCTAATGGATGCACTAGTGTGCTATTCCTCCACTACCATCCCATGTGAATCCTTGGCCAGATCCAAGACTTCCCACCACCATGTAGGATTCCTTTGAGTTCTTAGGCCCATTTCAAACAAGGAGAAGACACAACAAACATGCAGTTGCAAGCCAATCTTTGAATGCCATGTGGCTAACTGCATTCACATAAGGGCAAGCCAATCTTTGAATGAAATGTGGCTAACTGCATTCACATAAGGGAATGGCCCTTTGATGCTTTACATGCTAGTGCACGAAACAATTTTGTCAAAATTGTTCCAGTCCCCCCTCCTTGGCCCTTGCACAGAACTTAATAATGATTGGATCAAGTTGAATTTCTAGAAATATCATTTTTGTTATGTTCTTTTCTTCGCCATCTATTCACATAAGGCCCAATGTTTGACTCTTTTTTTTTTCAAAAGGAAGTTCGGCAATAGTCTACTCTCTTATACTTGAATTAATAAAAAGAACAATAGATGAACACTAAACTAAAAAGCTCCAATGTTTCACTCTTTTTTTTTTCAAAAGGAAGTTCGGTAATAGCCTACTCTCCTATACTTGAATTAATAAAAGGAACAACTGTATAAATGAACATGCCTAGCACCCATGAAATCCCCTTGAATCTTACAAAACAGGGGTTGATTAAAACTTACTGGAAAACATTACAAAGAAGGTTAATAACCCTTTCATACCCTTCATGGGAGACCCACTTGCTTTTAATTTTGCTGCTCTTGAGGAAGAACACTCTATGATGTTTAAAAGGGGGGCTTCTTATAATTAGAAATTCTTTTGCCTAAAAGGAAAATAGGTTTTTGAATCGACTATTCTGTAGGAGGGGTACCAAAGTTGGAGGCACATCTCTCTTTCCAGATCTTCCAAAGGGTCTCACCTCTTATAACATTCCACACTAAGGAACAACCGATCGCTTCACCCAATAACACTTGCTTCCGATTGACTTGTCCTTGCAACAACATGATTCTCTCGAGGGCCCTTTAGATCGACATTGACCTGGGGCATGAAAAGAAGGGGTGTCCCGTGTTCTCATTGCCCTGAAGGCATCATTTACACCACCGAGGGACTCCCCAAATTTTGTTTGCTTTTACATTGGTCCAAATTCCATGGTGGAGAATTTTCCACATAAGGACTATTTTTTTTTAAAACCTCAATGAGGGGATTGCAAAGGGATTGGAACATAAAATCCCACCTAAAAGTCGACCAATCCAATCATCATCTCTTATTAAGTGTGATATGAGAGTCCACAATCTTCTTGAATCTCAGAATTTTTTCAAGAGTGTTGCCGTTGTGCCATCTAAGACCCCCAAGGTGAGCGGATTCATGCCCAATAAGGAGGCGGGTCCTCAAGCACTCCCAAGCAAAGACTCTGCTCCACAACATGCACCATTCTTCATAGTCCACTTTCCTAGCCAAGTCAATGTTCTCAATTCTAATCCATTGGCATGTTTCTTGATTCCAGAGGTGTTTCCACAAATGGAAACCTTTGTTCCAAAGCTTCCTAGTTTTTTGGAGGTTCCAAGACTCAACACGTCTGATGCCCTTGATATGGAACCAAATCGAATCATTTTGTCTAATATCATTTTCCCATTTGGTGTTGACAAATTGTTGCATCTTGTTCCAACTCTTCCATAGGGAGCAAACTAAGCTCGAACCTCTTGGAGTCACCTGATAGGAGGAGAAAAAAGAGAGTGAGAAGATCAAGTACCTTCCACCCAAGAAGGCCCAGAAGCCTAAGAGCACTCTTGTTTCTAAAAATCAACTTGGCCCAAGGGGCATCCCTGTTGGTCCACGCTTTAATTATCCATTTGGATGCCAACTTATTGGCCATTCCTTCAATGTCTAGAATGCTCAAACCACCTTGATCTTTGTGGCTATACAAGGAGCCCATTTAATTTTGGGGAGGCCCCTTCTCTTAGGGTCTCTTGTCCATAGCAAGTTTTTGCAAATTCTTTCCAATTTGACAATCTCTTGGTCCTTTGATCTCCAAAAAGAGAGAAAGTAAATAAGGGAAGAAAGAGGGAACATGTTAACCACCAAAGCTCGTCCTACCAGATAAATCTACATACCTTTCCAGTATGTAAACTTGTTATCGGGCTTCGAAAGAGCCTAGTTCCCTCGGTAACCCATCGAAACGTGGAATCCCATCAGAATACCTAATAGGCGGAAGATTTGTCCCTTGGGGATCAACTAACATCCACGATCAACTAAAATTGGAGGTGAATGGCTAATAACAACCCTGAAAGCGATTTTAGAGTGGTTTACTTTGGAGATCGATGCCTACAAAATGTGTTTAGGAAACACCAAAAGGTATCAATTTTGACCAGATCGTTATGCACAAAAGCATTCCTGTCATCAGCAAAGAGTCTCATGATCATTTGGTTTTGATTGAGGGGAAGAAAGAGTCCTTGAATGAGACCTAAATGTGCGTGATGTTTAACAAGGTAGCTAGGACCATTGACAACGATTGCAAAGATAAGACGGGCCAAGGGGCATCCTGGCCTGATAGAACGTTTTAATCAAATAGCTTGAGAAAGCTGGCCATTGATGTTTATTTGTGCTGAAGCATTTCCCAACAACGTTGAGATCATCTTAATGAACTTATGGCCGCAGCTCAAGTTTTTCGGAGATTGGAGACTGAAGTTACACTCGAGTCTATTATAAGCTTTGTCGAAGTCGATCTTAAAGAAAGGTGACATTTTGAGCAGAATCTTCAGTAAAAACAAGACCTTTCCAAACATCAATGATAGACTCGAGGATAAAAAACGATCATCAAAGGGAGGTCCAACATTCCACTCTTATGTGTGAATAAATAAATGAAATAATATTCATTTTTAATAATTTTTCGATGAAAATTGAAAGATTGTTTTTTTTATAAAGGAAATTTGTCTGAAGCCTAATCTCTCAAGGATTGAATGTATTGAAAGAACAATTGTACAAGTGCAGGGCAGAATACTCATGGGATCCCTCATTTATCACAAGGCAGAGTTAGACTCTCAAAGCATTATAAAGAAAAAACTATCCGAAAACATCTAATTTCAATGACCCAAAATCATTAAACAATTGTTGTGTTAGTTCCAGCACCTCCCTTAGGCGCAATTCAGATTGAGCGGTGACACATCCGTGCTGCATGCTCAATCCAATAAATAATTACCACGTTTTCCAATTACAGCCTTGGGTCTTCAGATTGTGTGATGGAACAACTTATTTCACAACTGACTTGGGAGTACAAAAGTGAAGCCAGACCTCTGACCCCCCCCTCCACCCTAGCATTCCAATAATGCTTACTTGGATTAACTACAATAAAAACAATATTCTTTATAACATCTGAAGTACAGAGTAGACTTTTCAATTGGACTTTTGAATTTAAAAAAAATACAGTCACAAAACTGAAATAAAAATGTTCCACCTCAAGTGTGAATACATGGGCAGTGAAAGAGTGTAAGTCTTCGAGTTTTAGGTGGAAATTGAACATATTTTAACGTTGTTCTACCGCCCCCAATGTGAAGCCAGGCTTATATGAAACCAGCCTTACTTTTTTTTTTAAAATGAAGGTTCAGCCGAGGCCTTACTCCATCTCTTTTGAACTCAGCCTTACTGAAATTAATATAGACTAATAAAGATCACCTTTATCGCAACCTCGCGTGAACAAAGTCTTTACGATCAGACACTGCATAGAAGACGACAAGCAGACATGTTTGTGAGCTATCCCGATTTCCATCATTCTCCACACTGGTGTAATGTCATGACTCATCACGGAGCCATTCTCTTTCACTTAGTCATACCTCGGTCATCTCTCTAGGAAACCAGTACTGAATGCTCGAAGAAGGATCCTCGGCTCCTGAGTGCTCGCACCAGGCTGCCCGAATAGCCTGGATTCCTGGTGCTCTTGAGCTTCTCGTTCCCTTCTTTTCCTTGATCATCTCACCTGCTCTACTTGCTCCTGAAACAAAGTCATCTCTGCATCTCTGCATACTGCCAGTCTTATTACCGAAGCGGTCCCGGTCCATGGCCGGTTCTTGGATCCTTTCCCTTCGGCTTTGTGTGTCGTCTTCGATCACCAGCGTCTCGAGTTTCGACTATGCAATCACATGCAAATTTCGTAGAATATAGAGCCGGGAGAGGGCGAGAGAACGACGATGGGGATTTTTTCAACTTCTTCTTCTACTAGTCAGTCGTACTGTACCCGCCCTTCTTTCGTATGAGAAGCCTGACTCGTCTCTTGCACATATTTCCGCTCCATTCCACGCACAGGTCTAGCGTACCGGTATACCCCCTCACATATTTCCTAGGCCGTCTGTATTGTTAAGTCTGATCTCCTCGGGACTCTCAGCCTTTCAGAACTCACGCACATACCCACGCAGCCGCATGCTTTCCATTTCAGTTTTTCCTGCTTGGTGTCCTGGCCATCATCCCTTTCTTCGTTAAGTTGCGTCCATCTCTACACCCCCCATCCCATTCCTTCTCTCTTGATTCTCTTTCTAACTTTTCGCTGCTACTCTGGACGTTGTCTTGTTTATATGTACAACTCTTTTGGCAGATTTGGGGATCTTCCCATCTCAAAGGCAGCCAGCTCTCTCTGCCGCTCTGCCGCACAAGAATAGAGGGCGCAGCCACCATATTATACTCATGCGTCACTAGCCAGAGTATTTGTGCGTTTTCGATCACAGTTTACAGCGGTAGACCTTTTGCAGGGATTGTTAGAGGAGGTGTTGTGTTATGGGCCATGGCGTGCCATGCTGAAGACAGGCATCCGAGAAGGAAATTAGTATTACGGAACCGCGTAAAGCTTAAGTACTTCGTGTAGACAACGGGTTTAGGGGTCTTCCCTGAATTAAGAATCTTTTCCATTTCTGAGGTCCGCGATGTCTGATGTCCGACTTGCCAAAGCAAATCCTGTTCAAATTTTGGGGAATTGTATGCCATGCGAAGGTCTGTTTCCCTTCTCACAGCTCCGTCTCTTGTTTGTGCAAGTGAGGTCCATCTATGGCACCTGATGCATGAATCGAGCTGCTTGCAGCTATGTAAAATCTTTTATTGCCGGAAGGAATTTGCTCTGAAATCAAGCAGGTACGATTTCTGGGTCTCTATGTTTCCCATCGTGTCTATCTCTTGTTGGTTTTGTAAGCGAAACAATCTTGAAGGGGCTCAGCTGACTGAACGCATTTCTCCAATAACATGTGGACAGGCTGTAACGATGGGCTTTAATATCAGGGGGGGCGACAAGAGTTCTTTGGCTTTGCTTTCCAGCAAACGGGGCAGGGCATTTGCAAGAACGAGGGCTGATGAGGCGTTTGCCCTCCCTTCGTTTTCTGATGCTATGCCAGCTCCCATACAAGAGTCCCAACAACGGCTAAGCAATGTAGCGAGACCAGAGCAGCCTGCAAAAAACGATGCAGAAAATGTAAAACAGACAATGTTGGAGCATGAGTCTGTATTCAAGGAACAGGCTAGTTTCTCACCTTTTTAGGATGGCTTAGGACTTAGACCATTACCTTTGGCCTTTGGTTTTTGTGAATGGCTGTAGTGTTTCTTCTGAACTATGTTTCTTTTATTATGGTAAAGCATGTGTGCTATCTGTGGACAATGTTTGCTGATGCTAAGTCTTTAGATATATTTTGAATCCCATTAAACTAATTTTGTTGAGGCTAATACACGTATGCTACGTCTGGCAATTTTTTCTGCATATAAGGGAATATTTTTGATCCTATCAAGCTAATATTGTTGTCTTTTACAGCTACATGAACTGCATCGTTTATATCAGAAGCAGCGTGTGTTGATGACAGGGCCCAAGTCAGAACATTTCCCTGATCAGATCTCAGAGGCTCCATCTTCAAACAGTTCACTTTTGTGGAATCCTGAGACTAAACTCCAAGAAGGTAGGAGTGTGGTGGATATGAATTCGGTGAGGGATTGTGGTAGCAGTCAGACCTGTAACAGTATATTCGAAAGAGTGGATGATGTTGTACGGCCTCAAAGTCATGCATTTTGTCAGAATGAGAACAGCCAGGTTTTTTTTGGAATTGATGTGTCAGCGCCTAAACTAGACAGAAACCATGTGTTCAGCTCAGAGCAGCCCACATCAAGACCACTGATTATTGATCTGGAGCGCCCTGCTGAGGAGTATATGGATGTTGAAGTCCAAGAAGAGAAGCCTCAATTTGCAGGCCTGACTTGTAAACTGACAGATGCATTCCGCTTGCCTCACAGTCACTTCTTGGGTGGTAAAAAATCAGGAGAACTAAGAGAAAAGAATCTTGGGGCAGAAAATAGTGTTCCGAAGAACAACAAGCTTTTTGGCTTTGAGATAGTCTGTAACACAAGATTGTCTGACAGTTATAATAATTTCAAGGAGGATGTGCACAAGGTTGATAGGAAACAAGACCAATTTATAAGCAATCATCCCACATCTAATTTTAGGTACCCTCACGAAGGACCTTCTACAGTTATAGATTTTCAAAGAACAGAATATGTTTCATCACATGCTTCAGGTTTCTCCCAGAATCTTCCAGACCTTAATGCTGATGTCAGCCTTACAGAAGAAGGACCATCTTCTATGCCAACATTGTCAGCAGAATATGTGAAATTGAAAGAGGAGCAGCATATTGACCTTGAAAGTGACTCTAAAGCATGTTCTAACACCTCAGGACTGCCACATTGGCTCTGTCAGGTAAACATATCTACTAAATATTCCTTCATTTGTTATATTCAACCATATCTCATACTAGATGCATGACATGTGCGTTTTTGCTCCTACTAACATTTGAGGTACTGAATAATCACTCTTTGCTGGACTTAGTCCTGAACATGTGTGGCACAAGCAGTACGTGTTCAGGGTAGGAGCTTTTTGAAAGGTTCTGATATCTGGTGTGTCGTTGCCAAATCTATTTGTCTTTCTTTGCATTCCTGGGATAGATGCTACACACAAGCCATGACTTCTCTTTGAGCTTTCTTTTGAAGAGCTGGCGTCACGTGTGTGAGCGGGCTGGTTCACTTGCTGTAATCTGCAGTTATTTCTTACCGCATATATCATGAGCATGACGAGGATAGTAGTTTCTAATCTGAGTGACTTGTACCTGACAGGCACCCTTGGCAAAATCATCACCATCACATTTTTCTGCAAAGACATCAGACTTTGGGCCAAAGACTTCTGTCTTCCTTCATCATGCCCATGATGAAACAGTGAAACACTTGCCATTTCCACCATTACCTCGCAGTGAGCCAAGTTGGTGCAGCAACAGCTCAGTGGGAAACAGCAATATCTCAGTGGGAATCGCTAATAGTCAGTTGGGGCAGGAGTCAAGTAGTCTTCTGCCACAAACCTCCACAAATCTCGGGCATGGGAAGTTTTCTCACATGGTGTCTCGTGCGTTTTCATCAGAGCTCTTTTATTCTAGAGATGCATATGCATCTGAAGTGTCATATGCAGGAATCCATGGGGTAGACTACAGAAGCAGAGGTGATGGTATCTTTTGCTCTCAACCAAGGGATGAGCAGAAGATAAGTATATCTGCAAAGCTGCCAAATTCTTTTTCTGGTCTCATTGGAATCCAAGGTGTTCAGTTTGAGAGAGGTGAGCACTCAGCGGAGCCTTTCTCAAAGGTTGACACTGCAATTTCAGGCAAATTTTCAAATGATACTCCATTATATCATCATGGACAGAGCTTTTCTCAGCTATTACAACATGGGTTCAGCCAAGAGCCACTTCACAACCCATCAAATGAAGCTAACCTGTGGGGCATGCCTCAGCAAGGTCAACAAGCTTATTTTAAACGTGTGGAGAGTAGTATACATGATGGGCTTGATCATGCCAGGATTACTAGTGGTTCCTTATCACACTCAAGAAGCAGCACAGGAAATCATGCATCTGATTGTATTCATGCAGCACCCATGTCAGATGTTAAAGTGCAAGAAAGCCAGTTTACTTCATATAAGCAGATAGTTCCTTCAGAAGTTCCCCTAAAGAAAAGTAGCATTGATCTGAATTTGTCAGGAGATCTTATTGATCTAAATGTGAGCAGTGAAGAATTTATGCATCTGGACAATATTGGAACCTCTCATGTAAACAATATTTTACATCATACTGGTCATCAAAAAGATTTTAATCAAAGAAGTGAGCTTGGAAGGAACACATCATGGCAAACCTTGAATTCCTCTAGGGAGAGTGATGCATTTGAACAACAAGAAAAATCTAGCACCTGTTTTAAGTCTTCAACTAACGATGTAGCTTTTGGACTCTCCATTGATGCTAATACTACTCATTCTCATTGTAAGGTCTTTCATATGCCAAAGGTGGTTGACAATTCATATTTAGCGAGAGATACTTTTAGGAATGGTAGTTTGGATTATTATTCTGGTGATGAGACAGGAGGTGGATTAGTAGGAGGTAAGAGCTCAGATGGCTCAGGTTTAACAAGCTGTGGGAGTAGAGAATTAATGCACTTTAGATCAACAAAAACAAGGGATGATTCGATTACTAGCAGTGGTGGTGCATGCCAGAGTCACGAGTCAGTAATACACAGTCAGAATGGGGATGCAGCCTCAATTAGCTTGCAGAGAAAGAGGAATAATGGACTATTGTTTCCAGCAAGTAGGGTTCATGAAACTTATCAGCTCCCATTTTTGTCCCCAAGCATGGAAGGTGTGCCGTTACATCATGATTTTAAAGAGGATTGTTTCACTTGTGACCGCATGGACTGTGATGATGAGAGTGAGTCAACTAACCCTGTTGCAAAGGAGGATTTGACTGATGCAGCTGAAGCGGCAGCGCTGTTGCTCAATTTGGGTTTGGATCCACCAGTTAAGGATGGTGATCAATTTACTGCTGATGGTTTGAGGAACTGTCTTAACTGTTTAGCTGATGCAATTTCTGATGAAGATTCCTGCCCAAGAAATGTTTTAAATGCTGAAAGTGCATCAAGGGAAAAGGATGAAGTAAGCAGCAGCATGGAGAATTCTGCAGAAGTTACTGCAGCAAAAGCCTTGGATTCTTTTGAATTGGCAGTATTAGCCTTGAAACCAATTGACCCTAATTCAGAATGTCTAGCCACACCATCATTAGATGGACATAACTGTATAGAAAATATCCCTACTCTAAGACGAAGGCCTTCCCGAAGAGGCAGAGCAGGCAAGGATTTTCAGAAAGATATGCTTCGCAATATGGTCTCTCTTTCAAGGCATGATGCTATAGAAGATCTTCAAATCATTGAAGGATTGATTGAATCTGCACCAGCAGCAATGTCTTTGTCATCTCCTCAGGATGATTCTTTGCCAGCATTTGAGCAAGGTTCTTCAAGTTTGACAACATGGAAGGACTCAAAGTTAAGCAGACTGCCTGCTACTCCAAACATGCGTTTGTGGGGTGAGTCCACACGGCGGAAACGCATGGGGCGGCAACGAAGTCAGTGGCTATCATTACCTCTTGGAGTTAGACTATCTATTTTTCCCGAGTATTATGGAAATTATCTTTCTTAAGAGAATCAGCTGAAGCTTGCAACAAAGCTGAACTGCATTTGGTGACCATTTTCTTGCAATGTAATCTGAGCCTCCATGCATCCATCTGAGCTGGAGAATGAAGTGAATTATTATCACATTGGAATGATGTTTTTTCACTTGCAAGGAAGCTCCGTGATATTGAATGAAGGATTGAATGGATTTCGGATATGCGATTTACTGATTTTGCATCAAAATGATCCTTCAACTTGCAAAAATCGCAGAGGGGGCTCTGCTCAGTTTCAAATGAAACTGAAGAAATTTAGTAGGCTTTTGGTAACTGGCTTCCATTCTCAGTAAATCATACTTTTGAGGCAACAGTAGGCACTTCAGAAAGAACGCCTGTACTATTGATTCTAGTGCAATGTCATCATGTGCTGGAAGGATACATTTGATTCAGAGACATTTATTATACATGTGTCTTATCCTTCATTATTTCCACGTGACTTTAGTGGTAACTTTTGTAAATCTGAGTCTGGTATTTCAATCAGAATGTTTCTTTATTATTGCTAGATACTTCCCTCGAGTGGACTTTCCCAAAATATAAAGTACTTGAATCGTTAACTGTTGTTGCAGACTAGGTACATGCTTGAATCCTAATCCTTGGTTGCGTTTTTGTTTTGGTTGGACGTATATGTTTGAACCTTTTAATCTTTGGTGGCATTTTGATTTTGACTGCTTCTATGCATGGTGTTGTGTTTTTTTCAGGTATATGTTCCTTTTCAGCAGCAACCTGCTAGCAAATATGGAGTTGAATGGTCTGCAGTTCTCATGGATTTGATATGAAACATTTGAACGTTTACTTATTATTCAGCTCAAAGAAAATTGTTTTGCATTTGGTGATAAATGTTTTTGTAACTACCTATTGCATTGGATTTTATGCGTCTTCTATTAATGCACATAATGACCATGATTGAGCCCATCTTTGATCTCCTTCCTTTGAATATAAAAATGTCACTTTGCATGGATGTTAATGATTTAATTTTGTGTACCTTGATTCTTGCCATGTTTCATGTTTTGGTTGTTTTGAGGGATAGTGTATTGTGACTGTGATGAAAACTCGACATTCAAGTCTGTTCATGTCCAAAGAAAAGCATTTTACAGCTCTCTCAATGTATCCTTTTTTTCCTAAACGCTTTATGCTTACAATGATCCCATCCTTCATGTCTATGTCTACAAAGGGTAACAAGTAATCAGGTTGATTATTGATTGGAGTGTATTCTCATGGTGTGTGATTCCTCTACCAAAGGTGACAAACATTCAGGTTTATCATTGATACAATTGTATCCCCATGGTGTAGTTTCTCTGTGAGAGCGAGAGAGGGGTAGCGATGTCCTCCAGAATTGAAGATTAATTATCTCTCATCGGTTGTGAGACATGAGATATTGATGCTTTAAGTTTTAAATTACATGCTCTAAGTAAGAATGACGAATATATACATCTTGAGCACCTATTTAGAGGCGAATTTGGGTGTTTATTCACTGAATCAAGTGTAGAGGGGAGAAGTTGTTGTGTAGTATTTTTCATTTATTTGTGTTGCTCTCATTTCCATTACATTGTTCAGTGTTTCTACGCAACTTGAGCGACTGACTGTTGGCATGTCTGAATTTGAAAACTAGATATAGATATAAAAGCAGTAAGTTAAATATACTTGTAGATTCAGAATAACGATCATCATACAGAGGAGATGTTGTCATAGATTGCAGTGTGGGGTAATTTTTCCTCAAAAGCCACTGATCTCTTGGAAACAAGAATTATTGGCAGAGGCAGTGGGATGCTCCATGAGATTTGGGAGTGTGATGACAGGAGAACTATGGCGATTTCAGACAGCTTGTCCTTGAGGAGTAGCTGTAAACAAACATGAACAGAAGAAACGTTGGCAGAGAATCTGTAAAGCACCTTTGGAATCGCCAAGGACATTCTCTTGCTTAGGAATTGGGTGCTCATCTTAACTA
The DNA here is from genome assembly GCA_020310875.1 of Ceratopteris richardii. NCBI lineage: Eukaryota > Viridiplantae > Streptophyta > Polypodiopsida > Polypodiales > Pteridaceae > Ceratopteris > Ceratopteris richardii. The sequence goes on along the minus strand of CM035434.1, from coordinate 26,053,920 downwards.
GGAGGATCCAAAATCATAAAAGTAAACTTGAGTTAGTATCCATAGTTAAGAGGCATAATACAATCTTGCTCCACACCTTGGGACGAGAATCCAGTCCTAGGACTTCAGAATGTCCTTTCAAACTCCTTACTCTTATATAAGTTTCTTATTTAGAAATAGGAAAAAAAATGGTGATTTCACTTGGTTTGCCATAGAGCCAATGGCTTGAGACCATGTGATGGCAATTGTATTTGTGGGTATGTTTTCTTGCTCAAATTACAATCCTCAAAGGAGGCTCATTGAGTGGTGTGGCATCGTTAGAACATTGGGAAGAGGTACCATCTCTTACATAGCTCTAGGCTTGGGGGTTCCATACTAAGCAAGTATGCATATGTGTGCCACTTGTTTGTTATGCTAGGAAAGTGCACACATGTGCCACATGTCCAATCACTTTTATATTAAGTGTATGCTACAAGGAAGAAGTGCTTTTCACCTCCTATCCATCTCTTATATAGATCTAGACTAAGGGGTTCCATACTAAGCAAGTATGCATATGTTGTGCCACTTGTTTGTCATGCTAGGCAAGTGCTTGCATGCATGTGGCCATGTGTCCAACTAATGTTTTTAGGAGGCTCTAGAAGTCATGTCAAAAAACACTCCCATCTAGCCCATGGGATTTGAATCCAAGGCCATCTCCTTCCCACACTTTGGACTTAACCACAAGGCCAAGCTCCTAGCTTGCTTGGTTTTGTAATTGGCATAGCCAAGATACTTCAAAACATTATCCCCCCCTTCAAAGAACATCTCTATCCTGGAAAACATGATTCGGCATATGAGCAATATAAAGGCATTCTCGCAAGTCCTATCAAGCATGGTCATAATCTCTTTGTTGATTCATTGCTTATTTCAATCCAGAAATAGGCAATGAATCAACAAAGAGATCATGATCATGCTTGATAGGAAGGAAGGGGAATCATTGATATGAAATATTGATCCCTACACATACCATCTATATTTCAATTCCTTTATTCCTATAACTAGACATTTTGGCACATGATGCACATTTCTCAAATGCATAGTGTTTGGTCCAGAATGACATAGTGGAATATGTGGATCATTTAATCTGGGGGTTCTATTCATCAATTGGTTCCAACTCTTGGATGATACCTTACTATACCCACATCCATTATAGATGTATGGTCCGTGGATGATGTTTATTTGAGAGTTCAAATGCATCACTCCAATTATTTGTAGATCCTTGCACGTTGGTTAATCCATCTTGTTACCCTTCACATGCACTAAGTTGAAGTATGTCTAATTTTACAGGGAAGTTCTCACATTATTTTAGTATCGCTAAGAACTTAGTGCTTCTTTAAATGAATTAACTAAGTCACTCTAGATTTTGGATCCTTCATCCAAAGGACTTGAGTTAATGATCTTTAACCCTTTCTAGGGTCCATCCTCTTCTTCCAGTAATCCTTTATAATTTGGATCTTATCCTTCAATAGAAGGCGTTCTTTGTTGATGAATCCTTGATACATTGAAAATACTATTTAAGAAGTTTGTTTTAGAAATTATTTTTTGGGAAGGTCATCTTTCCAACTGTTACTTAGACATTGAATGATCCCTGGGTTGAAAATCCCTTCGTTTTTGAATTTTTCACCAATCTATTTCAAGGTTGTACCTTGAGTTAGTTAATGAGACCCCAAATATTATCTAGATTTTATTAAATTACGATTTCAAGCTTATTAGTCTGTGTGCACATCCTTCAAATGCAATCCTTGTGGCTTAAATTTGAAGCATGCTTGGGTTCATCCTTTTTGGAACATCCTATTCTACCTTGGAATCTTCATATTTGAACTTCCATTCATATAATAACGCAAGGCTCTTCAAGCAACATTTCATGCTATTTCTTCTCTTTTTAAGATGAGACCCCAAATATTATCAAGATTTTAGTAAAGCATGATTTTAAGCGTCTTAGTTTAGAGTCTCCTATTGAGATATCAAGCTCCACATGTGATGATTGGGGATGAAAAACATCACTTTTTCATTTCTCTGACATGTATAGTGGTCACACTGGTATATGTCAGGGATACTTTAGTGAACTTTATTAGATTTATCTACCGAGAGTGATGGCACATTTGTTTCTTTCTAAAAAAGAAAAGGAACTTACGCCTTAGCTTACTCTTCTGGACTTGTATTAAATAAAGAAAAAGGAAAGTACAAGTGAAGGGGACTAGTGCCCACGGGACCCCCCAAGTCCCACAGAGCGAGGGTACCTCTAGGGTCGATATCCTCAAAGTTGACCCATTGGCTGGTGTGTTGGTTCCAGAGATGTTTCCATTCTCTGAGCCCTTGTTCCAGAGCCTCTTGGCGCTTTGAGTGTTCCAAGATTCCACATTCCCGATGCCATGGATCGGAAACCAAATAGAGTCATTCTGTCTGATGCCTGCCGACCACTTCCAATCTTTACTGACCAGGTTCGATAGGGAGCACACCATAGGGAGCACACCAGGTTCGAGCCTTTCAACTCTTCCATAGGGAGCACACCAGGTTCGAGCCTTTCGGGAAAACCAAGAGCGGGGAAAACAAAAGGGTCAGAATGTCGAGATTCTTCCAATTTGGGAATCCCACTAGAGTCAATGCGTTCTTGTTTTTGAAGATCAATTTGTCCCATGAAGTCTCCCTGTTGAACATGCCTTAATCATCCATTTTGCTGCCAATTTGGTAGCCATGCAGTCCATGCCCAGAATACCAAGGCCCCCACTATCCCTTTGGCTAGTGTAGATGGACCATTTGATCTTAGGAACTCCCCTCCTGTTGTGGTCGCCCATCCAAAGGAAATTTCTGCAAATACTTTCCAGTTTTGACGGCTCTTGCTCTTTCAGTCTCCAACAAGAGAGGAAGTAAATGGTCGACGAAATGAGGAACGTGTTAATAACCATTGCATGACCTGCCAAATTGACTTGCATACCTATCCAATGGTTAAACTTGCTTTCTAGTTTTGCCAGGACCCATTGCCACCATTGCTCCATCAAGATACCAAAGCCCAAGGGAATCCTAAGAAGCTGGAAGACCTGGCCTGGTGGAAATGTTTTGATAGCCACGTTCAAAGCGAAGGTTAGGTTGGATTCGAAAATAGCTCTAAAAGCGGTCTTTGAGTGGTTGATTTTGGATCCAGAGGCTTCACAAAAAGTGTCCAAGCACCTCCAAAATGTCTCCAAACTAGAATTATCATTATGGACGAACGCGTTCATATCATCGACAAAAAGTCTCATGGTGATTTGGCCTTGGTTATGGGGCAGTGAGAGGCCATTAATGTTAATTTGAGTCGACGTGTTTCCCAACAGAGTCGAGATCATCTTGGTGAATTTTTGGCTATAGCCAAGATCTTTAAGTGATTGCAAAATAAAGTCCCATTCCAATCTATTGTAAGCTTTGTCAAAGTCGATTTCGAGGAAAAACACATCTTGTCTCGACTCATCTGCGAAGTCAAGACCTTCCCAAATATCTATTATGGCTTCCAAAATAGACCTACCTTTGATGAAACCCTTTTAGTCTTCGCTTAACCAGGCCCTCAGTTGGTTGGAAATTTTGCTGGCTATGACTTTAGCAATGATCTTGTAACCCCCGTTTGAAGCATAGTAATCTGATGCCAGTTCTCAATTCTGTTCTTTTCCCCTTTTTTTTGTGGATTAATTTGATGACGCCATTATTGAGATAAGTCGAAAGCGCACCGAGCTCGAGTGTCTCTTGCCAGATCAAGCGAAGAGGGGTGACCAAAACCACCTTGAAGGACTTAAAGAACTCATTAGTGAGCCCATTTGGCCTTGGGCTTTTCCCACTGGGAAGGGCATCAATGACTGCGATGAGGGAGCGAAGATTGAGTGGGATCCTTTGGAAGGATACCCAAGGGATGGCCGCCATGCAATCTTGCCTATGAGGGGAGAGAGGAGTCGAGATCCCCAAGAGTCTCGTAAAGTGTTCCTCAATGATTTTGATATTTTCTTCATCTGTTTTACAAGCGACGCCATTTGAGTCTAGCAATAGGCGGATGGATCCCCTGTTTTGTTTCCTTTTAAGGATGCTGCACATCTCTTTGGTGGCTTGTCGACTTTGCCAGACCACCACTCCTTAAAGAAAGTTTGCAAATTCCTCCTTTGAATTTCTTCCTCGTATCTCAGTAGTGCTATGATTTTTCGTAGATCCTTCTGGGATTGGGTTTTTCCTTTGTTCACTTCTGCTTTGAGCCTCTAGAGTCTATGATATAAGGCCTCTCTATGCCCACGCAGAACTGTTTGGAGCATCTTCCTAGTTCTAATTATGATCTACTATGACTTAACGACTGCACATCTCCAACTCTTGGCTGGGGACAAGCAGGAAGCAAAAGCCTCCCTCCACACTTCGATGATTTCTTGATGGGCGGAGGAAGAGAGAAGGAAGTCCAGCAAGCATGAAACCAAGGAGCTTACACTCATGTATAAGGGAGTGATGTGGTGAACAATGAGCTTACACTCATGTATAAGGAAGTGCCAAGCTATGTGGAATCAATCCACAAAAGGAAGTAAGCCCAAAGCTTTGTGGAAATCTTCAAACTTCTCCCTAGGTAGAGCCTTTGTAAAAAGGTCTGCAATGTTCTCCTGCGTGGGCACATATGCCAAGCTAATCTCCCCAGCAAAGAACCTCTCCCTGACATAATGATAATGCACCTCAATGTTCTTAGTGCGAGCATGGAACATAGGGTTCCTCGCACCTACCAATGCTCTCTGACTGTCAGTGAAGATGGTGGTGGCAGAAGACTGATCAACACCCAAATCAACCATAAGGTGTTTGAGCCACACACACTCAAAAGTCACTGTGAAAGATACCCTATACTCAGCCTCAGAACTAGAAGTGGCCATAGTAGGCTACTTCTTGCTCATCCAAGATATACATGAGCTACCAAGCATGAAGCAAAAGCCACTGGTGGACACACGTGTCATAGCAACCAACCCAATCACTGTCAGAAAAATCATGCAAATCTGGCGGTAGTGATTCCCCCTTGGGATAAAACAATCCAAGTAGGCGGGTACCACTCAAGTAGCAAAAGATGCGCTTAACCGCCTGCCAATGCTTGACACCTGGGCAATGCATAAACTTGCTCATCTGTGAGACAACAAACTGAATATCTGGCTGAGTAATGCATAAGTAAATCAAGCATCCAACAGCCCGCTGATAGAGAACAACATCAAATGCATCTCCAACATCATGAAGAATCAATCGTAAACCTATCTCCATAGGAGTGGCAATAGACTTACAATCTTCAAGGCCAAAATGCTGCAATAATGTGTCAATATATTTTGTTTAACA
>CM035434.1:25821092-26043592 GCA_020310875.1 Ceratopteris richardii | reverse complement strand
ATTATGCACTTGTGTGTGAGATGTTGTATTTGATTCCCACCGATTGCACTCGATGGAGAGAGTTGGAATGATCGTTTTTTCTATAGAGCCTTATGACTTTGTATATGATCAATACTGAGCATGACAATTTACAATGGCTTATATGCAAGCAACAATCAGTGGATCAATCAAAGTGGATAAATGATCTCACTCATGTAAAAAGTTGAGCTTGAATGAGACTTACCAAGGAACCAAATGTATAGCTCCAATACCAATGTTAGAGTAACTTTATGCTACATCACTGAGAAGAAGTGCTCTTCATCTCCCATCCATCTTTGATATAACTCTAGAATAAGGGGATCTATACTAAGCAAGTATGCACATGTCTTCCACTTGTCCATCATGCTAGGGAATTGTACATGTGTGGTGTATGTTCGAATTAAAGTGCATGCATGTGTGCAATGTTTCTAGGCCCTACAATTCTTGTGGCAAAACATTCTCATGTGGTTTTCAAGACCTCCTCTTTCACATACTTTGGAATTAACCATCAGGATAAGCCTTTAAATTTCCTAATCATTTAAAAGACCTTATCTTAACTTAACTTCAAGGCCGATGCAAGGTACTTATGACATATATGATTGTTTGTTGGTCTTGCAAATGTTCTATTTATTCATCATTTGTTTTGTCATTCAAATTCTAATGAGATATCATAAATCTATATTTGTTGCATGATAACTTCTTGTTTGATTGTTGTCTACATAGGAGAGATCCATAATTTTGAACTATTAGATATTTCTCCTTAGGCAGATTTGTGTTGTTTAGGGGCATTCATAATTTTTCTAATGCATATCATGTAATAAAGCATGTTAGAAATACATTTTATGTAATGTTTGGGAACAATATTTTTGGATTTAAAAAGTTTTCACATGAGAAGAAGGATACATATTCTTCCCTTTAAATCGCATGTAGAAAAAGTCCAAGTGTATGAGAAAAAAGCTTTGATCGGATCCTAGCTTTGAAGATCTTATTTTTAGGCGTATTTATTTATTTATATTTTCATATTTACTTTCCACCTGAATTGCATCTCTATTTCATGGTTTATTTTAATCTTATTTTTTCATGTAATCTCTTGTTAGTATTGTATTTGTTTGTTACGAAGTAATATGAACTTATGAAGGTACATATATTGCTAATCTAAAATATTTGATTCAACTGATATGTTCCCATAACAATGAATGTTGGGTATAATTGAACTTAGACTCATATGTAGCTAATAAATGGTAATATTGAATGTTATTTATTTTATTGTCCCCCAAGAACACTCTTACAAGCTCAAAATAGCTCTAAGCTATTCTCTACTCACACAAGTTAACCTCCGAAATGAGATTTCTAGCTCTATTTATAGTTTTTAGACTAGTTTTGATCGATTTCACATCTAGTGTCCGACATAGTTAAAAAATAGGTTTTGGGCACTATTTGAAGGTCTAAATGAGATCTAAAAATAGACAAAATTGATGTGCTTATTCTACCTAAGTTCCTCAAGCTCGTGGACTCCTCGGCTTGCACAAAATGGAGCTCCTAATTACAAAAGTGGTTGTTCTATGATACATATGGTACAAGAGTGATGAAAATCACTGTTGAGAGTTTTGAAGAAGTATTATAGAACATGTTTCTTTGGAAAAAATAAACCTCCTGGCTCCCCACTACTTCGTCGTAATCCGCCTTCACATGCTTCCTCGTCGTCTGTGCCTTTGGCTACTACCAACACCTACAAAAGTCGTTCTATGGTACATATGGTACAAGAGTAATGAAAATCACTGTTGAGAGTTTTGAAAAAGTATTATAAAACATGTTTCTTTGGAAAAAACAAACCGCTTGGCTCCCCACTACTTCATGGTAATCCGCCTTCACATGCTTCCTTGGGTTAGACATAGTAGTAGTAGTAACAGGGAAAATTGCACTTGCCATTGAGGATCCTTGGAAATTGTGTTAATTGAACTACCCAAAATTAGGGTTTCCTATATTCCCTTGATTTTTGTTGGGATTGCTTGAGGAAGATGCATGTTTCTTGAGGGGAAGAACTAGCAAAACCATGTGCTTAAATTTTGGCTTTTCTTCCTCTAGCACATTGTTCCATCTGCTCTTAGATGAATCTAACTATCTAACATTATCTGGATCCTTAGGATCATGCAATTCATAGATATGCACCATTTCCCATGACTTGTGGGGATGCATGCATCAAGCTAGGAATGAGGATCGTTTTGCTTACTTCCGAAAATAGTTGGAGAGTGAGCACATGAATGAAGGTGATTCTATGGACAGTTTCCTAATGAAGATCAAAGACTTGAAGGAACAGTTGATTTCTGCTGATGAGGTTATACCAGATAGCTCACTTGTGCAAACCGTTCTGGATGGTCTTCTTGATTCATATCAGAGTTTTGCTTCTACTCTTCGGTTGATGATGAAAGGCAATCCAAATGCCTTATCATTTGAGGAGTTAGTCTTTGTTCTGTTGCAGGAAGATCAGTGCGGGCTTAACAGGTCCATTATGCGAGTTGCAGATCAAGCTTTCCTGGCTAGTTAGAAGGGCAAAGGAAAATGGAGCTCTTCAAGTAGTAAGCAGAAATCTACTAATTCTACATATTCGAAGAAGGAAGATAAAGACGAGAAGAAAACAACAAAACAGAAATTGTTTTGTAAGTACTGTAAAGGGAATGATCATATCATAAAGATCTGTCCAAACCTGGCTGCTAAAGAGGCAAAGAAGAAAGAGGCTGGAATGGTTGTTGCAGAGGCCTCTACACCAAAAACAGAGTCTGCTAATCTTATGCAAGAAGAAGAATGGACGTTTACTACTATCTGCAGTTTTGATCCATCTTCTCATGAGCAGTGCATGTCTGTAGTAGACTCAGATGTTTGGTATTTTGACACTGGGGTGACCAAACATATTACCTCGCAGCGCATTTTCTTCTCTTCACTCGAGCCTGCCCCTATAGGGAATACTGTTACATGCGCCAACGACTCCTCTTTCTTGTTATGGGAGTTCGTAAGATCATTTTGACTATTGTTGATGGTAGTTCTTTCACTTTGTCAGATGCTTTATTTGTGCCAGCGATCAAGAAGAACCTGTTATCAATTTTTGCATTAGCCAAGATTGTCTTGGTTGTGAAATTTGTTGATGACAGGTGTACAGTTCATGATCTATCAAATGGCGATGTGATTATTGCTTCTGGCATTTTATGTCGTGGGCTATATAAGCTCATAGACTATGAAAGATCTCTAAATGATTTGGCATGTGCAGTAAATGATTCTCAAGCTATGTGAGATGCAAAGCTTTGGCATGCATGCTTTGGTCATCTAAATTTTGCTAGTTTGCTATGCCTGCAGAAATCTGAACCGATGTCCTCATTGCCCAAACTTGAGGCACCTGGAAAACATGTTTGTGAAGGCTGTATTTTGGGCAAAATGTAGCGTTCGTCCTTTCCAAAAGATGGTTCGGTTCAGGCTACTAAAAAATTGAAGCTTGTACATAGTGATGACTGTGGTCCTATGCAAAGACCTTCTTTTGGGAATTATCTTTACTTCGTGACTTTCATCAATGATTTTTCCAGGCATGCATGGGTATATCCATTGAAGGCAAAGTCTGAAGTGTTCATGTGCTTCAAACAATTTTTGGTTTTGACTAAAAATCTGTCAGCATGTGAAATGGGCACCCTCCATTCTGATCGAGGGGGGGAATATATGTCTTTTGATTTTAATGCATTTCTGGCTGAATGTGGGATAAAACACCAGTGTACAATGCCATATACACCTCAACAAAATGGAGTTTCTAAACGAAAGAACATGTCACTCATGGAGATGGCGAGGTGTATGGTCAAGAGTCAGGCTTTACCACATAGTTTCTGGCTTGAGGCTGTCATGTGTGCAACATATGTACTGAATAGGTGTCCCACTAAAGCACTGCAGTCTATCACTCCATATGAGGCTTGGCATGACTGCAAGCCATCTTTTGCTCATCTGCATGTTTTTGGTTGTTTGGCATATGCATTAGTGCCTGAACAACATCACATAAAATTGGATGATAAAGTAGTAAAATGTACTTTTGTTGGGTACACTTCTGAAAGTGAAGGATATCGTCTATATCGTCCACAGACTAGACGCATTCTGGTTAGCCGTGATGTTGTCTTTGTGGAGGATGCTATTTAGCCATTGCTTTCATGTACTAAGGAGACATCTGTTAGCTCCAAAGACATGTATGATACTTTGCCGCCTCTTTTTACAGGTGGATAGTCTAGTGCTGGTCCTAATGAGGCAACTTCTCAGCCTTTGCAAGTTTCATGTGATGATGTAGATAATTCCATTTCTGATGCAGATGTACATGATGCACTTATTGATGAGAGAGCTGACATTGATCAGGCAAGAACTATGCCAAAATGGCTAGTGTAGACCTTGCGTGATAGCAAATTAGATGCACCTCTGTCATATCGTACTCGTTCAGGCTCTCATAGTGCCTCTTTTGCATCAGATTGCTATGCTATGGTTGCATCTAGTCTCTATGATGAGAATGAGCCTGTTTCGTTTGATGAAGCACAAAACTCAGAAAATTGGATGGCTGCTATGCAATCTGAATATGATGCTATAATGAAGAATGGTACTTGGTCTTTATGCGACTTGCCTCCTGGTAAGAAGGCCATTGGCACTAAGTGGGTATACAAGCTGAAGCGTAAACCGGATGGTACAGTGGATAGGTATAAGGCTAGGCTTGTTGCAAAGGGTTATGCACAGGAAAGAGGCATTGATTTTGATGAGACCTTTGCACCTACATGCCGTATCACTACTGTTCGGAGCATCTGTGCACTTGCAGCTCATCATGGTTGGAATGTACATCAGTTGGACATTAAAACAAGATTTCTGAATGGTGACTTGCATGAAGAAGTGTATGTTTTTCATCCCCATGGCTTTGTGCAAAAAGGGCATGAAAACCAGGTGTGCAGGTTAAAGAAGGCATTATATGGTTTAAAGCAAGCACCACGTGCTTGGTATGAGAAGATACATGCCTATCTGATTACACATGGTTTTGAGAACAGTCCAACTGAAAGCACCTTATATGTTAAGCTACTAATGATGTGCTTTTGATCATAGTGGTCTATGTTGACGACATGCTGCTCACTGGTCCTATTAAGAAGCATATTTCTGATTTTAAGGTTGATTTGCATGCCTCATTTGAGATGTCTGATTTGGGGCATTTGCATCACTATTTGGGCATTCAATTTATGCAAGTTGATGGTGGAATGGCTTTGTGTCAAACGAAATATATTGATACATTATTGTAGTGTTTTGGCCTTGAAGACTGTAAGCCTATTGCCACTCCTATGGAGACAAGTTTACGATTGAGCCTTCATGATGCTGGAGATGCATTTGATGCTGTTCTCTATCAACAGGATGTTGGATGCTTGATTTACTTATGCATTACTCGGCCAGATATCCAATTTGTTGTCTCACAGATGAGCAGGTTTATGCATTGCCCAGGAGTCAAGCATTGGCAGATAGTTAAGCGCATCTTTTGCTATTTGAGTGGTACTCAGCTACTTGGGTTGTTTTATCCCAAGGGGGGATCACTACTACCAGATTTGCATGCTTTTTCTAACTCTGATTGGGCTGGTTGCTATGACACTCGTGTGTCTACTAGTGGCTTTTGCTTCATGCTTGGTAGCTCATGTATATCTTGGTTGAGCAAGAAGCAGCCTACTGTGGCCACTTCCAGTTGTGAGGCTGAGTATAGGGCAGATTTCACAGCGACTATTGAGTGTGTGTGGCTTAGATGCCTTATGGCTGATTTGGGTGTTGGTCAGACTTCTGCCACGACCATCTTCACTGACAGTCAGAGTGCATTGGCAGTTGCGAGGAACCCTGTGTTCCATGCTCGCACTAAGCACATTGAGGTGCATTATCACTATGTCAGGGAGAGGTTCTCTGTTGGGGAGATCAGCTTGGCATATGTGCCCACACAGGAGAACATTGTAGACATTTTCATGAAGGCTCTGCCTAGGGAGAAGTTTGAAGCTTTTTGCAAAGCTTTGGGCTTACTTCCTTTTGTGGAGTGATTTCCACATAGCTTGGCACTTCCTTATACATGAGTTCCAGCTCCTTGTTCACCACATCACTTCCAGGGTGGGATTTGTTGATATATTTAGGTAGTGATGTGTGTGAACACACTAGGACCGATGGGGCACTTTTTCCCTCTTTAAGAAGTTTTTTCCCTCGGCTTGTATATATGCCTATTGCCCTAATGGGCTACTTATCTTTGTACATTCTCTAAGTAATGCATTTAGTATTGTGTGTTGTGTTCCAAGCTTCTTCTTCTTCCTTGTGCTGTTCGCGTGCTTCTGCAGACGTCTAACTCCAACAAAGTTGTAAAAATTTGCTTCAACTAAATCCTTCCCAAGAATCTATAACTTCTAATGGAACACAAGTGGACAAACTCTCAGCTTGAGAACTCCAAAATTTGCAAATTGATACTTCATATCTTCATATTCTTCTCGGGTGAAATGTGATAGTATTTGCTTGACTTTCATTTGGCTAATTCCACTTCTCAATGAAGTGATAAGATCTGATGGAATTTGGATACAAACATGTATCCAAAAGTCAAGACAAACATAGAAAGTAGATTCTCCATCTGACTGGTACATAAAAAAATATGAATTTTTTTGAAAATACCAAATTTTCTAAATTTTTCTGAAAATACTGAATTTTCTAATTCTTTTTTTAAATACTAAATATACTGTTTTTTTTTGAAAATACTGAATTTTTTGAATTTTCCTCCTAGAAAACTTTGAATTTTCTGAGTATACTGAATATGAGGTAACTTTTCCAAAAAAAAAAGCTCACTTCAAGTCTCCAACATCTGCTACACATACTCTTTTACCTCAAGAGTTAGGTAAAGAAGAAAAATACTTCTCTACAACTTGTCATATACCAAGTAGCTCTGAATTGACACTCTAGAATTCTTTGAGGGAACATATAAGCTGCCTGCTCAAAAGCCTCAACTAAAACATAACTCATTCATATATGAGTCAAAACATATAAGCTGTCTTAGATATCTGCTGCTTTTCTTTCCCTCAATGCAATTCTTTGTCAAAACCTACTAAAACATGACCAAGTATAATGCAAAACAAGAAACTGCTTTTTCTGTAAACTATCTTCTTCACACAAGATATTCTCGTAGACTTGTCTTTGGATGTAGAGGATAAAAGTAGGAAAAGTATATGGATAATATAAGAGAAAAAGGAAGTCTTACTTTCCCTTTGGAATTGTTGGACCTGCTTCTTCTGCATCTTTCTTCCAGCTGATGATGTCAATATCTTCAAACATACAAAGCTATCAATGCATGTGCCTGGGTATCTCTGCCATCCTAGCAAATCTGCTCTGCAGTGGGTGCAGTAGAAACCGTAGCACGAATAGGAATATGCAGAATATCATCATCTTCGATACCTTCTACATCAGCTTCAGTACCTGTAGTTGTAACAATTGCAGGTATGATAGGACGTTTTTCGACACCCTGAATAACATACCATTAAAAGCAGTAAACATAGTAGAACAGGAAGAATTGAGTGAAAATGAACCTGTGGCATTAAAATCCATAACTAGAGCTCAAGCAAAGGAACAAGGCATTAGGATAGAAACACAGACAGTGGATAACAAGAAAAATATATCCTCAAAAGAGAAGAAAAATAGAAAAAAAGGTAGATGGGAGAAAAAGACGAGCTGGCAAAACCCTAGCCTTAGAAGAGGAAATTATCAATAATTCAAACTCTAGTCAACAACACAGTACAAAACAACAAGGGGGGATGAAAAACTCAAAGTGCTTGGATACTTTGATAGAAGCCTATAAAGGTAGAATCCAAGATGGACCAAACCCTACAGATCATGTGTTAGCTTACCCAATGCCAGATATTGAGAATGAAAGAATGCAAAGATGTAAACATATCATTAGGGAAGCACGAAATAATTTAGAAGAGGCAGAAAACCATAAAAGATATATGAGGAGTCAAATTCAGCAAAACCTAGGGAACATTTAGTTGGGGAAGAGCACTGAGGGAAGGAGAAAAAACAAATAACTCTTCAATTTGATTTAGACAAACACTGTACAATTCTATGTCATACTACATGGGAAGAGTTAGTAAAACAGAATCCTCATTTACAACATAATATGAAGAATTAGGAAACAAATTCACATTGCCTAGATTCACAAGTTCAAGAAACAGAAGAATTGCTATACATACCTATTGACAAGATAGGAGGATACTGTGAGGGACAAGAAGGGAACTCAACTTTGAGAGTACAATTTGGTGACCATTATGCCAAAGCAATACTGGATAGTGGATCCGGAGTGGCAATTATGACCGAACAAACCTGAAGGAATTGGGGGGGAAATGGACTAATACCTACCAAGATGAGATTATAACTTGTAGATGGATATATAGAGGTACCCCTGGGAATCTGGGAGAAGGTGATTATGGAGATATGTGGGATAGAAGTAGAACATACCTTTGCCATAGTTGAATTCCCATAGCATACCTCTTATGAAATCATCTTAGGGAGACCATTTATGAAACAAATACAGATTGTACAAGATTGGGGTAGAGATTGTTTATACCTTTAGAGCCAAGGAAAAGTAACCAAGGTAAACCTAAGAAATGGGCAGTATTGTGATATATCCCCTCAGGAGTGGTTTAGAGTGCATAAGAATCAAGAGTCAAGTGAAGAGTCTGGAAGTGAAGATCAGAGTGAAAAGGAATTATCAATTTGGAGGTGTAATGCCATAAGGAACAAGAAACATAAGAGAATTTTTCTGAAGAAAGAAGATTGTCAAAAGGAAAGGAAATTAGAGGATGAGAATTACATTCCACAGAAATTTGATGATGAAGAATTTGAGCCCTATGGCTGGAGTCAGATATTATCTACAATAGATGTGGCCAGTGATGAATATGTGGGAGTCAAATTTCAAGATGAAGAAGGATATGATGTCTTCCATGTAGGAGTACAAATGATAAGTGTGAGAATGTCAGAAGAGAATCTGTACTTTTAAGTACTGACAAAACACAATTTCTAGAAGAAGTGCATGCTCAAGATGCTATAAAAGACAAAATCTCACGAACTTATAAAAAATGTGTACACAAAGAGACTAGTAAAAATCCAAAGCCTAAAATGAGTAAGAAAATGAAGGAACAGAAGGCACTTAAGGAAGAGGAGCAAAAGTTTGATGTACCTTCAAATTTCAAGACTTATGAGGTGGAGGATAGATTACTTTTGAAAATGAAACAAAAAAGGGATAAGAAAAAGGGGGAATCATATAGCAATGAGGAACAAACTAAGAAAGTGGTGATTGCTCAAGAAGAAGGGGAGGATAGACACATTGTCATAGCTGATGTATGTCAGACCAGGAGGAGGAAGCACTAACAAAATTGGCTAAGGGATATAGGAATGTGTTTGCATACAGTTACAAGAACTTGAAAGGAATTGATCCTAAAATTTGTGAACAGAAAATTTCAATTACTCTTAATGCAAAACCTAGCAAACAAAGACACTACACATTTAATGACAAATACTCCACCAAAATCAAGGAGGAGATTGATAAATTCCTTGCTGCCAATTTCATTTATGAAATTGAGTACACTAGGTGGATATCTCCCATAGTTATGGTACCTAAGAAAAATGAAAAGCTCAGGGTGTGTATTAACTTGAAAAAGGTTAATGCAGCAACTCTAAGAGATAGCTATCCATTACCTATAACTGATCATCTCTTAGAAAGAATTGCAGGGAAAGAGGTTTATAGTTTCTTGGATGGTTTTTCTAGATATAACCAAGTACCTATTGCCTTGGAAGATCAACGTAAAACTACATTCTCCATTGAATGGGGAATATATGCATTTAGGGTTATGCCCTTTGGACTAACCAATGCACCAACAACCTTCCAAAGGTTGATGTGTCATGTGTTCAAGGAGTTTCTTAGAACCATGATGGAAATTTATGTTGATGATCTCTGTACCTTTTCATTGAAAAGACAAAATCACTTGCAGGACTTGGAGAACATATTCAAGAAATGTAGAACTTACAAAGTATGTTTGAATCTTGAGAAATGTGTTTTCTTTGTTAGGCAGGGGAGAATGTTAGGTCACATAGTTTCTAGAAATGGAACAACCATTGATGAGAGAAAGATTAAAGCTATTGTGGACCTATGAACGCCAAACAATGTAAAAGAACTCCAAACTTTTATGGGACAATGTGGATATTATAAAAAGATTGTGCATAAGTTTGCAGATATTGTAAAACCTCTTTATGCATTGATTACAAAATTTGAGTGGACCCATGAGTGTGACCAAGCCTTTGAAACCCTAAAAACTTGTTTAGTGATAGCACCTATTTGAAAACCCCACAGTGGGATCAGATATTCCGTGTTCATGTTGATGCTTCAAATTTTGCATTAGGATGTGTTCTAGCACAACCTATAGATGAAAGCAAATTGGATTTTCCAATTGCTTATGCTAGCAAACAGTTGAACTTAACTGAAAAAAATTTATACAATCACTGAGAGGGAAGGACTTGGAATGATATGTGCTGTGAAGAAATACAGGCATTATCTTCTAGCCAACAAGTTTAAATTCTTTGTGGATCACCAAGCTTTGCTTTACTTGGTGAATAAACCGTGTCACACTGGCAGAACACTAAGATGGATCTTACTATTGATGGAATTTGATTTTGAAGTAGTTGTGAGACAAGGGAAAACACATTTGAGAGCAGATCACTTGTCTAGGATACAAACCAAAGAACAAGATTCACCTCTGGATGATGACTCACCATATGCATATCTGTTTAAGGTAGAAAGCATTCCCAATTGGGCAATGACTTTGATACCTATGTTAACTGTTGGACCATGTAGAACACACAATAATACCACACATTCTGTATTACAAGGTAGAAACTTTGTACTACTTGTTGAACACTTATATCATGTGAACCACATTGGTATACTGGAGTATTGTACTCTTGAAGATGAGCAATCAAGATATCTAGAGAAAGCTCACTATTGGAACCCATGTACTCATGCTTCTATAGTTGTCACTCTAAATAATCTTGCTAGAATGGGTGTCCATTGGCCCATAAAGACTCAGGATGTGGAGAGATATGTTTCTAAATGTCCAAAATGTCAATATATGAAACACATAGATATTGTAACTCTGTACTAGTTTCAAAAAAACCCAGATTGGAGTAAACACATAGTTGAGGAATTGAGAAATGATCAACTACTTGAGCCAGGAAAAGTTAGTGCAGACTTTAGAAATTTAAAGGAAATGACCAAGGAGTATCAGTTGATAGGAAACTAGTTGTACAAGAAGGGAGCAGATGGATATTTGAGAATTTGTGTTCTTGAAGATAAGTATGTGGAAATGCTAGAGATGGCCCATTCAAGAGTAGTAGGAAGTCACTTTTCAAGTGAGAGAACTGCTAAACTCATATTGTACTCTGGGTTTTGGTGGCCAAGTCTCTTTCTTGATGCAAGGACATATGTGAAAAGCTGTGACATATGCCAAATAACAAGTCAACCTAGTAAAAGGGATGATATGCCATTGACACCACTCATTTCAGCCAGAGCATTTAGCAAATGGGGGATGACTTCATTGGACCCATACATCCTCCTGCTAAATACTCTCATGTACAATATATACTTGTAGCTACTGATTACATCACCAAGTGGGTAGAAGCTAAGGCTACAAGAAGAAATGACACTCATACTACTGCAAGATTTCTTTATGAGAATATTATCATCAGGTTTGGTGTACCAAATGAGTTGGTAAGTGATAGGGGAACTCATTTCGTAAATCAGGTAATTGAGAACATAACTAATCACTTCATGATTAGTCATAGAAAATTAGCCCCCTATCATCCTCAAGCAAATGGATTAGCAAAAAGTACTAACAAAGTACTCTGTACTGTCTTGTCCAAACTGGTAAATACAAGAAGGACTGACTGGTATTTGCAACTTAATCATGTTCTATGGGCATATAGAGTGGCATATAAGACTTCTATTGGTACAACACCATTTAACTTTGTGTATGGACAAAATGCAATTTTATCATTAGAATTTCTCATACCTTGGAGCTTCAAGACTTCAAGCTATCATGAGCATCCATGCAGATATTTAAAAAGAGACAAAAAGCATATCATGATATTCATATCAAAGATAAGGACTTGCAAGTTGGAGACTTAGTTTTAGCATATACCTTGAAAGAACACCAGAAGAAACTCCAAAAAAGAGGACATGAACCTTACATTATTAGTCAGATAAGTAACAATGGAGCTATCCAATTAGCCAACATAGATGGAGAAATCATGCCAAATTTCATAAGTGGATGTAGAATACAAAGATATAATCTTCCATTGATAGCTCAAGAATGGAGAAGAATACATCAAGCTCAAAATAGAAAGAAAGAAGAGGAAAAAATTAGGTATGAAGCTCAACAAGAAGCTAGGGAAAGAATGAGGAAGTCCAAAGAAATAAGGGAAGTTTTCATGTGTGAGAAATCTTCAAGTAAAGTAAGAGAACACTTATTTATGATTACAATGAATTTCCATAGTGAACAAATTAGGGTTTTGATAGATTCAGGTGCATAAGTCAATTTGAGCAGTACAGAGTTGCTAGATAGACTGAATGCCAAAAGGAAAATAAGTAAAACCCTAATCAAAACACTAGATGGAAAGGTAGTTCAAACTTTGTCTTCACAATCAATCACAGTTAGGCTTAATCAGGAATAGATGACAATAGATTGTGAGGAATGGCCTGATCACATGATGATTGAGAAGATGATTTTATGAAAACCTTGGAAGAAACAAAGTAAAGTAATTATGAATTTTGAAAAGATGACTCTTAAATTGAATGTGAATGCCAAGAAACTTTTAATGCCTTTTATGAGTAATAGAGAGCAGGGAGTTCAAAAGGAAATTCATAGCTCAGAATTGGAAAGATTTATCTTTCCATTAGAAGATACAGAGAATCTGTAGAAAAATCTCTTCTATGCCAAAAAGGATTCAATGGTACGCAGAAGGAAGTTCAGACAAAGGAATCTTGCTGGAAACAAGCTTGGGTATGGAGACCTAAAACCATCCAGAAAAGATCAAACTTAAGGAAAAAGTGGATATGGAGACCCAAAGTATCAAAACACTACTCAATGGAAGAAGTCTCTTTGAATCAAAGAAAAAACAGTTCACTACAAAGAACCTGCTGGATGAAGAAAACATATTTGTTACAAGTGACAAACAACAAAGACAAAGACATCATAAAATTGCAAAAAACATGAAGATTCAAAGATTAAGGATACGAAAGCCTCATCCTCGGATAACCACTTAGGTTTTGTACCTAAGACCTCAGATCTGCATTCAGTTCAAAATTTCATTTCCAGAAGTATGCATCAATAGGGCAACCTTACAATGCCTTGTAATACTAGTTGAGTTTATTCCCATGCACTTTGCACAACTCTTTTTTTAAAGAAAAATAGGAGGGGAAGAGAGTTCCTTCAAGTAATGGAATATGCAATGCAATGGCCTATGCAACAGAAATAGAGGGCAAAGGATCGTGGAATATTGGATCCAGAAATAGGAATTACCAAATGTAAAAAAAAAATTAGTAAAAAATATGGAAAAAAATATAGAAAAGGATATATAAAGGAAAAATTTTATCTATATATATATATATATATATATATATATATATATATATATATATATATATATATATATATATATATATATATATATATATATATATATATCAAAATTGATTGAAAAAAAGAAGAGAGGTAAAAAGTAGCTAAAAGAAATCATAAAAATTTGATAAATCCTAAAAAAAGCTCAAAAAATCTTCAAGTCTTGATTTAGTTCTTTTTTATTCTTTTTATTTTTTTCCTTTGCACCATTCATGAGCACAAGCAAGATTTAGGGTACAATAAAGAAGATGATGTAGTTTTTGTGTGTTTTTCAATTTTTTATTGTTACTTTTTAATTATACTTTTGATATTTCTATTTACAACATTTTCATATCTTCTTCTAATCAAACACTACAAAATACTAGATATCTTGCTACACATGTGATGTTCACTTCTTTTGAATTTTGAAATCATTTTGTGATGGAATTTTGAAGAAAAGTACTTTTTCTTATGAAGAAAGTCTTTTTTTCCTTTTTATGTCTTGAACACGACTCATGTTTGGAAGTCTTGGTGTGGTGTGTTTTTTATTTTACAGGATGGTGAATACAAAAGAACTTTCCATTCATGATTTTAAAGCTGGCTCAATAACATTGTCAAGGGGACATTGGTTTCTAGATATTCAGTCAGTTGAGGAAGTGTTGGAGATAGAATCTGATGAAGAACCCATGTTCTTCATAAATTTTGAGAGAGCCTCCCAAGTTATGTCCAGTTTGTGGAGTTAGGCAAAGGAAATGAAGCATATTTCAGATGTTCAGTAAAAACCCATGTTCTTTATAGATTTTGAGGGAGTCTCCCAAGTTATGTCCAGTTTGGTTGAGTTAGGCAAAGGAAATGACGCATATTTTAGTTGTTCAGTAAAAAAATAAAGAAGGAAAGGATGTACAAATTGCAATCAAAGCAGAACATAAATTTTGGAAGAACCCATGTTCTTTATAGATTTTGAGAGAGTTTCCCAAGTTATGTCCAATTTGGTGGAGTTAGGCAAAGGAAATGAAGCATATTTCAGATGTTCAGTAAAAAATAAAGAAGGCAAGAATGTAAAAATTGTAATCAAAGCAGAACATATCAGAACAACTCTAATTTTTTATTCTATGGGAACTAAATTGGATGTCAGTTTTGTCAAAAAGAATGCATCCACTTATGCTGGATATTCCAAATTTGTTGATTTCAAGGGCAAAGAGAATGAGGAATTCGCCACAAGGATGTTTCGATAGTTCTTCTATTTTCCTAAGTTGCCAAGATACACGATGCCTCAAAAACCCATTACTATCATTATGCTCAATAATAAAGATAGAACTAAACTTTTGGAGTAATGGATGTAACTCCTTACATTCATGAACAATTGAAGGAAGCTGCTAAGCATTGGCAACAGAAGAAATTTATGAATGGAGCTCAAATTCTGATTAGAATTATATATCATGTTTTGGACATGGAAGACCAATCGAAGTTGGCACCTGAGGCTCAATATTTTGGAAGCCTACTGGTAGGAATAAAAAGTCCATCCAAAGTCATTCAAGTTGGAGAACAAGGGTTCGAAACAGGTATGAGAGGATCAGATATGAAGAGGAAAATCATTTCAGAAGAGGTTATCCCGAGCAAGAAAAGAAGAGTGGATCCCATGAGAGTGGAGTTGGAGCAGAAGGAAGCAACAAAAGAAGAACATGAAGCAGCTCAGAAGGAAGTACAGTCCTCCAAGGAGCCTCATCCACCACAAACAAGCAAAGAACAATTATACTCATATTTGTCTCAAGGAAATGATAAGAGAGCATTGTATGAGGCCTAGTATCAGAAAATGCTGGAAAGTTATTCTGATAAAGCAACGGACTGGAGGAAAGAAGAGATTGAACATTATGAAGCTTTGCATGGTCAAATGATGCCAGCAAAATCTGAAGAAGTGTTTGTGAGAAAAGAAGTGGAACTATTGGCATACTTCAAGGAATTGCAGGGACCTCCAGAAACCAGAACCACAGTGGTTGTTAAAAGAAAGATTCAAAAGAAGCCTGTTTTAAGAAGAAACCAACCAAGAAGGACAAAGGCAAGGCTATAGAGTAGGAGGTAGGTGAAGAAGCAATAAAGACACCAACACAAGAAAAAATTCAGAGGGAAGCAGTTATAAGGGAAGAAGAAACTCAGGTCAAAACAAGAGAATCTGAAGTAGCTGCTTCTTCAAAAATTTCTTCTGATTTAGACAATGATATTGAGAATTTTTTATTGAGAAGTTTAAACCTATCAGTACTAAGCACCCTAGTTAAATCAACACATGCATTGGAGGTGGATAACTTGGTTGGAAATTCAAGAGGAATCAAGATGGTGGAAGAATCTACAAAAGAAGTTAGTCCTGAAGAAAAGAAGAGGAGGCTAAAAGGTAAAGGAAAAATGTTGGAAGGGATTATTACAGGGAATGAAGGACTCAGTGAAGGAGTTGTAGATACAGGTTCAAAACTGATTTGGACTAAACCTTCAAAACAACCATATTGTCAACCCTTTTTGGAAGAGAAACTAGGGCATATCAGTATAGAATTAGGGAAGAAAATTCTAGAAGGGAAAGGAAAAGTAATTAAAGAAAGTATGGCTCTGGGTGAGGGAGTGCATAAAGGAATAGTAGCATCAGAAGAAAAATCCATTGTTGCAAAACCATCAGAGAAGTCCTACTATCAACAATTCAGTAAAGAGAACACAAAAAAAGATAAAGAAGAAGCTAAAATCTAGGAGAAGATAGAGTTCAAAGATAATCATGAAGATAACCAAGAAATAGAGGAAGAAGTAAACAAGAAAATAGAAGAAGTACTTTCAGACTTGGGACATCAAGAAGAGCAAACAGATCAGAATGATCAAGGAGTGGAATATGAAGCAAACTTGATGGATATAGATGATCGTGATAGGAGGAAATGAGCAGGGACATGATGATCAAATTGAAAACAAGGTTGATTAGAGGCTAGAATCAAATGTGTTCCAAGAAGAAGTGATCCATGAATAGAATTAAAAACTAATGAGCATATTCAAAAGGTGCAGGTGATGGGAAAAGTAGATGAAGTGGAAGTAGCAGAGAAGGAAATAGAAGCTGAAAGGGAAATGGACCAAGAGACATATTATGAAGAAGAGGATGACTTGAAGAAAGAAAAGCAAATAGAAATAAAGCAACTAGAAATAAAGCAACTAGAATTGGAGATTGGCCTTGAAAGGAGACCCAAAGATATCAAATCTACATGTAAAATTATTATGAGTAACATAGAGCAATTCAGGCCCTCCAATAGAAATATGATCATATCAAGTATGGTTGCTGAATCTGAGTTTGTAAAGGGAAGCAAGATCATTGAAGAACAAAAGAAAGAGAAAGAACAACTTGAGGATCAGATAAGAGCATTGCAAGAAAAGAATGAAACCCTAACAAAAAGGATATTTTCATTAGAGGCACAAGAAATACAAAATCAAAACAAAATCCAGTTTCTTGAAGACAAATGTGCTAAACAGATGGAACATAGTAACAAAGTGGAAAGTGAGCTAAAGAAAATGGAAGGCAGATTTATGACACTTCAGAGTTCATATCAGATTATGGCCAAAGCCAATGAAGAGATAAACAAACTATTGATGGAAGAGGGGTAGATGAAAGCAGAGAGTCAATCTACTCAGATGAATTAGGAAGAAATGGAAAAAATGAGTAAAGAAATTCAAAAGCTACAAGAAGAGCTCAAAGAAACCAAAGAATTAGAGAAACAAGCCAGTGTGCATGCTGCAAATGCTATGAATGGACACAACAAGTTATACTTGGACATAGAAAAAGAAAGAAGTGAATGGAGTTCAGAAAAAGAGTTGTTGATGTCTCAAAACCAATGTCTATTGATGGAGGTGACAAAATTAAAGAGAAGTATTGAAATTCAACATGAAAAGCATGAAGAACAGATAGTGAGTATGCAAACAGAGGAACAAGAACCTCTGGAAGATAGTAGAAGATCTTAACCACCTCAGGATTCACATGAACAAGAAGAAAAGAGCATTGAAGATTATTCGGATGATTTTGTATAAATGTTTTTGACAAATAGAGAATCGAGGATGAAGTTCATCAGAAAGATGCATGATGAATATGAAACTCAGATTGTAAAATTTGCTCTAGAAAATGGAGTAAATCCAGATCAACATAAATTGGGCAGTAGATGGCCTTGGAATTCCATTTTGTAAGGATGTGATAGACATACCAGAAGCAATAGTTCAATGGAGAAAAGCTTTATTTGAAATGGTGAACAACTTGAATGTCATAGAAAGAAAGAGCCATGATTTGCTATCACAGGTTTAACAGACAAAGAAGAAGGGAAGAGGACTCACAACAACATTTTGTCAGATCAATTTTTTGTCAGGAGCCAAAAAGTCTAGGAGGGGCAGGATGTTGCACGAAGCAATTTTGAAGGAAATTTCTTGTAATTTGATATTTCCATATAGTTGTAATTATCCAAATGATGTAAAATTAAGGAAGAGTCTTCCTCATGTATAGTAAAAGCATATATATTTTTCTTAGAATTTTTAGAAGCTCTAGAGTAGCATATTTCTAGATTGGAAGATAAGACCAAATTTCAAGTGTGAAAAGGGACACTTGAAAAAGTATAAAGGATAATTTCTTCTACTTTGTAAAGGTTGTTGCTACTATAACTCATGCTACGCAAGTAATGTGAAGAGCTTCTTGCAAGAAAATTG
Source organism: Ceratopteris richardii (assembly GCA_020310875.1). NCBI lineage: Eukaryota > Viridiplantae > Streptophyta > Polypodiopsida > Polypodiales > Pteridaceae > Ceratopteris > Ceratopteris richardii. The sequence goes on along the minus strand of CM035434.1, from coordinate 26,025,167 downwards.
TGTTTCTACTCTTGAGTGTCTTCTTGATTTGTTGTGAAATCTATGGAATTTGTGAGCTTTTCTTGTGTATTTCTGAGTGAAGTATATAAAGAGAGGTGATCATTAGTATATTGAGTGAAGTGTTGTAAGAGATCAATGCTGGAAATGGAAATTCTTAGTTTTTAAAGAATTGCGATTGTCTTGTCTATGTGATATAGATTTTTGAAATCTGACTTTATATCTGTAATCTGCAGAGAAAATGGCATACTTTGGACACAAAGATCATTGAAAATGCTTTTGTATAGCTCAAGATATTAAAAACCCTATTTTTTCATCTTCATCTTCACTAATTTCTCAAAAATCAGTCATGTTTCCTCTTATTCGTGGATTCCATTAACTAGAAGGGATTGCGGTCTTTGCATACTTCCTGAATTGATAATTTGATGAATTTTTAGTTAATCTTTTGTGCTATAATGATTGGAGAGGACAACTCCAAAGGTTAACAACAAACACATCCATATTTAACTAGCTCTTTTCAAACTTCTTATCTTTAGTGCGGCACTCGTCTCAACTCCCATTGAACTAGCAACCTTCTTTATATTAGGCACAAATGTAGACTTCACATATTGAGCCATCTCCATTGTGGAAGGTATTAGAAGTAACTTGCTTCAAATTTCTAGTGCATGATATATGAATATAGTGATGTTGTACCACCATTTAAGAACTTCTTGAGTCCCCACTATTTCCTAGCTTCAAAAATTCTTTCTTGTACATATGGGTTGAGGTTAATTTGATTCACAATTTTCTTTACTACATAAGATAGCAATTGGAAAACAACTTTTTGAGGCTTTGTGTTTTTGTTCATGCTTGGGAAGTAGAAATGTTGGTGAATCTATCTTACAACTCCCTCAAGATCAAGTCTGTTAATATCAATAAGTTTCCTTTTCTTTGCATCATGGTCCTCATCTTTTCAGTCCACCATGCCACCCTTAATCCACCCAAAACCTTCCTTTATCAAATCTTGGGTGAACCCAATAGTCCTTGGTCTTCCCTTCAGATGTGTCATAGTGGCTTCTAGCACTAAATTTTTATATATTATCGGATGCAATATGTTCATGTATGGGGCACATCTTTCAAAATCAGGCATGTAAATGGGCATAAGAGGTGCAAGGGTGAGCAAGCACTGTGTTTTTTCATGATTTTCTGCACATACGAAGCTCGCCATTGCTCAGCGCTCAGAAATTCAAAGTTCCCGCCAAAAAACATGATTCTGTGATGAAAATCGCGATTCTGTGAAAATTCATTTTTTTTTGAAAATCGCGATTCTCTGTTTCCCGCCTAAAAGCCTTTTGAAAAGAACACGATTCTGTGGTCATTCTCAGAATCGCGATTCTGTGTTGTGCTCAAAATCGCGATTCTCATAAATCACGATTTTCAGCAAAAAAATAAACAATTATGAGAAAACACGATGCTATGGTTGTGCTCAAAATCGCGATTCTCTAAATTTTTGGAAACCACGATTCTCTGAGACAAAATCGCGATTCTCTAGAACACGATTCTCTAAGACACGATTCTCTAAAACACGATTTTCAAAAACACGATTCTCTCTTGGCAATCACGATTTTCATGTCAAAAACACGATTCTCAGAAAACACGATTCTCAAGGTACAAAATTGCGATTCTCTAAATCTTTGGAAACCACGATTCTCTGAGACAAAATCGCGATTTTCAAAACACGATTCTGTGAAAACACGATTTTGTGAACCACGATTCTGTGAACCACGATTCTGTGAAAACACGATTCTCTGCTCAAAATCGCGATTCTTTAAATTTTGAAAACCACGATTCTCTGAGACAAAATCGCGATTCTCTAGAACACGATTCTCTAAAACATGATTTTGTGAAAAGACGATTTTGTGAACCACGATTCTGTGAACCACGATTCTGTGAAAACACGATTCTCTGCTCAAAAACGCGATTCTCAAAAATCACGATTTTCAGCCAAAAACACGATTTTGTGAAAACACGATTCTCAAGGTACAAAATCGCGATTCTTTGACTTCACAAAATCGCGATTCTCTTGAAGTTCACAAAATCGCGATTCTCTTGAAGTTCACAAAATCGCGATTCTCTTGAAGTTCACAAAATCGCGATTCTCTTGAAGTTCACAAAATCGCGATTCTCTTGATTTCACAAAATCGCGATTTTTGCCAAAAGGTCCTGTTTGCCTGTTTTGACCCCCAAGAGCCTGATTTGACATAACTTTTTCTTCCAAAGTCCATTTTTTGAGCTCTAATGCGTTGATTTTCAGATAGACTAATTTGAAGTTGACCCTCAGGTGGGACTAGGGAATCAAGGGGGCTCCAAAGGATTTTGAACCATACCAAAGGGAAATTTTGGACTCTTAACCAAGCTTATGAACTTGAGATCTGGTAGACACCTAGGCAAGGATAGACAAAGCATTAGATCTTCTCAGTCTAGTGTCAACCATATAGCTAAGTCTTGGGCACAACAACTAAGTGGTTGTCCTTACGTACTAAACTCTGACACAAGTGACTCAGAAATGTCTTTTAGCATGGGGGAACCAGTAGGTGGCTCAGGAACTGCCCATCTACAAACACCACAAGGTCCCTATAAGACACAATTGGAATATATTCGGACCAACCGATTAGGTGCTCGCATCTATAAGGATGGTCTGAGGCGATCAGTGGTCCAACTCAAAAATCCAGATCAACCCTTTGGACTTGAACACCCGGTGGTCAAGTTCGAAGAGGGTTCATACATTGATAAGGAAGGAACCATGTATGTGGTCACCAACCTACCAGATAGGACTGATGAAATATCATTCCTGAGAATGAGATAGGAGACCTAGAACAAGGAAATGTAGGACAAGGACCCCAGACTCCTAGGGGCAAGTCAGTTTTGACCAGAGTGATCACTCCAGATTGGATTCCTCAAGATAACAAAAGCATAGAACTATTGTTGAATAGAGAAACAGAGGAAGCCTTTTGGAGATTCAAGCCAGATCAACCTAGCCAATTGGGCATAGTCATCATCTACGAGTTCAAGGACCCAGAGATACCAGGCAAAGTTGTCTACCTGGATAACATGTCAGAGAAAATTTTCTTGGTAACAGAACATGATAGACATGCATATACTTGGAAGAGTGAATTGATTTTCCCTCCACCAAGATCCAATGTTTCCCATGGCCTCCAAGGAGTAGGATCATCCCAAGCTCATGAAGCCCAGAGAGAAAGAACTAGAGAGAGACCTGAGGTAAGTTTTGCACACATGGTGGGCAGAAATAGAGCAGGATTTGAAAATGAAAGACCTAAAAGAGAGAGACATCAAGCACATAGGCAACAAAGAGATGAACATGATTTTCCATTGACTAGACCCCGAGAGCACACAAGAACCCTTAGACCCACTCAAGTGATCAAGGCAATGAAGAATTATTTTGACGGATCAGGAGATCCTTATGATCATATGGCTGAGTTCAAACAAGTCTTAAGAGCTGAACAGGTTGAGGATTTATTCACCCAGTATGAGGCATTTGGTTTGACTCTTAAGGGCACTGCCTTGGCTTGGTTTCAACCATTGAGTAGTCGCAACTATCGCGATATAGGTCAGCTGCTAGACGAATTCATTGTAGAATTTTCCAAGAGTGGTATCAGACATAACACATCATCTTTCATCCACAGTTTCAAGCAGACACCCGAAGAAACAGTGCGACTAGCAGGTAGAAGGTTCAGACAATACCTCGAAAGGTGCCCTGCTCCAGAGTTACCCACACCAGCCAAACAAATGGCTTTGTTCTTAGATGGCTTATTGAGCACAAAGTTAAGATCATATGTGTACTTGAAAGAGCCTAGATCCATAGAAGAGTGTGTGCGGACGTGCATTGACATAGAAGATAACTTGGGTGAGGAGGTAGGATTGTCCAAACTCTATAAGGATTCGGATAGTTCTACTAGTCATACTTCAAAAATCTCCACGGAAATAGAGGAGATAGCTGAGCAAGTTGCCAAGAAGCTGGGAGTCCAAAATAGACAAACATAGAGAGTCACCCCATTGAATCGGTGTTATACTTGCAGAGGCGACCACATGGCTAACGTATGCCCAATGCAAAACCAAAACATTAGAGAAAGGAATGCTCCATATTGCACTATTGAGAGAAAATACACAAACCACACGGCTCAAGATTGTCCCTACAATAGGCAGGCTGTTAGACAAACTTATCAGCAACCTTATCAACAAGGTAGGTATCAGAACCAATACCAACAGCCATATTATCGGCCACAACAACAATATCAGGCACAATATAGACCACAAATAGTCTTGGGAAACCAACCACCAGCTCCTGCTAACGTGATTCCGGTCAAGTATGCTATGGGAGAGGAAAATCCAAATAGAGCATTGGTGCCACTAACCCCATTGATACCAGATAATGATTCTCATGCTCATAGCTCTGACTACTCCCATGAAGGTAGTCCACATGCTTATTACACAGAGTCACCTGAACATAGTGAGATTTACCCATATCAATATGAGGCACCACCTATGGAACAAAATTGGGAGCCTGAATACTCCAATATCATGTACACCAACGCTAACCCTAGGCCCCAATTGAAACAAGGGAGACCACAAGCCCCTAGAGGACCTTGTTTCAGATGTCAGGGTGACCATTTCCTTCGTGATTGTCCCCACCCACCATATCCGAGTCAAGGTTAGGCTATCACAATACAAGCTTTTTGTCTTGAATGTGGCAAAGACCATCTTCCCAGAGATTGTCCAAGAAACCCCTCCAGTGCACCCAAGATTATACCCATTAATGTGGTAGGCTTAGTGGCAGATTCTAGTTCAAGTAGCAGTAATGTGGCTCCTATACAAGCTGTCACTAGAGCACAAGCCTTAAAACAGGATAAACCAACAGAGCAATCGGAGTCGAGTGAATCGGGAGAACCTAGTAGGAGGAAAACAAGAACATGGAAAGATACCAGAGAAGGCTAATCGCAAGTGGAACAAAAAGTTATCGGAACTAGAAGAAAGCTTGAAAGACGCAAAAACAAAAATAGAAGACATCGCATCTCAAAACCCCTCGCATGCTGACACTCCATCCACTCCACCTCATCCCACCCCACCACCCATTGTAAATAGGCCGTAGCCAGGGTCTGTTCTTGCAGATCCAACCCCAGAAGGTTTGGACATGATGTTGAAGGCCTACCAGGCTCGACTTCAAGAAGGGCCAACAGTTGCAAACCTAGACAAGAGTTACCCTAGAGCAGATCTAGAGATTGAACGGATGAAAATGTGCATGACAATGGTAGAATAAGCTCAAGCTATACTTGAGACTAGTCAAAAGTTCAATCAGACAAACTCTGTCAAATCGGATTTGCATTTCCAGGGCTTACTAGAAAGATTAGAGCGATTGGTAAACAAACCATAAGTTTCTTTACCTCCACAGGCTCAGCCAGTTTTTGAGAGAAGAAGCTCTCCACCAATGGGAACATACGTTCCTAATTCCACAGATGCTGGAGTACCTCCTTCAATTCAACAGTACTCTCAAGAGTTCTTGCGGGAAATACAGGAAGAGAAATGGGCCAAGGAGAAGGGTAAATCCCCTCCTATTCCTGAGATTGATGATCTTCATGATCAATTTCCCCAAGACATTCCATCTATTTACAGAGATGAAGTAGAACAACAAGAAGATGGAAGGTTAGATTTCGAATCTAATACCTTAGAAGAACTGCCTCAATTTCCAGGCCCATGGGAATCTGAATCTCTCCAGATTAGAGCTCCCACAATATTGGTCCGACATTTAGACTCATTGGTTCCAAGGAACACTGATGTCGTGAAGAACACTAAGGTTCAATGTCATCTCACTGTAGAAGAGTTATTAAAAGCAAAACCCGAGCTATGGAATCATATGAAGGATTAGGTTCCAGAACTTGATTCCAATATGCCAAAAGGAGGCTCTAAGCAGAAAGTACCAGAGATACCTCTAGACAAAATAGGGGACATGTGTGAAGGTGAAGAAGGTAATACTTATCTTCCAATCACCTACCAAGGTTACACAACCAAAGCAATCATAGATTCAGGTGCTGGTGTTGCCATTGCGACCACTTCCTTGTGGAAGCAATGGGGAAAACCCACATTAAAACCAACTAGAATGAAGCTTCAGATGGCAGAAGGTCATTTTGAACGACCTCTAGGATTTCTAGAAGGGATAACTCTAACCACCTGTGGTGTAGAGTTTGAGCACACATTTGCTATATGTGACTTTGAGAAAAATAATGTCTATGAGATGATCCTAGGAAGACCCTTCCTACGACAATTGCAAATAGTACAGGATTGGGGAACCAACTCCTTGTACTTACAACACTTAGGGGTCACCACCAAGGTCAATTTGAAGGATTACTCCTTCAGAGATGTACCACCCCTACAATGGAATACTATCCACAAAGTGAAAGAAGATTCAATCTCTGTGCATTATGAGAGTTCACTTGATCCATCATGGTTGCATGAAGATACTCATTTGTGGATGTGCAAGGTCACAGAGGAAGAGGAAAAATGCTTGAAGGCGAGAGAAGAAGGAACTTCACCAGGAGATAGACCAGTTAGAGACCCAGCCTACACACCGATGATCTTTCCAGACGAGGAATTTGAGCCTCATGGCTGGCCAGAAATCTTAGCCACCATGGACATTGCTGTCAATGAAGAACAATGGACACCTCATTGTGATGAGGAGGGTTATGACATTTCAGTGTTCATGTGTCAGCCCTTGCTAGAAGAATGTGACCCTAGTGATGTCATAGAAGAAGAAGAGAATGACGATGATCTAGAGTCCATTGTGATGGATAGTTGCTTTAACTCAGAGAAGCACTATTTAGAAGATGTAGGCGTGTTTAACCAGAAAGAAGAAGAACCTCTCACAAGCATTAAAATGGTAAATTCAAAGGATGGAAGTGAGAGCAGTCAAAAGAAAAAGAAAAGAAAAGCAGTGAAACAAGAAGAGGAGGAATCATTGTTTGAAGTACCAGAAAACTTCAAGAAATATGAAGTTGATGACCGCAAAATTTTGGTACGAATGCCTAAGAGGGAGGCCATCATAGGAGAATCATATGATAATAAAGAAAAGACCAAGAAAATTGTAGTGACCATTGAAGAGAACGAAGAGAGATGCACATATATAGGAGATGACCTAAGTGCAAGAGAAGAAATGGAGCTCGTAGCTCTATTAAGGGAATATAGGGATGTGTTTGCGTGGCACTATAAAGACTCGAAAGGGGTAGATCCAAGAATTTTCTCTCATACTATCCCCATGACTATTGATGCAAAGCCCACCAAACAGAAGCCCTACACATATAATGATACATATGCAGCCAAAATAAAAGAAGAAATTGATAGGCTGATTGAAGCTGGATTCATCTATGAGATTGAGCATACTGAATGGGTGTCCCCCATTGTAGTGGTGCCCAAGAAGAACGGAAAGTTGCAAGTGTGTACTAACCTTAAAAAAGTTAATGCTGCTACGATCAGAGATAGTTATCGACTTCCAATCACGGAACACCTATTGGAGCGTGTTGCAGGCAAGGAAGTTTATAGCTTCCTTGATGGATTTTCCGGTTACAATCAAGTAGCCATTGCCCCAGAAGATCAACACAAAACAGCTTTTGCCACAGAGTGGGGAATATTTGCATTTCGTGTGATGCCATTTGGGCTCACCAATGCACCTGCAACATTTCAAAGGCTCATGTGTCATGTCTTCAAAGAGTTCTTGCGGAAGAGCTTAGAAGTGTATGTGGATGATTTATGTGCTCATTCCCAAGAAAGAAGATTTCACATCCCTGAGCTCAGACAAATCTTCAACAAGTGTAGAGAATATCGAGTGTGTCTGAACCCAGAAAAGTGTGTGTTCATGGTGCGTCAAGGTAAAATCTTAGGTCATATTGGTTCTAAGAATGGAATCTCAACATATGAAGATAAGGTACGCTCCATAGCGGAGCTGCCAAGGCCAAGGAATGTTAAAGAGGTACAAGCCTTTATGGGCTATTGTGGATATTACCGAAGGTTTATCCACATGTACGCGATCATAGCTAGACCCCTTTATGCCTTGTTGTCTAATTTTGAGTGGAACGACGAATGCGAGAATTCTTTCAATGAACTGAAGAAACGTTTGTGCACAGCACCAATACTGACCACTCTTGATTGGAATAAACCATTCCATGTCCACATGGATGTATCCAATCACGCCATAGGATGTGTGCTAGCACAACCCACAGGAGAAGGAAACTTAGATTTGCCCATAGCATATGCTAGTAGACAGCTCACCACAGCTGAACGAAACTATACCACAACTGAGCGAGAGGGCTTAGGCATGGTATATGCTGTGAAGAAGTTTAGACACTATTTATTGGCCAACAAGTTCAAGTTTTTCATTGATCATCAAGCTTTGTTATATTTGGTCAATAAACCTTGCAATACTGGACGCTTAGTAAGATGGTTCCTCTTACTAATGGAATATGACTTTGAAGTTGATGTCAGGAAAGGTAGAACCCACCTTCGGGCAGATCATCTTTCTCGCATCACTTCAAGAGCGTCACCGCAAGGAGTGTCCAATGAATTACCCGATGCTTATCTGTTCAATTTAGAAGTTGTTCCTAAATGGGCAAATAAGTTGGTACTAGTCCTAACCTTCGGCCCTGCAAATAAGAATGTGAAAACATCACAAGAAGAAATTGTAAAAATCACAAAAATATCACATATTAGCAGGAAGCATGTACAAACAAGATACTGAGGGTGTATTAGCTTGTTGTGTTGAGGACGATGAACATAGTAGTTGGTTGCAACAAGCCCATGAAGGAATGCTAGGAAATCACTATTCTAAACAACGAACATTGCAGAATTTGAAACGTTTAGGAGTGTATTGGCCTAGCATGGACAAAGAAATACATGAGTGGATCAAGAATTCTCCAATGTGCAGAGAGAGACCACCAGTGGAGCATGCGACCCTTTATCAAGTATCATTAATTCCAGATTGGAGTGCTCCATTGGTAGAGTTTATGAGATCGGGAAGATTACCCAAAGAGGCCAGTCTAGCAAGAAGACGAAGCATGGAGCAAGAGGCTCAAGGCTATGCCTTAGTAGGAGACAACTTATACCGAAGAGGCAAAGATGGTTACTTAAGACTGTGCGTTCATGAATCAGACTATTTGAAAGTCTTAGAAACTGCACATAGCGGTGTCGCAGGTGGACACTTTGGTCCTGATCGAGTAATCAAGACCATTCTATTCTCAGGACTTTGGTGGCCCACTCTTCATATGGATGCTCATACCTATGTGAAGAAATGTGACACATGCCAACGTGCACAATATCCAGTTAGAAAAGATGAGATGCCTTTGAGGCCAATGATGGGAGGACGTGCATTCTCGAAATGGGGTATAGACTTTGTAGGTCCTATTAACCCCCCAGCTAGAAACTCCCATGCAGAGTATATTATTGTAGCCACAGATTACCTTACCAAGTGGGTAGAAGTGAAAGCCACAACAAAGAATGATGCTTGGACTATGGCTAAGTTCTTATTCGAGAATGTGTTCACGAGATATGGACTACCAATAGAGTTGGTGAGCGATAGAGGCACACACTTCTTGAATGAAGTCATTGAAAATCTTCTCCAAGAATTCTTGGTGATACATAAGAAGTCTGCCCCCTATCACCCACAAGCTAATGGACAAGCTGAGAGCACCAATAAGATCCTCTGTAACGTATTGAAAAAACTGGTAAATAATAAACGCTCTGATTGAGACAAACAACTTCATCATGCTATTTGGGCTTATCGAGTTGCCTACAAAACGGTACTCAACGCCACCCCCTTTCAGATGGTCTTCGGACAGAATGCTGTGCTACCATTGGATTTCCTAATCCCAGCTTTAAAGGTAGCACAAGAGCATGAGTGGAATGGACATGAGTTGTCCTCTAGGATCTTTGATCTAGAACGCTTAGGTGAGACGAGGCTACGAGCGGCGGCAGGCATCTATGCTGCAAAGAAAAGACAAAAGGCATACTTTGATGCACACATCAAAGATAAAGGATTGAAAGAGGGAGATCTAGTGTTGGTTTACACACTAAAACAACATGCCCGTAAGTTGGAAAAACGAGTATATGGACCCATGATCATTAACAGAATTTCCACTAGCGGTGCAGTTCAATTGGCTACTTTAGAAGGTGATATCTTGCCCAACTATATTAGTGGATGTAGAGTCAAGTTATACCAAGAACCTCTTACAGAGGATATGCTTACGAGACTCAACACTGCTAAGAAGCGAAAAGAAGAGGAGTTAAGGGTGAGAGAAGAAGCACAAGCAGAGGCTAGAGAGCGCATAAGGTGAAATAAATTAAGGCGACTAGGCCTAGATGTCAACTCAAAAGCCCCAAAATATCACATGGATATGTGCCAAAAGTCAGGCATAGCGACTTCTCAAGTCATTGACCGAAGACCCTTTGTGACCATAGAGATAGGACAAGGGAAGGGTGCAAGGACTGTGAAAGCATTGATTGACTCAGGTGCAGCAAGTAGTGCAGTTAGACTTTCCTACTGCCAAGACTTGCAGTTGAACATCAATCCCATAGAAGCTTATCTCATAGGATTGGGAGGTGTGGAAACCCCTTGTTTGGGCAAGGTGGAACTTCCCATCTACATTCAAGATGTTCCAATGAAAGTCAAAGCGCTAGTGTGTCAAGATGAGAACCTTACAGAACCACTTGTCTTGGGTCAAGATTGGATCTATGACCATGCAATTAACTTAAACCTAAGAAGTCAAATTCTTCAAGTTTGGGTACATGAACAATGCATTACATTAGAATTAGAGAACTCCATGCTCCTAGATCATGGCACCACACACTCTCTTAGTTCTTCCAAGACTAATCATATGGAAGAAGATGTTGTATGTGTCAAAAGCTCTATGATGCAGAAGGAGTCAATCATGGAAGACCAGGTTCGAAGGCGGGTGGATCTTTCTTCTTCTCCAAAGAATCAAGTAGCCACAGTAGTGAGTCCACCACACAAGCAAACACAACCGTTCACGACAACTGCTACATCAAATAGAAAGACACCATTCGATAAGAAAGCAGTTCCGAGCATGAAGCAGATCTGGGTACGCAAAGGAGAGCAACCACCAGCCTTGCCCGCACAAATCCCATCTAGGCAAGCCAACCAGGCCAGAAGACGAAGGAAGCAGCTCGGACAAGCTCAATCACAAGGTATCCAACAAGTTTGGGTGCCTAAGAAATTAGCTGCAGCTCAACAAGGGCGATTACAGAGGTGGGTACCTAAGAAGCTCTTACATCCACAACAATCTATGTTCTCCCACATGCGAAAGGTCTCAACAAAGAAGCCAAAACGAGAAAAGGGTAAGAACCACGTACATAGACCAAAGGAAGATCAAATCAGCTCTTCAACATTAGTAGGAAGACATGCAAAAAGGATATGGGTTTGGAAGCCAAAAGTACAAGTAGCCTCCACCGAACCAAAGCGCCAACCACACTAGATACCACAGTTCAGAGAGCATCCAAAGAGGAAGACGCCTGAAGTGACCTCTACAGTGCCAAATGATGTTCTAAAATGGAATCCAATAAGGAGGATTACATCAGTTTGAGACTCAATGGATACCTCCACCAAGGTCGGCATCAACCTTCGCAAATAACATCGAAAGCCTCGACGAGCGACAACCATGTGCTCCTTGCACAACCCTGTCTTTTGCACCATTCAGGTCATGCATTTCCAAAGTATGCATTAATATAGGGCCACATTACATGGCCGTGCATAGACACACTTGAGAATCCCAAGCACAAGAGCACAGTGACATATGTCAAATATTTCTATTGATACTAACTTTTGTGTTCTTGTTTTGTGATATTTTTTCCAAAAAATGAAAAAAAAAAGGGAAGAAGAGAGAGAGGAAGCACTTGTTCCCAGGTTTGGCTCATGAAACATGAATGATTCATGCTTAGTTGAAGGTGGAACTGTTGATTACTGAGCATTTATCAGTTTGGATAGAAGTGGGTCTCGACTAGGAGATGATATAGTTGATGCCTTATCCGGTAGATGTCAAGAACTTGGCATAAACATGGCATCCACAACTATGGTTTCCTCTTACTATGGTAGGAGTGAAGAGCTTGCAGGTCCGCAACTTGAGTGATGCTTAACTACTGCATGTACGAGAGCATCCAGGGAGATATCTGCAAGGGGTAGTTCTGGTACCCTGCAAATCTTTGTATGTATACTGGATGAGAAGACTCCTGCTTATGGTGAACTAAAGAGAATATGTGAAACTAAGCTTGGTGTAGTTCTCGAATGTTGTTTGTCAAGGAATATAAAGAAATTCAATTCTCTGTATTTGACAAATCATGCTTTGAAAAGAGGAGACAGGATCAGCCACTCAAAAGATCTCATAAGTGGACCACCAACATGGACATTCATCAACAATGTTCCATCCCAAGGCCGAGTGTACAACACGAAGAGATGAACATCGATCGCCCTTCTCCATGGTAAGTATCTTTACTTTGGAAACTTCATAACCATGGTAGCTTAGGAAACCTCTTCGTCGGCATACCCTTGAGCACTTAGCTCAAGAACCCCAATTTTTGCACCATACTTCTTCCGATGCATTTTCCAAGTAAGCATGCATAGGGCTACATTACCAGGCCATGCACAAGGCACATATTTTCCTCAACCCATGCACGAACACACTTACCCATCATCCAGTAAGGGCTACTATGAACATCGACTTTGGAAGATCTAGAGGACATCAATGGAGACTCACAACGACACAATCATGCTGGAATCCAACGAAGAAGTACATATCATGGCACTACAACTTGCAAAGGCTCGCAGTGATAGATGAAGAACCGGACAACCAACCCTGCCACATCTGGAAGGTAGATGGCTCTTGTTCCTACCGAACAGACACTACCTCTCAAAGCACTACTTGGAACAACCACTACAACAAGGGTCTGTCAGGGACGACAGACTCGAGAGGGGGGGGAGTGTTGGAACTCAGAGTCAAGCACAAGCATGGAAGCACATCAGAAAGGTGGACACACACAAGAAGAAGGAGCAAGTAGGGAGCTCCAAGAAGTGTATGTCAAATTTTTAGAAGAAATCCCTATAAAAATAGTGATTTTCATCACTAAAAACCATTGTAAATACCATTTTCTATTCTTGTAACTCCATTTTGTTCAAGCCAAGGAGTCCTCGAGCTTGAGGAGTATTAGAAGTATCATCCTACCAATTTTCATAATTTTTAGACTCCGTTTGAGCCCTCAAATAAGCCCTGGAACCTAATTTTTAACTAGGCCGGACACTAGGTCTGGACAAGGCCAAAACTAGTCAAAAAACTATAAAAAGAGCTAGAGAGCTCATTTTTGGGGTTAGCTTGTTAGAGAATAGAGCTTTTGTAAGAGAACTCTTTTGCAATCGAAGCTTTCCATTGTTCCTCTCTTCTTTGATCTTGCCTTGTGTGTGTGTGTGTGTGTGTATGTGTGTGCATGCTTGTGTGCTTTCACTCACACACTTGTGCCTTCACTTGCTCGTGGTCTTCATACCGGTCATCACGTCTCTGCGGATTGACAAGTAAAGGAGGTGATGCTTATGCTTGAGCTACATTAGGTCATTCTTGTATATTCCTTTTATGTAATAGAAGAAGAAGAAGAAGATCATTCTTCCTTGCCTCAATCTGTGTGTGTGCTTCTCTTTGATTGTGAGAGTGCGTGTGAGCTCTCTTCCTTATCTCCTTCCTTGTGACATGGTATCAGACCCAGTGTGGCTACAAAAAGCTCATCGAGAAGGCTGACGGTAAAGAGTATGAAAGAAGGCATGGGGAAAGTGCGATTCACAAACAACCTTAAATTGCTATGAAAATTGGCATGAAAGTAGAAGGCCATCTCAATCTCCGTTTTGAGAGTTTTGAAGCCATCTTGAACTTTTTTGAGCCCACAAGGTGGGGCCCATAGAAAAATCAGGTTAGTTTGCAAAATTATAACTTGCATCCTATTCAACAATACTCAAATATTCCAAATCTAGAATTTCAAGTGATTTTAAGTACTATTGATACACAAAAAATGTGTTTTTCTGAGATCATATTGTCACATCAAAGTGCGACAATGTTCAAGCAGAAGTACTACAAGTAGTGTTTCTGTAGTGTGTGAATTGCTACAGAAATGACAAACACAGATGGAATGAGTCAGCTTATGAGTGATAAGCTCGACAAGAACAATTTCCATGCTTGGAGATTCAGAATGATACATTTGCTGATGGGAAAAGGCTACTGGAAGTACATTGAAGGAGAGAACAAAAATTCTCCACAGTTACGAGAGATGAATCGAACTACAAACCAGTTAAGAGTGTATGAAGAATGGAATCAAGGAGCATGAAAGGTAATGTATTAGCTATCTGTTAGCATACAAGATAGCATGATTGGGCACATATAGGATGCCAAGACTCTGAGAGAGGCTTGGAATAGTCTAATCACATTGTATGAGACCAATACAAAGGCACGAAAATTGCAACTCAAGAATGAGCTGCATACACTCGAGAAAAAGGGCATGTCGATAAGTGACTACACCTTAAAAATCAAACGCATATGTGAGTCACTTGCATCTATTGGCATGAATGTAGATGATGATGATGATAAGGTGGAAATATGCCTTCATAGTTTAGGATCTGCATATAAACAGTTTAGAAGATCTATTCAGACCAGAGAAAATATCAAAAATTTTGGTGATCCATGTTGATTATTGAAGAAAAGAATCTTGGTGAGGACTCGAACTCCCAAGGAAAACCTAGTTCTGAGCAGGTATTCTACTATGGCCGAGGAAGAGGCAGAGGTAGATGCTTTTGAAGTGGAAGAGAACACAATAACCAAGACCAAGGTCAACAACAAAATCATACAGGAGGTAGAGGACAGTTTCGAGGGAGGGGGAGCCAAAGAGGCCACAAAAATTTCCAAAGAAATGATACAGGTAATGATTGTAAAGGATGTTGGAATTGTGGTAAACTTGGACACTTTGAATGTGATTGCAGGTTGAAGAATCAAAATAACAAAAGGCAACAAAACAAATATGCATGCACAAGTGCAGATGATTCTGAGAAGTTGTTCATGGTTCAACATCACATGAATAATACAACGTTTGCTAATGTTTTAAAATGGAATGATAATGTCTAGTATGTTGATTCAGGTGCTTCAAACCACATGACCAATCATGCATAATGGTTTAGTACTTTGCAGAAATTTCCAGTTCATGGATATGTTGAAACAAGTGATGAAACATCACACCCTATCGAGCATACAAGAAACATAACACTGTCTATGGAGGATGGAAAGGTAAAATTGTTGGAGTTAGCAGCAAAATGGATCATCAGGGCTTGGTGCAACAATGAGACCTCTTGGGTGCCAAGCTCATGATAATGTACCTCAATGTGCTTAGTACGAGCATGGAACATAGGGTTCCTCACAACTACCAATGCGCTCTGACTGTCAGTGAAGATGGTGTGGCAAAAGACTGACCAGCACCCAAATCAACCATAAGGCATCTGAGACTCACACACTCAACAATTGCTATGAAAGCTGCCCTATACTCAGCCTCACAACTAGAAGTGACCACAGTAGGCTGCTTCTTGCTCAACCAAGATATACATGAGCTACCAAGCATGAAGGAAAATCCACTAGTGGACACATGAGTGTCATAGAAACTAGCCCAGTTACAATCAAAAAAATCATGTAAATTTGGTGGTAGTGATCCCCCCTTGGGATAAAACAGTCCAAGTAGACTCGTACCACTCAAGCATTGAAAGATGCGCTTAACCGCTTGCCAATGCTTGACACCTAGGCAATGCATAAACCTCCTCATATGTGAGACAACAAACTTAATATCTGGCCAAGTAATGCATAAGTAAGTCAAGCATCCAACAACCTACTGATAGAGAACAACATCAAATGCATCTCCATCATCCTGAAGACTCAGTTGTAAACCTGTCTCCATAGGAGTGGCAATAGGCTTATAGTCCTCAAGGCCAATGCCCAAATAATGATGCAACTGCGACTACAGGAAGTTGAACGCGGTGGCAATACTTGATCCATTTCCACTTCTATTTCTGGACATCATGTTAGATGAGGTAGAAGGCATAGAAATGTATTCTTTCTTAGATGGTTTCATTGGATACAACCAAGTATGAATGGTAGAGGAGGACATACCTAAGACAACATTCATTACGAATTGGGGGGTATTTGCATGTATCGTTATGTGGTTTGGTTTGTGGAATGGGCCAAGCACCTTTCAGTGCTGTATGCAACAAATTTTCACTCCATATCTTATGACATTTATGTGAATATTCTTGGATGATTTCTTGATTTTAAGAAAGATGGCTGCACATTTGGAGCACTTACAAGCTTGTTTTGATTCATGCAGGAAATACCTTAACCCTAACAAATCAACATTTGTAGTAAAGCGTGGAAAGTTATTGGGCCACATCATTTCGGAAAATGACATTGTTGTGGACCCAAATAAAGTTAAAGTCATACTAAAGACCCCAACACCTTGAAATTTAAGAGGGTTTACGGTTCCCCCCAAAATTTGAAAGAGGTTTTATGGTTCTTAGGTCAAGTTCGGTGGCATGGATGACACTTGCAAGGACTGGTGCATATTGCAATACCACTGAACAAATTAGCGCATGTCCGACCGGTGGAGTTCAAGTGGATGGAGGAAGCACAACTAGCTTTTGAACAATTACGAAAAATTCTTGCTAATGCACATATCCTGAAAGCTCTGGACTAGAAAGAACCCTTTCATGTCTTTGTAAATGCCTCAGATAAGGCCATTGGAAGTGTGCTTATATAGAAGGAAGGCTATAACTAGTTTAGACCAATTTATTGCACTAGTCAGTGATTAACATCAACAGAGTAGAATTATTTAACCACTAAAGTAAATGCCTTGGATTAATTTACTCTATGAAGAAATTTAGGAATTACTTACTAGGAAGGTCATTCACTTTCCATGTGGATCATAGTGACCTTTTGTACTTGGTAAAACAACAAAATTTGGTAGGATGGTTAGCCAAGAGGGTCCTATTGCTTCAAGAATTTGAATATGATATTGTCCATCGCCCAGGAGCAAGCCACACCATTGTTGATTTTCTATCATGAATTGATCATGGAGAACCACTAGAGGGTGTAGATGATGCTCTTCTAGATGCTGAGGTATTTGTAGTGGCAGAGATCGAAGATGCTCTACAAACTTCACTGACCTGGTACGAAGAGATGTTGAGTTTTCTAGAGAATGGAATAGCCCCATCTCATTTGCGGTCTATGGCTTGAAAGGTACTTGGTCTCCATAGTTGCCAATTTACTATCATCATGGGCGAGCTACATCATAAAGATCCAACTGGTATCTGGTTACGTTGTGTACCTCCACATGAGGTGGCAACAATCATCTCTAAAGCTCAGCAGGTGATGTAGGTGGCCACTTTAATCCTTTGATAACGGTCTGAAAAATTCAGCAAGCAAGACTATGGTGGCCAATGATATACATGGATGTTTAGAATGTAGTGCAGAAATGTGACCCTTGTCAATGTATTGGAGAACCTCGAGACAATCAAGCTATTCTTTCACTGGAGCCATTTCAGAAATGTACTGAAGAACCTCGAGACAATCAAACTATTCTTTCACTGGAGCCATTTTAGAAATGGGGTTTAGATTTTATTGGTCCAATTAAATCACTGGTAGTGAGAACATGAGCACTGTATATCCTCACTTGCATAAATTATTGTACCCGATGGGCGGAAGCCTGGGCAACAAAACAAGCTACAACATGCATAGTAGCTAAAAAGCTTTAGAATGAGAATTTTCCACGGTTTGATCTACCTCTCAAATTAGTGTCAAATAGCGAAACTCATTTTTGAACCAATTGATTGCGGACATCACTTCTGAGTACTAGATTAAGCATAAATTTAGTTTGCCCTATTATCCGTGAGCAAATGGATTAGCAAAAAGAAACAATAAATTCCTTCTGCACATGTTGTAGAAGATGTTACTTGACTCCATAGATCAGTGGGAAATTATTCTCCCCATGCTTTGGGCATATCAGACATCATATAAGGTTTCAATAGGCCGCAGTCCCTTCAAAATGCTGTGGACAAAAAGCTATCCTTCCATTCGAGTTTGTCGTTCCAAGTCTCCAAATTGTGGTCCAGAAGGGATTAGTATCGGAGGAATCATTTGCTTATCCGATGGATTAGCTGCGCCAGTTAGATGAGCATAGGTATCAAAGTTTTCTTTTATTACAGGAGATGCATAGCTGCCAAAAGAAATGGCATGTAATTTACAGACAAATTTTAGACTTGGTAACTTAGTGATGTATTTCCATTCAAAAATGGAGTGCGAAATGGAAAAATTGAAATTGCGGTGGACAGGTCTATTCCAAATTCAAAATTATGTAGACTAGGCTCCTTTCGATTAGCTACGTTTTCTGGAGATGTGTTACCAACGATAATTAATGGGTCCAAATTGCGGCCCTATCAGCCGTCAGGAGAGTAATTTTGGAAATCGAATTCATATATATATATATACATATATATATATATATATATATATATATATATATATATATATATATATATATATATATATATATATATATATATATATATATATATATATATATATATATATATATATTATTTGGGCCAATGAACAATAGAAGTTCGTGCATAAGTGGAAGAATAACTACTCAACATGCAAATCATACAATCAATTAATGTTGATGGCGGCTACATTGTTTTGAATCTGATTCTATAATCCTTATTATGAGGCCTATGATGAGTGCAGAATTGCTAAAGTAAAGATACAACATTCAGAGAAATCATGATGCAAACAAGATGCTCACAACTCAAAAGTGCGAGCAATAAAAGGTTGAGGACAATACCGAATCCAGCTTATTTGGTGAACTCAAAATCAGAGCAAGCAACGCATCGATGAATTTCAGAAATCAGCAGATGCAGTAGTAGCAGCAGCATAGCCATGGATATCACCTTCTCTGATGCTCACCTTCTAAACCTACTCAAAACTCTCTCTCAAGAGTAGAAGGATTGGTTCGAGTGTCGTAGGCTATTGTAGTGGGCCCTGTTGAATTGGTGGAGCATTCACCCACATCCATTGATGAAGGATATAGCCAAGGAAATTGCGAGGCAAATAGATGGCAATGACCTCAATGTCCAAGAGATAAGCCTGCACATAGGAAAAGACCAGACCTTCCGGTTAATGCCAGCCTTAATTGCAAAGCAGCTATATGTCACTAGCACTGGTATTACAACAAGCACATGTCAATTGATGCAACAAAAATATGTAGACTACTGGGCAAACCATGTTCAGGAGAGTATAAGTTCATACAGCTTCCCAACAACAATCCGATAAAGCTCGGCTTACTACTTAGGATGATCATTATCAATATGAAGGAAAAACATTATAGTATATCCCAACAACTATGCATTAATGAAGGAATTGGCCAAAATGTAGGTGAATTGGGCCGAAATAATTTTTTAGAAGTTAAAGAAGGCGATGAGAAGGTTGTTTTGAAGAACAAGGAGAGCAATCCATGCAGTGTTGGACTCAAACATTGGAGTCCTATTTACTCTATTATTTACAAACAATTTGACATTTTTACCTCGAGAATGCATAATAGTTATGGTGGAGGCTTTTGTCTAGATGTTAAAAAAGAGGGTTGCACAGAAGAAACCGGTAGAGGGCACTTCATAGGATTATAAAGATGATTGGGATGAAGAGTAGCAATCTCAAAGGCAACAGGTGGAGGAGAACCAGAGAAAAGAGGTTGAACAGAAAGCTATGGAGGAAGTCATAGAAAGGAAAAGGATAGAGGAAGAGGCAGCAAGAAAGAGATTAGAAGAAGAAAAAAAGGAAGAGGCTACAAGAAGAAAAATGAAAGAAACAACAACAACAACAACAAGAATCCAATCGTGGGGAGGAAGAAACGAAGAGACAAGTAGAAGCAGAAGATGAGTGACGTTGGAAGCAACAAGAGCAACCGGTCCATACTGTAGAAACATCTTGAAAAATTATAGTTCTTCACACATTCAGTTGTAACCTCAATGATAGATGGAAACAAAGTGATGGCAGAGTAAAGATACCTCCCGTCAGATGCAGTGACTATATCTATCCTTGGATGTGTCCCAATGAATCGAAGACCAAAAATCTTGGGAGATTTAGCTAGAGGTATCGAGTGGAGTGCGGTTTGGATGGAAGAATTGCAAAAGAAGTATAATGTGTTCGTCCAGCAGAAGGAAGAATGGGATGCAGAGAAAATGGAAATGACTGTAAAAATTAGCCAATTTAGGGCCAAGGTGGAACAAGTCAGAGCTGAAAGTGTAGGGAGAGAGAGCATAGTGCATAAGGAAATGATGGAGGAGTTGAATGATGCCTTAGTAGAAAATAATATGCTAAAGGTGGCAACTAAAGAGAAGGCAAATATCATAGATCGTCTCCAAGTAGAGATTGGTCAAACCCAAAAACCACAACAGAAGTTAAAGAAGCCCAATAAGGAGCTTACAACCAAATTACAGAAGGAAGAACAAGAAGTTCAAAGATTGAAGAACAAGGCAAATGAGCAAAGCAACAAAATTAAAAGACAAGATGTTGCAATTGTGAAAATTGAGGAGAAGATCGGTGCATAACCCAAATTTTATGGAGCTTGAAGTCAAACTCCACACTGTCCATGAGGGATTTGATATGGTGTCTGTGGAGCTGGCTGGAATTCTGGAGCTTCAATCCATGAGGGATTTGATATGGTGTCTGTGGAGCTGGCTGGAATTCTGGAGCTTGAATTATGGATCGAGGTTTGGAAGTAGCACTATGCAGATGCAAACTTAGTATTGGAAGGCAAGGAGACAGAGGTCTCAAAATTGAAGAAAAGTGCCTCAATTTTGGAAATAAAGTATAAATGTAAACTTGATGAAGCAAAGAAGTTAGGCATAGAAAATATAAATAAGATATTGAATGTTACTATAGCTTTTGACAATATGTTAGAAAAGTTGTCATATAGAATACCAAAATTAGAAGCCTTGGCAGCTAGTTGCAGAAGTTCTAGCCAAACTCTGTTAGATCCAAAAGAGTTTTTTGAAGCAAAAAGTAGACTTTTGGAAGAAAACATAGACGAGATGTTTAAAGAGCTCAGATATGATATAGAAAGAATTATGTTTCTTGAGATGCAAAATAATGATGATGATTTGTAATTTGATTTTGTAATTTAGTGGGTTTGGATCCACTATGCATGCCAACGTTAGCAGCCAAAATGGAAGACCACACTTTGGAATACACTTTTTAATAGAAATAAGGGAATTATATATATAGAGATCTCAATAGTTTCTGTAATTCTAGAAAATTGGGTGCTCATTAATTCCGAAGTGTGGAACGATGTGTAGAGGATTATAGAGAAGAGAACGATGGTACATTATGGTGCGGTATTCAAAAGTATTTCTATGTGCAGAGCGGTGATTTCAAAAAGTCTGTCATACGAAGCTTTGTATTATAGAATTATGAAAGTGCAGAGTGCCATAAATGTAAGAGACCAAGAAGTGTAAGCAAAATCTATCTATAACAAACAAGTGTTTCATAGATATGTTTGTTTTTTGACTATCTATTCCAAAGTTTCTCTGAGTCTCTATGTATTGTGAAGATTCCAAAATCTATTAGTGTGTGAAGTTAAGTTAAGAAACATAAACAGATGTTATGATTGTAGTGTTACATTCATAATCCTAATTCTTGTGCCCTACCTTTGGAACATAAACACATGTTATGATTGTAGTGTTACAGTCATAATCCTCATCCCCGTGCCCTACCTTTGGAATTTGGTGTTGTGTTCTAATAGAGCAAGTATCGAATAACCAATCTTTAAGGACACACACATTACCCTAAAATAACACATATCCATCATGGATAGTGTAATTCTTCCACTTGAATCCTTCTTGAGTACTTGTCGAAATTACATTCTCATTGGAAACCCATATATCACTATCCCCTATTTCTATGGCTTCCCAAATCTTGAAATATGTAGGATCAAACCTACATTTCCCTCTAATGGATTCAAGCATCTCACTAGTTATTTGAGTAGGACTTAGTCCGTTGAGCATAGGCATGCGACTAAGTGAGTTAGCCACTACGTTAAACTTTCCCTTCATATGCCTAAGCTCATAATAAGACTCTTGAAGGATCTCTACCCATTGGGCCTTAAGACCTCTAAGGTCTATTTGATTAGAGAGCCATTTAATGCTCTCTTGATCAAACACTATCGTAACTTTGGCATCATATAGATAATGACACAACTTCTTCAAAGCATAGAAAATTGCATACCACTCCTTCTCATAGATGAAGTAATTCTTCTAAGGAGGTTCTAGTTTCTTGCTCTCAAAAGCCACTAGTCGACCATCCTAAACTAAAAACGGTCCTATAGCAAAATCACTCACGTCACTCTCAACCACAAAGAGATTATTGGGATTTGCTATGCAAAAGTGGAGCTCTAGCAATTCCTACCTTCAACTTCTCCATTCTTTTCTTGTATTCATCTCCCCAATGAAAGGCTTTCCCTTTCCCTTTAAGTTGTTCCATCATTAGGAGAACAATTTTGGAATAATTGTTAATGAATCTTTGATAGAATCCTAATAAACCTAGGAAGATATGTAGCTTTTGTAGGTTCCTAGGATGTGGCCATTCCATAATAGCTCATACTTTCTCACGATCCATCTAGATTCCATCTTGTTAAACTATATGTCCAAGGTAACTAACCTCTATTTTGAAAGATTCACACTTTGACTCCTTGGCAAAGAGTGAATTTTCCCTCAACACTTGGAATACTTTCCTCAAGTGCTCCAAGTGTTCCTATTCTGATTTTATAGACCAAAATATCATCTAGAAAGTGTACTACAAACTACCCTAATGGTCAAAATACACTGTTCATGAGCTTCATGAAAGTGGCAAGAGCATTGATGAGACCAAAAGGCATGACCAAGAACTCGTAATGCCCATGTCTAGTCCTGAAGGTGGACATCCTCTACCCTAATCCTAATCTAATTATATCTTTATCTAATATCAAGCTTAGTAAAATGTCTAGCTTGATGTAATTGGTCAAATAGGTCTTTTAATATAGGCATTGGAAACCTATTTTTGATAGTTACCTTGTTCAGTGCCCTGTAATCTATACAAAGTCTCATAGAGCCATCTTTCTTCTTAACTAGGAGCATTGGTGATTCCCTAGGTGGGTTACTAGGTCTAATGAAGCCTTTATCTACATAGTCTTGTAGTCTACATTCTCATGCTAAGAAACACTAAGCTTATTGTTGCAGAGCGAAGAAGAGCACAAGGCAGAGAAAAAGAGGGGCCCCAAAATTTTTCCGATTTGGACACCTTATTTTTGTATCATAATCATTTTGTAACATATTTTCCGTTGTAAATGCACTAGAGGAGTCCTCTAGATACATACCCAAGAAGTTTAGTAGATTACCCATGTAAATTAGTAGGAAATTAGCCTTTTAGTGAATAAAGTGCCGGTCTCTTGTGTGAAAGGACCATTTTTAAGGCACATGTATATAAGTCAATTTGTGACTCTTTGTAAAGACTTTTGGCCATTGTGAGAATCAAGAGCACATAATTTCGAATTTGTGTCTTCTCCTCTCTGTATCATCTTCTTTGTGAGCTTGTATGCATGTGTGTTGCTTGAAAAGAGTGTTAGGAAGTGTTGTCTAGCCATGAATTGTTGTTGTTAAAGTGTAGGAAGTGGTGAAGTGTAGGAAGGTTATTCCCACGACTCAGTATTTTGCTCATATGTTGAAGTAGAAGTGTCAAAAATTGAGTGAAAATACCACCATTGGATGCGTCTTCTTGAGAGCTTTGAAACGCATATGCTATTCACTATATTTGGAGTTCGGAACTGAGAGAGAAGCTCAATTTACTGTTGGTTGCTGCTCCAAGTATCGCGACACCTTTACTGATAGTTGAAGCTTGTTTGGATTAGTCTTAGCCTTGTTTGCACTCTTCGGGAAACTCATTTGCATTGATCATCATTTGAATGCATGTTTTCATACACTCGGCTAGGTTTTGATATTCCTTGGATTGATAAATAAAGCGTAAATCCCCACTATATGCACTTGAGGGGGATTGAGGTATAGTCTCTTTCTCCACAAGTCCTTAGGATTGTCCTTAGGTACACACGTTTTTGGCGCCGTTGCCAGGGAGTGTTGAATCAAACCGAGGCATTCGTGTGATGGTAAGTAGCTTTTAGCATTGAAGCGATTAGAGGAGTTGTGAATTTGTCTTCTTTGGTAAGTCACATTCATCCGCACTTATTACTTCTCACTCTTGGAGTGTGTGTAGTGAGTTGATAGTCTAGGGAAGTGAGTTGGATGGAGATTTTAGCCACTCTCGATGTATGTGTAAACGAAGAAGTGATAACCATGAATGAATGCATTGATGAGGAAGGATATGATGTTAGTCTACGTGGTAGTTCTTCAAGAGGCTGAAGAAGGAGAAGTAATTGAAAAGGAATGGAAAGAGAACTATGAGAGCATTGAAATGGAGCAAGAGCAAATGGAAATAGAAAGTGGAAATCAAGAAGTAAGTGTCATAGCTAATGAAATAAATCAAGAACCAACACAGGAAGAAGAGCTTGGATTAGATAAAGCAAAAAATGATGAAGACAACAAGCCTCAAGACCAATTTGAAGTGCCTGCCCACTTCAAAAAATATGAAATAGAAGAGAGAAAAATTTCTATTCAAATGCCGAAACGAGAAGCACAACCAGGAATAGCATATGACAATAAAGAGCAGACCAAGAAAATAGTAGTAACCTTAGTGGAAGGAGAAGAACGATGTACTTTTATAGGTCAAGATGTCTCACATGAAGAAGAGCAAGAGTTAATACGACTCATAAGGGAATATAGGGACGTCTTTGCTTGGACATATAAGGATTTGAAAGGAGTAGATCCTTCTATATGTGCCCATAGAATCCCTATGATATTTGAAGCTAAACCTTCCAAACAAAGACCTTATACATATAACGACGTTAACTCAGCAAAAATCAAAGAAGAGATAGATAAGTTGTTAGATGCTGGGTTCATTTATGAGATCGAACACACGGAATGGGTGTCACCTTTGGTGGTCGTACCGAAAAAGAATGGTAAGTTGAGGGTATGCATCAATTTGAAAAAGGTAAATGCTGCCACCATAAGGGATAGTTACCCATTACCCATCACGGATCATCTTTTGGAAAGAGTGGCAGGGAAGGAAGTTTATAGTTTTTTGGATGGCTTTTCAGGGTATAATCAGGTAGCCATCACTCCTGAGGACCAACATAAAACAACCTTTGCAACTGAATGGGGAGTATACGCCTTTAGGGTTATGCCTTTCGGCCTAACCAATGCCCCAGTTGTAAGACAATAGTTACGCAATATAACACAAAAGCAGTAGCAGAGAAGATAACAGATATAGGAGAATCTCAACAATTTTCTACTAACAGCAAGTACAAAGATGATGGCGTTGTCCACCCGTGCGCTCTCAAGGTAGAGCTTAAATGGTGATCTAGACAACTCTAGATAGGAAGATACAAGGTAGAGGTATGCTGGCTCAACGTGATGTCTCAGGTAGTGCAAAACTCATGTATATATAGGATCATGGGTGGTAGAGCGTGGGCAGCCACCACCCGCGTAATTGTCATACACGACTTAGACCGGTTGAACCGACCTAACAAATATAAATGATTTCTGACTCTGACAAGGAATATTCTATGGAATATTCCCAGACCCCCCAATTGGGGACCTTGGTAACTCCCTTTCCTTACAATACCTTACATGGTCCAATATGACCTTCATCCAACATGCAAGTTGGGATTCCCATCAATTGGGTAATGCACGCTTGGCTTCTCCTCATAACGGGGGCCTTACAAAATGTGCATACAATCATGAGGGGTAGACATTGATCATATACTAACACCCCCCCTCAATGTTTACCGATGAAAAATCAAGTAGGTTTTGGTCCTATGCCCATCTGTTGAAGATGTCTGTTGAGCTGCTCTCTTCCAAGTGCTTTAGTGAATATGTCAGCACAATTTGCCTTTGTTGGGCAATATTCTAGCTCCACAATTTCATCTTCAATTAGCTCACGAATGTAATGGTACTGTACTTCTATGTGCTTGGTGCGGGCATGAAATACTGGGTTCTTTGCAATAGCCATACAACTTTGATTATCACACTTGAGTACAGACGCCATATTTGATGGAAAGCCTAGATCTGCAAGAATTCTCCTTAACCAAACTGCCTCACAAGAAGCAAAACAAGCTGCTTTGTACTCTGCTTCAGTGGAGGAGAGTGCAAGAGTTGGTTGCTTTCTACTTACCCAAGAAAATATTCCTGAACCAAGTGAGAAACAATATCCAGAAACTGATTTTCTAGAATCACAATCTCCAGCCCAATCTGAATCACAATATCCTTGGAGTGTATCACCTGTGGTATAAAAAATACCAAAATCCAAGGTTCCTACAAGGTACCTTAGAATTCGCATTCCAGCATTCTAGTGACTCTCCTTAGGTTTGTTGGAAAACCTGCTTAATACTCCAACAGCATAGCAAATGTCTGGTCTAGTGTTGCACAGAAAAATAAGACTTCCAACGAGCTTCCTATACTTCTTAGCATCTACATCAGGCATGTTATCATCCATAGATAGCTTATGATTTACCTCCATAGGTGTGCTAGTTGGCTTGCAGTCCATCATTCCAAATGCCTTGAGAATCTCTTTGGCATATTTTTGTTGTGAGATGAAAATGCCATCCTTCCTTTGCCATACTTCAATTCCCAGACAAAAATGGAGTAGACCTAAGTCTGTCATTTCAAACTAAGTTCCCAAGCTGATCCGAGTTTGATTGATGAGTTCTTGATGATCTCCTGTAATGATCAAATCATCTACATATACAATGACAACAAGTAGCTTGCTATCCCTTTTCGTTACATACAAGTTAGCATCAGAAGTACTTCTTTCAAAACCCATATTTTTGAAAAAATGATCTATTCGTTGGTACCAAGCCCGTGGAGCTTGCTTAAGTCCATACGAAGCTTTCTTCAACTTGCAAACTTTATTTTCTGAATTGGGCACCTCAAAACCTAGTGGTTGAGATACATATACCTCCTCCTTGAGGTGACCATTCAAAAATGTAGATTTGACATCCATCTGGAAAATAGGCCAGGCCTTTTGTGCAGCTACTTCAAGTACCGTCCGAATAGTTGTCATGCGTGCTGTTGGTGCAAAAGTTTCTTGAACATCAAATCCTTCGATCTGTGAAAAACCCTGTGCAACTAATCTTGCCTTATACTTTTCTCATGTTCCATCTGCTTTATACTTACCTTTCCAAATCCATTTAGTACCTATTACCTTCTTCTTTGGTGGCAAGTCAACTAGATCCCATGTATCATTTTTGAGTTACTATCATACTCTGACTGCATTGCCGCTCTCCAACCTGGATCATCAAGGGCTTCTTCAATGGTGGTAGGTTCCTTTATTGAGCCCATGATATCTGCCATTAGAGCCATGTTAACAATGTGTTCTGAGGCTCTTCTTTGCTCCTCTATTCTCTTTGATCTTCGTAATCCATCCGATGATGATTCTGCTACATCTACATGTGGATTGTGATCATCAAAGAGCTGTTGTGCCCACTTCGGTAGTGGCTTATGTTGTGCACCTACAATTGGTTGGCTTTTTATTGAGGAAATTTCTCCATCAGATGTTTCCTCCTCCTCAACTTTAACCTGTCTTTTGATAGGCACAAGGTCAGATATTTCTCCGTTTGATGAGATAGTAGATTTACCTTTATCTTCTACTAAGTGTGGTCGTTCTCGGCTGACAAAAATCTTCCTTGCCTCAGGATCCCACAACCTATATGCTTTAGACTCTTCACTATATCCTAGGAAGACACACTTTTTGCTTTTTGAATCCAACTTTGATCTTTTTGAATCAGGAATATGTGCATAACGGAAACAACCAAAAATTTTGAAATGCAAAACTGAAGGCTTTTTACCAGAATATGCTTCTTGAGGAGTCATCCCTTTCAGAGCTTTTGTGTAGCTTCGATTGAGGATGTAGACTGCTGTATTGACTACTTCTGCCCAGAATGAATCAGGCATGCCTTGATCCTTTAACATACAACGAGCCATTTCAACTACTGTTCTGTTCCTCCGCTCAACAACGCCATTTTGTTGAGGTGCATGAGCTGTGGTAAGTTGCCTTTTCACACCATGCTCCTTATAGTAATTGTTGAATTCTGTTGACAAGAATTCACCTCCTCTATCTGTTCTAAATTTCTTCAGTTTCCTTCCTGATTCATTTTCTACATACTTATGCCACGCTTTAAATTTTTCAAAAGCATCAACCTTCTCTCGATAGAAATAAACCCACATCTTTCTACTATAAACATCGACTAACAGCAAGAAGTAGAAAGATCCTCCTAAAGCAGGTGTAGACATTTTACCGCAGAGATCAGCATGTACCAACTCTAGAGGAGCTTGAGATCGATTGTTGGTCTCTCTTGGAAACGCCTTTTGTTGTTGCTTGCCCATCATACAAGCTTCACAAGGTTCCTGCAACTCTGAAAATGCAGGCAAATGAGCAACCATCCCTGTTCTTTGCATCTCCTTTAAAACTGCAAATCCGAGATGCCCAAATTGTTGGTGCCATAACCTGCTTACATCTTTATCTTCTGTAGCAGTTAAAGCACTTAACTCATACAAGTTATCCCGTCGTATGCCTTTACCTACAACATTACCTAATGAATCCATGATTTCCGCACCACTCTTATTGAAGTGAACTTTGAGTCCACGATCTGTTATTGCAGAAACTGACAACAAATTTCTTTTGAGTGTAGGTACATAGAGAACATCGGATAACTTTTTCTCAACACCTGGAGAAGTGATAAAAGAGATGGTTCCAGTTCCTTCGGCTGTACACTTGGAGTCATTTCCCACCACTACATTGATGGATTCCTGCAGAGGCACTAGGGAACTATACCAATCCTTTTTACTGGTTATATGGCGAGAAGCTCCACTATCTAAAATCCATCGTTCATCAACACGAGCTTGAGCAGATGAACATACCTCTTCAATAGCTACCCAAAGTTCCAGCTCTGTGTTTTTTGCACACTCTTTGTTCTTCCATGATGATTTTACAGTCCCATTCCTTTCATCAGCTTGCTTCTTTCTGCAATCCTTGATGGCATGGCCTTTCTTTTCACAATAGAAGAAACTTCCTGTGAACTTTTTCTTCTTTGGCTTCTTCTTTGATCCCTCAGAAGAGCCTTTACCTTTTGCATTTGCTGAGAATGCAGCATCAGTTGTACTTTGCCGATTCTTCAGCCGCATCTCTTCTTCTAAAAGCATCGCACAAAACTCTTCAAATGTAAGAGGAGTTGGCCTTGACTGAGTAATCCATCATACTTTGCTGGAAGAACACGTACAGGTCTTTGAGCCAGCTCTTCTGGTGTTATAACAACACGAACTGCAACCAATTGATCTTGAAGATGCTTTATCCGTTTCATAAAATCTTCAGCCTTTTCAGAATCAGAATGCTTTTCATTTGCCAACTGATTTTCTAAATTCTGTATCCTAGTGTGGTTCTTGGTCTCATATTGTCAAGCCAATATGCCCCAAGCCTCATGTGCTTTAGTAGTATGTTGAACTAAAGTAAGCACAGAATCACTTACACTAGTGACAATCGCACATAATGCATCAACATTCCGCCTCTTCCAAGCTCGTAGAAGATCTCGATCTGGCTGAATCATCAATCTTGAATTTGCTGGATCTTCAACTGGTATAGGCTCTGGATCCAATCCCATCGGTCCCATGACAGTGTCAAGTAATTCATAGGAGTCCAAAATTGCAGAAATTTTGAACTTCCAGAGTGTATAGTTGGTTCCATCCAGCTTCCCTTCAGTGAATGCAGGTGGACGAATTCAAATAGGTGCAGCATTAACATTAGCTGAAGCACCAAGACTAGTGTTCGATGATGAAGCCATCATGTAATCAATCGAATAATCTAATGATATTCTAGTCTGCTAGTAGGCTGAAATAGTGATACTTCTCAAGCTATTCGAACCTTATAGCTCTGATACCATGTAAGACAATAGTTACGCAATATAACACAGAAGCAGTAGCAGAGAAGATAACAGATATAGGAGAATCTCAACAATTTTCTACTAACAGCAAGTACAAAGATGATGGCATTGTCCACCCGTGCGCTCTCAAGGTAGAGCTTAAATGGTGATCTAGACAACTCTAGATAGGGAGATACAAGGTAGAGGTATGCTGGCTCAACGTGATGTCTCAGGTAGTGCAGAACTCATGTATATATAGGATCATGGGTGGCCTTTCGTGGACGGCTATACATGGGCGGTAGAGCGTGAGCGGCCACCACCCGCGTAATGGTCATACACGACTTAGACCGGTTGAATCGACCTAACAAATATAAATGATTTCTGACTCCGACAGGGAATATTCTATGGAATATTCCTGGACCCCCCAATTGGGGACCCTGGTAACTCCCTTTCCTTACAATACCTTACATGGTCCAATATGACCTTCATCCAACATGCAAGTTGGGATTCCCATCAATTGGGTAATGCATGCTTGGCTTCTCCTCATAACGGGGGCCTTACAAAATGTGCATACAATCATGAGGGGTAGACATTGATCATATACTAACACCAGCCACTTTCCAAAGATTGATGTGCCATGTATTCAAGGAGTTCCTGAGAAAGAGTATGGAGGTATACGTGGATGACTTATGCACTTATTCTACTATACGATCAGAACATATCCCGGAATTAAGAAAGATTTTTGCCAAATGCCGATAATATAGAGTATGCCTTAATGCGGAAAAGTGTGTCTTCATGGTTCGACAAGGAAAGATATTAGGACACATTGTCTCTCAGAATGGAATCTCAACGGATGAAGACCAAATCAAAGCAATTCTGGATTTACCGAGACCAAAGACTGCTAAAGAAGTAAGCATTTATGGGACATTGCGGATACTACCGAAGATTTATACATATGTATGCCATAATTGCTATACCTCTTTATGCATTATTGTCTCAGTTTAATTGGACAAAAGAATGTGAGAAGGCCTTTAACGAATTAAAGACAATTGAGTCAAGCAGAACACAATTATACCACGACCGAAAGAGAAGGTCTAGGGATGGTGTACGTTGTGAAGAAGTTTCGACACTACTTACTGGCAAACAAATTCAAATTCTTCATTGATCATCAAGCCCTACTGTACTTAGTCAATAAGCCTTGTAATATAGGATGACTAGTACAATGATTTCTATTGTTGATGGAATTTGATTTTGAAGTAGTTGTCAAGAAAGGGAATACCCACATTAGAGCAGATCACCTATCAAGAATGACACATGGAGAACCACCCATAGGAGTACCAGATGATCTGCTTGACACATACCTTTTTAATCTCGAAGTATGTCCCCAATGGGCAGAAAAGTTGATCCCAATACTCACATATGGACCTAAACATGGGATCTCTCCAAACCGAAGTCAAGATTACTGGAAGACTAAAAACCTTCATATCATTGCTGGAAGCCTATATCACCAAGACTCAAGTGGATTACTCATGAGATGCATGGAAGAGGAGGAACAAGAAATGTGGCTTCAAAAAGCACATGTAAATCAATGGAAAACTCATTTAAATGCAACCGGAACATGACAAACATTGAAGAGATTAGGCATATATTGGCCAACCATGCAAAGGGATACACATAACTATGTATCAGCCTACCCAACCTATCAAGAATGAAATCCAGAAGAGAACTCTAGTCTATGCTACTCCACTGTAGCACCAAGATGGAGCATGCCTCTGGTAAAATTCTTGAAGACCCAAGAGTACCGAGAAGGAGCTACTCTAGCAAGGAAACGTGCACTTTTAGAACAAAGCAAGGACTATGTCCTCATAGGAAAACAACTCTTTAAGCGAGGAAGAGATAATCATTTACGAATGTGTATTCATGAAGACGATTATCTTGCTGTCTTAAAGATGGCACATACAGGAGCTGCAGGAGGACATTTCTCTATAGATAAAACTGCAAAAATGATTGTCTTTGCAGGAATGTGGTGGCCAACTCTACATCAAGATGCAGCAACATATGTGCAACGATGTGATACTTGTCAACAAACGAAATATCCAATAGAAGAGATGGAATGCCACTGAAACCCATGATGAGTGCGAGAGCCTTCACTAAATGGGGAATAGACTTCATAGGACCTATTAGCCCACCAGCTAAAGGATCTCATGTTGAGTACATAATTGTAGCCACAGACTATTTGACCAAATGGGTTGAAGCCAAAGCAACAAAGAAAAATGATGCAAGAACTACAACCAAGTTTCTCTTTGAGAACGTTTTCACTAGACTTGGACTGCCATAGAAATTGTGAGTGATAGAGGCATGCACTTTGTGAATGAAGTGATAGAAGCCCTACTGAATGAATTCTTAGTAATTCATAAGAAATCAGCCCCATATCACCCACAAGCCAATGGACAAGCCGAAAGTTCAAATAAAATCCTGTGCACAGTTCTCATGAAAATTGTGAACAATGGTAGATCGGATTGGGATAAACAATTACATCATGCTTTATGGGCATTCCGAGTAGCCTACAAAACAGCTATAGGTACTACTCCTTTTAACTTAGTGTACGTACAGAATGCTATTTTGCCAATTGATTTCTTAATACCCACTCTCAGAGTAGCAACAAATTATGAGTGGACTGGACATGAACTATCAACTCAATTGGATCAAATAGAAAAGTTACATGAAACTAGGTTACAAGTAGTAGCAGGGATTTATGCTGCTAAAAGGCGATAGAAGGCATATTTTGATGCTCATATTAAAGATAAAAATTTAAGGAAGGAGATCTAGTTTTGGTTTATACTTTGAAACAACACGCAAAGAAACTACAAAAAAGAGGATATGGCCCATTGATCATCAATTGTATATCTACCAGTGGAGCCGTCAGCTTAGCAACCCTAGATGGAGAAGTATTACCAAACTATATCAGTGGATGTCGAGTGAAAAAATATTTAGAGCCATTGATTGAAGAGATAATGTCACGATTAATAATGGGTAAAAATAGGCGCATAGAGGAAGAAAAAATACGAGAAGAAGCTAGACAAGAAGCACTAGAACGAATCAGGAAACGAAAAGAATGGATGAGGGAGAGAGATGAGAGATATCGACTAGGAGAGGAACTCATCCCAATGGCTAATTTTAGAGCCACTGAAAACCTAAGTCAGCAAATGACACAACCTTATTTGAATTTGGGTGCTGGATCAAAGGAGTACCACTTGGTGGATGCTCTCATTGACACAGGAGCTACTATAAGCTGTATCAAATTTTCATTGACCCAGAAACTCAAGGAAGAATTACGCCCTTCTAAGATACAACTGATTGGAATAGGAGGAAAGATTACCAAATGTATAGGAGAGATTACCTTACCTCTACATCTCGAAAACAACACAATGGAACCAAAACTCGTAGTATGTCACGACCAAGACTTATTAGAAGAGCTCGTGTTAGGTCAAGATTGGATATACGAATACGAAGTGACTATTCAATTGGCCTTAAGATACATCTCGGCCAAGATAGGCCATCATGAGGTATTCAACATGTTAGACGAACGACCGATCGAAGCCAAATGTATAGACCCGAGAGCTCATTCCAATGAACTTGACGATGAATG
The DNA here is from genome assembly GCA_020310875.1 of Ceratopteris richardii. NCBI lineage: Eukaryota > Viridiplantae > Streptophyta > Polypodiopsida > Polypodiales > Pteridaceae > Ceratopteris > Ceratopteris richardii. The sequence continues at coordinate 25,991,356 of CM035434.1, read as the reverse complement.
TATGTTAACTCGCACTATGGAATCTCTTTCATCGAGTATTTCATGTGAGGATACGCCAAATCTCGATTGCACACAATCTTGTAATCCAATAAATCACATGATTAGTGTTCTATCCGATAACAGCCTCAGTGAGGAGCCCTGCACAAAAGAGACAAGTCAGCCGGACTACTACAAACCTACAATCATTAGAATTTACCCAATTCCTTACACTAGGAAGGCTTGGATCAGAAAAGATCAAGTGACGGCATATATTCAGCAATAGAACCACTATCGACATCAGAAAGAACCACAGAATAAGCATGCAAATCACTTTCAAACACCTAGGTCCACAAAGAATTGAGAAAGTATGGATTCCGAAGAAGGTGATAGCCGCCCAGCCGGCCCGAACACAAATATGGATTCCCAAGTTATGTACTCAAATGACAATCATAAAAAAGGATGAGTCAAGGCACAAGGAGAATCAATATGGTCTAAAGGCAAAACCACAGAAGATACACCACTACAGGATAGAGCAGGAAACTCGACATGCAAACAAAATAACTAAAAGATTCGAACAACGGATGAAACAAAAGTATTACACGAAAAGCACTACATTCTCCAGGAGTGCTAGAAATACAGGTTATCCCAATGAAGTAAAGCAAATTTGGATGCCAACAGGCAGGACAATCTGTACACACCAACAAAGTAATTTGAGTTGCACACATTTGGAGTTACCAGAACCCAAAGTATGCATGATAGGGCCACATTACAAGGCCAAGCATTCGGCACATTCTTTTTCTACTTCAGGATAGTGGAGCACATTTCCCTCTTGGGGAATAGGAGAGCACTTGTACATAATCTAAGAGAATCACTCAAAAATTAATAACTGCTTCAGCTATGAACTAACTTTTCTGTTTTTCTTTCAGACAAAAACATAAAAATATATAAAAAAAGTATGAAAAATCCCAGTTATTACTTTTCTCACACCCACGGGGAAGGGACGACACAATTCACGCGGAGCGTTACCAATCTAATGAAGGATAAATGAAAGATGATTTTCGACACCATCTTCACACTAATTAATACTCTATATTGAGTGCAGATGGCATCTTCTAATTCCGAGGCTACACAAGAGGAAGAGATCCAGCTTCTTCCCTTGGAATCGATAACTAAGGCAAGAGGTCATTGGTTTTTGGATGATCAACCCGTGTCTGAAATCATTTTCATGGCAACCATCAAGATTATGGATAGGGATCACTAGTTCCCTATCATGTCACAAGATTTCAAGACTATCATACAAGGATTACCGCGCACGAAATGTCTGGACACAAGCAGGAATTGATGCATTCCTAAGACTGCCTATCTATATGCCAGATTTCCAGAGATGTACACAAGTGATGAATACACTACAGTCCGTATCGAACAAGGTATCAATCCTAGAGGCAAGAGTACTTGATAAAGTTGGTAACTGGAAAACAATTCAATTCACTCATGAGCTAATTAACAGAGCTTTTGGATGGAATCAAGAGGGACTCACGAATGTCAAAGATGAATGTCATTATCCGAAAAAGAGAACATTTTTGGAAATCAACAGAACGGATATTGAAGACTCTATTCGCTTAGTGCACCAAGCATTTTTGCTTTCCAAGTATGCATAGATACACAACACCTCAAAAGATTGTTGTATATATATATATATATATATATATATATATATATATATATATATATATATATATATATATATATATATATATATATATATATATATATATATATATATATATATATATATATATATATATATATATATATATATCAACTACTCTCACACGCTATGAGACAAGTGGGAAATAAAGTAAACATGACTCCATATGTTTAAGACCGCCTATTTGAAGCAAAGAAAAAGTGGGGACAAAAAAAGTTTCTAAATGGTAGGTCGGCCTTGACCCTACTCATTTATGAGGCACTGGACATGAAGAATTGCTTACGCTTGATGCGGACATCAACAGAGCTAGTGAAATATGCCAAGTCAGCGACTGTTCCAAAGAAAAAGAAAACAGCCATATCTATTGAAGAAGTGGGAACCAGTTCAAAGAAACCCATGAGGGGGACTAAACGCTTAAGAGAGGAAGAAGCTCAAGAGACACCACAATCCAAGAGGACCCATACATTGCCAAAGATTTCTATGATGCAGCAGCCAATCACCAAGAGAGATCTCTCCGCAGCCTTGGAAGAAACGCATCAGTATATGCGGGGGCAAGTAAATTTGAACATTCAAGGCCACCATTACAGACAGGCAAGCCAAGAGAAGAAACACAAAGATAAAGAGCATACTCCAGAACAATCGACCAGATACAAAGAATTAGGGTTAGAAGATTCGAGCTCTGATGAAGAATCCAGCCCAGAGAAGGACACCTTAGACACTGATATACGAACTGAAATGAACAACGAAGAATGGGAAGAAATAAATCAGGTTGACGTCACACCTGACAATCAACAACAAAAAGCACAGCACCAGGAAGTACAAACTGAACAGGAACACTTGATTCAGTTAAATGATCAGTCAAAAATAAGCATCAAGGAAGTACCAATAACTAATAAAGATGTAGTGCCACCTATCAAAGAAGAAATACAAACTCCAGTGGACAAGGACTAAAGCTCACGACAAAATAAGGAGCCAATCGTGATTGAAGTGCCTAATGATACACCTTAAGGTAAGATTGACCACAAGGAGGCTGAGCCAAGGATCCAACTTCATATTAGGCAGCCCCATGATACTACGTTACACGTTGCACAAGGGAAAGATGTTACAACAGGAGAAGAACCTAGCATCCCTACCACATGGTTAAATGTGGATGTAACTCAATTGAAACCCGTTGTCAAGCAAATGATACAAACGGCCATGGACACGCAACAACAAATGATGGACATAGATGCGGCTTACGACAAGGCCATGCGGGAAAAGAATCAGTTTCAAATCATGAGTGAACAATTATCCGCACAGCTCATCCAGGCCCAACAAGAAATTTCAGCCAAGGATACAGAGATAACCACAATTCAAGAGCAATGTAATACACTGATGAAACAGCATCATCAACTCCAGACACAACTTGCGGAATTACAAAGACAACATGATGCCAGCGAAGCAGACAAAGAGAGAATGAAAGCTAGAAGCAACTTGCTCGAAACACAATTAAAAGTATACATGGAAGAAAATGATAGTTTACGTAGCAGGAATAAAGAATTGATGAAGGCATTACTATATGACCAGCCTATAGAAAAACAGGAAACATCAGTCACTGAACAGAAGGAATTGAAAGATCATATTGAGAAATATGCAGAATTGCTAAAACAAGAGCAAACCCTAAGAGAAGAATGGGAACACAAATACATGCACAAAACTAAGGAGCTCACGAAGCAGTTAAACATCGCCAATGGAAAACTTGCGATGAGTTACAGTGAAAACATGGATCATATAGCCAAAATTGGTAATGAACTGCTTGCAGCAAAAGAGGCACTCAGGGCAGCGATGCAAGAAATTGAAGAGAAGACTGAACGCCTTGCACAATTAGAAACTAAAGTAGAAGAGAAAGTACCAATCAGGACACCAGTAGAGCCAACACGAGAGATCCTACTAACGAGGTAGAGGCACGTCCTCTATCTCCCCCAATTTATAATTCTCCAATAAAAGAGCAGATAACGGAACCACATGATGATCATCCAATGCCATACACTGCAGAAATAGGTCAGAAGGAACGGGCACTATTGGTGTCTCGGTTGACAGAGAATTTTGAAAATGAAGTGATCAAAATCATGAAGGAGGCAAAGATAAAGGGCAAAGATTTGGAAACCATATTGAAGCCATTCAACATTCCGTACAGATTATTGAAAGAGAAGACAAGGCAATACATAAAGAAGATCACACAGAAAAATCCAGATGAACAATTGTATTTTAAAAATGACACATTCAATTATACTCAAGAAGAGTTTGAAGTTGCACAACCTGCATGGAGAAGAAAATTTTTGGAGAAAAATCCTACATTGCGGGTGCACTGGCAAGCAGCACCATACTTATTACAGGTAAATCCTTCATTTTGCCCAACACCACGTCGCCGCGAAGCAAGAGAATTTTTGGATATGCAAAAGAATGGTGTTATCAATAAACAGTGGCTGAATTATCCGCTACTTCCAAGCCCACCCCATAATTATCTACCAACGGAAGATTACATGGTAAAAACAATCGAATTTTGGCTACACTGTTACGCCGCAGTCCCCGATTTAACAATCAAAATGACAAATAAAATCCTCAGCATGATTCTTACAGTTTTGAAGGTGTTCAAGCATGCGGCATATACATTTTTGAATTTCATTGGCATTAATCAGGGAACATATATTCTTGTGTTTGACTTATCTGTTATGCCTAGCCGACCCACAATAATGGCATATTATTCTACGCTTATGTTTTTACCGAGTACATATATGCAAACATTCGAAGAAGCCTTTTTTGAAATTGATTCAGAAATCTTTTTAAAGATGTCATCCAACTTGAATGCCAGATTAGTGGCATATGAGCTAAGTTTCTTCGCTGACCATCGACAGCCACCACATGATGGTGTAAAAGCATAATAGTGGAAGCAACTTATGATACGTGAAGCTAATCTGCTTAATGAAATAGAGCAAAAAGTGTATAGAACATACTCCCGTCGACTTCCAAAGCCTGTCGAGGATGACAGAGTTCAGGAGGGGGGCAGTGTTGAGGGAGAGTCAAGCAAAAAGAACAAAAGAAGAAGACAAAGAAAGAAGATTCATTAAAAAGATCATATCTGAAGATACATCTCTGCAAGAAGCACCGCAGGGGTGCAACACTCATCTCTGCACAAAGCCCCACAGGGGCACATATCAAGGAAAAGCACGTAGGTGGAAGGAGGAACCAGGGCCAGGAAAGTATCCATGAAGATGTGCAAGAAGATATCTAGCGGTTCCGAAACCATAAGAAGGTCCTTCAACATCTGGGTCTTTGGAAGGTCCAGATCAAAGGCTGAAGGACCACATCCTCATACCTTCCACTGGTGGCGTGGGTGGCAGCCCGACTTAACACAGCAACCCGGAATTAAAGAGGTTATTGGTGATCTAGACTATGAACATCAGGTAGTCCATCTCCATGGGTTGCGGGCGAGCAAAAGAAAAGAACAGGCAACATGAATGCATCAGGCCCAGAGGATGTAAAAGAAGAATCAAGAAGAGGCCATCAAAACTGAACACCTGTTTAACAAACAGGCAGAACTGACCAAAAGATGCATGCGGACAACAAGTGATAGAAAAGAAGTAAAGCATGTCAAGGGACGACAGAGACAAGGAGGGGGAGAGTGTTGCAGAGCGAAGAAGAGCACAAGGCAGAGAAAAAGATGGGCCCCAAAATTTTTCCGATTTGGACACCTTATTTTTGTATCATAATCATTTTGTAACATATTTTCCATTGTAAATGCACTAGAGGAGTCCTCTAGATGCATACCAAAGAAGTTTAGTAGACTACCCATGTAAATTAGTAGGAAATTAGCCTTTTAGTGAATAAAGTGCCGGTCTCTTGTGTGAAAGGACCATTTTTACGGCACATGTATATAAGTCAATTTGTGACTCTTTGTAAAGACTTTTGGCCATTGTGAGGATCAAGAGCATAGAATTTCGAATTTGTGTCTTCTCCTCTCTGGATCATCTTCTTTGTGAGCTTGTATGCATGTGTGTTGCTTGAAAAGAGTGTTAGGAAGTGTTGTCTAGCCATGAAAGTGTTTGTTTGTTGTTGTTAAGGTGTGTGTGAAGTGTAGGAAGTGTTGAAGTGTAGGAAGTGCTGAAGTGTAGGAAGGTTATTCCCACGACTCAGTATTTTGCTCATAACTTGAAGTAGAAGTGTCAGAATTGAGTGAAAATATGACCATTGGATGCGTCTTCTCGAGAGCTTCAAAACGCATATGATGTTCCCTATATTCGCAGTTTGGAATTGAGAGAAAAGCTCAATTTACTGTTGGCTACTGCTCCAAGTATCGCGACACTTTTACTGACAGTTGAAGCTTGCTTGGAATAGTCTTAGCCTTGTTTGCACATTTCGGGAAACTCATTTGCATTGATCATCATTTGAATGCATGTCTTCATACACTCGGCTAGGTTTTGATACTCCTTGGATTGATAAATAAAGCGTAAATCCCCACTATATGCACTTGAGGGGGATTGAGGTATAGTCTCTTTCTCCACAAGTCCCTAAGATTGTCCTTAGGTACACACTTATAAGGTGGCTTACATATATGATTAGTGTTAGTAACTATCTCAATAGCATGGTCAATATCCCCTTTCTTAGGTGATAGCCCTCTAGGTAAGTTAGTGGAAAAAACATACATAAATTCAAACATTAGATCCTTAAAACCTTTAACAACACACTTTTGCAAGAAAAAATAATAGAAAGTCATGCCCATAGATACATTTCTAGCATGAAAATATACATGAGATGAAGTGTCTATACAATGCTCAAGATCCTAACTATAGAAAAAAAAGATCTCCTGTACATGCTCAAAATAACAGACTATACAACTCTAAAGATGAGATGAGAGGTGCACTAGGTACTACATCTCTCTCTCTCTCTCTCTCTCTCTCTCTCTCTCTCTCTCTCTCTCTCTCTCTCTCTCTCTCTCTCTCTCTCTCTCTCTCCTTGAATACAAAATTTACATCCATTCTTTATAAATTCAAAAGTTTTGTTTTTATAATTGTGTTTAAGTGTGTCTCCCAATCCCCGTAGCCACTCTCTTCCTAAAACAAGGTCTTTCCTCTCCATATTCATGATGCTACACTTGATGATGTCCTCCATTTTTGGGGATCACTTGCACAGAAAATGAGGTAGCTGATCAAGTAGTGTCGGCTAAGTTCATAGAGGATTTACATGGAGATCAATGCTTAGTTCTACTACCCAACCATATACCAATCCTAATTAATTCTCTCTCTCTCTCTCTCTCTCTCTCTCTCTCTCTCTCTCTCTCTCTCTCTCTCTCTCTCTCTCTCTCTCTCTCTCTCTCTCTCTCTCTCTCTTTCTCGTTATAGCCTAAGGAGCTCCCAAATAGCTTCACACATGGGTGCCAAGTGGCACTCACGTGGGAGCCCATCTAATAAGGACTTAGGAGTGGTTCACACCCATGTCCCTAAGGATACCCCAATATAAGAACCATTTGACTAGCCTTCATGTGTTACAAGGTTTGTTGAGCAAATAGAACAAAGCATGATGATCAATGAAAAACTTGAATTTATTAGCTAGAAGGAAATTTCATAACATCTTTACTACATAGACCATTCATAATCCTTCTCTTTTAGTCATCCTATAATTTCGCTCAACTTGGCTTAATGTCTACTAGCATATACAATAGAGTGGTTTGATTTTCCTTCATTTGCTAGTTGTGCCCTTTTAAAATATACATCCAATGGCAAATTGGAAGCATCCACATGAATGTGGAATGGCTTGTTCCAATTAGGAACTTTCAATCTTGGGGCTAAACTCAATTTCTTTCTCAAATCATTGAAAGCTTGTTCAGAGTCCATGCTTCGTTCAAAGTGAGTTAGAAAACCATATAGTGGTTTGGCAATGATGGCATACATGTGGATAAATAATTGATAATAACCACAATGTCACATAAAAGCTTGCATTTACTGAATGTTCTTCCATCTCGACAATTCTAGGATCATTTTGATTTTATCCTAATCTATAGAGTTACCATTTTTGGAGACAATATGTGCTAGTATCTTTCCTTGATGGACCATGAAGACACATTTCTTAGAATTCAAACATACTCAATATTGTCCACACTTGTCAAATATACATCTTAGTTGAGGGATGTGATTGAATCTTCAAGAAGAGTAGGTGCAAAGGCCATCAACATAGACTTCCATACTTTTTCTTAAGAATTCTTTGAAGACATGACACATTAATCTTTGGAAAGTGGTTGGTGCATTTGTTAAGCCAAAAGTCATAACCCTAAAAGCATACATTCCCCATATAGTAGAAAAAAAAACTTATGATGATCTTTCAGAGAAATAGCTACCTAACTATAGCCTAAAAAGCCATCAAGGGAATTGTACACTTCCTTGTTTATTACTATTTCCAAAAGATGATCAGTGATTGGCAATGTCTAACTATGTCAAATGGTGGTAGCATTAACCTTTTTACAAACCCTAAGTTTGTCATTCTTTTTGGGTACTACCACTAAGGGAGATACCTATTTTGTATGCTCGATTTTATAAATGAAGCTTGCATCCAATAGTTTGTCAATATGAGGAAAAGTGTCTATGGTGCAATTGTTATACTTTTGCTCAATATGATAGTAAAGGCTTGCTCCTTGCATAGGTGGCCATCCATAAGAATATTGTGGTGGGTGAACGGGACCTCCTGATGCACAAGCATGAGTTGGGTAGTCACATCCACACTGTAGACATCATCTTAACATCGGCATTCTCATGGGTTGAGCCTGATAGGATTTTGGCCCACTTGTTTTGTGCTCCAAGCTTCATGGGTACTATTTTGCCAATTCCTCCACATTCTTAAGATGGGCTGAGGCACAAAAGGATGCATCTTCACATTTTAATGAGGTTTAAGGAAGTCATTGGCTAGATTTTTCTCTAAGTCTATGCATTCTTTGAGGTAAGCATCCAAACACTCTAGCCTTTTGATGTACACCAAAGTTCTCAATCCTCCATTACTCAAGCCCTCCAAAAACAATGAACTAACTTTTGGTTGGGTAGGCCTTCTAGTTGCTAGAGAACGATCCACATATTGTTTGAATCTTCTAGCTACAAGTCTTACCAACGCATTGCTTGCTTGTTTGAAGTTATGGATTAAAGAGGAGGTATTATGTCTAATCCCTCTCTTTGTGAATTCACTTATGAATTCTTCCAACAATTGTTCAATGTTAGCAAATCCATCACAATTGAATGGATGGAACCAAGACAAAGCTATTCCAAGAAAAGTAAGTCCAAATGCTTCATATTAAATGAAAAATTCTTCCACTTGTTTAGCTAGGAGAACCTGCTTGAGTTAACCCATATGGTCATACAGATCTCATGAACCATCATAATGACTTTTCATGCATTTGGAAACCTAGAATGCAATTTAGCGTCTCTCCTCTCAAATTAGGTTTGGGCATAGGATTATTGACTAGCATAGAAAAATGCACATGAGGTTGTTCAGGAATATTCTTCTAGTTGTATATCCCTAGATTAGGATTTCCCTGACTTTGGTGATGGCCCTAGGGATTGCGTGAGTAAGTTGCCTATTCATTGAGAGGAAACACTAGCAAAAAAATGCATTTGAATTTGATATATTCTATATCTGGCAATTCTTCATACCCTTTTCTTGTCTTGGTCCATATAGGTGACTCTTGAGAAGTCTTCAAGGTCATGAAATTCATAGATAGCAACAGGATTTAAACTTCTTGATAAGGGAGTAGTAGCATACAATACCTTACAAGTGCCAAAAATCAAGTATATGTCAGCCAAGTCATCATCTTGAGGACTTCGATCACCTCTCAAGACATTCACAACAATGGACTTCCCTTCATTAGTGCACTTCCCATGTTGGTGGAATGGTGTGTTTCCTCAATCTCTCCTATATCATTGATTTTTTTTTGGATGGTTTGTAACCATGTACAAGCTACCCCTCCTATCCGTGTATAATCCACTTTCAAATTTTACAGTTGGTCTCTATAATTTCCATCATTCTAGAGTCTCGATGGGTCACACTCTCTACTGAGGAAATCATGCTCCATTGGCTTCCTAGGACTGACTCTTCATGACCTTAGGTTCATTTATAGGTATGTTTTCCTCTTTGTTTTTATTAGGTCTTAAGCTCTTAGGGTTTCTTGTAGGCACCTTCACGTAGGTCCTCCTACTCGAAAATAATGCCAAAAACCTGTACATACATGCTAAGCTGTGACAAGTGAGGCTAAATAATTTGAAGGGATTTGGTGTGTGGAACAAGAGGATCAAGGAGGAGATGGAAAAAGAGAGAGAAGAGGAGAGACGTGCACACATGTGTGGGAGCCTCGAAACCCACATAATGATCTCCCGTTGAGGCAATGCTCTATAAATGATGTATATATATGAATATAGGGGTAAGGTCACATGACCCTTACATCCCCAACAATCTCCCATTTAAGGGTCAATGTGACCATAAATGGAAAAATATACAAAGAATGATGTAAGACTATACAATAATGTATAGGAAGAGCCCGGATCTCAACCCATACAGATCAGCCTACACCAACTGCCTCAAACAAGGTGTATCCATGCACCTCAAAATGCTCCAGACTCATATTGATAAGAATCAAGCTCATATCTGACTGATGCAAGAACTGATGAAGTTCTTGCAAAGCTCCCACTTGTTCTATGCCTGTATTAATCATCGAACAACTGACAACTCCAAGTGCAAATGCTCCAACCGCAACTGTAGTGTCTGGTCTCGAGCATAACAACTCATACATGAGGCTCCTGAATGCTAACGAAACATGTGCTATCCTGGCTAACCTAAGTATGTCAACCATGCCTATATCCAAGGCATCTAAAGCACCATCGTCAAGAACAACATGTCTGGACATATCTATGTCAACCTTTGGCATGAGAAAATCCAAGAATGACTGCATGATTGTTGACTCATCAACATCTAAATCAGTCATCCTCTCAACCAAGGATGTATCTAGCTATGCACCCTGAGAGTATACTCTGGCATACACTATGTATCATAAGAGCTATCCTACTCTACCACACCATGTGTATCATCATGCTCCACATGAGCTAATTGCATAAATCAACACCAAGATCAAAGTGATATGATCATACTCTAACTGAGTATCATCATAATGCTCTACATGAGCATCTACATCATGCTCTAAAGCATCCAAATGATCATCCAAACTATGCTCCATAAGATCATCCACATGATCAATAAAATCATGCTCTATATAAGGATCATGAGCATCCAAAAAATGCTCTACATATGCATCCATATGAGCATCTGGATCCTCCCATACATGTGTATCATGAATGTCAATAGTACTATGTGTAGGTAGAAAAAATGAGACATGAAGAGTCTCACACCACACATAAGGCTGAACTCCCACTGAGTGGATACCTACAGTGGATACCTATGCCCAACTCTGGCACCTCTAATAAGCATAAGCTGTCCCCGAAAAAGTCCAAATTCAGAGGTTATTACCTCTGAATTTGGAGCAACATATTTTTACTACAAGAACCTTAATTACTTTTGGAGGTTCATTTTGCTTTGGAACTTCTTTGAGAGAGAATTTTGGTGTGCAAGCTCTTACTTTTAGAGATTGAGGGTATTGTCCATGTATGATCACTTTGGTAGCTCCTCCATATGAGAGTAGAGCATGAACTTGTCATGTGTTTGGCATGTGAGATGACATTGTGGTATACCTTTTTGAGGTTTATGTCATCATGAGTTTGATCATGGCATTGTCAGTGGATGTATAGTGGTATTATGGTCTCTATCAAGTTCATGCCACTTGGTTATGGATTTAGAGATTGATTGGATCTTTATTTAGTACTTGTATCTTTGTGTTTATGCAGGTACATGATCCAGATTGGAGCCTCTATTGCACATCCGTTTGTCACCTTGATTGGCATATGATCATTGATTTGATATCTCATTTTCCATTCTGATTCTTGGCATATGTGAATGGTGATTCTTACATGGTTTATTTGGTTTAGAGTCTATTTTACAGAGGAGATGTTGTTGAAATTTTGTCAGCTTTTATGCTAGATACATGGTCTAGTAGATCCTTTATGCTTTTATGATAGCTTTGGATCATTGCTTATCTCCATTTACTTAGATTTGTTCACATGTTATTCATTACAAATTGGATCATCTTGTAGGATTCATTCTCTACTGGACGGTGTATTGCCATTGTATTGGCATGTATTTCTATCAATTTTTGACATATGTATTTGCCATTATCTTTGATTGGATCAGTGACAGGTGGTGATAGGTTACTCATTGTTCTTTTACTACTGATTATCTTGTTTGATTGCTCAATTTACAGGGGATACTCTGTCAATTTTTTTTTTAGGATTCTTTAACATCTTCTTGGTCAGTTTGGAGGCTTAGTGAGCAGGTTTATGCTCATGGTTTTATATGCATGCTAGATGAATGATTATGTGACAGGTAGTTCACATGGTTTCTTCTCTAGTGAGATATTTGTGATGTGAGTGATGCATATGGATATGCAGGTGTGATCCTATTAGTGATAGAGTATTATTTCTAGTCTCTTGGATTTCAACATGGTGTCTTCTCAATTTGATGGCACTGACTTTCCGAGATGGAAAGCTTAGATATGGCATACATTGGTTCGTGCAGGGTTACACATGTATGTGCATAGAGATGCACAAACGCCTCGTGACATGCCCGATCATGTATGGACGGATATGGATGCATTGGCCAACTCCACTATCTGATTACAGCTTGTGGATTCTATATATGATTCTGTTATGTATGAGGAGATGAGTAGTACATTATGGCAGAGTCTACATGAGATGTTTGGGAGTCAGACGACTCATGTGAGACATAGATCACATTGACAACTTTGATGTTCGCATTGCGGCCATAAGGGCCATATTCGACAATGTTGCTTCAGGCGAATGCGACCATGACATTATCTGCATGTGATGCATGTCAGGTAATGATTTCAGGAGAGTCTATGGTAGTTGATTATGCCAGTGATGGTGATATCACTTTCTCCTATGGTTCATCTCAAGATTCCTCTTGTTCATTGGATGGCACACATATGGCTTTGTTGATTGATGCATTAGCTGGTTTTCATGTTACTCCACATCGTGAGTGGTTTTGTCAGTTCTTAGGTGAGATTCGTGGATGTGTGCACATGCCTGGTGGTATGGAATATGATATTGAGGGTGCAGGAGATGTATGCCTTATGCTACCTAGTGGAGCATCACTTATATTGAGACATGTACGTTATGTGCCTTCATTCACTATGAGCTTGATTTCAGTTAACCAGTTATAGGAGAGCAGATGTTATGCATTCCTTGGTGAGCATCATTTTCAATTGTAGTTTTTCTCGTTAGAAAACTTCAAGAACTTTTTCTTGCCTAGGTAACGTTATAAAGAACTCCTCAATCAAAGGTGTGTAAGCTTAAGATATACACAAAACAAGCATATGTTGTGAATTTCACCTTCATCTACAGCACTACTGCTCTGTATTTTGCAATTTTGGTGACCAGGAACTCTGAATTTGGAAGTAAGTTCTTCTACAAAATTGTAATTATCTTTCCAAACTACTCATAGCAAGTTGAACTGCTCATATCTGACTTGTAGAACTCAAGTTATGATCCAAAAGCTGACCTGCTGTCCAAGTGATTGTAGGTTCGTTTTCTACATCAATCTGCATTTTTTGAATTTTTGGCACTTTAGAACCAGGTTGTGTGCCCTTGTGTGAAATTGTAGGCCTTTGTTTCAGCTACACACAAAACTTTAAAACGCATCAATCCAAGCTTCCTATCTTGAGTTATGGCCAAAATACTGAACAACTGTTGAGAGATGCCAACCTACACTTTCACCTCTTGTGACCTAAGCTTCCATTGAAGTTTCTTGCATACAAGCCTTGAACAAGCTCTGATACCAATGAAGGGCTTTGGTGTGTAGAACAAGAGGAGCAAGGAGGAGATGGAGGAAGAGAGAGAAGAGGAGAGACGCACACACATGCATGGGAGCCTCGAAACCCACATAATGATCTCCCCTTGAGGCAATGCTCTATAAATGATGTATATATATGAATATAGGGGTAAGTTCACATGACCCTTACATCCCCAACATAATTCTCACACATCCTACAAATGCCCTCAAGTGGTTTCTTAGCAAAAACACATCAAATTGTCAAACCGAGAGTATGAACCAACCAAGTGTATAGAAGCATGTGATCTACAAGATGTTTAATGCACATAAAGCTTCACATAAGTATTATATCATCTCATTCCAATAGCTTCTACACTCGGGTATGCTCCACGATACTTGGTGCAACAATAGACATGAATTCAAATTTTTCTAACAGCTCCAACATTTGAATATGGCCAACCAACATGTTCATTTCAAAGATCTCAATGAGTCACATCCATAGAGGTGTTTTGGATGCATTTTGAGTTTATAGCACAAAGTTATGGCCAAAAAACCAATATTTTTCAAGGACTTGAGATTTATGTGTTCCTAGGTTCTTTTTTCTTGGTTGTACTTGCCTTCGCTTCTGAATTATTTGACTTTGATTGACATGTAGTTGTTTTGATATGTCTTTGGCATTAGAGATAGGATCAAAATTTATTTTTTTTTTGTTTTGGGATCAAGCCATTAAGTGAGGGGGAAATGAAAAGAGATACAATGACATTCTTCCCTTGCCACGTCACTATCATTTTGCCCTTAGTGGGAGTTAGACCTACAACATTTTCCAATGGATAATCTTGTCCCCGTATGACCTCTTCAATTAAATCATCATCCTCACATATTAAAAATTTTAATGAAAATTTGGCCTTACCAAAACGGATAGGAAGACTAACTTCTCCAATGGGTGGCATTTGAATATGAAGTAAGCCTATCAATTAGGCTTTTATGAGGTTCCATTTAGCCTTCAAAGCCTATATGAGAGACTGACTAATCGCATTAATGCCTTCAACAACTATGCATGGTCTTCTTTTTTTGATTGGTCATGCATATGAATGCACTTGACACATTGCCATGGCGAAGGCTTTTGGTTGAATAAATGACACCATGGGAATCTCGCTACGCACATTATAGTGCATATTTTGATCTACACAATTTAATAGAAACCATTTCTTATATATATTCTCTAAGGATTCTTGTTGAGCTTGGGCATTTATCTAATTTTTTTTCTTGTTATCTATTTGTAGCAACTTGTAATCATCTTAAGATGTCTGTAGTAAGGGGTTTTTGGTAGAGTTTGACTCTACAACCATTGACATGAAAATACCACCTTTAAGTGTGGCTATTTGGATGGAACCACATTGACATGTACTATATCAAGTAGGGTCGATGGCCTCATTTTTGTAGTTTCTTAGCATGCTGTTTTAGGTTGTAGACAAGTATGAAGTCACCTTTGTGCAGCTTCTTATCCTTTATATGGGAATCTAAGTAAGATTTTTGCTTTTTTCTTTTGGGTGAGCATAGATGCTTGTTGTATCCTTAAGGAACGTCTCTTGAAGTGCATTGATTTTATCTACCAAAGTAGGTCACTCATGACCATTCCACTTGTAATATCTTATTGATTTGAGATTATAAATTAGGAAATCAATAAGAAATATGGTGTGTTGTCTATAGACTAAATTAAAATGACTTGCTACCAACATGTTCTTGTAAGCAACACAAGACCAAACGTTGTGATGTGGTTGGTATTCCCAATTTGAGCATCCCAAATTAGCCAATTTTTTCAAGATTGTGCATAGCACTTTGTTGGAACTACTAATTTGTCCATTTGTCTATGGATGCTATGGCTCTATTTTGTTGTGGAAAACTTAAAATTCTATTAGTAAAACCTCTATGAATTTTTTGATAAAATATCTCTATCATTGATTATCTCAATGGGGAGGGTGAATCCTATAAAAATTTGCTTTAATAGATCACAATTGTTTGAGCATCGACTCTAATTGTAGCATGTGCCTCCACCCATTTGGTAAAATAATCCATCACTACAATTATGTACTCAGCATGACATTCTTTGGTAGGTGGGCTTATAGGACCAATAAAGTCTATCTCCCATTTTGCAAATGTGCCTCCCATCATCGGCCTGAGAGGCATCTGATCTTGATTGAATGGACCTCTGATCTTGTGTAAAACGGGTCACCAAAGACTAGAAGATAAAATCATTTGGATGGTCTAATATGCAAAGAAATGTCTTCTTACAACACCTAAGTGTGTGGCTTCTAATAGTGGAAAGTATTCATCTTCATGAAAATAGAGGCAAAAGAAGCATATTGCCAATAAGATCTTTGTTTTGGTATGGTCATATTTGTACAATAATTGAAATTAAAAAAATATACTATATTCTTGATTCATCACTGTTGTATCACAACTCATGATAAAGCTCAAGTCCAAGATGAAATACAAATGAAGGCATGTGAAGAAAACAAGAAGAAGTTAGACATAGGAAAAGGACGTATAATTTCTTTTGGGGAACACGTATATTTTTTGCAATATTCCCATGTAGCATATACTTCATATTTTACGGATGTAACAATTTCATAATTCTGAAGAGAATTGGGAAAGCCTACACATATATTTACTTCACTCATAGTAGATTATTCTAGCTAAATAACCCAATTAGAATAGCTCTACACTTAGTTTAGGACTATTTTTAACCATGGCTGGCATTTTGGTGTGCAGAATGTTGGAGGAGATGGTGGATAGTCACAAGAGATGAATTGGTGTAGCTAAAACTTGCTTCACACCTGCTACAAGTGATGGCGGGAGAGTGTTCTGTGCCTTTGTAGCTAGCTAATAAGCATAAATAATCACATATGTTGCTTGAAAGATGATCCGCTAATGGTAGGATGAAAACAGATAGGTAGGAATATAATCCAATGTCCAAAACTTACTATTTTGGTCTGCACACCTGTTTAGTGTTTTGAACCATTCTCTGAGCATAGCAGCAATTGATTAAATTCCTTTTGGGAAACTCTAATTAGCTTAACAAGCTACCAATCATGAGTGATGTCATAAAAAATGATGGACTATATGCATAGAAATATGTTTAGCAAATCAACCAAGCATCCTGACATTTACGGGTCTTGACAATCAACAGACCAGTGAGCAAAGATGGATTAATATCTGACAATTGTGAGAGGCTGTTGGCAGTATACGAGAAGAGGCAAGTACGAGCATACAAGCAGATCTAGCACTAAGGCAACCCTTTATTTTTTTCAAAACCCTTACACCATTTAAAAGTGATTCTCATCACTAAAAACCCCTGTAAATACCATTTTCACCTTTTTGTACCTCCATTTTGTACAAGCCGAGGAGTCCTCGAGCTTGAGGAGCCTTAGAAGTAGTTGCCTACCAATTTTCGTATTTTTTAGATCTCGTTTGAGCCCTCAAATAAGCCCTGGAACCTAATTTTTAACTAGGCCGGACACTAGGTCTGGACAGGGCCAAAGCTAGTCAAAAACTATAAATAGAGCTAGAGAGCTCATTTCTGGGCTAGCTTCTTGTAGTTTTGAGCTTGTATGAGAACTTTGTTGCAATAGAAGTGGTTCCATTGTCTTACTCTCTTTGTTCTTGCCGTGTGTGTGCGTGTGTGTGTATGTGTGTGCATGTTAGTGTGCTTCTCACTCACACATTTGTGCCTTCACTTGCTCGAGGTCTTCATACCATCCTCATGTCTTCCCGGATTGACATTAAAGGAGGTGCTACTCATCACTGAGCTACACCAAATTTTGGTGCCGTTGCCGGGGATTCGAGCTTTGAGGACGAGCGTGTGATGGTAAGACGTAGAGAGGACGCGTTGGAATGGTAAGTAGTCGGTAAATTTCTGATTTTTCTCCATCTCCATCTCCATCTTCACCTCCTTCTCCACTACATATTCCCTCTTCCTTGTCATTCCCCTCATTTGTTGTGTGCGAGTTTGAGAGAGAGCGAGCGTGTGTGTTCTTGTTTTGTGTGTTTTTGCATGTTTCTTGCAGGTTGCAGCTCCATCATCATCTCCAGCAAGCTCAGCAGGTACGGAATCTGTCTGCACAGTCCCCGAGGCGTCGAGCTCGAGCTATCGCGACACTCCGAAAACTTCACCCAATCACGATTCTGAGTGCACCACGACACTGCGCAGGCCTAGAGCTCCCAGGATCACTAGACAGAACAGAAAAATTCACCATATCCCGAGCTATCGCGACACCTCACGAGCTATCGCGACACCTCACGACCTATCGCGACACCTCACGACCTATCGCGACACCTCACGACCTATCGCGACACTTGGGAGTATCGCGACACCTCACGAGCTATCGCGACACCTCACGAGCTATCGCGACACCTCACGACCTATCGCGACACCTCACGACCTATCGCGACACTTGGGAGTATCGCGACACCTCACGACCTATCGCGACACTTGGGAGTATCGCGATACCTCACGAGCTATCGCGACACTTGGGAGCTATCGCGACACTTCGACCCGACCTATCGTGATACATGGGCTTAACGCATGAAAATTTAGAGTAATTTAATTGACTGAATTAAGGTATCCTTGGGCTTAATCTTGGACACATTGGGAGGATATAAGAGCCTTAGGAGTGGGCAAAAGACCTAGAAACCAGGGAGGAAATTCCTGAACCCTGAGAGCCTGTTTGGACCCCTAAGTGCCTGAATGGTCATAACTTCACCATACGAACTCCGATTAATGAGATTTTGGTCTCGTTGGAAAGCTTGTTGAAAATCCTACGTGGACCTTGACTGGTTTTTTGTAGAATCAAACGTGGAGTTTTAGAACATGTATTTTCAAGTTGGCCTTTAGGTGAGACTAGGTGATCCTAAGATTGAGGGGGTGCAGTGAGTTACTCCAGGGGGGACTACAAATATTGATGTGTGTCTATCAATTACTTGTGGTAATAGAGCTATACTGACTGGTGAGCTTTTGCAGGAACATTGTGTGCACTCAAGGAAATCCAAAGCAAGCTAGCAAGGGTGAGTACCAAGCTTGGGAGAAGGCTTCCTGGGCTTGTGTAGCAGTCTGATCAACCAGCTAATTGAGGTTGGAAGATCTCTCAACCCTCCTTTGTCAATTCCTAGCCTAGGCTAAGTACGACTTAGGTGTGGTAATTAATTAAGGCAACGTTAGGCACGAATCAAGTCCAAGAGAATTAATCAACCAAGTGCAAGAATTAAATAGGTCTTAAGTGCGAAAACCCTAAGGGACAAAGGGTAAATTGGAGTTGATCACTTATCAAGTGTGAAATTCACTTAAGTACTCCTGACGACGCGACAAGATCATAAACATAATATTCAACTCAAAAGAACAAAGTGATTGGTGCAAATTAACCTGCAACGAGAGCGTGCTTGGGTCCAAGGGGGTAGATAAATCAGGCGTATGAACCTTAGATCAGGCAGACACTTAGGCCAAGACAGACAAAGCCTCAGATCTTCTGAAGCTAGTGTCAATCACACTACCAGGTCTTGGGCCCAGCAGTTGAGTGATTACCCATACACTCCCAGATCAGAAACAAGTGATTCTGAGATGTCCTATCACATGGAGAGACCAGTAGGTAGTTCAGGGTTGGCTTATCTAGAAAAGCCAGAAGGACCATACAAGACTCAACTGGAATACATCAGGACTAATCGTCTAGGTGCTCACATCTATGAAGATGTCCTGAGAAGATCGGTGGTCCAGATTAAGAACCCCGATCAACCCCATGGATTAGACCACCCGGTAGTCAAGTTTGAGAATGGAGCATACCTAGATAAAAAGGGGACTATATATGTAGTCACCACTCTTCCTGATAGAACTGATGAGTTTGGAAATGTGATTGCTGAGACCGACATGGGTGATATAGAGCAAGGGAACTTAAAGAAAGAGCCAAGAACCCCCCGTGGTAAATCTGTCTTGACCAGAATCATGACTCCAGAGTGGATTCCACAGGATAATAAAAGCATAGATCTGCTTTTAAACCGAGAAACCGATGAGGCTTTTTGGAGATATGAATCTGCTCAACCTCAGGAAGTGAGTGCCCTCACAATCTATGAGTTTAAAGACCCTGATAGCCCAGGCCAAGTAACCTACCTAGACAATGCATCAGAGAGAATCTTCATGGTCACTGAGCATGGCAGACATGCCTACACATGGAAAGGTGAATTTGTTTTTCCCCAACCAAGGTCTAATGTGTCCTTTGGTCACCAAGGAGCTGGGACCTCCCAAGCTCATGGAGCTCAAAGAGATAGAAGTAGAGACAAACCTGAGGTAAGTTTTGCCAACTCCCTGGGAAGAGAAAGAACGGGAACGAAAAGGAATAGAGTGGAACCTGAGAGACATAGAAACCCATGGAATCAAAGGAATGCTGACGATTTTCCTTTGCCAAGGCTGAGAGAACACACTAGGACCCTGGGACCAACTCAACTGGTGAAGTCCATGAAGAATTATTTCGATGGCACGGGAGACCCTTATGACCATGTGGCAGAATTTTGGCAAGTATTGAAAGCTGAACAGGTAGAGGACCTATTCACACAATATAATGCTTTTGGTCTAACCCTTAGGAACACTACCCTTACGTGGTTTCAACCACTAAACGAGAGGCATTTCAGAAACATAGACCAGCTCTTAGAGGCATTTATCATTGAGTTTTCTAAGAGTGGAATCAGGCACAACACTTCCTCAGTAATTCTACTTCAAACAAACACCTCAAGAGACGGTCAGACTAGCTGGAAGAAGATTTAGGCAGTACCTGGAGAGATGCCCGATGCCGGAGTTACCCACACCAGCCAAACAAGTGGCCTTGTTCTTAGATGGATTGTTGAGCACCAAGCTCAGGTCATATGTGTATCTGAAGGACCCCAGAACGATAGAAGAGTGCGTGCGCATGTGCATAGACCTTGAGGACAATCTAGGTGAGGAATTAGAACTATCAAAAATCTATAAGGATTCTGATAGCTCTAGTAGCCCCACATCTGGTCAATCCACATCTATTGAGGAACTTGCAGAGAAGGTAGCTCAAAAACTAGGTGTCTCTAGCAAACAAATTCCGAGATTTGCCCCAGTTAAGCGGTGTTACACTTGTGGCGGTGACCATATGGCAAATGTATGTCCCATTATGGCCCAACCCCAGGGGAATCCTAGTAGCCAGTACTGCACCATAGAGCGCGGGTACACCAACCACACTGCACAAGACTGCCCATATAACAATCAAACTGTTAGCCAAAATTACCCTCAGCCATATCCACAACAGGGTAGATACCAGAATCAGTACCCACCACAACAATACAACAGACCACAGCAAACTTATCAGCCACCTTATCAAGGGCAGCAGAGACCTCAACCAGTCCTAGTGCAGCAACCCCCTGCTCCAACCAATGTGATCCCAGTGAAATATGCATCTGCTGAAGAAAATCCGAACAAAGCCATAGTCCCAGTCACCCCATTGCTATCAGACAGTGATCCAAGTGACCATAGTTTTGACTCCACACATATCGATAGCCCACAGGCTTACTACATGCAGTCACCCGAGCATAACGAGTCATACTATTATGAGGACCCAAGTGAAAATAGTGGGGAGCCTGAGCATGCCAATGTCATGTACACAAACCCCAACTCTAGACCTCAACTTAGGCAGGTACGACCCCCATTTCCTAGAGGACCATGCTTCAGATGTCAGGGAGATCACCTTATACGTGATTGTCCACTGCCTGCCCCTACACAACCTCAACCAGTAACCATTCAGTGTTTCTGTCAAGACTGCGGGAAAGAGCATCTCCTACGAGATTGCCCAAAGAACCCTAATAACATGCCTAAAATCACTCCTATCAATGTTGTTGGGTTAGTTGTAGACTCCACAGGGAGTGTGACTTCCACTGCACCTGTGCAAGTGATCACAAGAGCCCAAGCACTACAACAAAACCAAGGTGTTGGTCAGGAAAAGAGCCCCGAGGTGAGTGAAACAGAGAGCATAACCAAAAAGAGGACTAGAGCCTGGAAGGATAGTCGTGAAAGAATGAAAAGGCAATGGGCAAAAAAGATGAGCGAACTTGAAGAAAGCTTGAGAGAAACCAAAGCAAAAATCATAGAGATCACATCTCAACCGCACTCTCACACATTCCCACTGCTACCATCCCCATCACCCTCCATCCCTCCACCCTCTAATACACCCCACGTAACCCACCCACCACCCCGAGTAGGATCAGTATTAGCTGATCCCACTCCTGAAGACATAGACATGATGCTTAAAGCATATCAGGCCAGAATCCAAGAAGGGCCAAATGTAACGGATCATGACAAGTGCTACCCTAGAGCTGACCTAGAGATAGAAAGAACCAAGCTTTGCGCGAAAATGGTCGCATTGGCTCAGACTATGTTTGAAGCCAGTCGCCTTTTCAATTACTCAGGCTCAGCCAAGACACAATTACACTTGGATGGACTTCTAGAGAAGTTAGAGGGCATAATTGCAAGATCGGCCAAGGAAGAAAAAAATCAAGAAAGAGATAAAGCAAGCAAAAACATGACCCATCCCCCACCGAAAGCTTATGTGCCCAATTCCACTGAACCAAACAACCCCCCCTCCCTAGAAAGAATAGAGAATCTAATTGCACAATCACAAAAGGAACCCGCCCCTCCACACCATGACAAGGCTAGTGAAAGAGCAGGTCTTCCTACCCGAGAAGCCTATGTGCCTGAAGCCTATGCACCTAACTCTACGGAGCCAGACACATCATCTTCTATGAATCGGTTCACACCAGAGTTCCTACGAGAGATTCAAGAAGACAAATGGGCTAAGGAAAGTGAAGCCCCTCCTCCCATTGAACTTGTGGATGATGCACATGACCAATTCCCACAAGACATCCCATCCATTTATGAGGAGCAGGAGAGCACCCGCTCTCAGGAAAGACTAGACTTTGAGTCTAATTCTCTGCAAGAATTACCCCACTTCACAGGCCCATGGGAAGCTAAGTCTACTTGTATGCGAGCACCCACGGTCATGGTACGAAATGAGGACTCAGTCTTACCTAGGAACACAGAGGTAGTGAAAAACACTAAAGTGCAGTGCGCTCTCAAGTTAGAAGAGCTACTCAAGGTTAGACCTGAATTATGGAAACATGTCGCCAAACAAGTACCAGCGATAGTGAAACCTCATTCCCAGGTAGGATCACATAGGACAGTGCCAGAGATACCCTTGGATAAGATAGGAGATATGTGTGAAGGTGAAGAAGGGAACACCTATCTTCCCATTACCTACCAGGAGTACACCACCAAGGAAATTTTGGACTCAGGTGCAGGAGTTGCAATTGCTACAACTTCCCTATGGAAGCGATGGGGCAAGCCAGCACTCCGACCAACGAGAATGAAATTGCAGATGGTTGATGGTCATATTGAAAGGCCCTTAGGATTGCTAGAAGGAATAACTCTCACTACATGTGGGGTTGAGTTTGAGCATACTTTTGCTATATGCGACTTTAGCAAAAACCAAGCCTACGAGATGATTTTGGGAAGGCCATTTATGCGGCAATTGCAAGTAGTCCAGGATTGGGGAACCAATTCCTTGTATTTGCAACATCTAGGTGTTACAACCAAAGTCAATCTTAAGGATTACTCTCATAGAGACGTACCGCCTATTCAATGGAATCATATCCATAGAGCCAAAGATGAGACTGAGTCTGTGCATTCCATAGAATCCGGATCCTCGTGGATGCATGAAGACACCCACTTATGGATGTGTAAGGTAGCAGTAGAAGAAGAGAAGAGAGAGAAGGCCAGAGAGGTAGGTGCAAAAGAAAACCATAGATCAATTCAAGACCCAGCCTATGCACCTGCAGTCTTTCCTGATGAGGAATTTGAACTCCATGGCTGGGCAGAAATCCTAGCAACAATGGATGTAGCCATCAATGAAGAGCAGTGGACACCTCATTGTGATGAGGATGGCTATGACATTTCAGTCTTTTCAATAGAGCCAATCATGGGAGATGCAGTTTTAGAAGAATGCAAACCTATCCTTGATGCATTTGAGGATGCGAGTGACTCCGATCTAGAGTCAATCATCATGGACCCACCTTTTGCATCAGATGAAGAATACTTCTATGAAGTAGAATTTCAACCCCAGAGGCACGGAGAGCTTACAAATGAGGTGAGGTTAGCCACACAAGTAGCTTCTAAAAGCGGAGGAAAGAAAAGAAAGAAGAAGGAAGTCACTCTGGAGGCAGAAGAATCCTTGTTTGAGGTCCCTGAAAACTTTAAAAAATATGAGATAGACGATAGGAGGGTCATGATAAGAATGCCTAAACGTGAGGCACAAGCAGGAGAAGCCTATGATAGCAAGGAAACTACCAAGAAAATAGTTGTCGCCATCGAGGAAGGAGAAGAAAGATGCACATACATAGGTCATGACCTGACAGAAGAGGAAGAACAAGAGCTGATAGCCTTGCTAAGAGAATACCGAGATGTATTTGCTTGGAGTTATAAGGACTTGAAAGGGGTAGACCCTGATATATGTTCACATACAATCCCCATGACCTCAGACGCCAGACCCTCGAAACAGAAGCCCTACACATACAATGATAACTATGCTGCTAAGATCAAAGAGGAGATAGATCGACTGGTTGAAGCCGGATTCATCTATGAAATTGAGCACACTAAGTGGGTATCCCCCATTGTAGTGGTGCCCAAGAAAAATGGAAAGCTGCGTGTGTGTATTAACCTTAAAAAAGTTAATGCCGCCACGATTAGAGACAGTTATCCGCTTCCTATCACTGAGCATCTATTAGAAAGGGTAGTAGGCAAGGAAGTGTACAGCTTCCTAGATGGGTTTTCGGGCTACAATCAAGTAGCCATTGCTCCAGAGGATCAACATAAGACGGCTTTTGCCACGGAGTGGGGCATATTTGCCTTTCGGGTAATGCCATTCGGGCTTACCAATGCACCGGCTACCTTTCAAAGATTAATGTGTCACGTGTTTAAAGAGTTCTTGAGGAAGAATTTGGAAGTCTATGTTGATGATCTTTGCGCTCATTCCAACATTAGACAGACCCATATACCCGAACTCAGACAGATCTTTGACAAATGTAGAGAATATCAAGTCTGCCTGAACCCAGAAAAGTGCGTTTTTATGGTCAGGAAAGGCAAGATTCTAGGACACATAGTGTCAAAGAATGGCATATCCACTGATGAAGAGAAAGTGAGAGCCATAGCAGAGCTACCTAGGCCAAAGAACGTCAAGGAAGTACAGGCTTTCATGGGACATTGTGGTTACTACCGTCGGTTCATCCACATGTATGTTGTCATCGCAAAGCCCATGTACGGACTTCTAACTAACTTTGAGTGGACTGAGGAATGTGAGAATTCCTTCCAGGAGCTTAAACGAAGATTATGTTCAGCACCAATCTTGACCACTCCAGATTGGAGCAAGCCATTCCATGTTCATGTGGATGCCTCCAATTATGCTATTGGATGTGTACTTGCACAACCTACGGGTGAAGGGAACATGGATCTCCCTATTGCCTATGCCAGTAGACAATTGAATGCTACTGAACGGAACTATACAACCACCGAACGAGAAGGATTAGGCATGGTATATGCAGTTAAAAAGTTTAGACATTATTTGCTTGCAAATAAGTTCAAATTTTTTATTGATCACCAAGCTCTACTGTACCTGGTAAACAAGCCATGTAATACAGGCAGATTAGTAAGATGGTTTCTCTTACTAATGGAGTATGACTTTGAGGTAGTAGTGAGAAAAGGCAGAACTCACCTAAGAGCAGATCATCTCTCAAGGCTCACATCAGGAGAAGCCCCACAAGGAGTGTCAGATGACCTTCCTGATGCTTACTTGTTTAATTTGGAAGTGGCACCGCAGTGGGCTAAGCCATTGGTACCAGTATTGACATACGGGCCTAACCACCCAGTAATAAACACGCAGGATAGAGAGGTAGTAAAAGCCCAAAAGTACCACATCATGGCAGGAAGTATGTACAAGCACACAGATCAAGGGATCTTGGCCTGTTGTGTGGAAGAGGATGAGTACGCTAAGTGGTTGCAATTGGCACATGTAGGTGCATTAGAGCAACACTACTCAAAACAACGAACCCTACAGACCCTGAGGAGACTAGGAGTGCATTGGCCAACTATGGAAGTTGATGTCCAAAAGTTGTGCAAGGAATGCCCAATCTGTTGCACTAAACCACCTGTGGAACATGCCACTCTTTATCAAGTGTCCATAGTGCCAGATTGGAGTGAACCACTAGTATCCTTCCTGAGGACGAAAACATTCCCTCCAGACATGACTCTGGTTAGGAAAAGAAGTCTAGAACAAGAAGCCCTAGAGTACTCACTCATTGGTGATAATCTCTACAAGCGTGGTAAGGATGGTTACCTGAGACTTTGTGTTCATGAGAGTGAATATCTAAAGATTTTGGAAACTGCTCACCAAGGTGTAGCAGGAGGACACTTTGGACCAGATCGGGTGATCAAGGCAATATTATTTGCAGGATTTTGGTGGCCCACCCTTCACATGGATGCACATACCTATGTGAAGAGGTGTGAGATTTGTCAGCGAACCCAGTATCCTATACGCAAAGATGAGATGCCCCTGAAGCCCATGATGGGCGGACGTGCATTCTCTAAGTGGGGAATAGACTTTGTAGGTCCTATCAATCCCCCAGCTAAGGGTTCCCATGCTGAGTATATCATCGTTGCCACGGACTATCTAACCAAGTGGGTAGAGGTAAAAGCCACAATGAAGAACGATGCTCAAACGACAGCTAAGTTTTTATTTGAGAATGTATTCACTAGATACGGGCTACCCATAGAGCTAGTTAGTGATAGAGGCACTCACTTCTTGAATGAAGTTATTGAAAATCTGCTCCAAGAATTCTTGGTAGTGCATAAGAAGTCTGCCCCCTATCACCCTCAAGCCAATGGGCAAGCCGAAAGCACCAATAAGATCCTATGCAATGTATTGACAAAATTAGTGAACAATAAACGCTTTGATTGGGACAAACAGCTACACCATGCTGTTTGGGCATACCGAGTCGCCTACAAAACGGTACTCCAAGCCACCCCCTTTCAGATGGTATTTGGCCAAAACGCTGTGCTACCTTTGGACTTCTTAATACCTACATTGAAGGTAGCACAAGAGCACGAATGGACGGGTCATGAAATCTCCTCTAGACTTTTTGACCTTGAACGATTAGGAGAAACAAGACTGAGAGCAGCTGCAGGGATATATGCAGCTAAGAAGAGACAGAAGGCATACTTTGATGCCCATGTGAAGGATAAGGGCTTGAAAGCAGGAGATCTAGTTTTAGTCTACACATTGAAACAACACGCAAGGAAGCTAGAAAAGAGAGGCTACGGACCTATGATCATCAATAGGATCTCCACGAGTGGAGCAGTACAACTAGCCACTTTAGAGGGTGATGTTCTCCCAAACTATATTAGCGGATGCAGAGTCAAGTTCTATCAGGAACCCCTCACGGAGGAAATGCTAAGTCGACTCAATACTGCTAAGCAACGTAAAGAGGAGGAAAAACGAATTCGAGAAGAAGCACAGGCAGAGGCCTTAGAGCGCATCAGACGAATGAAGTTGAGGAGACAAGGGAGGGATCAGCCTATGATTGACACTCAAGAGTCTCCAGGCTATCACATGGCCATTTGTGAGGCTTCAGGTGACCGTACCCATAAGATAGTGGATCGACGACCTTTTGTGACCCTAGAAATAGGACAAAGAGATAGCACAACAAGCGTGAGAGCTTTAATTGATTCAGAAGCAGCCACAAGTGCAGTTCGGCTTTCTTATTGCCAGCAGCTGCAATTGGAGGTAAAACCCCTAGAAGCATATCTGATAGGATTAGGAGGTGTTGAAACCCCTTGCATGGGAGAGGTGGATCTTCCCCTCTACATACAAGAGGTCCTCATGCCAGCAAAAGTGTTAGTGTGTGAAGACGAGGATCTGACCGAACCTCTTGTCTTAGGCCAAGACTGGATCTATGATCACGCAGTCAACCTCAACCTAAGAAGTGGACTTCTTCAGGCTTGGGTAGGCCAAAGCCGTCTCACGATTGAATTAGAAAATCAAGCACTCAAACCAATAGAACAGGCACCAACTCCTGGTCCCTCCAGGAATCCACATGAAGATAACAATGTTGTTCTTGTCCAAACTTCTATGGTGCAGAGGATTGTCAATCTTACTGAAGGTACAGGAGCCAATAAGGAGTTCCTAACTGATCCAAAGAAGATTCTAAACGGGCAGACCGAACATCACTCGACACGAAGGAGGCCGCTGATCAAGAGGCAAGAGCGCCAACCCGTGCAACACGGAGCACCTCATGGCGCGAAGCAGATCTGGATACGCAAGGATGGAAAACCCACCACTCTAATAGCAGACTCCCGAGGAGACAACAAACAAGCCACACCATCACGGACACAGGTGAAGGAGTACCCTAGGAAACCTCCTAGGCACACCACATCTATTTGGGTCCCTAAGCGGTCAAGGAAGGCTAGCCCCAATGCTAGACACATATGGGTGCCCAAGGCATGTTTACGTGCCCAAATAGTTCCAACTCTAGTTACTGGCATAATTCCACACTCTCAAGTCCTCTCGACTAACAACACAGGAACTCTACCTAAATACCACTCTGACCCACACGCAGTCACATCGAGGAACGTCTGGAAATGGGTACCCAAAAGGTCCCAAATCCATCATAAACCGTTGCCTGTCTTTAGCTCTAAGAGCTACGAATCCCCTATCCAAGTCTGGAGACCTAAACCATGTATCAAACCCCCGAACCTAATTTTTGTAAATCCATCCACTCTGACATAGGTGCATTCCGAGTCCACTGCATAACCAAAGTAGGCATCTAGGATGATACTGACCTCTAATCACCACTCACACCTATCACAAGCACTTCATCTCTGACCACTAACCTTCGGGATTGTCATGTTAGTATTGTGAAGGGAACACCATTACATCCTGTTTCCTATGCAACACTAATGTGCCTTTCTTCTTCTAGCAGATAAGCACCCGATTCCCATGCCAGCAGTAGCAGGCACAAGCTCTCAGGCAGGCTCTGGTGCTCAAATCAATTGGGATGCCATGCCGGTGGAGGCCCCACCAACAGCTCAGCCTGAAGAGTTCGTGAATGTGCGGAGAATTCCTATTCCAGATCCACCAAATGGCCTAACCGAAAGAGTAAAAGGGCACTCTCATTGGTTCAATGAAATGCCAGGAGACTTGGGAGACGCAGATCATATATGGGAGTCCAAGATGGAGTGTGGAGGAGTGTGGTGGACCTTCCAGTTCTTTTCAAGAGAATTCGAAACCTTATAGAATGCAGCTCCACTTCAAGATATCTGGCAAAAAGCAGGATTACAAACTTATTTTAGTGCAGCTCTGCCTAAACCCGATTTCCTCAGGTGCTACTACCTGATTGCCACACTGAAGCCGACAGGTGATAAAGATCACTCAGGCACATTCTGGGTGCCCTCCTTATCAAACCAGGAAGAAATGAGGAAGTTTGAATTGAATATTACCTTAATCAGGGAAGCCCTTCAAATGTATGGCACTCACGTACCGTTGGATCGTGATCCGTTGATACCAGACTCAATGAAGAGCAACAGAATCAAAAAGTTAAAGGAAATGTGTGCCCTCACCCCGAACATCGCCATACCTCTGCGAATGTGCCTACAACACTTCGCATTTCCAGCTCAAGACCGCTTCACCCAACCACACAAGAAAATATGGTATGGGTTAATTCTAGCAGAGACTGGAAGCTTGCCCATTAAGATGCCTGTATGGATCTTGGACCAAGTGTATGAAGCAGGCAAGCGGGGTGTTAGGAAGCCTACTTTACACGGCTGCTGTGCACTTACAAGAATTATCTATCAATGTCTTGCATATGATGTGCCGGTTGCCAGAGCCCTAAAATATGCACAACTGGAGTTGTTCAAAGGGCGGAAGTCAGGGAGCCAGCCTGCAAAACGAATGCGTGGATCGCTCTCCCAGGTAATGATCCCTCACGAAGCCACGACCGAAGCTTCCCCCAGACCAGAAGCTCAGGTCGCACCTTTCACGATCCATCTTCAAGGAGTTCAAGCTGGGGATGTGGTACAACCCGCTCCATCCGCCCCTCCACTACCTACCGATGCAGAGTTTGCATCTATGGCCACCTTCACAGAGGATCCAAACTTTGATTTTGAAAGATTCCTGCAGACGGTCCACCTATCAGACAGTGAAGGTTCCCCTGACAATGTTGATCCGGGAGCATCAGTCCAAAGAGAACAGCCACGGGGCGAGACAAGCAGAGTACATGGGGAAGAGGTGGCACAACATCCTCATGACCCAAACACACAAGTTCAGGAAGGTGCACAAAGAAATGAACCAGAAGACAATGAAGAGGAAGCCCCTGCCTATACCGCACAACTCAAAAGACTCTACCGGACAATCAAGCAGGTGCAGAGGAGACACAAGATGTCAGAAGAAGCAAATCGAGCCCTAGTAAACCACATGTTGCAATCGGAGAACATCGACCCACATTTTGTAGAATCGTTGAACCTTTTGGCGGACACCTGTGGCATCGGGGAAGCCATGAGAACATTGGTCTATCAGGCGAACCCTACTTATGATCAAAGAAGGATAGATACAAGGCCACGGCGGGGAAAGATGATTCAAATGGAGGTATCTACCGTATTGCCTACTTCAATGACAGAAGATGTTCAGATGGTTAGCCCTAGTCCCAGTGACGAACCAGATGTAAATACACATTCACCACCTCCACCATCACCTCCCAGCCAGCCTTCAGAACCCTTTTCCACGAGTCTTTCCGAACAACCGATATCCACCCATGGTGAAACCAATGTACACACCTCCTTTTCTACCGCCTTCCCTTTACCCACAGCCATCACTTCTGCCCAAATTTTTGAACCCCACACAGGTCATCCTGCCACCGATCAAACCATAATAGGTCACCCCTCTTATCTCCCCGCCCTGGGACAACCACTTGCCACTAGCCAAACCTTATCCCAACCTTTTCCATTCACCCACACAGTTCCTTCCTCCCAACCCCTACCCACTGTACCCCTGTTAACCCCCTCAGAATCAACCCAAGTCACACAACCGTCATGGACAAACCTTGTAAATATACTCCAACAGGTGGAGAATTATAATAAAAAGTCCCTTCCCCAACCCCACTCCCCCACATTCACTGCCACCACTAACACACCACCTACCGTTCCCGTATTTCCACTGCCACGTCTTTTCCACCATCATCACATCTCACTTCACTCATAGGCACATCATCCACTTTTCCCTTCCCCATTTCCCGACCTGTTGCATGTTCCATCTCTACCCATGCATCCACATCATTTAGTAGTGCACTAGACACCATGGTTGAAGCGGCCACTCAGCTTAAGCAAGAGTATAAGTTATTAGAAGAAAATAACACAGAGCTGTGCAATCTCTCGGCTCAACTCCAGGCACGAGTCGATGCCTTGGAACTAGGTTATACAGCACTACAACACCAGGTGACTGACCTCCAACAATCGAAGACAGAACTCGAAGCTACGTATGCAGAGACAGGCAAAGCTATGGAGGAACAACTCAGAGAACAAATGGGCCGCAATGCGAGACTTCAACGCAACATGGCTCTACTACGTCGCCATCTAGCAGCGGCTCAAGAAGAGAACAGAAGGCTACAACAACAAAACCAGGAGAACCTAGAAGCGGCCATGGAAAACACCCCGGGAGCACCTATAGACCCTGCAAAATTCCAGGCTGTCCCCTCAGAGCATATTCAACAGGTTTTGGAAGGTTATGCGACGCTCTTGGAGGCCCATGATCAGTTGGCAGACCAGATAAAGGAACTACAAGAATCCAAAGTACCGACAACACACCCACCCACACCTAAAGAGACGATCGAGGCCGCTACTTCGCCAGAACCTAAACCTTCAACCAACAGTGAGGTATTTGAGCTACGACAACAGGTTGCAGAACTAAAAATTAAGTTGTTACAATATGAACGACCTCCCTCTCCACCTGATCAAACCATAGAAGAAGAAACAGTAGTCATTCCAGTGGAGGAGACATTTGAAGACAATTATGAGCCTCAACCCCTTCCAGGAGGCAGAATTACGGAGGAAGGCCAAGACACATATGAGGAGCCCCCATCGGCATGGATGAAGCAGGTAGAGGAGATGGGCCACACTCACGAAGAGCGCGTAGCAACTCAGATGCTGGCCATGAAAACCATTGAGGAGTCTATACTCAAGTCTGAATATTTCTCGCACTTGGCTCCTAGGCGGTTGATCACCAGTTCAGAGTTACAATATAAGCCCTATTTTGTACTGCTGGCTGACTATAATGCTGAGATCAAACGCATAACCAACCAGTACCCTAAGTTCGCAACACAGTTCGAACCCGAGGACATTCCAGAGGCAGCCAGAAAGGGGGCCATATTCCAACCCATATGGAGGCAAAAGTTACTAGAGACCTATCCGGAGATGTTACGAACATGGGATCACGCTCCCATGCATTTGAAGTATAACCGTTGCTTTGGTCCAGTACAAAGAAGAAGATCATGGAAAGCATTCGCCATCAAGGTTCAGAACAACGCAAATTGTAAAGAATGGCTCAATTACCCCGCAATCGCACCCCCAACCGGCACACCTACAGTATCATACATGATAGCCACCATCAGACATTGGATGCCACGCCTCCACCCCATGCCGGATGTCGCCGCTCAAATGATGCTCAAAATTTTGGACATGATGCAAGTGGTCCTAAAGACCTTTCAAAATGTACGTAACATCCAGCCTTCAATTCCGGGCTTCATCAATGGTAATTATGATTTGCTGTATGACATGAGCACGACCCCGAGCGTTCGAGTAGCTTACGCATGGCATGCACGAATAAGATATCTCCCTGCCTGCTACAAGAAAACCTTTGATGATATGTTCACCACGGGGTTTTGGGAGTCACACTCAGAAGTGTTCGCACCACGCCCAACCCACCTGCTACATCTATTCGCGTGTGAACAAACCATGCACTCAGAGCTCTACACCACACCACACCCTGATATGCCGGGAGCAGTCAATTGGGATGCCCTCCAGAGAGACTTGGTCCGGGGACTACGCATCAAGGAACAAGAAGTGGCAACCGACCTCTTGCAGAAGTACATTGATCAAACAGTGGAGCAGAGGTCTGTCAGAGGCGACAGACGCTAAGGGGGGGAGAGTGTTGGTAGTATACGAGAAGAGGCAAGTACGAGCATACAAGCAGATCTAGCACTAAGGCAACCCTCTATTTTTTTCAAAACCCTTACACCATTTAAAAGTGATTCTCATCACTAAAAACCCCTGTAAATACCATTTTCACCTTTTTGTAGCTCCATTTTGTACAAGCCGAGGAGTCCTTGAGCTTGAGGAGCCTTAGAAGTAGTTGCCTACCAATTTTCGTATTTTTTAGATCTCGTTTGAGCCCTCAAATAAGCCCTGGAACCTAATTTTTAACTAGGCCGGACACTAGGTCTAGACAGGGCCAAAGCTAGTCAAAAACTATAAATAGAGCTAGAGAGCTCATTTCTGGGCTAGCTTCTTGTAGTTTTGAGCTTGTATGAGAACTTTGTTGCAATACAAGTGGTTCCATTGTCTTACTCTCTTTGTTCTTGCCGTGTGTGCGCGTGTGTGTGTATGTGTGTGCATGTTAGTGTGCTTCTCACTCACACATTTGTGCCTTCACTTGCTCGAGGTCTTCATACCATCCTCATGTCTTCCCGGATTGACATTAAAGGAGGTGCTACTCATCACTGAGCTACAGAGGCATTAATAATGAAACTCTGTAAGATTACAATAGACACTATGTTGAATCTATCATGCTTTAAGTCATGAGAAAATGATCCACTATATAGTGAGAACAAGCTCTGACAAAATCACTATTCTAGTGGAGTTATGATAGAGAAATGAGAATAAGAAGTAATAGCTAAGATAAGAGGATCATAGAGAGCTAAACTAGTCCAAGTTTGAGTCTGCAAGTCTCCAAGTCTTCAAATCTTCAATTCTTCAAGTCTTCAATTCTTCAAATCTTCAGTTCTTCAGGTCTTTAGGTCTTCAATGATGAGCGACGCAATCCCCTTGAGGGGTAGTTAGCCTTGCATTCCTCCCGCTATGCACCCCTTTGTAAGGCTAGAAATGCCTTCATAGGGAGCTCCCAAACCTGAAATTAACACATACAAAAGTAAGTAAACTGTATTTGAAAAAGAAGCATACAGTAAACATTTATTCCAAATCTACAAATTAACGCTCAAAACGCAAGGAACCAATTAAAATCTAGAGCCTATAGCTCTTCATTTTTTATAGATTTTCCATACTGCACTCACATAATCATCCCTAAATGTGTTATCACATAGGTGCTAGTGTGATACTTTGCATTGTAAAGCTTGAGATAGTGTGGGTCTTTCTAATGAGTGTTCAATGTTCTTGGAGCTAATCACATAAATGCAGCACAACAAAAAGAAAAAATCGTGGGCACCCAAATGAGTCATTATAAAATGTGGGGATGGAGTCATCACAGATGGTTAATGCAAAGTGGGGACTCCAACCATCAATATTTATAAGAACCTCACCAGATAGTTCCCATGTGAAGGTTTGGAGTTTTGACCACCTAACCCAAGGGAGGCAGTCACAAAACCTGAACCTTAACCAAGGGCACATCAAATTCCACAAAACCTTTAAAAGTGTGGGCTACTCATAACCCATCCTTATGACCTTGGGAGAACCCATTTGAGAAAAATAAATCCTAGCTCATATTCATCTTTCATTAACAAGAAAATTACAATCCCCTATTCATCATACAAATTTATAAAATATATCATGAAGTATAGCTAAAGTACTTACTCTCTAGCAAGGACTTGGTATAGTCATCTTGTCCTAGAGTATAATAAGATTTTAGAACCTCTTGAATCATGGAATTAGCTGGAAATATATAGATCAATAGTTAGGCCCAAATACTAGGACTTTTGTACACCTACTCCTCTTGTTGATTCTTTATGCAAGTGATAAACACCTCTGCAGTCTCCCCATCTGGAAACCTTTCTGCTACTAGCTGATTTTCCAAGCTCTAAATCCATCTCTGATTACGAGTTTCATATTGATTTCTCAATATGTTTCATGCTTCACATGCCTTGGTAGTATGTTGAATGAGAGTTAAACACTATCAATTGTATTTGTGACTAGAGCATAGAGAGCTTCTATGTTTCTATGTTTCCAAGCACATACAAGATCAACATCAAGAGAAATCATTCGACCAGGATTATTTGGATCAGGTGTTTCTTGGGGCTCATGATCATTCCTATGAACAATCTCTAGAATCTCATATGAATCAAGAATAGAAGTGATTTTTAACTTCCATAGGGTATAGTTCCTACCATCAAGTTTATCTTCCATGAAGGCTAGTGGTCGTATTTGCAATGTTGGGATGATCAACATCATTGCTACTCCTGTCTGTGCTCCACGTACTGTTGTTGATGAACGAACTTGATTCCTAGTTGTAGATGATGATGCATCACTTAGAATCTTCTCTCTTTTGTTGTTGTGACCTTTGCAACCTATACATTTTTTCTTAGACACCACTCAGAGCCTCTTGAGCTCTAATACCATGTAAGAAAAAATAAGCACAAAGTGGAATGGACTAGTAGATAGAGTTGAGAGAAAAAACATAGACAAATATAGTAACAGAATGAGATATACAAAACTCAAATCCTGAGATTGCCAAGCCTAATGCAGTAACAACGATGGTGTTGTCAACCCATGTGCTTCCAATGTGGATCTTAGATGGAAATCTAGATAGAAGCTAGATGAAGGGCTTACTAGTGCACAATGCTCTATATAGCTCAACCTAGGCCATGCTTATATAGCTTTTACAAGTGGATTCGGTATAGATAAACGTAGTCGAGAGATACTAAATAGTCGGTAAAATATACAACCCGACAATATCTCCATGACCAAAAGTCCTACAATCTCGGCCCTACGAGCTAGGAGGGATAGGCCCCCCGGACCCTGTAGAAGGGGGTAAGCCCACCTCTACACTCCCCCCCATTAAGATTCTATGGGTAAACTGCACGACACCACAAGGCCTTTATTTTTGCATTAAATGACAACCCAATGGCCCAGAAGTTATGTCCTACCTAACATAATGGTTAGGTTCACAAAGATCATCTATTACCATCAATAGACTCACATAGACCTCATCTTACTTGGAAGCTAGGGTTCCACAAATGTCCGGGCTCTCACAATGGATTCTCCTCATAATGGGGACCTCACAAGGCAGAGCACCATGGATCATTTGTGGTCACTTGAGGGTGGAGTATTGAGCATATCTAATAGGAAATAAAATCGTTTTCTTTACATGGCAACAAAAGAGCACATGGTGATGATCGAGAAATGGTATGTGACATTTTTTTCCATAGAATTAGTACAATCGCACCACTGAAATAAAAAACTTTATATCACAAAAAAAAAACTTCAGAATGATTACTAAGGAGATGGTGTAAATGTACCTTCTCCATTCTTTAGGGAGCAACAATTTTTACTTTCGGTAAAAGTTTTTCTCTTTTACAAGAGAGATCTTGCTTCCCCATAAAGCACTGGTTGATATCATTACACATGCAAAGTGGGAGATTGAATAAGATATGTTTGACAAGGATGTAAAAATCTTAAGTTTCAAGTTTCATCCTCTCAAAGATGGACTGATATTTCCAAGGTACACAAAATATAATCAGACCGATGTAAAAAAAAATCATTCTGTTTTAATGTTATTTTACGGAATTCCCACTTTTCAGATGAGATAGGTGCAATCCCATGCCATACATGAGAATTCAGAATTAATATGCTACCAAAACACTCAAGACTGTACTAAAAGGCATTCTACACCATACAAAATCAGCATGTCATTGATGGTAATAATGTAGACTTTATGATCTCCACAGGTATATTAGGCACATATCATGAATGACTCATTGACAAACATCTAAGGTTCTTGTGTTAAATGGAGGACTCATGTATGTGTGTGTGTGTGTGTGTGTGCATGTGTGTGTAGGTGTCTTCTTGGTGCTCTTTTCATCATTTCTATCACACCCCTAGTAAATGTCATATTGATGCTAAGGACATAGGGAATATTTCACTCAAATTTCTACTGTTCTATTTGTTGTTGTTGAGTTTTGTAGTGAAGCTTTTCCCATTATTTGTGTAATCACGTAATCACTTTCTTCCTTTACATGCACAGAAAACCATCGATGATGGAAGATCTTCACACCGTCATATGAAAATCTATTGGAGCTCTTTTGTACTAATAATAAATTACCTTCTTTTTCACTTTAAATAACAGATTATTCTAAGATGCTCATTTTCCACATGTCCAACATACTCCAAGCCTCCCAAAAGCCTTTGACAAATTGAAAAGATAGGGCCACTGCACCTATTATCATTGCTTCATACACATGTACCTTGTGATAGCCAAACCACTTTATGGGCTTGTTACACATTATGAATGAACACATCAATGTCAGCAAGCATTCCAAGAGCTTAATAAGAGATTGAGAATTCCTAGAACTTTAGAAGAGATTGAGCATGGATTTCTAAATCAGTCGTTCCATGTTCATTCGGATGCATTGAGTTATGTTATAGGATGCATGCTCACTCATTCAGCCCCTGATAGCAATATGGACTTTCCAATTTCTTATGCTAGACAAAAACTTAATGTGTCAAAAAGAAAGTACACCACATCCAAGAATAAAGGCTTAGGGATGTTCTGTGGAGTAAACAACTTCCAACACTATCCGGTAACCAAGAAGTTCAAGTTTCATTTAGATCCCCAAGCACTCGTATACCTAGTCAACAAGCCATGTCCCATTAGAATATTAGATAGATGGGTTTTCGTTTTAAAGAGGAAATTCAGTCAAGGCCTAGTCTCCCTTGCATGAATTAATTGAAAGAACAAGAATACAAGTGAAGGGGCATAGTGTCCTTGGGACCCCCCATATCCAACAAAGTAGGGGTAGGATAGTTTAAATGTGAAAGAATGATGATGTTCTAAGGGCAGTGGGAAATCTAGGTTTTAGAGTTGGCTAGAAGCCCAAAAATACAACTAAGTAGAAACTTCATACAGTGAGTTACAAAGAAGGTTAATAACCTTTTCCTCCCCCTCATGGAGGCCCACTTTCTTTGGATCTTGTTGTTCTAAAAAATAAACACTCTACAATGCATGAAGGGAGGGGACTTCTTACATTAGCAAATTATTCTACCTAAAAGGCCAAGCCTTTTAGGCCAAGCCAAGCCTAAAAGGCCTACATCAAGGGCCATTAGAATACCAAGAAGACAAAAGATTTGTTCATTGGGGATCATCTAGTATCCCTGGCCCATCAAAAACTATAGAGGGTTCCTGTTAATAGCATTGAATGTTGTTCTTTAGTGGTTTTTTTAGATCAAAAGGCCAAAAAAAGGTATTTAGACAATGCCTAAAGGTGGAAATCCTATCACAATCATTATGTGAGAAAGCATTTGTGTCATTATCGAACATTCTCATGAACATCTCATCTTGGCAACGATGCGACACAAGAACTTGGATTTTGCAAATATGGGCATGATTTTTAACCAAGAAACTAAGGCCATTGACAATAAAAACAAAGAGTAGCAGAGAAGTAGGCTTGTCTAATCTAGAATTTTTATCTAATTGATTGAGAGAGCTGGCCATTAATGTTAATGATAGCTAAGGCATTTCCCACAAGCATTGAGATCATCTTATTTGTTCTACCTAATACTTATCTGTTCAACTTTTATTACTCCCTAAATATGCAAAAAAGGTAGTTCCTATCTTTGTATTTATCCCACATCATGAAACATCCTCAAGGCATCTATTAAAGCTCAAGATGTTAGCAAATTCAAAATCAACGAAGGAAGATCTTACTAAATAAAAGACATCAAAGATTACTTTTATGTTGTGTAAATGATGAGGGGAAAACTCATAAGAAGGACACACATAGGTTTACTAGGCCAACACTACTAAAAAATTAAAATCATTTAAAACCTACAAAGGGTGGGATATACTGGCCAATGATGGAGAAGGATATATACAAAGTTAAAAGTGTAAACAAAGAAGACCCACAAAGCATGCAACATTGTATCAAGACATGAAAGCACTAGACTAGAATAAACCCATTGTGGATTACTTGCAGCATGGGACTTATTTATCCAATATCACAATTTCTGGGAAGAAAGAACTTGAGAAAGAGAGCAAGGATTACAAAAGCATAGGAATTCAATTGTATAAGTGAGGGAAGAACAATTTCCGAAGGTTATGCATTCATGAATTCAAATACATATTGATACCAGCAATGACTTAAATAGGAGTAGTAGAAGGAAACTTTGCTCCTACAAGGTGAGAAAAATGAGGAGTTGAGCTTAAACACACTCTCAAAGAATATATGAGATGAGATATGAGAGACTCAACTCCAGCCCTCTGTCTATCTGTTGAAAATGCTCAAAAGCCTCTGTTTAAATATGCATAACTCTCTAATGTGTGGGATTTTGGTGAAACTGTTTTAGATGGAGATTCTTCATGATATCTGAAGAAACTATTTTGAGATGACGCACGTAGCTCAAGATACAAGCTTCCAAAGTTGGCCTATTGGCCGTTTTCAGTAATCTACCAATTCTCTACCTACCAACTTGCGGCCAGCATAACTTGAGTTTGGAGATGAATTTGTGGGAGCTTTTTGGTGACCGGATACATGATATTATGGAGAACATTTCAGCTTTTGAATCAACCAAAAAGGATGCACGCTTAGCGAGATATGATCCGTGCAAAACTGCCTTCAGAAAAGGTGTGCTGTTGTCTTGAAATTTTTCCTAAATTATAGGAACACTTTTCAAACTTGGCATTGACTTCAAATATGCTTTATTCATGACTATGGCTGATGTGGAAAACATAATAAATCACTCCAAGAATATAATAAACTTTAATAAAGAGTTCAACCTATAATAATACTTTGAAGAGATGATGTGGACTTGCATATTCCAACACCTTCCCTCAAGTCCAACATCTTCAAAATAATAAGAACCTGAAATAAAATGCTTGCTGAAGGCATATGAAGATGAGCCTTCCCTTATTTGTTGAAGATGCATGATGAGCCTTCCCTTACTCATGACTTCCTTCCCTTAAGGGAAGCTCCATCATGCCAAGTGATGATCTATGCTTGATGAACAACTCCTTGTCGAGAGCTTTAGTGAAGAGGTTAGCCACATTTTCCTTTGTGTTGCAATGGTGTAAGATGATATCACCACTTTGTATCTTCTCTCTGATGAAGTGCTCCCTCACTTCAATGTGCTTGGTTTGTTGATGCATGACTGGATTCTTTGCCAAAGATTCAGCTGAGACATTATCACAATGAATGGTTGTAGGTTGGTTTTCACCGAAACCAATCTCATCCAAGTATCTTCTCAGCCAAATAGCTTCACAAGCTGAGGTTGTGAGAGCTTTGTATTCATCTTCTGTAGAGGATAAGCTGATCGTACTTTGCTTTTGGAACTCCATGAAATAGCTCCATTGCCTAGGAAGAAGGCATTTCCACTTATGCTCTTTCTATCAACCAAGTTTGCTGCATAATCTAAATCACTAAATCCATGAAGATTCAATGTATCTCCTCCATAGAGAATTCCAAGTGAAGAAGTACCTTTCAAATATCTTAGTATCCTCTTGGCTGAATTCCAATGAGATACTTTGGGAGCTTGTAGATATTTGGAGAGAGAGTTCACTACAAAACAAATATTAGGTCTTGTGATGGTCAAATAGAGGAGAGATCCTATGAGTTGTCTATATAGTGTTTCATCATATGGGACACCATTCTCGTCCCTCATGAGTTTGAGAGTTGACTCCATAGGTGTAGAGACCGGCTTAGAGTGAGACATCTCAAACCTATCAAGAATGGAAAAAAGATACTTTTGTTGAGAGATAAATATATCTCCCTTCTCTAGTCGAGAGACTTCGATGCCAAGAATGTAGTGTAAGTCACCAAGATCCTTCATTTCAAACTCTTTAGAGAGTTTTCTTTGAACATCTTCAGTCATTGCTTCCTGTCAACATGAGATCATCCACATATAGAAGAACAATAACAATATGTTTTCCCTTGACTTTATAATACAAACTATGATCAGCATTGCTTCTTTGAAAGCCTTGAGAGCAAAGATGCTCATCAATCCTTGCATACCAAGCTCGGGGAGCTTGCTTCAAACCATACAAACTTTTGAGAAGTTTGCATACCATGTGCCCTTTACCTTTGACAATGTATCCTTCCGGTTGTTGCATGTAGACTTCTTCCTCAAGTATGCCATTGAGGAAGGCATTGTTGACATCCATTTGCTTCACCTTCCACTTGAATATGGAGGCAAGGGAAAGTAATAACCTTACTGAACTCATCTTTGCTACTGGAGCATATGTTTCATCATAATCCAATCCATATTGTTGAGAATATCCTTTAGCTACTAACCTTGCTTTGTGTCTATCTATCTTCCCTTCCTTGTTGAAATTCAGCTTGTAGATCCATTTGCATCCGATTGCTTTCTTGTTGGGAGGTAATGGACATAACTCCCATGTCCCATTTTGATGAAGAGCAGCCATCTCTTTGTCCATAGCTTCTTGCCATTCTTTTTTAGTACTAGCAGCCTTGTATGTTGGCAGCTCGTCATGTTGTAAAATAGAGCTAAGCAAAGCAACATTACTTTGCTCAAAACTTGAGGAATTACCTCGTTGATATGTAAGTCTTTGAGGTTGTGTTATGATCCTTGAAGACCTTCTAAGAGTTCCACGGTGATCTTCATCTTCTTCCTCTAATTCTTCAATGGTTTCCTCATGTGTAGAAGATGGAACTTCAACTTTAACTGTTGTTGAAGAGCTTTTATCCAAATCTGAAATTGATGCTGAACTAAAGCTTGCATTCTCATCAAAAATCACATCCCGTGATAGGAATGTCTTCTTCTTACATGGATCATAAAGTTTGTAAGCTTTGCTTACATCACTATATCCAATAAA
This sequence comes from Ceratopteris richardii, assembly GCA_020310875.1. Lineage (NCBI taxonomy): Eukaryota > Viridiplantae > Streptophyta > Polypodiopsida > Polypodiales > Pteridaceae > Ceratopteris > Ceratopteris richardii. The sequence goes on along the minus strand of CM035434.1, from coordinate 25,949,560 downwards.
TATGCATTTCCTTGACTTGTCATCCAGCTTCTTCCTCTTTTCATCTGGAATGTGAGAAAATGCGAGGCAACCAAAAACTCTTAAATGATGTACCTTAGGCTTGATGTTGTGAAGAGCTTCATAGGGGGTAATGCCCTTCAAGACTTTGGTAGGAGACCTATTCATCAAATAGCACGAAGTGTTGATTGCTTCAGCCCAAAAGATGTTGCTCAGACCTTTGTCTTTGAGCATGCATCTTGCTGCTTCAAATAATGTCCTATTCTTCCTCTCTGCCACTCCATTTTGTTGTGGAGTGTAGCTGCAAGTAAGTTGCCTTCGAATGCCATTCTCAAGTAGATAATGGCTGAAATCCTTCGACAAGAATTCTCCTCCATTGTCAGACCGTAGAGTCTTTAGTCTTCGTCCTGTCATCTTTTCCACCATAGCATGAAAGTGTTTGAAAATCTGAAATACATCAGCCTTGGACTTCATAAAATAAACCCAAGTATATCTAGAGAAATCATCCGTGAAGGTAACAAAATAAATATTCCCTCCAAGTGAGGGAGTGTGGGCTGAATCACATATATCAGCATGCACCACATCAAGTATATCACGTGCCGTTGAGCTGCTCTTTGAGAACTTACTCCTAGCATGCTTTCCAAGGCAGCATGCTTCACACACTTTTCCAATCCTTTGTAAGGTTGGAATTCCAATGACCATGCCTTTATCCTTCACCATACACATACCATTGAAGTTCAAGTGACCATACCTCTTGTGCCATAACTCGGTAGGCATAATGGGGGTTGGTTTGTCATTTCCCATTGCTGAAAATGCTGAGACTTCTCCTTCTAACTTGAAAAGCTTTCCTTGCTTTCTTCCTCTAGCAACCACTTTGTAGGAATTCTTTGGATCTTTAATGAGGCATTGCTGGCCTTCAAACTCTATTTTGAGTCCCTTCTCAGTCATAGCTCCAACTGAAAGTAGATTCTTGGTAAGCGATGGTACCAAGAGAACATTGTCGAGTGTCTTTTTCTCTCCCGTTCCCAATCGAATGGGTATGTCACCTTTCCCTGCAATGGAATTTGGAGTACTATCTGCTGTAAAGATAGTACCATTATGAGAATCATCAATATTAGAAAAGTATTGAGCATGAGAAGTCATATGAGAACTTGCTCCGCTATCAATCCACCATGGTTCCTCTTTGGGATCATGTGTATGGGCTTCTATCTCTTCTAATGCTACAAGTGAAGAATCTTCTTCAAAATGAGTGGACTCATTTCCACCTTCTCCATCCGTGTAGTGGGCTGATCTTCCTCTCCCATTATCTTGATTACTCCTGCAATCTTTAGCAAAATGACCATACCTAGAGCAATTGTAACATTGGATAGAGTAATATCTACCTCTATCTTCTCCTCTTCCTCTACCTCTTGAGGACCGATGTCCTCTTTCTTGGAAAGATTGATTACCTTCATGATCTTGTTGATCTTGGTTGTAAGTGGGCTTATGCCACCCTCTTCCTCTTTGTGTGTTGAATCTTCCTCTTCCCCTTGATGATAAGACTGCTTTGTCATTTGATGTTGATGCCTTTCCTCCATCATGTATTGACTTCATTGCAGCCTGCCTTTGATCTTCATCTCTGAAAATTTGTTCCATCTCCTCAAGAGATGGCTTCTCCTCAAGATGATGAGGCCTTGAACTAAGCCTTCATATCCATCTCGCAATCCATGGATGATGATTGTAGAGAGCTCGTTGTCAGACATCTTATCTCCAACAGCCACTAGTTGTTGATGTAGATCCTTGACTCTCTTGATGAAGCTTGAAGCATCCTCTCCTTGCTTCCTCGTACAATTGGTAAGTTCAGCCCTCAATGCCACTTGCCTCGAGGTGCAAAATGGAGGGATTTAACTTTAGAAGAGAAAGGGCCAAGGCCAAATTTTCTATATTCTTCTATAATCATTCCTCTTCAATCACCCAAAGAGTATTTCAGTAAAGAAAGATTTTCTTCTCTTCAATTCTCATCTCAATCAGTCTTAACTCCTTCTAATTCGATAAGAAAACATTTTTAGAATGATATTGAGGACATTAATCATCAAGGTTGGGTCAGGCTAAAGGTAGTTTCACATCAATGTCAATGACTCAAACATATGACAAATGTGCCATCCACATCATCGGCAACAAAGTCAATGAATCACATAGATTTGGGTTGTGAGGGGGGCTACTCCTTAAGAATCTAATGTGCACCACATGCAAGCATTAGAGTACAACACATATTACACAACAAAGAATTAAATGCACATGCAACATGACACAAGATCATAAGAGGGTATGCCAAGTTTCTATTTTACACCATGTTAGAGTATGCACCTTGAGTATGCATGAAAAGGGCCATAGTCCAAGGATATGCACAAGGTACACATGTTTTCAACACATAACACATAGAGAACCCTCTAGGAGGAGGGATAATTGTTATAAAAAAGAATATCAAAGCAACCAAAACTATAGTTCATTAGAGCACTGCATGCTCAAAGAATTGAACATGTGTATACTTATATCGAGCTCTAACTTAGTAAAACGTGTCAAAACGTATTACAAGAATAGTGAGGTTGTTGAAAAGACATCAGAATTGCAAGAATATAAAACTTGATTTGTCCCAAAGGTCTAAGCATGTTGATTTTTTTGACAATTTTTTGTGTGGAACTCTATGTATTGTCTATGTACTTCCGAAAAGCAAGCTTGCTTCCAAGCTGCCCATGAAATCATTTTGTCTCGTTGAAAGAGGTGACGATTTAACTTTTGAGTGCACAGATGCGCATATTCCCACCACAATATGAACAAAGTTGGGCACTTTTCTTTAGTACAAATCGTTTGTTCCTTTTGTTGTGAACAGCATGCGATTCCATTGGGTGTTCCTTTACTGTGAACAGTATGCGATTCCATTGCGAACAGCATGCGATTCCATTATGTGAGAATCGTGATGGTAGATGGAAGCTCACAGAAGGGAATAAAGCAGCGATTCCAGGAATAAATACATTACTACTGAGACTTCCTTTCGTGTGTTTGTAGTGTGCATCATGCGCGGAAGTACTAAGACGCTGAGATCAAGTGATGTGGAAGTTGTGGAATACAATTGATTTATTCAGATCGCAATAGAAGAGCGCATGATGATGATGATAATTCAGAAATGAGATCGTCAGCATGCAGGACGGCAGATGAAGTCCTTAATTTACATGCAGAACTGAAGATGGAAGCTCACAGAAGGGAATCAAGAAGCGATTCCAGGAATAAATACATGACTACTGAGACTTCCTTTTCTGTGTTTGTAGTGTGTATCATGCGCTGAAGTACTAAGACGCTGAGATTAAGTGTTGTGGAAGTGTGGATTAATACAATTGATTTATTTCAGATCGCAATAGAAGAGCACATGATGATGATGATTCAGAGATGACAGATCGTCACCATGCAGGAACGCAGGTGAAGACCTTAATTTATATGCACACACAACCATCATTGGTGGAAAAACATTGATTGGAACTCTTCATTAATAAGAACTTATTCTCTTTCCTTCACTGTGAGTAACAGATTATTCTAAGGAACTCACTTTTGACATGTCCCACGCAGTTGTCGTATTACAGCTCCTTTGCATAGATCCTCCTTTGCACTTTTCTTCAGTACAAATAGTTTGTTCCTTTTACTGTGAACAGCATGCGATTCCATTGGGTGCTCCTTGTATGTGAGAATCGTGATGGTAGATGGAAAGCTCACAGAAGGGAATAAAGCAGCGATTCCAGGAATAAATACATGGCTACTGAGACTTCCTTTTCTGTGTTTGTAGTGTGCATCATGCGCTGAAGTACTAAGACGCTGAGATCAAGTGATGTGGAAGTGTGGAATACAATTGATTTATTCAGATCGCAATAGAAGGGCACATGATGATGATGATTCAGAAATGACAGATCATCAGCATGCAGGAAGGCAGGTGAAGACCTTAATTTACATGCACAGACAACCATCATTGGTTGGAAGAACATTGATTGGAACTCTTCACTAGTAAGAACTTATTCTCTTCCCTTCACTGTGAGTAACAGATTGCTCTCAGGCACTCACTTTTGACATGTCCCACGCAGTTGTCAGATTACAGCTCCTGCATAGATTCTCCATTGCAATCCTAATATAAATTATTTAATGCTACTAAAGCGTGGGCTTTGTTCCCTTTAGATCCATGAGGTCAAGGAAATCTGAGTCGTCTCCTTCTACAGCAGTGGCGGACCATGGAGTGATGATTGAAGCATCATGCATCAGATATTTGCTCTCTAGAGCTCATGTGCTTGTCACCTTAGAATAAAGCTCAACCTCAATAGGAAAGCAGAAATAAAGATTAATGAGTCACAGTGATTATGCATGATTGTTGTATATTGAACTCAAAGTCATGATAATATTGCAAGGTGGAGAATCACACCACGTAAAGCGCATCATCACATTCCATACCGACGGACCACCCTCCGCATTCGTATGATCGGTGGAAATGCTTGGAAGAATCACATTAGGCATACCGATGGTCACTAGATCGCCGGTATGACTGTTTGAAATTGAGTGACACTCATACCAGTACCGTGTTTAAAAATATACCGGGACCCAAGAGCAAAAACTCGAAATTTTGCGCGTGTTTTGAACTAAGAAATGCTTATATCGAACTTGCACGCGCGAACTGAATCGTGACCTGCATTGTCTTGTGCACACACACACACACACAAAGATCTCTTTCTCTACACACACACTCTCTCTCTATAGATCTCGCATCTTGGTAAGTGATGCACATACTTTTTCACCCGTTCTCTTTCTCTATGTTTTTTGTTGTCTAATTTCTCTTCTCTTTCGTTTCAAAGGAGTTTTTTGGCATTGATTCTTTGGAATTTGATGAGAGACGACGTTCTTTAGGTTTTGACAACAATGATCCAAAAGATTACATTGATGTAAGTGACTGTTTTGTTCTCTATTGAGAGAGAGAGAGAGAGAGAGAAATTAAGAGAGAGAGAGAGAGAGAGAAAGAGAGAGAGAGAGAGAGAGAGAGAGAGAGAAAGAGAGAGAGAGAGAGAGAGAGAGAGAGAGAGAGAGAGAGAGAGAAAGAGAGAGAGAGAGAGATAAAAGAGAGAGAGAGAGAGAGAGAAAGAGATCTAGAGAGAAAGAGAGCAAGAAGGAGAAAGAAAGAGATCTAGAGAGAAATTGAGAGAGAGAGATTAGAGAGAGAGGGAGAGAGAGAGAGAGAAAGAGAGAGAGATAAAGAGATAGAAAGAGAGAGAGAGATAGAGATACATACACACACACATACTCATGTATATGCATGCATACATACACACACATATACACACATGCATACATACACACATATACACATGCATACACATACATATGCATACATACATTTGCACACATATGTACACACACATATATACACATATACATACACAAACATATGCATACATACAGTCACAAATGGTTTGGCTATTACAAGATACATGTGTATGAAGCAACGATAATAGGTGCAGTGGCAAGTAAAAGCATGTATCAGCTTGGCATTTTGTTGATTCGAGGGCTCAAGAATGAGCTTGATTTTATCCATATATGTGGATCTCTCATCTTTCTGCAAGCACCACAACCAAGGATCTTGCCTTGCCATACCATGAATACAAAATTTCTTTGCGGACATGTGGAAAATGAGCATCTTAGAATAATTTTTTATTTAAAGTGAAAAAGAAGATAATTTATGATTAGTAAAAAAGAGCTCCAATAGATTCTCATATGACAATGTGAACATCTTCCATGAGTGATGGTTTTTTGTGCATGTAAAGGAAGAAAGTGACTAGTGGTTATCTTGGGAATGTAACTTTCTTTCTACACAAAGAATGGGAAAAGCTTCACTCGAAAACTCAACAACAACATAAAATAGGACAAATTTGAGAGAAATTCTCCCTATGTCCTTATCATCATCATGATATCTACTAGGGGTGTAATAGAAATGATGACAAGGGCACAAAGAAGACACCTATATACACATGCATATACACACACACATAGATGATTTCTCCATTTGACCATAACATTAGATGTTCACACAAGAAAGCCACTTTACCAATGTGGTTTCCTTTAGGTTACCTACAAAGAACACATGTTACGGTTGCATTATTGGACTATTAGAACATTGTTTCCAACAAAATTATATGCTGAATAATGTAGTCAAGATGTGAAGCAACTAAAAAGAGATATGTGACAGCAAAATAGGGCTAGAAGAGGAGCTAAAGGGAATAAAAACTAACTTCATGGAAAAGGATCAACTGATAGCACAATTACAAGAACAAATACAACAAATGCAAAACACAAATCAAGCTCAGGTAACAAATGTCAGGACTCCAATAGTGCCAAATCCCAATCTGGCTATTGAGAGTGAGGTACTATTGGGGGATTCTTGTGGAGAAAGGGATTCTAGGAGAAGGGAGAAGAAGAAGAAGTGAAACACAGATACTGAAAGCTTTTGTATATTGATTACAAAGAGAAAAATGCAATGATGATGTATAGAACAAAATCAATTGCTCTCTATGCGGAGTGCTTAATCCACAAAGAATACACACACACAAGGTTATAAGATATCCAAAGTTCCTTATGCCACCAACATTCTCTCCACCAGACCTCCACCTTCTCTAGGAGCTTGCTCTTGAGCACACCTTTCACTCAAGCTTCCAATAGGGTAGGAGAGAGGGACACCTTCTGTCGATGCGCACACCTCCTCAATGGTACCTTGTGCCGCCTTGATTACTTATTGGTTATACGCACTCCTTCTCTGCATACTAGATAGGACTTCTTGTACACTTTGCTCTTACTTGCTTATCTGCATTGCACTCTCAATCTTTCTTGCTCTTGTCTCTAGTGTAGACTATGCCCTCTCTTGCTTAGTCAAACTCCAAGAATAATGCTCATGCCTTGTGTGTCGATTCAATTATGTATGTCACTCCTAACAGATAGAGTAACTTGGTGCTCACTTTGATGTCCCAAGAATGTCTAAAATTATGTACAACCAACGACTCTCTATTTTGTCCTGTAGTGACTTTAGGGGAAAAAACAATTTTTTTAATAGGGGGGCCATACATACACTTTTGTGTATCGCTTCAATCTTCATATGCCTTCATTCCTTGAATATGTGTGCCTAAGGGAGGGTTCACTTGAACCTTCCAAACACTTTAAAACCCTTAAAAACCTTACAAAAAATAATCTGCAACCTACATTCAACTTCTCAACAAAACTATTGTAAACAATTGTTTTTGCACTACCTATGCACCCTTGTTCTCCATCACTTGTGCACCACTTTGCACTTTTGCACCATCTGTGCATGCTTTCCATGACATCACTTTTACCTTTGAACAATTCTATAGTTGATCACTTTGACTTTGACTTTGATCACTTTGATCTTGTTGGAGTTAGACGTCTCCGGAAGCACGTGAATAGCACAAGGAAGAAGAAGAAGCTTGGAGCATAACACACAATATTGAATGTATTACCACTAGAATATACAAAGATAAGTGACATGTTAGGGCAATAGGTGTATATACAAGTGATCCGTTAGGACAATAGATGTATAACCTCCTAAAGAGGGAAAAAAGTACCCCGGTGGTCCAAGTGTGTTCACACATCACTACCTAAATATATCAACCAATCCCTCCTGGGAGTGATGCAGTGAACAAGGAGTTGGAACTCATGTATAACGAAATGCCAAGCTATGTGGAATCGATTCACAAAAGGAAGTAAGCCCAAAGCTTTGTGGAAAGCTTCAAACTTCTCCCTAAGCAGAGCCTTCATGAAAAGGTATGCAATGTTCTCCTGCATGGACATATATGCCAAGCTGATCTCTCCAATAGAGAACCTCTCCTTGACATAATGATAATGCACCTCAATGTGCTTAGTGGGAGCATGGAGCACAAGGTTCCTCGCAACTGCCAATACGCTTTGACTATTAGTGAAGATGGTGGTGGTAGAAGACTCACCAACACCCAATGCAGCCATAAAGTGTCTGAGCCATACACACTCAATAGTCATTGTGAAAGCTACCCTATACTCAGCCTCACAACTACAAGTGGCCATAGTAGGTTGCTTCTTACTCAACCAAGATATACATGAGCTACCAAGCATGAAGCAAAAGCCACTAGTGGACACATGAGTGTCATAGCAACTAGCCTAGTCAGAATTAAAAAAAGCATGTAAATTTGGTGATAGTGATCCCCCCTTGGGATAAAACAAGCCAAGTAGCTAGGTATCACTCAAGTAGCAAAAGATGCACTTAACCGTATGCCAATTCTTGACACTTGGGCAATGCATAAACCTGCTCATCTGTGAGATAGCAAACTAAATATCTAGTCGAGTAATGCATAAGTAAATCAAGAATCCAACAACCTACTGATAGAGAACAACATCAAATGCATTTAAAGCATCATGAAGACTCAATCATAAACCTATCTCCATAGGAGTGTCAATAGGCTTACAATTCTCAAGGCCAAAATGCTTTAATAATGCGCCAATATATTTCGTTTGAAACAAATCCATTCCACCATCAACTTGCATAAATTGAATGCCCAAATAATGATGCAAATGCCCCAAATCAGACATCTCAAATGAGGCATGCAAATCAGCCTTAAAATCAGCAATATGCTTCTCATAAGGACCAGTGAGCAGCATGTCATACAACATACGCAACAATGATCAGAAGCACATTATTAGCATGCTTAACATATAAGGTGCTTTTGGTACGTTTAAAGAATGGCTTCAGCTTGTTGAAATTGAAATAGGGAAGAAGATGAAGAAATTCAGGACAGATGGCAGTGTTGAGTTCACATCAATGGATTTTGAATATTTTTGCAAGAGTAAAGGAATCAAGCATCAACTCACAATGGCACATAGCCCTCAATAGAACGGTGTTGCAAAACATCAGAATCAAACCATCATGGAGATGGCACGGTGCATGTTGAATGGAAAGGGTTTGTCTAATCAATTTGGGGTAGAGGTTATCAACATTGTTGTCTACATCTTGAATTGAAGCTACACTAAGGCACTTCATGGAAAGACTCCACAAGAGGCCTAGACTGGTAGAAAACCATTTGTTTCCTATTTCAAATTATTTAGAAGTGAATGTTATGTACATATTCCAGGTAGGGAGAGAAACAAGCTTCAACCAAAAAACATCAAATGTCTCTTCTTAGGGTCCAATGAGGATAAGAAAGCTTATAAGCTTTATGAACATGACGCTAAGAAGGTCATGGTGAGTTTCAATGTGGTGTTTAAGGAGGAGCAGCCATATGCAATGGAGGAGGAAAATAGATCTTCCACTTTATCATCAAGCAAGGGGGCAATCCACCATGAACCTCGCCCAAGAGCTATCCCATCTACACAAGAGAAGGAAGCATCATCTTTAGATGATGATTCTGAAAGTCACCAGCCTATCTTTACCCAAGCAGAAAAGCCATTGCCACATTGGTGAGGCAGCTCTATGATTCTGCAAACCCTATCCCACAATCACTAGAACAAGTTGCGGATGGATCGAGGCGGTCACAAAGAGTAGAGGGATAGAGATGGGCAAGCACCCATATTGTAAACATAGCGTTGATAGCTGAGCTCAATTAAGAACAAGCAAAGGAGCCAAGCAATTCAGAAGAGGCACTCCACGATCCGAATTCGAGGGTTTCCATGCAAACAAAATACAACAATATCATGAAGAGTGGAACTTGGAAGCTAGTGGATCGACCCCCTATGCATAAAGGCATTAGCACCAAGTGGGTTTGGAAGCTAAAGTACAAGGTTGATGGTACTCTAGAAAAGTACAAAGCAAGAATTGTTGCACAAGGCTACTCACAAGTTGAAGACATTGACTTCTATGAATCATTTGCCCTAACAACAAGGATGACTAATATCCAAGAATTACTAGTTATGCATGCACATAATAATTGGCCAGTCTATCACATCAGCATTCCTAAATGCAAATCTCAAGGAGGAGGTATATGTGTCTCAACCACCAAGATTTGAGGCTCCCCATTCAGAGAACACGGAATGTAAGCTGAAGAAGGCATCATACAGGCTAAAACAAGCCCCTAGAGCATGGTACAAGCAGATAGATAAGTATCTCTTGGATCTAGGTTTCAAAAGATGTGCTTTTAATGCTAACTTGTATGTTCTAAAGAGAGGAGGGAAAAAAATTATGCTTGTACTCTATGTAGATGACCTTGTGATTACAGGAAATGATGATGTTCTTCTTCAAAAAACAAAAGATGTCCTAAGTTCAGGATTTGAAATGATAGACTTGGGCTTAATGCATTATTTCTTAGGCCTTGAAGTTTGGCAAGAACTAGGGAAGATCTTCATCTCTCAACAAAAGTATGCAAGATAGATATTGAAAACATTTGACATGGAGGATTGTAATGAAATTTCTACACCTACGGAGGTCAAAACAAAATTATCTATTGAGGTTACTTCACCTCTAGTGGATATTGGAAGATACACAAAATTATTTGGTTGGTAATAGTTACTTCTCTCTAGCAAGTTTGGAATAGTAATCAGCCTCACTATTGTTTGTCTCGATGTGGGTGGCTAGAATTAGGCAACACGTTCTCATTTGTTTTCTACTCCCAAGCATTAGGCACTTTGGACTAAGGAGTTTTGCAATTGACAAAATTTGTGGAACAACTCTAGAAGAGATTGGATCAGACAAGAAAAAATTGACACTAGTCTTGGATTAGACTATGATGATTGATGGTTTTTCTTGAATCTATTTGGGTGATTTGCACCTGAAGGGGCTTTGATGGAACAATGGAAACAAAATAGTAAACATTCTAAGAAGAAAGCAAAAAGACCCTTTGCTTTAACCAAAAGTGGCACACATCTTAGAATTGAATTAGGTGGCAATTAAAGTTCCAAGATCTTTGGCGTCTGTTGCTAGAAACGAAGAGAGTAGTTCTTCTGTGGCAAATCCTCCATCCTGGTATGTGTACCAATCTCAAAACCAAAAAAAATATGTAGTGCATTGCCATGGTGTAATCATTGTTGTAAAGTTCTCTTGCACCAAGAGTGCCAAACTATGGAAATGCATTTTGAGAACTCTTAACCTCAAACAACCAATGAATTGGAGGCAATCTCTCCTTAGAGAAGTGATTGGTTGTTGAGGCACCCTTTAGATTGTGATTATAGGGCACTTGGAGAGGAAGACCTACTTTGAACTTTGGTTATTCTCTCAAAGAGTGGTCTCCAGAGAAGTCCCTAAATTACATATCAAACTTTTTCTCCTATTTTTTTTGTTTTGCAAAAGTGATCTAATTCCTCATAATTGAAAAGTGTGGAGTTGCAAAAGAGGGACTCTTTCCAAGCTCTCTCTAGCAATCACTTGCCTCTTAGATAGAAAGATCGTGTTGGGCATAAAAGCTTTCTTTGAAAGGAAGATACTTTAAGAATCTTGAAAGAGTTCAAAGATCTCCTATATCTTAGAATCATTGACATTGTTCAGAGAGACATGTTGAATAAGACCAAAATTCTATGCTTTATTTTTGAAAGAAGGCCAATTGTACCTTTAGGGTGCCACAAACTCATATGTGTTCTTTGTACAGAACATAATATGTTGATGGATAGAATATTCTAAAAGATTTTGCCTCTTGGGATTGTTGATCCATAGGAATTGACCTCAAATATGAGATAGTCTTGGATCATTTTTGAATAGGGATGAGTGTAGAGGATGATATTTGAGATTTTTTAGAATGTCCAATCCCATGACTATATGTCTTAATGACCATTCTTACTCAAGATGTTGGAACGAGTTTCTCAAGAGGAGGTATAAGGAGCTAAAAGGGTCTAAAGATGCCCTAGAGATAAAATGTTTTAAGCTAAAGACCAGATTCTCTGCCTAAAAATATCTTAAGTTTGAAAATCAAAGAACAGTTTAAGCTTGAAGCTTGGATCTTGTGTTGCACTTAGGCTCAAGTTATTAGAAAATTGACATAGTGTTCAATTTTTAGTACAAGATCTTGAACTTATAGAAACCTCAAGTTAAAATGGAAGTCACTACATGCTAGTGCGGATGTGGTCTTGATGGTCTTGAACATTAAGACTTGCATCAAAATCAAAGTGGGTATGAAGGTATGGGGCTCGATACTTAAAGGTGATGGATGCTCAAGTTCAAGTTCTAGTCTTCAAGCAAGTTTCATAAGTTAATATAGTTTTAAAATTCATTTAGGGTTTGTTTTCTACTAGTTGAAGTAAGCTTGACCAACTATGAAGGGAAAACTTCTTTCCTACATTTTACCAGGACCCTAAAAGCCCGGTTGGACATAGAAGTCCTCTAGTCAAAAAAGAGGTCAATGGATGTTGGTTAGATGTGAACCATAGTGGAAGCATCTAAGTTAAATGTTTTTGTCGACCATAGTAAAAATTCACTTATCTAGACAAGTTCAAGTGAACTCCAAAAGAGTTCTCAAGGTGTTGAGTAGTTAAATTATCTCTCCATTTTACTAGGTCCATGCACAAGTGGTGCATTCAAATCGACCAAGGATTGCACTTTTACTAGGATCTTTAGAATCCACCTCATTCATAGGTTTGTGCTATGGATGCTCAGTGTGCACATAGCTAGATGCCGAATTCGGTAGGGACATTTGATCCACCCTTATTATTCTATCCATACTTTGCACTAGATTCAACATGCCAAGTGCATAAATATATGGTACTTAAAATGATTTGGGCACACAAGAATTCCCCTCTTTCATGCAACATGACACCCAAAGAGTTAGTAGGCATGAAGACACCTTCTAGCATTTTCCCATCTCAACCCTACCCTTAAAATATTTAAGCCTTTTGGATTGTCCCACAATATGAAACAAGCTAGATGATTGATGAATGGGGATGGGTTCCAAGGTTGATGGGCCACTCTTGCACGTCAATGGGACATAAAAGCCTTCTTCCTTGAAAGGATGATCTTTTAAGAATCTTGAAAGATTTGTATTATGAATGGTTCAATCCCACTCCTTTTTTATGACACTTTATTTCTTTACAATGATTGGATTATTGGCCATTCTTTGGGGTAGTGTGTCAATCCTTGTGGGATATGTTGGGGGACATCCCTCATCCACTTGTAGTGGTGAGAAAAAAAGGAAATTCCTCTTGGGGATTAGTGGGCCTTTGTGCGCTTTCATTGTATAGCAACACATGTTTAATTCAATCTTTTGGTTTGGACTTGGGGTTGTCCCTACCCTATCTCTACCTTTAGCAGCCCTTCCTGCTCTATCATATCTAGTAGGTGTTCGGCATTCAACCTCTAGTTTTTTATTCTATGAAATTCAAGCTTCCTTAAAAGATACATGTTGATTAAGACCAATTGTGCCTCTTTGTACAACTTAGAAATATGTTGATGGATATAGTATCTTAGAATATTGTGCCTCTTGGAATATGAATATCATTTGAGCTCTTTGAGAAGGTTCAACGACACGACAATATGTCTTAATGGCCCTTCTTTTCAACGAAAAAGTCATAGTGTGGAAATGGCTAAGATCCTCTTATTCATTTGGTGGAGTGAATGTGGGATATGGAGCGTTCTTTTTCCTCTCTCTTTGTTTTCTTTTTTTCTATTATTATTTTCTTATAACTTCTTATCTTGTGACTGTTCCTATCTTTCCTTTTTTTATTCCTATCTTTCCTTTTTTTAAAATAAAATGAACTTTGGCCTTACGCTACTCTCTCAGACTTGTATTAAATAAAGGAAAAGGAAAGTACAAGTGAAGGGGATTAGTGCCCACGAGACCCCTCAAGTCCTACAGAGTGGGGGTAGATCTTACGAAGTTTAGATGGCACTACAAAGAAGGTTAATCACCCTCTCATCACCCTCATGTGGGGCCCATTCAGGTTTAAGCTTGTTGTTAATTAGGAGGAGCACTCTATGCTACCTAAAAGGGGGGGATTTCTTATAGTTGGTGATTCTTTTATCGAGGAGGAACAACAATTTCTCAATCGACCACTCTTTGGGCGAGTCGCCAATGTTATAAGCACATCTTTATTGCCAGATCTTCCAGAGGACCTCCCCTCTGATGGCATTCCAGAGGGTCATCAAGCAACCAATCGCTTCTCCCAGCAAATCTCGTTTCCAGTTGATATTCTTCTGCAATCTAATTTTCTTTCCGACCATCTAAGATCCAAACATGGGTCGAGGAGACATGTCTAAGACGTTTCTAGAGGTCTGCTCCATCAATTTTGGTCTCTTGAATACAGATAAATTCGGTGTTTAGGCTAATGTCACAAAGCTATTGACCAATGATGATCGCTCTTGAGAGGTCGATCAGTCCCCTTGCGTTTAACGAGATGATGATCATTCTCTTAAGCTACCCTCTTTGCGGGAGGGGGCCTTATCCTTTCTCTTCTTGGATTCGTCTTTCTTTTTTGCAAGGAGGGGATCTCGAGTTATCAATTTGTTCTTGTGGGGGCTTTTCTCAGGTATCTCAATAGGTTGTTTTCCCTTGCGTGAGGCCTCCTGTTGGAATGAATACGAAACCACTTCCGGAATTATCAATCCAATGATGGAACTTTCGCTATCCATGTTGTCTTCATTGTTGGTGGTAAACCCAACTTCTTTGCTTGTAGTGTAGCCCTCCTGAATGGTTTCTTTGTTGTCAAGGAGCTCTAGGGCTTTGTCGCTGGTATCGACCTCAAACTGGTTGGGTAATCAAGCTCATTAATCTCCTTTTCGATATTGCAATACAAGTTGTTTGGAGGGCTATCTGGCATATGGTTTCTCTCAAAGATCGCCCTAGGGCTTCTTTTCCTTCTTCTTCTAACTTTTGTGAGCCCGTCTAAGTTGGTTTCTAGGTTTTGGGGGCCCTTAACTTCCTCTTCGTTTGCCGGGTGGTTCAATGTCCCATTGTTGCCTTGAGCTTTGCTGGGTGCTTATTGTTTTTGTTTGTTTTTTTGTCTTAGTGGGCAATCTTTAATCCTATGGCCTTGTTGGCCACAACGAAAGCACGTGTTAGGTAGGTTTTTGTAAGTAACGTCTTGTTCCCAGACATCCACTTTGCCCAGGTCCACTTTGATCTTTGATGGAAGCGGCATGCTAAGGTCAGCCTCGACACAGATTTGAGGGTGACAACAAGCATCAAAGGAGTGTCTTGCCCCTTCGTAAATGAGACTAGCAACATCCTCCCGTGAAGCTAGTGGCTTGCCGATAGGAGATATGGTGTCCCACACGAAACTGTACAAGAAGTATGGCAGGTTAGTGAGCTCGACCCAGAGAGGGTAATGGAGAGGCTTCGACTGTTCAAGAATAAAATCAGGGGACCATCTAAATAGGCACAGGGTTGCCTGCCCGAGTTGTCGGGTTCCAACACTAAGGTCTTGGAACGCCATATCTTCATTTTCAAAGACTAGCAGCAAATGACTAGCCGAAAGGAACTGACACTTACTGACAATCAACCCATGGGGGAACCACTCTTTTTGAAGCCACTGGTGCAGGGTTTTGAGCGGAGGCCTAGGGCCAAACACTTGTCCAACTAGACAAACTTTTTTGAGCTCCTCTTGATTTGAAAGAATTGAAGCTCTGCTAAGAGAGACTAAGGGAGCTGCAACACCCTCGGGGGCCTCATGAGCGATGCAAGATCCCCCCTCCAAAATAGGTGCCAATTTACCAACCTCCCCCTGGGTCGGAGCCAGATTGCTTATCACGAGGGAGGGGGGCCATCGAAGCCAAGATAGAGCCCCCCAAAAGTGTGCACGAGAGAAACTTTGATCAATGAAAGCCCCACATTGAACAAGAAATTCTCCCACCAGGACTTTTGCTTTGAAATAGGAAAGCAAGAACACAATCGGTGAAGACGAAGACGGATCGAAGCTTAAATGATGATTCTATCTCTTTAAATTTATATCTTGAATCTATCTTTTCAAAAGTTGTTCTATGAGCCTTGGCCTTGCTGAAGAGGGAACATGCAACTACAACACGATGCTCAGACAAAGACAAACACAGTAGGTGGCACGACTCACAAGCTTTATTTAATTAAAAAGCAAGCACCGATGTGTGCCACATCAGCAAGCCGAGGGGGACCGAGCCACCTCGTGAAGCCCCGGAAGACTGCCTGAGAAAAAAAACTATCGTGATTGTCACTTGGCAATCGTGATAGTCACTTGAGCATCGCGAAGAGCCACGATGGCAATGAGCCCACAATGGTGATGATGCCTTGCAATGCAGGGATAATGGTTCAAATCCCATGATTGATGGAAACATTATCAGCTTCTAATCTTGCTTTTAAATTAAAACATTACTGCTGGTTAACGTTAAGGTTAGATATCTTTGTGGATACCACAGACGTCTCAGCTATGTGAGGGCATGGGACCAATTCCCAACAGCATCTACGTGTTGTCCATTTGCTTTGTCCCTCAAAGCAATAGACGAGCACCACAAATATTTGGAAGGAAATAAATTCAGCGGAGAATTTCCTCCATTAGACAAGCATGACAACTTGGTTGCGACAGCTCCCTTGCATGTAGAGTCACACGTTCAATTCCTTGCTAGCGTTCATAAAGAAAGGTCCATTTTATTATCATTAGAGAGAGTTGGAGTTCGTGGTTAACACGGATGTTTCTAGCATGGAGGAATAGCTAAGATGGTTCGCCCTAATCACCAAATTGTGGGTTTGAATCTGGGAGCCTGCACTTGGAGGAGGCGATCTTCTTTTACTACAAAGAACATAATGTTTTCACGAATGGAGGGAGATAGAGACATTCTCTCACGAAAATATGTGGAAAAACTCCATAGTCTAAAGAAGATTATGAAAAAAAGGTTCATCTCATGAAGAAGATGATGAGTTCCTCACACTCTCCATGAAAGCTTGGAGAAGAAGATGATGAGCCCAAGGTCTCCATGAAAGTTTTTCCTAGAGTTATGATACTAATGCAATAGACTAAGAATTAGGACCACCACATGCTAGAGATATGACTCTCCTCACAACCTTATGCCTCTATATATAGCTCTCTCCAAGGGACCGCCTACTATGGCAAGTGGATACTAACCATCCAAGTGTTGGCCATGTAACTACATGTGTGCCAAGTGTCATAGCTAATTGGAATTAACTCAGTTGGATGGCTCTAGAAGGCTCTAGAGCTCTTGGGGCAAAACATTTTCCCACGTCTCTTGTGAGACTTGAACCCAAAACCTCCTCTTCTCATCCATATTACTTAACCACTAGGGAAGCACATTTTCTTGTCTAGAGAGCACCTTTGCTTAAGTCCACTCTTGAGACTTCTGCCCTACACTTGAAAGTTCAAATAATGTCTGATCTCAGATCCATTTGAACCTATCGGACTCTCTGTCACAAACCTACTTTCTAACAAAGATCAACATAGTGGACTATCCAATTGCGAGAAGAAAGGATTGGCCAAAATTCTAGAAAATGAAGAAAGAAGCAATTATTCCTCTGAGTTGGTTGAACTTTCCAAAAATTACAAAACCAAAGAAAGGATCATTGCCAAATAAATAATATATACTAACAAACTTCAAGGTAGTAATAGAACATTTAGTTGATGTAAATGATCCATCTTGTATATTAACAACAAAAATTCTTATAGTAGCTTGTATTGAAACCTTCATGGATATACACATGTTAGAACCCCAAACTTAATAGGGTTTAATTCCCTTATTGAAACATTACCTTTTGACCTCAGTGAGACCCCATATAGAATATGTATAATAGTATATTTAATCAGCGTAGTATTTGTGGGGGTCACTATATACTGATTTTTTAAGATGCCTTTGATTATGGGTTCTTCGAAAGAGATTCAAACATTTTCATGGAAGAATGTCACTAGTAATGAAATCTATGTTAACAAATTAAGTGGCTTATACAAAATACTTCAAAAAGGATGTAATTTATAAATATGAAGCATCTCAATAGTGGATAAAGGCACTTTCCGAAATGGTCAATAATTTGAATGTCACAAGAGGACAAATCCATGACCTTATCTCATAGGTTTACATAAGAAAGAAGAAGCATTGAAGCAATGTCAAAGCAATTTTGTCAAGGGTAAAAAAGGAGCAAGAGGGAAATAATGTTGGAATGAATGCCAAATGAGCTTCTAAGAGTTATTTCTAAAGAGTACTTTTACACTACAAAAGTTAAAAATGTTTGTTTTGGATATTGTACTACATTATTGCAAATCTTGTAAAAATGAGGAATAGTATTCCTCATGATTCTATAGACCTCATATATTTTTGTTAGAAGTTTTAGAAATCTCTAGAGTATGTAATTTTAGCTTACAAATTAGATGGAACAAATTTTAAGTGTGAAAATGGAACTTAAAATAAAATACAATGAAAGATATCTTGGCACTTTGCTTTTTTGGAATTTTTAAGTGAGATTAGTGACTATTTTACATGAATTTATCTCGGAGATTTGTTGTCTTATGTGTGTATATGATTTTCATTGATCTATTCTGAGTCTAAGTGCTTAAGAATCAAAGCTAGAAGTTGTTTTCCCATGACTATGTGAAGTTGTAGAAATTACAATTCTCTTGTCAAGGGGTAACAGACACATAAATTTTATTATAGGTATATGCATTGTGAAAAATGACACAATTTAGGCAATTGAATCATTGGGAAAATTATTTCCATAACAAGATATGGTCAAAAAAAGTGGTAAGTTCTTGAATTTCATTGCTTAGATTGTATGGATTAACAAATGTGCAAGTCTTTGCTTGGTAAATCTTGTGGATCATTGATTAGAAAGAGACTAGGGTTATTGTATACTTCCTAGATTGACAAGTTAATGTTTGTGATGGTTGGTTTTTTATTATAGGATGATTGGAGAGGACAACTCCAAAGAAGAACAAACAACATTTTCTAATACTTCCTATTTTATGACAAAGAACATAGTGCACTCTTTCGTTGGATGATCATCATCCTTAATCCAATGCCCCCTTGGAAAAGATATGCTTCCATAGTGTGGATCTTGCAATAAGATTGGTGTGGCTTTCGTGGGATCCCATGGTAATATCTTAGAATAATTAATAGGTTGTTTTTGTGCTACTGCAGCTACATCTAGGGTAGATGTTCCCTCTTGTACCACCCATTTTCCTCTATCTTGACCACTACACAATGCCATGAAGAACAAAGTGTGGTGGTAGTGTTTTTGTGTGTTTGTGTATGAACCCTGTGCAAACATAAAAATGATGAAAGTAACAAAATATTATGATGCACATAAATGGGGTGTGATATGAACTGTGTTGTCCATCTATTGCTTCAAGACTCATCATGTGATTGAACTATTCTCCTAATCCGACAAACAAAAATAAAGTAAAGGGCAAAAAACTAAACTAAAAGGTGCCTTCAAAGACAAGTTGAAGTACAAGACTCATATATTACGTATGTACATTGTTTGGGAAAAATAATTTTTATGGTTTTTTGCACGGTTTCTATAATTTTTCATTTTTAAGGTTATTTTTATTATATTTTCGTCTTCTTCTATCCCTCTTCAATGAGGTTTGTCTAAGCCTGCATGGGTTTTAAAAAGAAAATTATGCGTCATGGAAGGCCACATAATTTAGCCTTATCGATGCATGGATGTGATGCATGGTTACTCATGGTGCAAAAAGAGTGGGTATTTGATACCTCATCAAGGGGATTCTGTAGATGAGGCTTAAATGTTTTCTTCTGTAGTCAAGTGTATGTGTGTGTGTGTGTTTTTTTTTTTTGGTTTCAATGTGTGATATGTGAGCATGTTAAGAATTTTGGAAAGAAGGGAGCTCACTGAATCCGAGGTAGACATGTAGTCTCTAGTATAGTTGAGAATTGTAAGTGGTTAGTGTTGAGACCACTTGTCTCTTCCTCTTGAAGCATTGGTGTTGTATAATTTATGGGTTCAAAAGGTTAAACATATGGATTCTAAAGTTTAGAATATGATGTATGTTTTGCTTTGGTCTAACCCTTGAATTACCCTTGGAACATGCCTTGAACCTTTGGGTGAAACCCTTGAGTTAACCCTTGAGGTATTTATTCATATGAGCTCCCAATTGAATGGTTAGAACCTTAGGTTGATTTATCCTAAGGTGTGGGAACCTTAGTCTTGGGAGAAGCTTCTCTAGGAGCCACATTGTGTGTACGTGAGAGAAGAATCCTCATTTGATTTAGAAGGCATGTGATAGACCTTGAGAAATTAAAAGGCATGTGATCACCCTTGGGAAAGTCTCCACATGAGGGACACTTGGCCAATCTCAAGGACATGCACCCCCTTGGGCTAGAGGTATATATATGTGTAGAGTTGGATGGGTGGAGGTGTGCTCTCTCTTAAGAGTGTGGTCTTGATAGCTAGATTTATGAGTAGTTGTATTTTCACAACATTGGTATCAAGAGCTAGATTACTTCTTTCTTGCTTTGAGTGAAACTCTTGTCTCTGATGACTCTGAGCATCCCTGAGTCGATGCCGTCGACTTAGAGTTTCTAGTTGTTTCAGAGAACAAAACAAACTCCATGTGACTCTCCCCCACGTGGAGGAGGCTTGCGATTGTGGATAGGTTTGACTGACGGCCCTCCAATGGAATCACCCATCACGGATGGATGCCAGACAGTTGACACATAGTGTGGATCGGGAGTTAGCTGGGCGTGCGCCAGCAGCCTTCCTCCTCCGAATTGAAACGAAGACTTTGCCATTGTACTTCTTATAGAATACAACTTGCACTGTTACCAGGTATGTTGGATAATTATGCATGTTCAGCCCCTCCACACGTTTTCAAAGAACGCTTACCATCCCTTCAAAAATGAGTAGCCACGTGGTCTTGAGAGACGTCCGTGAGCTATATAAAGTCTCATCTATGAAATAAAGAGATGAGATAATGAGCTTGAAGAAGAAAAAAAAAACATCTTTGAACCTCCAATCATACGGATATGTAAGAACTATGTTGTAGCTCTTTTTCTAGGATACGAAGAGGCTCTCAAGTAAAGCTTTTTTGCTCTTGTTTTAGAAGCTTCACACTTTCTTTTTTGAAGAAACATGAAGTAAGGAGATACCTTTCTCTTAAGCACATAAGAGATGTGTCTATCACTCAGGATCAAGAAGAAAATGGAGATATAGTACCTTGGGTACTTTCACCATCATTTAATTAAGAAAGTTTCTATTAATGTATTTCATGCATTTGATACATTATGTGATAGTCCATATAGTATTTTTACCATCATGGACTTAGGGAAATATCCCTTTAAGTACTAACATGCTTTGAATATTCATAGACCTCATTATGGATATGAATGATAAGACATTTACTGAATAGGTAAGCATAGCAGAGCTTCATGTATTATTGCAAGTATGCCCTTAAGCATCCTTAAAGTTTTTGTAAGATTGAATGCATTGTTGGGCATCCAAGTAAGTATGAGGATGCCTCAAAAATAAGATTAAAGATTGAAATGTCGAGATGGATCAAGCTTGCAACTTCAAGTATGAAGTGCCCAAAAGAATATGCCTCTTCATGCAAGGATTCAAAGATGGACGAAGCTATGATGAATGTAAGTACAACTTCCAATTTGTTCATCTATTTTCTTTGTTTGGAATAATAAAGTAGTTGGCATAGAAGAATAGACAAGGCTTTTTTATTAATACAGAACGGACTCACCACAATGTTCTTCTACCATGGCATGAACTTGAATGGAAAATGGAAGCATGCAATTAATATATATTTTTGCACTTAAATGGAGTTCCATATGTGAATTCCATGCATGCTTTAAAGAGGGGTTCAACCTTTGGACCTTATGCATGCTAAAGCATCTTCAAAACAAAGATGTATATGTTTTTTGGCATACACTATGTATGCATAAATGAAATCTCATATGCATGGGTTGATGGGACATGAGAGAGAAATTAATTTCTCTAAGTTTAAGGTTTAAGATAGAAAAATTACTTCTTCATATGAAGTCAAAAGCATAAAAGTTTAACGGTGTGCTGAGATTATTCCCATTAACTTTTATGCTTTTTATATGTTGGCTTAATTCAAAAGCCAACAAACTTCAACTTAGGAAGAGGAACTTTAAACTAATTATGGACCCCCAAGTTCCATAATACCCATGGCATGCCTGATCAGCAAGGCCAAGCACTTAAGCTTCAAATCCAACAAGTTTCTCTTCTTATATAAACCATAAATGGTAGTAATAAGAACTTTGGATTGAAAAAACTAAAGGAGAAACTAGAAACTTATATGAGACCCTACACACATGGGTTTTCATTGTGAACAATGTTAAGAAGTTCAGAGGAACTTCAACATCTAATCATTGAGGACAATGATCACACAAAAAAGGGGAAGAGAATGTCCTCAAATGACATATTAGGGAAAAGATGGTTGAACCATTTTACCCTTTTAAGCATTCATTTCTTCCCCAATAAGCTTCTTCCTTCATTGACAAGAGGTAGGATCCATTTGGAGCTTTGCAAAAATTGCTTCAAGAGTTTTAACTCATTAAGCATATCTAGAGAAGACGAAGATTAAAGGTTTGAAAGAAACTCTTAATACCTCTACTCCAAAATATGCTCTATGACTAAAGAAAAATTTATCAAGATGGTTAAAAAGGTAATCATTTAGCAAAGCTTATGATTAATTATATCCTTTGATACAGATGCCTACTTATGTCAATAGATGATATCTAGTATGAGAATACTAGCTCTATTTGCCAAATGACATAAACAAAGATAACTTTGATTGCATCTAATCAAGGAAATAGTACAATGAAAGCTCAAAGTCTTTTCAAAGAACAAATCAAGACTCTATAAGAATGTAACTTACAAAGATTTTGATTATATTTGATAAGACTAAAACGAATGAAGTTTAATCGTTGAGTTAGAGCTAAAGTTGTCTACACTAATGTGGGATTGTAAATCGGATGGTATGGGACATCTAAGTTTACAATGTCACTTAAGTGGGTTCAGTGGTATGGGACACTGAACTTAAGGATAATGGAAGCTTAAGCTTAAGGATATTAGAGAGTTTTTTTGAGTGAAGGATTTAGCATAAATGAACCTCCCATTTGGATAGGAAATTAAAATATCATCAATTTCCTATAGTTTTTGAGGATGAAAACTCTTTAAAAGGGGGGAAGAAAGGTATCATCAATATGATACTTCTAAGCAAAAGATATTCTTTAACTCTTTCATGAAAGTTAAGGAGTACATTGGATGTCCAAGAGTGTTTGAGTTCAATCTCAAACAAAATAAGAACCAGATAGGTAAGAAGGGAATTCATTAAAGAATTCCAATTTGGCAAGTAAATAAAGGTAAGCTAGCCAAAGATTTGAAGCATAATAAGAGTAGGGTATTTGAAGAACGGACAAAGATGGAGCCAAAGTTTGGATCACTAAGCATGACAACTTGCTTAAGTCAAAAGGATGACATATAATTGTTGATCCTTAAAAGGAGAATAGTTAATGGTTTGAAGAACATCAACATGATGCTGAAGACTTAAGCAAAAGATATCAACTCGTGAAGGTATGAGTTGAAGATCCCAAGAAAATCCCATGGGTAAATATCATTAAAAAAGGGATCTAAAGGAGAAAAGACTTAATCTTATCTCATGTTAAATTAGCTAGAAGAATTTTGAGAAAGCCAAGTGACCTAATTTGGTCAAATATATCCAACCCTTTATGGTTGGGTAACCCAAGAGGCATATATTGGTCAAAAAAGATCAAACCCTTTTATAGTTCGATACCAAGTAGAGTTCAAACGTCCACCTAAATAGACCTTTGAATTAATTGACATTAGAAACCTTAGTCTTTGCTCTCATGACAATGATGCCAAGGAGTTCCAAGATGGAATTCATGATCATGGTAAATGATCAGAGAGCATTGAAAAGATAAGGGCAAAGAATGTGGAAAGGTTAAGGATGTCGTTCTACGGATTGGAGAAAGAACTCACTGGTATGGGACAGTGAGAACTAACTCCCATTGAGATTTTTCTTTGATGGCTAGAGAGAAAATAGGCTCAAGATCCAATAGGAAACATCACGATAAGCCTTAAAGATAAGACCATTTAGATTAAGGTCTTAGGTTCATTATGAGGTGTAGAAATGTACCTCCTTGAACCAATTTAATATACCTAGTTGCATGAACAAAAGGGTAAATAGAATGAACATGACATTTACCCTAGAAAAGGCTATCTTTTATCCTCTTAAGCAGATGCATTTTTCTTAATAAAATGCATAGCCAAATTTTATGTGGAACAATAAATTTGGATAAGTAAAAGGGTAAAGAATTTTGGGAGTTTACGAAGTTAAACTCCAAAAGTAAGTCAAGCCTATTCAAGTATAATAGCCTTGAATGAAAGAATGATCTGTAAAAGATCTTCTTTTGAATCTTTGGTGAGAACAAGTGATTCAAGAATGTTCCTAGCAAGATCTAAGACATGATGCCTAGAAACAGGTATCTTTCTTGCAAGACCTTGGAACAAAAGCTGCAAAACTTGAATCATCTAAACTCCATCCAATAGAAAATCTAGAGGGTGTCTTGATGAAGTATCTTTTCCTCAATTTTGAGGATTTGAAGGAATCAGATTTGATTCTCTTTGCAAAGCTTTGATGACCTTTGAGGTAAGTATACACAATTGATTCAAGATAGTTAGTACTGATTCTCATTGGAAGAACACACTAAGCTAAGACAAACAAATGGGGTAGAGACCTAGGAGAATGGTCTACCAAAAAATTCCAATTCCTAAAGTCATCTTTGGATCTAAGTCTTGAATGTTAAAACTTCCCAAAGGGATTAAACTCTATTCTGAGAATTAATCCAGGGAAGATCAAACATGATCAAGATAATCCACTTGTAGATTGGGTATATTATCATTCGGAATACTTGAGCTTTATGTTTCAAGAAAACCTGGATGAATGAAAAAAGTCCACCTAAGTTGCAAATGAATGAGAAGATACTATTTCTCCTCATTTTATTGAGCATGTTTTGGCAGGGACTCAATAGACCCACTTTGCTAAGTTCACATCTTTAGCTAACTCCTATCAAATACAAATAAAGTATATTTGTATTTGAAAAGGACTAAAAAAGAATAAGTTAAGTTCAGAATATCTAAAGATTCCTCTCCTTTCTGTTGAAAGTGGAAGACGAATCTAGTTTCTGGTCCTTTCAAGATAGAGATAGGATCTCTATCATAGACTCCTAAAATTATAAATTTCTAGGGAAGTACAAAGTGTACTGAAATATATTATTTTATGAAGCTCAAGGTTTGTGAAAGGGCCAAAAGAAAAAGACCACCAAAGAAGTCCACCCATCTCACTAGTCCATAGGTACAGGGCATGCATGTACATTCGAGGGACTAAGAAAAAGTGATTTGGGCAGGGATTTTCGATTCCTTTCCTTTCAGATTAAGGTAGGGATTAGCCTTTATCTGATTACTGGAAATGAATCTAAAGAGAGGGATGACCATGCTTAAAGTATTGATCATGGTGCACGGGGGAATAGTTCACATATTATACGTACACGCATTTTCGAGGACGAAAATGGTAAAGGGGGGAAGAATGTTGTATAATTCATGGGTTCAAAAGGTTAAACATATGGATTCTAAAGGTTAGAATATGATGTATGTTTTGCTTTGGTCTAACCCTTGAATTACCCTTGGAACATGCCTTGAACCTTTGGGTGAAACCCTTGATTTAACCCTTGAGGTATTTATTCATATGAGCTCCCAATTGAATGGTTAGAACCTTAGGTTGATTTATCCTAAGGTGTGGGAACCTTAGTCTTGGGAGAAGCTTCTCTAGGAGCCACCTTGTGTGTACGTGAGAGAAAAATTCTCATTTGATTTAGAAGGCATGTGATAGACCTTGGGAAATTAGAAGGCATGTGATCACCCTTGGGAAAGTGTCCACATGAGGGACACTTGGTTGGACACTTGGCCAATCTCAAGGACATGCACCCCCTTGGGCTAGAGGTATACATATGGGTGGCGTTGGATGGGTGGAGGTGTGCTCTCTCTTAGGAGTGTGGTCTTGATAGTTAGATTTATGAGTAGTTGTATTTTCACAACAATTGGTTTGTGACCTAAAATTTCCTTCTTGTTGCAATTCTGGAGCTTCTCTCTGTGGTCGCTTCGATATCCAAATTCTTGATCCATTTCGTTGAGATTTTAGCAATTCCTTTGGTATCCATAGTTGTTGAGCTATTAATGGTACCTTCATTTTTTGTCCTTCCTATTGTTATGGCATTGTGCATTTATGCATACCTATGGTTACTTAAGATCTTGTGTTCAAGTTGAACAGGGTGCTTGAGTTAGTGATGGACTTAACCCTTTTACTATCCACAATTGTTTCATTCCTCATGTTGATTGCTAGCAAGTTATTTGTCCTTTGATGCGATGTTAGTGTGTGATGCTTCTAACTCAGCCTTTTGACTTTACTAATGTCACCTTGCTTCCAAGAGCACTACCATCTTGCTTTCCTTTGTAGATTGATCTCCTATGGATGGATTCTCTTTTGCATTTTTTTAACCTTTGCACAATTTGTTGGACCTATGTCTAGTCTTCCCTGCCCTAATTGGCTTCTTTTTTTGCTTCATCAAGTGAAATATACTCTTTGTTAATGGAAAAATGATAGGCTTGATATTCAAATTATGATCATATGGGCACTCATTGTACTGGTTACTATGTAATCTACATTTGTATGAATCAAAAGAAAATTCTTGGTCTATGGACTAATTGATCAAAAGATTCTCCCATTTAATCTTTTCCTTCAAAGTGTTCTATAGTTGCACTTCAAGGGCTCTTTGAATATCCTTGGGTGATCTTGCTTGGTTGGAAAACTAAA
The DNA here is from genome assembly GCA_020310875.1 of Ceratopteris richardii. NCBI lineage: Eukaryota > Viridiplantae > Streptophyta > Polypodiopsida > Polypodiales > Pteridaceae > Ceratopteris > Ceratopteris richardii. Next base: position 25,922,761 of record CM035434.1, on the reverse strand, counting down.
GCTGTAGTAATCAATTCTTTGTGTGTTCTCATAAGCAATGCATTTTGAGACATATTTATCTCAATCAAGTGTTTGAGGATCCATTATCAACCTAAGGTCATTGTTCGTGCTAGTTCTTCATCATCAAAAGTTAAAAAATTTATCAAAGTACATGTGGTTCCCAAATAAATAGGAAGCTCGATCTCTCTGAGCATTGATCTAGGCGTGCAACTCTTCTTGAAGATTTTGAACCACCAAAATATCCATGGTATTGGTAGAGGTTTCTTGGATGCAATGAGATAGTAAAGTTATCTATTTCAACGTTTCCTTGTCACATTTGAACATGTAGATGGTGATCCAAGGATCCTTTGAATAAAAGCTTGTGGCCAAAGCCATGTGGAAATTATAAGTATGTATCTTCCAATTTTTCTTCTTTACTAGGTATCTCTTCCCAAAGTGCATTGACCATGAATAGATCATATCCTTCGACATCACAACATTCTACCATATGTTACTCATTGAAGAACACTCCAAGTGTAGCCAAAATTCGCATCGAGTCATATGGTTCAAATTCATCACTGAAGACCCTAGGCATGTAAGCATGATCTTTCATTGGTCTATTCATGGGCTTGTGTAGGCCTTCTTTCCCCATGTACTTATGTTCAACTTCTTTTATGGCTACCTTACAAGTCCACAAGTTTGTATCTTCTTGCATCTAGGAGGGATCCTTGAAATGCACACTATGTATAAAGGCCATCTCTTCATACTCATGAAAGGATTTTCATCATAGTTGTGTGTTGGAGGAAGCTCAAAAGTTGGCCTAAAAATCACCAAGTCAAAGCAATCAAAGCTGAATCAAAGGATGGAGAATCGAAGCACAAGCATGGAAGTAAAGGAGGAAAGATTCTATCCATCTCAGGTCTCTCTTCAAATAAGTTTTTTCCTATTTTTTGACCAAAATACATGTATAAATGCCTATTTTTGGCATAATTTCCTATTTAGGAATATTTCTTACTTGATATACTTTTAATGTAAGTATTAGGCATAGGACCTACTAGGTTGGCTCATTCCTAGTGTTTTGAGTGATTCCTCCGAAGTTCATCTAGAATTGGTCTCACTTGATATAATGCATGCATGTGATTTTTGAGAGGTTCTCTAAGCATTTGGTTCTTTTCTTGATCTTTTTGTGAATTTTCTTGTAAATCCATCATTATTTATTTCCATTTCCTCTTATTTTTCTCTTTCCTAGCTTTCCAAGTTTGCATTCTCATGCTCAATGAATTTTTTCACTTATCCATGGCATTTTGTTAATGACTTTTGGGTTTTTGATATTCTTCATGTTCGTTAGAGGGGTTGAAATTTTAAAATATGTTTGGACTTATTGATGTTGCACTTGAGATCTAGTAAATTATTTGATCAAAATTGAGGTATGTTTCTCCATAAATGTAGGACCTACCAATTCTATGATGTTTTTGTGAGTGTTCTTCTCTTTGCTTGGATTTTTAGGATAATCCCTAAAGAGATGATCTTTCTTGCACTCACTACAAAATCCACACATAGTTCTAACATTAAGCTAATAATTGGATGGATGCGTACAATAAAAGATGAAGTATTATTCATTTCATCTATGACAAGGCCCTCTAGCTAGTGGCACTCTATTTTGCCTCACAGGAGGTCTAATGATGGTGCACCACACATTAGAATAACCTCTTTCTCGTTCTTGATTCCAATTAGAATCATGGCCATATTATGGAGCATCATAAGAAAAAAATTAGTCTATTTGTGGCTCTATTTGGAGCATCTTGTACCTTTAGAGTGCTCCATATGAGATAGGCACAATACTTTGTCCTTGACTTTCTTCTGGGTTGGTGTATTTCATTGGAAAAACATTTTGGGGTATAGCAAGTTGTTTTCCTAGTTTATTTTGTGAAGTATTAGGACCTTTTTGGCCCATCTATGGCCTTGGCGTCTAATAATATTTCCAACAGTTATTATCTCGTAACAGACCATGAGACACATAAGGATATGGCCTTGGTTGAAATGATGGAGGTTGTCTCACATATTGCTGATTGTAATGACATTTAGTCATGATATGACTTGTGAGTTTTTGACCGTGTTGACAATATTCCAATTCCATTCTATCTACATGTGGTTGAGCTTTCCCAAAATTATAACCTTGCATTGGATGGCCTCCTCTCCATTGATAAGATCTTTTGAGAGGTTTCACATGTTTGAAGTGCATTTTTTGGTATACTTGATTGCCCAATGATTGTTCAGTCCTTAACTTCTTAGCTATCTTGAGGGTAGATGCAAAACACTACTTGTAGAAGAGTATGATGTGGTGCATACGAATTGTGGAAGTTTTAGGTCTTTTTCCAAATTATCTTCTAAATCTATACTTTCTTTAAAGAATGCATCAAGTGATTGCAAGCACTTTACATAGAAAAATGCATGCAATTCACTACTAAGCAACTCATTCCAGAAGAGGAATATCCACTTTTCTTGGCAATGAACTTCCTTAACTAGACATATATCCAAAATTTGCTTAAATGTTTGAGCGGCAAAGCCTCATAGTCTTAGGACTATATTGTTTGAAGTTATGGATCAAAGAAGTGGTGTCATGTCTGACTCCTTTCTTTGAAAACTCACCCATGAATCAAGCCAAGGTTGTTCCTACAAATGTGATCCCGAAAGATTCATATTGAATGAAAAATTCATTTAATTACTTCGCCCAGAGCACTACTTAAACTCTACCACATGATCATGTGGATCATTTGTGCAATCATAATGATTCTTAATCCACTTGAAAACTTGATAAGAAGGAAGCCTTCTACCAAAATATGATAGTTTTATGAGTAGAAGAGGACATAATGTTTTTTGCATTTGTGAAATTAAGAGGTCTCTATCCATTTGGAGGTCTAAATTGAGGATTAGGGTTTCCTCCTCCTTGGCACACTGGGAATGTGGGATTGCTCCTCATCCAATTTCTTCTATCTTGAAAGTCTTTGCTAGTCTATGATCTCTCTCGAATCTTTTGTTCCTGCTTCTTTGGAGAGAACACAAGCTATCCTAGATACATATTTTTGGCTTTCTCCTCCTCAAAGACTTTCCAATATACTTTTTGCTTCCTATCTATGTAGGTTATGGCAAGCTCATTTTCAAGATCTTTCATTTCTTGTACTAGAATTGAACTCGATACTTCTTCACTAGGATCAATGGTCCATAAGGCAAGTTTGTTCCTATTACGAGGTACACTTCCTAGAGTTTAGAGTTAGTTCGTACTCTATCTGCATAGAGTATCCTATTAAAGATGGACTTTCCACAAGGATTAGCGACTAACTCCCTATATCGGCCCAATTCTCAGTCCCTAACTCTCCTATATCATTTACATGATCATGATTGTCACACACTATGTACATGGTGGCTTTTTATCTAGATAGTGAACTTTTACAAATTTAACAGTCAGTTTCTTCAAAGGAAAAGATCATTGCAAAGATTTCTAGCATATCGCAGTTTGATTTAGTCCACCCAAGTAGATTGCAACTCCATGAGCATTGGTACAAACAAATTCTAGAGCATTACCAATACAAGCTCTCGATTCTAGACATGAACTCTTCACTCAAAGGAACCCCTTGCATTTTGAGCACTAAATAAGCTTAATTCCACCATTTGGTTTTATAGACAAGACTCTCCCATAGCATTTACATCACACACTATGTACACAGTGGCTTGTTTATCTGGATATTGAAGTTTTACAAATTTAAGAGTCAGTTGCTTCAAAGGAAAATATCATTTCAAAGATTTCTAGTGTATCGCATTTTGATTTAGTCCAGCCAAGTAGAATGTAACTCCATGAGCATTGGTAGAAACAAATTTTAGAGAATTACCAATACAATCTCTTGATTCTAGACATGAACTCTTCACTCAAAGGAACCCCTTGCATGCCCTTTGAGCACTCCATAAGCTTAATGCCACCATTTGATTTTATAGACTCACTGAATGTGAGTGTCCTAGTGGGCACTTGAGCCACACTATCCTCCAAAGAGAGTCGACTCATGGATTTAACCTTTTCGCCCTAGTTTATGTCATGAACTTAACTGCATACATCATATTTTGCATCAGTTATTGATTTATTTTGTGAGCTATGGACTTATTAGGGTCTTTTAGTGCCTATTTTTCATTTTTTAGTGCTTTAAGTGTCTAAATTAAGCGTCTTTTTTCCATTAGTTGTGCAAGTGACCAAAGTAGCATCTTGATTGTTCGTTTGAAATTCAAAGTCCTCAAGAAATGAGTAGTAGTGCGAATCCTTCTCCAAAAACTCTAACTTATTAGGTGCTCTATTTCCAAGCTTTGCCCACCCAATTTGACTTCGCATCCCTATAGAATAAAGAACAAAAATTAGGAACATGGAAAAATTTCAATGAAAATCTTGTGAAAAAACACAATTTCCCCAACATACACAATTTCCTTGGGATATCATGATGTCTCAAAGCAATCACGATGAGCTTGGGAAATTACGAGGTCACGATGTCAAGGAGCAATCATGATGGTAGCTAGTAATCAGTAGGTCTCTTGCAAAAGGATGGTGATGTCCTAAAACATGAATCTCTTAGGTTGAGGGAAATCATGATATCCCCGATCATGAGTTTCTATCTCTTGGCATAATTTCCATGGAGAATCACAATTCCAATGGAAATGCCTATGTCCCTATTATGATTCCCTAGAGCAACCATTCATGTTTTTAGAAATGATTTATCTCAAAATTTATATGATCACTTGGATCATACTCCCTTGAAAATGAGAGCCAATTCCAACCAAGTGAACATAAAAATCTTTCTTTACCTGTATTTTTTATCTTAGAGGTAGCATATGACTTGCATTTGCATCCCAAAGCACTCTATCTTCCTCCAAACCCTACCTTATGAATTTCTCAAGCTTCAACGAGCTAAATGAACACTAAAACTGATGTTTTTAATGGAAAAAATGAAAAATTACCTTTCAAAGTTGATATTTCTATAGGAATCCTTGATCTCCAAGCACTTACAAACATGAATGCTTTGAAACAATGGTGCGATGGACCTTACCTTGTGTCGAAGATCCCTATGCATGCACAGAGTCACACATACATGTAAAAATCCCTTAAAGGCATGTATACCCCCTTGGTACACTCATTTTTTACCACCCATCTCCAAAGAGAAAGGATAAGAGAGAAAAGTTGAGGAGAAAGAAGAGTCACGAGATTTTTCAAGGAGCTCTCTATTCATGATGGCGAAAAGGTCTACACTAACGAGATCTTTCTTACCTTTATTCAAAACATAGTGGCCTTGTCCAAAAGAAAATGACCACCATAGTTAGATATATTCCTACAGTAACTGTAGACCAATTCCAACTGGGTTATTGAGCTACCTAACCTATGTTGATGGAATAAAGACATGTGTGAGCTTTCCCATGGTCTTGCAAATTACAAAATTTAATATATCCAAAAAGAATATAAGGTATAACCTAAGAGGATTTTCCCCCAAAAATTATGTTCATTCCAAAAAATTGTATGAGCCTTGATTCTTTGCCTCGTTTCTTCCTCTTCTCATCATTTGCCTTCAATTGGCTTTGGTCTGCTACTAAATCTTCAATACACAAAAAGGAAGTAGGTTGGCACACTTAAAGAGGATTGTGCATAGGTCCACATAAATTATAATGAGCCAATCATGGATCTTCTGTAGTTGAATCGAAGCTCCTTTGGGGAATAAACTTTGATGTGATTTTCCTTTGGTACATATTTCGAATAGTTTATATTAGAAATTGAAAAATATTTGAAACATAAAAACTGTGACCAAGATTTTCATTCCACAAGTTGAAAAACGCCTCTTTTGTGGGCAAATTAGATGGTCTATAGAGACCTTATTCTTCATAGATAGGTTCTAAAACTTTGCTACTTCTAAGATCTAGAAATCGAACTATCCTATCAAATAACATCTATGAAAAAAGACATCACTCCCAAAAAAAAATATGAATTATCTCAATGTAGAAATGGTGTGCTATCATGTAACACACCTATACATATTTTTTTTGAAGGTATGAGCCATTATATGTACATCTTCTACTAAATAATTGTAAGGAACATTCTTACCATCTAGCATGGTCCTCACCATTTCCATTAAACTTTGAAATCTCCATTCTATAATGTCATTCTAATATGGAGTGTGTGCCATATTAAGTTGTCTTTGGATGACATTGTCTTCAAAATATTGGTGAATTTGTAATTGATGAATCCATCACATCATCAATTTTGATGCTTCAATGCGAATTACAAAAATCTCATCCTTGACACTTTGTAAGAATATCAAACTTTTCCTTTAATACATACACTCAAATGTATCTACACTAAAGTATTTGGAAGGACTCAAATTATATTAAAAAATGAATTCTTTCAAAGGTAAGGAGTGTGAAAAAGTTTTTCATGCCAAAAGTTGAAAAGAACCTCCCTTGTGGAAAAAAAAATATAGAGACATTGGTCTTCATAGATGGGTATTTAAACTTTATTAGTGCTAATATCTACGACTTGAATTGCACCCTTTTGAAAAAAGATTGCTTTATGAAATTAGGTAGTAGGCTTCATACAAAAAATACCTAACATAAATGATGGACATAAAAGACATAACTAAGTGCCTTCGTTTTACCCTTTAAGTGGGTAGAATCAAGCAAAAGATTCCCATTTGATTTTCCATCTCAAGCATTAGAACATTTGAGAGTGATTCTCTCCAAATAATAGGAAAACTTTAGACTAAGGAGGTTTTTCTGAGATTTAAGCTAGAACACCATTAGGATATTTTGGAGTATTAGAAATTAAAGATCTTAGGCTAAAAGCTATATAGCAAAAACTTTAGTGGAGATTTAAAGGTCATTCTATCATGTTTCTCAAGGCTAGGTTCTAGTTTATTACATTGGTATTAAAGTGGAGCTTTCATGAAGATCTTGGGTTCATCTTCTTCTTCCTCAAGCTTTCATGGAACTCCTGATGGAGATCACATGGAGATGTTTCCCCTCATCTACTTCATGAAAGATGAATTTCTTCATGATTGCATTCATTGAGGAGAATTTCCCCAGATGTTTATAGAATATTTATGTGTGTATTCTCTTTAATTTCTTCTTCTTGTTGTGTGTCTCGCTTTACGCCCACCCCCCAAACAGACCCCCTATGCAAAAACGAGTTTGCAATCTGAAAAGTGTTGGAGTTAGACATCTACCAAAGCACATGAACAACATAAGGAAGAAGAAGAAGAAGCTTGGAGCACAACACACAAGACTGAATGTATTACCACTAGAATGTACAAAGATAAGTATCCCATTAGGGCAATAGGCATATATAAGCCCGGGAAAAAAACCTCCTAAAGAGGGAAAAAGTGCCCCGATAGTCCTACTGTGTTCACACACATCACTACCTAAATATATCAACAAATCCCCCCTGGGAGTGATGCGGTGAACAAGGAGTTGGTGCTCATGTATAAGGAAGTGCCAAGCTATGTGGAATCAATCCACAAAAGGAAGTAAGCCCAAAGCTTTGCGGAAAGCTTCAAACTTCTCCCTAGGCAAAGCCTTTGTGAAAAGGTCTGCAATGTTCTCTTGCATGGTCACATATGCCAAGTTGATCTCCCCAACGGAGAACCTCTCCCTGACATAATGATAATGCACCTCAATGTGCTTAGTGCGAGCATGGAACATAGGGTTCCGCGAAACTGCCAATGCACTATGACTATCAGTGAAGATGGTGGTGGCAGAAGACTAACCAACACCCAAATCAGCCATAAGGTGTCTAAGCCACACACACTCAGTAGTCATTGTGAAAGCTGCCCTATACTCAGCCTCACAACTAGAATTGGCCATAGTAGGCTGCTTCTTGCTCAACCAAGATATACATGAGCTACTAAGCATGAAGCAAAAGCCATTAGTGGACACACAAGTGTCATAGCAACCAGCCCAATCACTGTCAAAAAAAGCATGCAAATCTAGCAGTAGTGATCCCCCCTTGGGATAAAACAATCCAAGTAGTCGGGTACCACTCAAGTAGCAAAAGACGCACTTAACTGTCTGCCAATGCTTGACACCAGTGCAATGCATAAACCTGCTCATCTGTGAGACAGCAAAGTGAATATCTGGCCGAGTAATGCATAAGTAAATCAAGCATCCAATAGCATGTTGATAGAGAACAACATCAAATGCATCTCTAGCATCATGAAGACTCAATCGTAAACATGTTTCCATAGGAGTGGCAATAGGTTTACAGTCTTCAAGGCCAAAATGCTACAATAATGTGTCAGTATATTTCATTTGACACAAAGCCACTCCACCATCAATGTGCATAAATTGAATGCCCAAATAGTGATGCAAATGCCCCAAATCAGACATCTCAAATGAGGCATGCAAATCAGCCTTAAAATCAGAAATATGCCTCTCATGAGGGCCAGTGAGCAGCATGTCATCAACATAAACCACAATGATCAAAAGTACATCATTAGCATGCTTAACATATAAGGTGCTTTCATTTGGACTGTTCTCAAAACCATGTGCAATCAGATAGGCATGTATCTTTTCATACCAAGCACGTGGTGCTTGCTTTAAACCATATAATGCCTTCTTTAACATGCACACTTTTCTCGTGTCCTTTTTGCACAAAGCCACGGGGTTGAAAAACATACATTTCTTCATGCAAGTCACCATTCAAAAATGTTATTTTGATATCCAACTGATGTACATTCCACCATGATGAGCTACAAAAGCACAGATGCTACAAATAGTAGTCATTCGGCAAGTAGGTGCAAAGGTCTCATCAAAATCAATGCCTCTGTCCTACGCATAACCCTTTGCAACAAGCCTAGCCTTATACCTGTCAATTGTTCCATCAGGATTACGCTTTAGCTTGTATACCCACTTTGTGTCAATGGCCTTCTTGCCAGTAGGCAAGTCACATAAAGACCAAGTATCATTCTTCATTACAGCATCATATTCAGATTGCATAGCAACCATCCAATTTTTTGAATTTTGTGCTTCATCAAAAGAAACAGGTTCATTCTCATCACAGAGATGAGATGTAGCCATAGCATAGCAATCTGATGGAAAACAGGCACTATGAGAGCCTAATCGAGTACAATATGACAGAGGTGCATCTAATTTGTTGTCATGCAGAGTTTGCACCAGCCATTTTGGTATAGTTTTTGCCTCCTCAATATCAGCTCTCTCATCAACAAGTGCACCATGTAAATGTGCATCAGAAATGGGATGATCTGCATCATCACATGAAACCTACAAAGGCTAAGAAGTTGCCTCATTCGGACCAGCACTAGACTGTCCACTTGTAAAAAGAGGCAGCAAAGTATCATACATGTCTTTGGAGCTAACAGATGTCTCCTTAGTACATGAAAGTAAGGGTTGAATAGCATCTTCCACAAAAACAACAGCACGGCTAACCAGAATGCATTTAGTATGTGGACGATACAAACGATAGCCTTTGCTTTCAAAATTGTACCCAACAAAAATACATTTTATTGCTTTATCATTCAATTTTCTACGATGTTGTTCAGGCACTAATGCATATTCCAAACAACCAAAAACATGCAGATGAGCAATAGATGGCTTGCAATCATCCCAAGCCTCATGTGGAGTGATAGGCTGCACCATGAGTGACCTGGTCTTCCGTTGAGCAACTCCATTTTGTTGAGGTGTATGTGTACACTGGTGTTTTATCCCACATTCAGCCAGAAATGCATTAAAATCAAAAGACATGTATTCCCCCCTCGATCAGAATAGAGGGTGCCCATTTTACATGCTGACATATTTTTAGCCAAAACCTAAAACTGTTTGAAGCACATGAACACTTCAAACTTTGCTTTCAATGGATATACCCATGCATGCCTGGAAAAATCATCAATGAAAGTCACGAAGTAAAGATAATTTCCAAAAGAGGATGTCTGCATAGGACCGCAGACATCTCTATGAACAAGCTGCAATTTTTGAGTAGCCCGAACTGAACCATCTTTCGGAAATGAGGAACGATGCATTTTGCCCAAAATACAACCTTCACATACATGTTTACCAGGTGCCTCAAGTTTGGGCAAAGAGGACACCATTTTTGATTTCTGCAGGCATATCAAACTAGCAAAGTTCAAATGACCAAAGCATGCATGCCAAAGCTTTGCATCTGACATAGCCTGAGAATCATGAACTGCACATGCCAAATCATTCACAGATTTTTCATAGTCTATGAGCTTATACAGCCCACGACATAAAAAGCTAGAAGCAATAATAACATCGCCTAGCCAATCTTGTCATCAACAAATTTCACAACCAAGCCAATCTTGGCTAATGTAGAAACTGATAAAAGATTCTTCTTGATCCCGGGCACAAATAAAGCATCCGACAAGGTGAAATAACTACCATCGGTAGTTGTCAGAATGATCTTACTGACTCCCATAATAGGATAAGAGGAGTTGTTGGTGCATGTAATAGTATTCCCTGTAGGGGCGGGCTCGAGTGAGGAGAAGAAACTACACTGCAAGGTTATATGTTTGGTCGCCCCACTATCAAAGTACCAAACATCTGAGTCTACTACAGACATGCACTACTCATGAGAAGATGGGTCAAAACTGCAAATAGTAGTAAACACCCATTCTTCATCCTGCACAAGGTTAGCAGGCTCTATTTTTGGAGTAGAGGCCTCTGCAATAACCATTCTAGCCGCTTTTTTCTTTGTCTCTTTTGCAGCTGGTTTAGGATAGTTCTTTATGATATGATCATTTCCTTTATAGTACTTGCAAAACAATTTCTGCTTTTCTACTTTCTTCTCATCTTTGTGTTCGTTCTTCGAATGTGCAACATTTACATATTTTTGCTTGCTAATAGATGAGCTCCATTTACATTTGCCCTTATGACTAGCCAGGAAAGCTTGATCTACAACACGCATGATGGACCTATTTTGCCTAGACTAATCTTCTTGCAACAGAATAGAGACTAACTCCTCAGATGACAAGGCATTTGGATTGCCTTTCATCATCAAATGAAGAGTAGATGCAAAACTCTGATATGAATCAGGAAGACCATTCAGAACGGTCTGCACAAGTGAGCTATCTGGTATAACTTCATCAGCAAAAATCAACTGCTCTTTCAAATCCTTGATCTTTGTCAGAAAATTATCCATAGAATCACCTTCATTCATGTGCTCACTCTCCAACTGTTTTTGGAGGTAAGCAACACGAGCCTCATTCCTAGCCTGGTACAATGTGGTAAGTGTATCCCAAGCATCCTTAGTTGTTTTGCAAGAGTGAATGTGAGGAATAATGGCACGTTTGACAGACAAGGCTATCAATGCATGTGTTTGAGCATCCTTGCTATCCCAACGAATTTGCTCTACAGTAGGTGCAGTAGAAACCACAGCATGAACAAAAATATGCAGAATATCACCATATTCAACACTATCTCCATCAGCTCTAGTACCTATATTTGCAGTATTTGTATTTGCAGTACCTATATTTGCAGTTTTGTATTTGCAATACCTATATTTCCAGTACCTGTATTCCCAGGTGTAACAGGACATCTTTCAACATCGTGCACAATGTTCCACAATCCTTTTGCAACCAATACATGTCACATCATATAAACCCATAATTGGTAGTTGGTACCATCCAACTTATCCTCAGCAGCCAACATACGGAATACATCACTACTTTCAGCCATGGCTAGTGAATAAAATACCTTGATGCAGAAAATTGATTATATCTCAAAAAGTTGAATAGAATTACCCAGACAAATTCTGATAAACCTGTAGTAGACTTCGAGATGCTTAAACTAGTGAACCAAAATTGGTATATACCTTTGGCACGAAAAGACAAAATAGCCTGCACAAGCACTGTGATAGTGCATTCGAAGGCAGAAACGAGCTCAGATCACGATTTCAGCACCACACAATGAAGCTGTTTTTCACCCAAAGTATGCTCACAAAAATTCATGCGAATTTGAAACTACAATCGGAGAGGTGACAACAATACCCTAGATGAAGTGGCGACCTGCTCTGATACAAATTGTTGGAGTTAGACGTTAGTGGAAGCACACAAATAGCACAAGGTAGAAGAAGAAGCTTGGATCATAACACACAAGACTGAATGTATTACCACTAGAATGTACAAAGATAAGTATCTTGTTAGGGCAATATGCGTATATACAAACCGAGGAAAAAAAACCTCCTAAAGAGGGAAAAAAGTTGTCCCGGTGGTCCTAGTGTGTTCACACACATCACTACCTAAATATATCAACAAAAAGGATGGGAATCAAATCCAATGCCTCTCCATATTTTGAGCCTTATGCAATATATTTTGTTTTATAGTATTTTTTTTTTCTCTCAATATTTTGCATCCAAGTTTGTCTCATCGGTGTTTATATCCTTTGATCCTCCTTTTGATAGCACAACATGCCTTCAAGCATGCATGAAAGGGAGGAAGATTGTTCTTCTCCTCCTCCCTTGATTGAAGTTCCAAGATAAAATATAGGAACTTCTTCAACAACAATACATAATGTCTTTGGAAAAGACTCTTTTTGAGAAACTTAGAAGCTATCTCATGAAGCAAGGACAAGACAATATCCTTGTGGGGAGAGAAGAAAAAGACCATACATATGGTGAACTTGTGATGAAGTAGGAGAAGAATTGGTGAGTTGTTCCAAGGAGAAAGGGCATGAGGAAAAGAGGATTCTAAAAGGGGATGTGTGCAAGTGGATCTCCTTCAAGATAACTTGGGCCCAAGCCATGGATGTACAAGTCATGTACATGAAGAAGGTAGATGGCCATGCACATATTTGAGAGAAATTTTAAAACATGAAAGGGGGGCATTTTCATCCCCTCTCTAAACACATCACATCTAAATTTATTGTTTTTGGCATACATACATTATTTGAATTTACCTAGAAAAATTTTGAGGAAATTATCTCCCAAATCCTTAAGAGAAGTTTCCATAGTATTATGTTTAGTCAATGTTTCTAGCAAGTAATTTTCATATATCTAGTATATTCTAGATGCATGTTTCTCTTTGTTAGAGTGGCAGTTTCAATGACTTTTAGGTTTCTAGAAAGCTCATCTCATAAGCTTTCCAACAGCGCAAAGCTCATTGGAAATAAAGTATATCTGACTTTCTACAAAAAGAAACAATGTTCAACTATCAAGTTTTGATAGTTTTAGAGATATAGCTCATAGCTTTGTCGATAATTTATTGGTGGAAGTGTATCCTCACACTTTAGCTTATGTAACATGCTCATATTTATTGGCAAGGCTTAGCAAATTCCTTATGATGTATCTAAGATTAGATTTCATCATCCAAGTTGTTGTAAATGCATGAATTATGAGTACATCTTATTTTAGTATAAGCGCTTTAGCCATATGGGCACCAGATAGATGTATTTGTACAAAAGGGGGCAAAAAATACCTACCTTGAACTTTTTCATGTACTTTTTGATGAGTAAGTGCATACTTCCTACCTCAAATATTGTATTTGGGTGAGAGAATGAGCATATGAGAGGATGGACATGGGTTGGTGCACATGCGCATGCACATACATAGTTTTCACATTGCTTTCATTTTTTAGCATATAGATGCACCATCATTGCATAGGGATACTTATAAGTATGAAAAGTATAATATGAATGTTTAAAGGAATAATTCCACTCAAATATAATTGTTAGGAAAAGCGTAAAAGTGAATCAATCATGAGGATAAGTAGTAATCATAAGGATAAGTATCAATTATTCTTGAAATCATTCTAAGAAGGTTTTAAGCATTCATTTAAAATGGGTTAAGAGTTAATCCTAGCATACAATTTGAAATTAATATTAACCATCCAAGATAGAAATAATCTAGTTAGCAAAGTCACCAAAGTTTATTAGAACCCTCTTAAAGTATTGATACACTTTAAGAAAAACTAAAACTCCTTAAGGATACATAGGAGTAAAATGTAGAAACATAAGTCTTCTAGAATTGGAATTTCAAAAGCATTAGTGGATGCTTAGACTTGAGTGGATGGGGAGATCTCTAGAAAATCCCTGAAGTAAGTTTTTGAGTTTTCTAGATTGAGAAAAAGATCTCAAGCTAAAGGCAAAGTCCTTGCCTCTGTTTTCCCATCAATAGGAATTCACTAGACTTGTAAAAAGGTCATCTAGGTAATTGCAATTGAAACTACTATAAACCTTGCTAGAGTAACAAAGCATGAATTAAAGTTTAATTAATTAACTTGTGAGATGGAAAAAAAATCCTATGAAGTAAAGTATCCCTTGTAGGATTGGATCTTGGAGAGAGTTTTTCAAAATGAGGTGTAAAGAGGCAAAAGGGGTTCTTGGAGAGAGTTTTTCAAAATGAGATATAAAGAGGTAAAAGGGTTTAGAGATGCCTTAGAGAACAAAAGGGCTTAAACTAAAGAGGAGATTCTCTACTTAAATTGATCTTAAGTTTAAAGATGAAAAAAACAATCTTACATACTTTATTTTACAACATGAACAGAACAATTGAACCTTGGATCAAGCTTCTTTTTTGTACATGGGCTCAAACTATTATGAAATTGATACATTTTTCAATTTCTAATATAAGTTTTTTGACTTAGGGAAAGTTGAAGTTATAGCAAAAGTCACTACTTGATGGTGTGGATGTGGGTTTGATGGTCCAAAACATTAAGTTTTGCATTAACATCAAAGTGGGTATGGTGGTATAGGATTTCATACTTAAAGGTGATGGATCCTCGAGTTCAAGTTCAATTTCCAGCCTTTGAGAAGGTTTCATAAGCTCTCAACGTTTTTAATAGTTAAAGTATTCATCCAGCTTGCTAGGACTATGCACAAGTGGTGCTTGAAATGGATCAAGAACAACAATTAGGCTAGGATCTTTAAAATAAGCCTTATTCATATTTTTCTTTTTATGTATGCCAAATCTACCCATACTAATATAGTGAATTTGGTAGGGATACTCACTCCACCCTTATTATTATGTCCATAATTTGCATTAATTTCCACCTATGAAGTACAAATATAGATGGTACTTAGAATGATTTGGGCGAGGATGGGAGCACACAGAAATTTCTATCTTTTCACATCGAGTATTGGATAGGATGCCCTTTTGTTTAAAGAGGTGAATCAAAGAGAGTACAACCATGCTCCTCAGTTTAGACCATGGACTTGGGGGAAATGTTATTAGATATTTGTACATTAGGGCATATTTTCAATGATAAAAATGTTTGGGGAGGGGGAGGGTATTATAAAGTAGCTTGATCAAGGTTGAATTTAGAATAATATTAGGATCTTTTGGAGTATTGAACAATTCAAGAACTTACCCTAATGATCCAATCTCAAGGATTGGGAAGGATCAGGTCTTGGCTCAATCCACATGGGAATATTTTGTTGAACAAGTATCTAGAGCCTTTTAGAAGCATCCATTCAAGTTAATGAGAGTTAGCTTGAGTTCTATGGCACTTTAGCCTAGTGGTGAGTACACCTAGCTCTAGTAGAATCTAGTCATAGGTGTCAAAGCAATGGTGGAGGTTGCACATGCATATGTGGATTCTAGGTAGACTCTTTGGAGTATAGTAGGCTCGAGTGGAGGGTGTTAAAGTAGTTACAAAGTTTGCACACGCATATGTGGATTTGACCTATATAATAGAAGGTTTGGTTGAGAGTGAAATATCATTCTTGAGAGTCAAGTGTCATTCTCTCATGTGTGGAGATTAGGTTCTAGTTTATTACACTATCCAAGCTATCTCTAGCAATCACTTGCCTCCCAGATAGAAAGATCAAATGTGGGACCATATGAGCCTGAGATGTAAGAAGAAGGACTTGGAACAAGAGAAAACTCCAGGACTCTTACCCAAGCAATCCTTTTTTGTACATTTTATGAAATGTGTGTGTGTGTTCTCTCATTGCGCAAGATTTGCATTATGTACATCAACGTGTATCATGTTCCTTATGGATTATGCCAATATGAGGCCCATTCTTTTGCAGGTCTATGAAAGCAAGTGGCTCCCCCAAGAAGGGGATGAAAAAGTCATGAATCATCTTTGTTCTCCCTATTGGGGTCCCTCTTATAGTGCCTAAAAATCTCTCTTGTATTCTCATGTTTTTTTAATATTAAAACGATTGTTCCAAAAAGAAAAAAATATATATTGATGGATAGATTTTTTATTAAAAGATTGTGCCTCTTGGGATTCTTGATCCACAAGAATCGACATCAATTATGAGACCTCTTGGATCCTTGATGAATAGGAATGAGTGTGGAGGATGATGGGCGGTGAATGGGACACGAATATCCTTTGAGATTTTGGAGAAGGTTCAATGCCACGACTACATACATCTTAATGCCCCGTTCTTTTCAAAGACAAATATGGTGGAGAGAAAGTGGGCTATGAATGAGGTTTTTTTTCTCTTTTCTTTGTTTTTTATATTATTATTATTATTATTATTATTATCATCATCATCATCGTCATCATCATCATCATCATCATCATCATCATCATTGTTATCATTTTGTAGCTTCTTATTCACATCTATGTCCCACTAAGTAATACTCCAAAATATGGATAACCTATGATTGAGAAAGAGGTACAAGATACCTCAAGGGCAACGGTGGACCTCTTCACAGCTACATTTAGGGGGAATAATGGAATATGGAAAAATAAAATGAGGAAATGAGAGACACAAGTCAAAATTGGAAGATTTTCCTTAAACAAATGCTCACAAATAATTTTTTTCTTGAGAAAGAACTTGCACAACAGAGAGTATTAGAAATATGAGTATCTTTCCATAATAATATTCCATGATTCCTATTTTTAATATTTTCAACACTTTTTTCCCTCTTTAGAAGCTTTTTTTTGTGGCTTGAATATATATCTCCATACCCCTATTATGATACTTATCTTTGTATATTCACACTCAATAGCACACTCTTTGTTGTGCTAGTAAGATTCTTCCTCCTCCTCCTCCTCCTCCTCCTCCTCCTCCTTCTCCTCCTCCTCCTCTTCTTCTTCTTCGTCTTCCTCTTCGTTGTAGTGTTCCTACATATTTATGATGCCCTTTGGCTCCAAGAGTTGGTATCAATGCAAGCCCTTGCTTGTAATGTTGTCAACATAACCTTCCTCACTTTCTTAGATTATTACAAAACCTGGTCAGCTTTTTCAAAGTAGTTTATACTTCAAAACATCTCTAAGACTTATACGTGATTCAGGAATCAACACAAGCAATTTCATCCTTTTGTGTCGAATTTTATTCAGATTTATGTTTGCTAGTACAAGCATTCTGAATTCTTCTAAGGTCTAGTAAAGATCCATATGGTACGTTTTTTTCAACTTTTTGAGAAACTATTAACTTTTTACGTGTCGGGGTATGGAAATCAACCATGGATAAGAACAATGATGTATTTTTCATGTTGGTTGATTGCAATGTAGAGGATTTCGGCATTGAGAGGATTCTATTTCCCCATCATGAGTATGATAATGCCCTTACAAACTTTGGGCCTAAACTCCATTCCAATATTAGGAGGAAATTCCTAATTGAAGTGGGTACTGTTGTGGATGAGACTTCAAAGTCAAATGGACTAAGAAAGTTTTATCCACAGTTCTAGGTTGCATTCAGGACGAGTGAAATCAAGGACCTTCAAGGTAAATTGTTAACCATGTGGGAGAATAAGGAAGTGAAGGTCTAGAAGCAAAATAAAGCTAGAATAGATCCTCGTGTGGACATGAAGGGAGGGCAATAAGAATAGATATGTTAATTGAAGATGCAAGAGTGGATATGAAGCTAACATTGTATACGTTCAAGGTATTAAGGATGGAACTTTAGTTGTTTTCACCCTTTCAAGTGTGACCGCAAAGGAACTCGGCATGAACAAGGTGATGGTGGACCTAAATAAGCATGTGATCTACATTTTCCTTTCTTTTGTTTTTATTTACCCCAACTAACCATATTTGATCTTTGCAATCATAAAGTTTATATTAAAAAAAAGAAGTTCATGATGAGGAGGCTTGGTTGCTTTATTTGTGAGGAGATGCATGTAGAGTATCTATTCTCTACACTCATGCATATTGTGCACTACATTGATGCCAAACATTGAATTGATTCATCAAGTCAATGCTTGGCAAGGAGTTTTCATATGTTAATCATATGCATGATATTGAAGTTAGCCAAAAAATGGTCAAGGAACACTAAAATTAGAGTGGGATTCCCACTGTCTTGATGTACCCTATAGTGACCAAGAAGCTTAGACATGTGTCACGCCACAAGGCTCTTGTCGACCCTTACCAAAACCCATAAAATTTAGTGATGAGATTGATTGAATTATTCTCCAATGATGATGATTAAGTTCTTGGTTTGTTATGTGGAATAGGTAATGTAATTCTTAAGAGAGCTAGTTATGATTCTCTTAATGTCTATTCTAAAATAAATCTATTTTCTCAAGCAATACATTAGTTTATGCCTTGTTTAGACATTGCATATTTGTTGATAAGGATGAGCTTCATCAAGATGCATGTAAATGGGCTCAATGAGTGAATGAATGAAGACTAAAAGGTGGGTGGAAAGCATATAAATGACATAAATAGATTCTTGCTTGGTAACATGGATGATCCAAACGAGCTTATTATGGAGGAGAAGACGTATGAGGAGCCCCAAACAACCAAATGCTCAGAATCTCCTTCTGAACCTTGTAAAGGAGATATTGGGATTGCGTGATATCAAACTTTCAACACTTTGCAGGAGAGCTGCAAGTGCTACATGCCTCACTCTAGGTCATGGAGATCATGTGTTGAATGGAAGGGACGGGGATGGTTAAGGGATAAGCATGAAACCAGGGGGCTTTCTTATGCCTAAGTTATGGCTTGAAGGTGAGAATCACTGGATAGTGATCCGATAAAACTAAGTCCTTACATTGAGGTAAGGATGGGGGACCTTGGTTATCAATGATATTCTATGTAATATTGCTTCTATCAAGTCCAGCTTTCAGTAAATCCTTGCTCGACTAGAGGTTCGACCAAGAGAAACCATGATCATCTTTGACTTCCACCAAATCATGGTGAAGCTTAACCTAGTCCTAGGCGTCTTTCTTAAGACCGTCAATAACACAACCCCTTTGGTCCCATCTATGAGACACAACTTCCACCATATTAAAGTCATCATGTAGGATGACCTCAAAGGAGATTCCAATGAGTGCCATGTAATCAATCTTTATGTGTCAAGATTAGGAGCATACACTGATGCAATGATCAGTTGAAGAGGGACCTCAAAAGAGGTAGCAACACACCGATGGTTCTGATCTATCACAATCTCCACCAAGAAAGAGTATCAAACTAGCTTGAAGCCAATAGTTGTACCACTGCTTCCATGCAGGTGCAATGTGGTGACCCACAAATGAGATGTCAAAATACTTTTTAGTCTCTTCTGAAGTCAAACACCATCAATTCTGATCTATTGAAGGCAAATGGAGTTTGGGTTGCCATTTTTATCTTTAAGCCATTTACCTAATACAGTTGCTCTTGAGGAGTCTGACAACCCTCGAATATTGTACAAAACAACAATCATTTTTGAAGGGAGAGATCTTTATTGTTCACGGATTCATCCCACTTGTTTTTTTTATCTTCCTCTTCTTCTAGAGATTGATGGTTCCAGAAACACAAGTCTTCCTTTGAGGGGGCTCTTCCAAGGGAACCAATCTGGGTGTTTTCCTTTTTGAGAAACCACCCTTGCTAGAGAATCAGAATCTTGGCTAGGAAACGTAAATCTAATAATTGAAATTGCATTGTTAGGGTTATCTTCTTTGCTAGAGGTGAATCCATCCTCTTTGTTGATTATGTGTCCTTCCAGGTTACCTTGCTTGCTTGTGGAAGGATTCTTTGGGTTTCCTGTTCAGTCATCTGGTGATTTCATGCACTCGAATACTCTAAACTAGACCTCCTTTTCTACATTACAAAAAATATTAATTTCAAGACTGAGTGATCAGGACTCTAAAACAAAGGAAACCAACTAAAACAAGCACACGAAAAAAAAAAGCGAGACTCATGAGCTATCTCCTTTTTTTTTTAATAAACAAAAAAAAAAACTTAAAAAACTCTTAACTTTCTCTCTATGATTTTCTTTTTTGAGAGTATAATGAATTGGAAAGACACATAAGCTTGACCTTGTAAGGTAAAAGCACCCACCATGGGGAACTCATGGACATCATACATGTCTAGCGAAGACTTGAACTCGGGACTTCCTCTCATAGATTCAAGAATTTTTTTTTTATTATTTTTTTTTATACGCATGTTTTTGTTACGCACGTCAGCCAGTGGAGCGCAAAAGCGGGATTGAGTTCGCAGAATGAGGGTGGCGGCAGCTTCCGGACCATTACGCGCTGGTCGCGCGCGACCCGCAACTTGCAAGTCAGACTCGTCCAAGGAGTAACATAAAAACGCCCACCTTTGGCTTTCGTCCTGCAGAGTTCCTCAAGCAGTCCATACCTTCCAATTGTTTCTCGCTATGGCTGATTGCGGGGCGGGGCGAAAGGAGCAAGAACACCAGGAGAACGCTACGCCATCTCCGCCTTCCAAATGCTCCGACGATTCAGTCTCTCGGCAATGCGCCGATGGTCCCTCACCAGCAGATAGCGGCTCCATCATAAGGACACTGCCATCCCAATATTGCTGCGCGCAAGGCCTCGATCCGCACGCGCCCGAGCTTATGGGTGAGCCTGGAACAGGCCGTGCGAACTTGATGAATGGTATCCCTGGGGGGTGGTACTCAGAGATCAATTCCTTGTGGCCCGGTACCCCCCTTCTCCTTCAATCAGCTTTCCATGATGATAAAAATTCTCAACAGGTCATTGCATTTTGTTCTCAATGCTCAATTTTTTTCTGAAACCTGCTTCGTAATTGAAGAATACTGGTCCTTTGCGCCTTTGGATCCCGTATTGGCGCTCATCTTCCTCGTCAATCCTACTCCTCTGTAGTCCATGGCTTATAAGCTGATGTTCATTTCGCCTCAGGTTATCTCCATTCAGAGCATAGTTGACGTTAGTCACCCAGAAACGTTGACCAAGTAACTATGAACGAACAAGATGTCACGACTCACCATACATAGTCATCTTTTTTTTTTGTTAATGTTTTTTTTAGAGTACAATGAATTCGAAATACACACTCACACACCCAACCTCGTAAGGTAGAGGCACCCATCATGAGAGACTCATGGACATGTCCAGCCAAGATTTGAACTCACTACTTCTTCCCACAACTTCAAAGCGTCAGCTATCAAGTTACTCGGGCTCAAATTTTGGTTAACATTTTTGTTTCTTCTTTTTATTTGGTGTTGTTGTCGTTGTTGTATTGTCGGTACAAAGTAATGACCGACAAAATTACAACTGGCTAGTTGTATCCACATGCAGTCGACTAGGTTCTTTTTGAGGAAGTTTTACCTTTCTCTTTTTTTTAATTACCATAGATTCGACTTCTTCTAAATGTACTATATAATTGGTGATGGCATAGTGGTTTCATCTACACATATTTATTGTCCACAAAGATGGTATGTATGTGTGGTCCTTATGTGGAGGCTTTATTTTTCAAGCAAGTGTAAATAAGTCTAAGTCTATTCTAAACAAGGTTCAGGGATCTGTTGAGATGTCACGATACTTAGAGCAGCAGCCAACAGTAAATCGAGCTTTTCTCTCAGCTCTGAACTCCGAATATAGTGAATACCGGGTTCATTTCAAAGCTCTTGAGAAGGCGCATCCAATCGTCATCTTTTCACTCAATTTTGACACTTCTACTTCAAGTTATGAGCAAAATACTGAGTCGCGGGAATGACCTTCCTACACTTCAGCACTTCCTATACTTCACACACACCTTAACAACAGAAAACAAGCACTTTCATGGATAGACAACACTTCCAAAAACTTTTTTCAAGCATCACACATGCACACAAGCTCAAAAGAAGATGATTCATAGAGGAGAAGACACAAATTCGAAATTTTGTGCTCTTCATTCTCACAATGGCAAAAAGTCTTTACAAAGAGTCACAAATTGACTTATATACATGTGCTCTAAAAGTCTCACAATGGCAAAAAGTCTTTACAAAGAGTCACAAATTGACTTATATACATGTGCCCTAAAAATGTTCCTTTCACACAATAGACCAGCACTTTATTAACTAAAAGGTTAATTTCCTACTAATTTACATGGGTAAGCTACTAGTCTCCAAGGGTATGCATCTAAAGGACTCCTCTAGTGCATTTACATCGGAAAATATGTTACAAAATGGTTATGATACCAAAATAAAGTGTCCGAATCGGAAAAATTTTGGGGGCCGTCTTTTTCTCTACCTTTTGCTCTTCTAAGCTCTGCAACACTCTCCCCCTCTTTGTCTCTGTCGTCCCTTGACAGGCTTTTGCTTCTCGTTTATAACTTGTCTAAGATTTTTGAATACACGCACCCAGTGGTCGAAGAAGCAACAAGGACTGTCAGACAATTGGTTGTCTTATCCGAGGTATGTCCTTTGCTTTTGTTTGCCCCTTGGTATTCCGTACATCACAAATCTAGGTTGTTGTATTCAGTCGGGCTTCCATGCACGTCATCAGTGGGAGGATTATTACCTGCCAAGTATTGTCTTGCACTTCTTCATGGATACTTCCTGGCCCTGGTCCGTCCTTCCCTCCTACGTGCTTTTCCTTGATGTGTGCCCCTGTGGGGCTCTGTGCAGAGATGGGTGTTGCGTGCCCTTGCGGGGCTTCTTGAAGAGATATGTCTTCAGATATAATCTTTTCAGTGAAGCTTTCTTGGTCTTCTTCTTTTCTTCTTTTTGCTGGACTCTCCCTCAACACTGCCCCCCTCCTGAACTCTGTCGTCCCCGACAGGCTTTGGAAGTCGGCGGGAGTATGTTCTGTAAACTTTTTGCTCTGTCTCATTAAGCAGATTAGCTTCACGTATCATAAGTTGCTTCCATTGTTCTGCTTTCACACCGTCATGTGGTGGGTGTCTGTGATCAGCGAAGAAGCTTAATTCATATGCCACTAATCTAGCATTCAAGTTCGATGATATTTTTAAGAAAATTTCTGAATCAATTTCAAAAAATCCTGTGAAAAAGGCTTCCTCGAAGGTTTGCATATATGTACTTGGTAAAAACATAAGCCTAGAATAATATGCCATTATTGTGGGTCGGCTGGGCATAACAGGCAGATCAAAAATGAGGATATATGCAAACCTTCCTCGAAGGTTTGCATATATGTACTTGGTAAAAACATAAGCCTAGAATAATATGCCATTATTGTGGGTCGGCTGGGCATAACAGGCAGATAAAAAATGAGGATATATGTGCCTTGATTAATACCAATGCAATTTAAAAATGCATAAGCCGCATGCTTGAACACCTTCAAAACTGTAAGTATCATGCTGAGGATTTTATTCGTCATCTTGATAGTTAAATCGGGGACTGTTGCATAATAATGCAGCCAAAATTCAATGGTTTTTACCATGTAATCCTCCATCGGTAAATAATTATGAGGTGGACTTGGAAGTAGCGGATAATTCAGCCACTGTTTATTGATCGCACCACTCTTTTGCATGTCTAAAAATTCTCTTGCTTCTCTGCGACGTGGTGTTGGGCAAAATGAAGGATTTACCTGTAATAAATATGGTGCTGCTTGCCAGTGCACCCGCAAAGTAGGCTTTTTCTCCAAAAATTTTCTTCTCCATACAGGTTGTGCAGCTTCAAATTCCTCTTGAGTGTAATTGAATGTATTATCTTTGAAGTACAGCCGCTCATCTGGATCCTTCTATGTTATCTTCTTTATGTATTGCCTTGTTTTCTCTTTCAATAGTCCATATGGAATGTTGAAAGGCTTCATGATCGCATCCAGATCTTTCCCTTTTATTTTGGCCTCTTTCATAACTTTGACCACTTCATTTTCAAAATTTTCTGTCAATCGGGACACCAATAGTGCCTGTTCCTTCTGACCTATTTCTGTAGTATATGGCATGGGATGATCATCACATGGTTCCGCCATATGCTCTTTTATTAGAGAATTATAGATCGGAGGAGATAGAGGACGTACCTCTACCTCGTCAGTAGGATTCTCTGGTCGTGGCCCTACTGGTGTCCCGATGGATACTTTTTGTTCTGCTTTAGTTTCTAATTGTGCAAGACGTTCAGTCTTCTCTTTAACTTCTTGAAGAGCTTCCCAGAGTGCATCTTTCGCCGCAAGTAGCTCATTACCGATCTTTGCTACATGATCCATATTTTCATTGTAGCTCACTGCAAGTTTTGCGTTGGCAGTGTATAGCTGTTTCTTGAGCTCATTGGTTTCGTTAATGTACCTCCTTTCCCATTCTTGTTTGAGAGCCTGCTCCTGTTTCAGCAAATCAGCATATTTTGCTATTTGGTCATTCAATTCTTTTTTGTCAGTTGCTGTGGGCTCTTGTTTTTTGATAGGTTGATCATAAAGCAGTGCTTTCATCAGCTCTTTATTCCTGTTGTGTAGATTATCATTTTCCTCCATATATACTTTGAGCTGTGTTTCCAGCAGACTGCTTCTAGCTTTTATCCTCTCTTTGTCCGCTTCATTTGCTTCATGTTGTCTTTGTGATTCTATCAGTCGTTCTTGGAGTTTGTGATTCTACTCCATCAATGTAGTGCATTGTCCTTTGACTTCAAGTATTTCTTTTTCTTTTGCTGAAACATCTTGTTGGGCCTGAATCAGTTGTGCGGACAGTTGCTCATTCATTACTTGAAATTGATTCTTTTCCCGCATGGCCTTGTCATAATCGGCATCTGTTTCCATCGTCTATTGTTGCATATCCATAGCTTTTTGTATCATCTGCTTGACAACGGGTTTCAATTGAATAACATCAACATTTAGCCATGTGGTAGGGATGCTAGGTTCTTCACCCGTGATAACATCTTTCCCCAGTGCCACATGTAACATAGTATCATGGGGCTTCTGAATATGGAGTTGTATCCGTGGCTCAGCCTCCCTGTGGTCAATCTTTCCTTGTGGTGTATCATCAGGACTTCAATCACAATTTGCTCCATATTTTGCAATAAACACCCTTCTTTTTCTATGTGTGTTTGTATTTCCTCTTTTACATGTGGCACTGCATCTTTATTTGTGATTGGAGTATCCTTTATACTGATTTTTGACTGATCGTTCAATTGAATAATGTGGACCTGTTCAATGGATACTTCTTGGTTCCTTGCCTATGACTGTTGATTGTCAGGTGTGACCTCGTCCTGGTTTATCTCTATCCATTCCTCCTTGTTCATTTTCGTTCTTATGTCAGTGTCTAATGTGTCTTTCTCAGGGCTAGATTCCTCATTAGAGGTCGAAACTTCCAATCCTAGTTCTTTATATCTAGCAGTTTGTTCTAGGGTGTGTTCTTTATTCTTTTGTTGGTTTCCTTGGCTTGCCTGTCTGTATTGATGTCCTTGAACATTTAGGTTCACTTGGCCCTGCATATACATATGCGTCTCTTCTAGAGCTGCGGAGAGGTCCCTTTTTGTGATTGGCTGCTGTGTCATAGGAATCTTTGGTAATGCATGTGTCCTCTTTGATTGTGGTGTCTCTTGGGCTGCTTCCTCTCTAATGCGTTTAGTCCCTCTCATGGGTTTCTTGGAACTCGTTCCCACTTCTTCAATGGAAATTACTGTTTTCTTTTTCTTTGGCATACTAGCTAACTTTACATATTTTGCCATCTCGGTTGAGGTTGGCATCAAGCATAAGCACTCTTTCATTTCAAGTGCCTCATAAATTAACACAGTCAATGCTGAGCTTCCGTTCAAAAATTTCCATTGACTCCACTTCTTCTTAGCTTCAAACAGGCGATCTTGAATATACAGAGTCATATTTACTTGATTTCCCACTTGCCTCATTGCATGGGAAATCAATTGCACGACGATTTTCTGAGGTGTTGTATATCTATGCATACTAGGAAAACAAAAATGTTGGTGCACTGATCGAACCGAGTCTTCAATATCTGTTCTGTTGATTTCCAAAAAGGTTCTCTTTTTTGGATCATGACATTCATCTTTGATATTAGTGAGGCCATCTTGGCTCCATCCAAATGCTTTGTTAATTACCTCATGAGTGAATCGAATTGTTTTCCATGTACCCACTTTGTCGAGCACTCTTGCTTCTGGGATTGATGGCTTATCTGATGCAGACTGGAGTCTATTCATCACTTGGGTGCATCTCTGAAAATCCGGCAGGTATATTGGAAGTCGTAGGAATGCATCAATGACAGCCCTTGTCCAGACGTCTGTAATGCGCGATAATCCTTGTATGATAGTCTAGAAATCTTGAGACATAATCGAAAAGTAGTGTTCTCTATCCATAATTTTAATGGTGGCCATGAAAAGTGGTTCTGCCACTGGTTGATCGTCAAGAAACCAATGACCTCTTGCCTTAGTGATTGATTCCAAGGGAAGAAGTAGGACCTCTTTCTCTTGCGTAGCCTCGGAACTAGAGGATGCCATCTGCACTCAATACATACCAGTAATCAGTGGCAAGCTGGTATCAAGAATCATCCTTCACTTATCCTTCATAAATTTGGCAACTCTCCCAGTGAATTGTGTCGTCCCTTCCCTGTGGGTGTGAGAAAGGTAATACCTGGGATTTTTTTCATACTTATTTATATATTTTTTTATGTTTGTGTCTGAAAGAAAACAATAATGTTAGTTCATAGCCGAAGCGGTTATTGATTCATTAGTTATTTTCTTTTGGATTATTTTATAAGTGCTCTCCTATTTCCCAAGAGGGAAATGTGCTTCACTATCCAGAAGTAGAAGAAGAATGTGTCGAATGCTTATAATGTGGCCCTATTATGCATACTTTGGACTCTTGTAACTCCAGATGTGTGCAACCCGAATTATTTGGTCGATGTGTACATATTGTTTTGCCTTTCGGCATCCAAATCTGCTTTACCCCAGTGGGATAGACTGCATTCCCAACAATCCTTGTGAATGTAGTGCTTCTCATGTTGTACTTTTGCTTCGTCTGACTTTTGAATCTTTGAATGATTTTTGTTGCGTATTTAGACTCCTGCTCTGTCCTGTAGTTGTTTGTTTTTTGTTGTTTCGCCTTTAGATCGTACTGATTCTCCTTGTGTCTTGACCTGTCCTTTTTTATGATTGTCACTTGGGCACATGACTTGAGAATCCATATTTGTGTTCGGGCCGACTAGGCGGCTATACCTTCTTCGGAATCCATGCTCTAGCAATTCTTTGTGGACCTAGGTGTCCCATGTGACTTGCATTCTTATTCTGTTGTTGTTTTCGATGTCGATAGTAGTTCTGTTGTTGAAGATATGCTGTCAATTGATCTTTTTTTATCCAAGTTTGTCTAGTGTAAGGAATGGGGTGTATTCTAATGTGTGCAGGTTTTTGATAGTCTTGCTGACTAGTCCCTCTTGTGCTTGGTTCCTCACTGAGGCTTTTATTGGATAAGACACTAATCATGTGATTTACTGGATTAGAAGATTGTGTGAAAGCGAGATTTGATGCATTCTCACATGAAGTACTTGATGGTGGGGTTTCCATAGTGTGAGTGAACATACATTCATCATCGTGCTCATTTGAGTGATCTCTCGGGTCTATACATTTAGCTTTGATCGGCCGTTCGTCTAACATGTTGAATACCTCACGATGTCCTATCTTGGCCGAGATGTATCCTAGGGCCAATGAATGGTCACTTCATATTCATATATCCAATCTTGACCTAACAAGAGCTCTTCCAATAAGTCCTGATCATGACATACTAAGAGTTTCTATTCCATAGTGTTGTTTTCGAGATGTAGAGGTAAGGTAATCTCGCCATTGGGATGAATTCCTCTCCTTGTCGATATCTCTTGTCTCTCTCTCTCATCCACTCCTTTCATTTCCTGATTTGTTCTAGCTCTTCTTGTCTAGCTTCTTCTCTTATTCTTTCTTCCTCTTCGCGCTTATTTTTACCCCTTATTAGTCGTGACATTATCTCTTTTGTCAATGGCTCTAAATATTTTTTTACTCGGCAACCACAGATATAGTTTGGCAATACTTCTCCGTCTAGGGTTGTTAAGCTGATGGCTCCACTGGTAGTTATACGATTGATGATCAATGGGCCATATCCTCTTTTTTGTACTTTCTTTGCATGTTGCTTCAAAGTATAAACCAAGACTAAATCTCCTTCCTTCAGGTTTTTATCTTTAATATGAGCATCAAAATATGCCTTATGTCGCCTTTTTGCAGCATAAATCCCTGCTACAGCTTGTAACCTTGTTTCATGTAACTTTTCTATTTGATCCAATTGAGCTGATAATTCATGTTCAGTCCACTCATACGTTGTTGCTTCTCTGAGAGTGGGTACTAAGAAATCAATTGGCAAGATGGCATTCTGTCCATACACTAAGTTAAAGGGAGTAGTTCCTATGGCTGTTTTGTAGGCTACTCGGAATGCCCATAAAGCATGATGTAATTGCTTATCCCAATCAGATCTACCATTGTTAACCATTTTAGTGAGGACTGTACACAAGATTTTGTTTGAACTTTCGGCCTGTCCATTGGCTTGTGGGTGATATGGGGCTGATTTCTTATGAATTACTAAGAATTCATTCAGTAGGGCTTCTATCACTTCATTCACAAAGTGTGTGCCTCTATCACTCACAATTTCTATAGGCAATCCAAATCTAGTGAATACGTTCTCAAAGAGAAACTTGCTTGTAGTCCTCGCATCGTTTTTCTTGGTTGCTTTGGCTTCAACCCATTTGGTCAAATAGTCTGTGGCTACGATTATGTACTCAGCATGGGATCCTTTAGCTGGTGGGCTAATAGGTCCTATGAAGTCTATTCTCCATTTAGTAAAGGCT
This sequence comes from Ceratopteris richardii, assembly GCA_020310875.1. Lineage (NCBI taxonomy): Eukaryota > Viridiplantae > Streptophyta > Polypodiopsida > Polypodiales > Pteridaceae > Ceratopteris > Ceratopteris richardii. The sequence continues at coordinate 25,893,920 of CM035434.1, read as the reverse complement.
CTGGCACTCATCATGGGTTTCATCGACATTTCATTTCTTCTAATAGGATATTTTGTTCGTTGGCAGGTATCACATCGTTGAACATATGTGACTGCATCTTGATGTAGAGTTGGCCACCACATTCCTGCAAAGAGAATCATTTTTGCAGTTTTATGTGTAGAAAAATGTCCTCCTGTAGCTCTTGTATGTGCCATCTCTAAAACAGCAAGATACTCATCTTCGTGAATGCACATTCGTAAGTGATTGTCTCTTCCTCGCTTGAAGAGTTGTTTTCCTATAAGAACATAGTCCTTGCTTTGTTTTGTGAGTGCATGTTTCCTTGCTAGAGTAGCTCCTTCTGGGTACTCTTGGGTCCTCAAGAATTTTACCAGAGGCATGCTCCATCTTGGTGCTACAGTGGAGTAGCATAGAGTAGAGTTCTCTTCTTGATCTCGTTCTTGACAAGTTGGCCAGGTTGATACATAGTTATGTGTATCCCTCTGCATGGTTGGCCAATATATGCCTAATCTCTTCAGTGTTTGCCATGTTCCGTTAGCATTTAAATGAGTTTTCCATTGATTTACATGTGCTTTTTGAAGCCACATTTCTTGTTCCTCTTCTTCCATGCATCTCATGAGTAATCCACTTGAGTCTTGGTGATATAAACTTCCAGCAATGATATGGAGGTTTTTAGTCTTCCATATGTCTTGGTTTCTGTTTGGTGTGATCCCATGTTTAGGTCCATAAGTAAGGATAGGGATCAACTTTTCTGCCCATTAGGGACATACTTCGAGATTAAAAAGGTAAGTGTCTGGCATATCATCTGGTACTCCTAAGGAAGGTTCTCCATGTGTCATTCTCGATAAGTGATCTGCTCTAATGTGTGATTTCCCTTTCTTGACTACTACTTCAAAATTTTGAATTTATTTGCCAATAAGTAGTGTTGAAACTTCTTCACTACGTACACCATCCCTAAACCCTCTCTCTCAGTCGTGGTATAATTGCGCTCTGCTTGATTCAATTGTCTACTGGCATAGGCTATAGGGTGGGCTAACTTCCCTGTATCCGCGGCTTGAGCTAAGATGAAACCAATGGCAAACTTGGAAGCATCTACGTGAATGTGAAATGGTTTGTTCCAATTAGGTACTCAAAGGATTGGTGCTGAACTTAATCGACTCTTTAATTCGTTAAAGGCCTTTTCACATTCTTCTATCCAATTAAACTGAGACAATAATGCATAAAGAGGTCTAGCAATTATGGCATACATGTGTATAAGTCTACGGTAGTATCCGTAGTGTCCCATAAATGCTTGCACTTCTTTAGCAGTCTTTGGTCTCGGCAAATCCAGAATCACTTTGATTTTGTCTTCATCTATGGAAATTCCATTTTTAGAGACAACGTGTCCTAATATCTTTCCTTGTCGAACCATGAAGATGCACTTTTCTGGATTGAGGCATACTCTATATTGTCGTCATTTGGCAAAAATCTTTCCTAGTTCAGGGATATGTTCTGATCATATAGCTGAATAAGTGCATAAATCATCCACGTATACCTACATGCTCTTCTTCAAGAACTCCTTGAATACATGGCACATCAATCTTTGGAAAGTGGCTGGGGCATTGGTTAGACCAAAAGGCATAACCCTAAAGGGCTTCCCATTCAGTTGCAAAGGCTGTCTTATGCTGGTCCTCAGGAGCAATCGCTACCTGATTATACCCTGACAAGCCTTCCCTTATGGGTAATGGGTAATGGCTAGCTATCCCTTATGGTGGCAACTTTACTTTTTTCAAATTGATGCATACCCTTAACTTGCCATTCTTTTTCGGTACGACCACCAAAGGTGATACCCATTTCGTGTGTTCAATCTCATAAATGAACCCAGCATCTAACAAGTTATCTATCTCTTCCTTAATTTTTGATGAGTAAACGTCGTTATAAGTGTATGGTCTTTGTTTGGAAGGTTTGGCTTCTGATGTCATAAGGATTCTATGGGCACAAATAGAAGGATCTACTCCTTTTAAATCCTTATATGTCCAAGCAAAGACATCCCTATATTCTCTTATAAGTTGTATTAACTCTTGTTCTTCTTCCATTGAGACATCCTATCCTATAAAGGTACATCGCTCTTCTCCTTCTTCCAAAGTTACTATTATTTTCTTGGTCCGTTCTTTGTTGTCATATGCTATTCCTGGTTGTGCTTCTCGTTTTGGCATTTGGATAGCAATTTTCCTCTCTTCTACTTCATATTTTTTGAAGTGGGCAGGCACTTCGAATTGATCTTGGGGCTTGTTTTCTCCATCTTCTTTTTCTCTATCTAGTCTAAGTTCTTCTTCCTATGTCCTTTCTTGATTTAATTCACTAGTTATGACATTTATTCCTTGGTTGTCACTTCCTGACTCAATTTGTTCCTGCTCCATTTCAATGCTCTCATAATCCTCCTTCCATTGTTTTTCAATTACTTCTCCGTCTTCATCCTCTTGAAGAACTACCACGTATAGGCTTACGTCATATCCTTCCTCATCAATGCATTCATTCATGGTTATTACTTCTTCGTTTACATACATCGAGAGTGGCTAAAATCTCCATCCAACCATGAGGTTCGAATTCTTCATTCAGGAATATTTGAGGCATGTAAGCTAGATCTTGTACATACCTAGCGACTCCTTGCCTTTGTTGCCATCCTTTCTTTCTTTCCTCTTCCTTTTTTGCAATTTTGCATATCTATAGATGAGTGTCTTCGTTCATCCATGATTGGTCAATCCTATACTGTGAATCGACTTCTCGTTCTCCTCCTTATGAATCGGATTCCATTGCAAGGGGGGAACATCTTGAGACGTGTATGTGTGGAGATTTATCTTGGTCGTGGTTCCTTCGTGCTATAAGTATACCGCGTCTTTTCCCCAATCTTGCACTACCTTCAGCTGTCTCATGAAGGGTCTTCCCAGTATCATCTCATAATTGCTAGCCCTTTCAAATTGACAGATTGCTAAGGTGTGCTCGAATTCAACTCCGCAGGTGGTAAAGGTTACTTTTTCCAATAATTCTCGGGGCCGTTCAGTGTGTCTGTCTGCCATTTGTATCTTCATGTGTGTTGGTCTTAATGCTGGTTTTCCCCATTTCTCCCATATTTCCTTTGTCACAGTTCCTACTCCAGCTCCAGAATCTAAGATAGCTTTAATTGTTATAACTTATGGAGTATGTTGAACAATGCATTGTTGGATTGTAACATGGAATATGTTGGCCAATGCATTGTTGGATTGTAACATGGAACAATGCATTGTTGGATTGTAACATGGAATATGTTGGCCAATGCATTGTTGGATTGTAACATGGAATATGTTGGCCAATGCACTGTTGGATTGTAACATGGAATATGTTGAACAATGCATTGTTGGAATGTTAAATTATTATTGAACAATGCATTGTTAAAGTGTTATATTATTAATGTATTAATGTGTTTTTGATGTTTTTGATATAGCAGCTGAAGGTTCGTGAGGAGCGTGCAAAGCGTGAAAGGGTGTATATAAGTATTATGCGTAGAAGGTTCTATTGTTAGAAACAATTAGAAAAGTAATGATTAAAATAAGGTTCATTGTAGACCGCAGTTTTTGTTATTGAAAGCAATGGATTTCTGTAAAAGTTACCAACTTTTAGTTTCACGCCTGCTTTTCGAAGTCGCTCTCATGTAACCACTCTTTTTGACGTAATCAAAAGTCCTATAAATACATGCACTCTGTGGACTGTCGAAACAGAGTGCATGGGGGGAGATTGCACCTAATACTGCGTTTAGTCTCGTCTCTTGTTGTCTCTATTCTTCTGTGTGTCTTCTGCGTTTGTAATCTCTGTATGCGTGTGAGCAAGATCCTAACAACAGTGGTATCAGAGCCCTGCATGCGTCAATACATAGTGTTTTGTTCTCTGTTCGCGATTCCGATTCCATCTCTGTCTCCATCATCCGTCTCCGTCTTCGTCTTCAGTTCCAGTTCCTGTTCCTGTTCCAGTTCCAAAACCAAAACCTACGTTTGCTCCTACGTTTACTCCTTTGGCTTACTCCAAGGCATCGACTAAAGCAAAGAACTTAGGCAATAACTTAGGCAATACATTGGCAACATTGGCACCCAAGGCTCCCTTGGTGACCGTTGGCTACGCGCGAGGCAATTTTAATTTTTGAGTGGCAATAGAGAGGTTTAGATTCCCTAAGGTAGGAGGATTTGAACCCATAACCTCCTACTTTCAAGGGAAGTATTTTTACTACTACACTCTTTCTTGGAGTTGTTACTCAAGTTCTCTCTCCTTAAATTTAACATAACTTTTAGTTTTTACTTTTGAAGGCGGCACGGTGTGACGCGACGCGGCGTGTCTCAGGGTACATCTCCTCAGGGTACACTTCTGAGGGTACACTTTCCAGGGTACATCTAGACAGGGTACATCCTGTCAGGGTACATCAGGGTACATCCTGTCAGGGTACATCAGGGTACATCCTGTCAGGGTACATCAGGGTACATCCAAACAGGGTACTTTTCTGCTAAGGTACATTTCCTGAGGGTACATTCCGAGAGGAAAGCACTAGCTTAAGGGTCCAAGAGCACCATGGCTGATTACAATAATTCACCTCTACCTGAGGCAACACTTGAACAACAACTAGAGCTCTTGCGGCATGAGCTTCGAGGAGCTCAACATGAGATCCGACAACGTGATGAAGTCCTCCAAAGATACAACTGAGGCAGACAATCTTACAACAGTAGTTGGTTTGGAGGTGGGAATCCAAGGTAAGCTTCACACCCTACGACCTACAATCCTCAACGAAGCTATATCCTTTGCCTATGATGCAGAAAAAGAATTCCAGTCCATAACCAAGTCAATCCGTCTACAACAACCGCGCCAACGACCACTTTATGTTAAACCTACATTTCCTATGAAGCGTACTTTCAATGCCCCATCTTACCCTAGCTTTCCTCGTCCCCCACAATCTAGTTACTCAACTCCACCTGTTCCTTCATCTCTCCAACCAACCAAACCACCTACCCTTCAAACTTCAGTGGTGGATGCCCCACAGAAGCGACCATGACTCACTTGCTGGAATTGTGGTAAACCTGGACATACAAAAATAAGGTGCAGATTGCGACCCCTTCACATGAAACCGACTACAGCTCAATTGCATAACATGGAGGTTCATACTGAAGAAATTCCTCCTGTTTAGACAGAGGAATCATTGGAGAAGGACTTAAGTACCTTGGGTAACGATATCTCTCTTTACTCTCTACTTTGCATGCAGAGTACAATAAATAACAAACTAGTTAAAATTCTACATGACGATGGTAGTTCACATGACTTCATTTCACATTTATTAGTACAAGAACTTCAATTACAAACGCTTCCTTCCTTGTATGAAGTGAAAGCTGCATTTCAGGGTAGTTGTTATAATGTAACACAAGAAGTGCAAGATGTTACAATTAGCATAGGCCCATATGTTGATTCACGCACATTTTTTTTTTCATTGCACCTTTGCAATCTTACGATGTTATACTAGGTATGCCTTTTCGTCAACATTATAACCCACGTATTGACTACCATACGCATACTTTTAATTTTGAATTCAAAGGTCAAGTCATTGCTTTGTCTGCACGACATGATTTCTAGCCGTTCCATTGATTAATCACACTCAAGTAAAGCGTGCATTTAGGAAAGGGTTCAACTCATGCATTGTTTTTTTTGTTAATGTCATCAATGATTATACTCATACACTTCCTAATGCATACAAATCTTTCATGAGTACTTATAAGGATTGTTTTATGTCTGAGTATCCCTCTGAATTACCACCATCTCGAGGATCCTTTGACCATAGCATAGACTTAGTCCCTGGTAGTTCTCCTCCTCATAAAGCACCTTATAGACATGGCCCACTACACCAAAAGGAAATAGAAAACCAAGTAAAAGACTTACTACAAAAAGGACTTTTAAGACCTAGTTCTTCCCCATTTGGAGCACCAGTTCTCTTAGTAGAGAAGAAGAATAAAACTTATCAAATGTGCATTGATTATAGAGCCCTTAACAACATCACAATAAAGAATGGATACCCTATTCCACGAATAGATGATCTCTTAGATAAGTTACGAGGAGCTTGTGTCTTTAGTAAAATTGATCTTAAATCGGGTTACCATCAGATTCGTATGACACAAAGTGATATTTTCAAGACTGCATTTAGAACTCAAATTGGCCAATATGAATTTATGGTAATGCCCTTTGGACTTACTAATGCCCCTGCGACATTTGCACGAATGGTGAACAATATTTTTCTTGATTATCAATCTTTTATTCGTATATTCTTTGATAATATACTTGTTTACAGTAAGAATGATAGTGAACATGAAAAGCATCTTGAAACAGTTTTTCATTTGTTACGAGAGAACACACTTTATGCTAATCCTGAAAAGGGTTACTTCTTTCAACATAAGCTATAATATTTAGGACATATTATTTCAAGTGAAGGTGTGCATGTGGATCCGAAAAAGATTAGAGTTATAGTAGAATGGCCTACACCACAATCAGTCAATGATGTTCGTTCTTTTCTTGGCTTGGTTAGTTTCTATAGGAAGTTTGTTCAAAATTTTTCTTGTTTAGCATTGCCTCTTACCTTGTTGTTGAAAAAGAAAATAAAATTTGCATGGGGACTTACCCAACAACAGTCTTTTGAAAAACTTAAACAAGCACTTTCACATGCACCTGTTTTACAGTTACCTGATTTTTCACAACCCTTTCATGTCGTTACTGATGCTAGTGGTTCAGGAATAGGTGTTGTTTTAATGCAAAATGACCATCCTATCGCATTTGAGAGTAGAAAGCTTAAGCCCTCAGAATAGAATTATAGTATGTATGATAAAGAATTGTTAGCAGTTGTGCATGCTCTGCGAATTTGGAAACACTATCTTATGGGCTCTGAGGTCTTAATCAAAACCAATCAACAAGCTATTAAGCATTTATTAAGTCAACCTTTAATCTCGGATATGCATCTTAAATGGGCATCATTCATTCAAAATTTCCAACCCATGATACAATATCAGCCTGGTAAAGCTAATGTTGTAGCTTATGCTCTTAGCCATTTTCCTTCGCATTCTGTTGTTTTGAATAATATTTCTGCCATCCAAATTCATTCTTTTCAAGACATGGTTTCCATTTATGCATCTGATTTGTATTTTTCACGTGCATGGCATGACTTCAACAATGGTGCATCTTTATCCGATGAACATTATACATTTCATAATGGTTTTCTTTATTTTCAACATAGATTGTGCATAACCCAAGCTTTTAAAGATTTTGTCATTAACGAAATGCATGAACCATCTTACATGGGTCATAGAGGCATACAAAGCACCATTTCTGCTTGTAAAGATCTCTTCTTTTGGCCACACATGGAAAACGATATTGCACATTATGTTTCTCAATGCATTGTATGTCAGCGTGTCAAGCGTCATCATGGTATACCATTTGGATTATTAACGCCACTTCCCATTCCAAATGAACCATGGGAACAAATTTCTATGGATTTTATCATAGGTCTTCCCATCACTTCATCCCATAATGATACGATTTGGACAATAGTTGATAGGTTTAGTAAATATGCATATTTCATTCCATGTAGAAAAACTTTGACTGCACCTCAAGCTGCAAAACTATTCATTATATGCATTTTCCCACATCATGGATTTCCTAAAGTAATGTTATCTGATCGTGATGTTAGATTTTGTAATCATTTTTGGGTTGCCTTATTTCAACATTTTGGTTCTAAAATAGATTTTAGTTATGCATTTCATCCTGAAAGTAATGGACAAAGTGAGGCTACCAACAGTACTATTCTTGATTTATTGCGTTGTTATTCATTAGATAATCCTAATAAATGGGATGAAAAGTTGCCATTGCTTATCGTACACAAGCACATTAATGTACCAGCTCCATGAACATTTCCATGCATGTGTTTTTACATGGCACATGCCTATTTTCTTTATTCAGTGATGAAACATGTGACTGGCCATCCATGTTTATTATTTTATCAACTAAGGTCAGTTGCTTTTTCAACTGAGGGGCATGTTATAACTTATGAAATATGTTGAACAATGCATTGTTGGATTGTAACATGGAATATGTTGGCCAATGCATTGTTGGATTGTAACATGGAACAATGCATTGTTGGATTGTAACATGGAATATGTTGGCCAATGCATTGTTGGATTGTAACATGGAATATGTTGGCCAATGCATTGTTGGATTGTAACATGGAATATGTTGGCCAATGCACTATTGGATTGTAACATGGAATATGTTGAACAATGCATTGTTGGAATGTTAAATTATTATTCAACAATGCATTGTTAAAGTGTTATATTATTAATGTATTAATGTGTTTTTGATGTTTTTTATATAGCAGCTGAAGGTTCGTGAGGAGCATGCAAAGTGTGAAAGGGCGTATATAATTATTATGCGTAGAAGGTTCTATTGTTAGAAACAGTTAGAAAAGTAATGGTTAGAATAAGGGTCGTTGTAGACCGCAGTTTTTGTTATTGAAAGCAATGGATTTCTGTAAAAGTTAGCAACTTTTAGTTTCACGCCTGCTTTTCGAAGCCACTCTTATGTAACCACTCTTTTCGACATAATCAAAAGTCCTATAAATACATGCACTATGTGGACTGTCAAAATAGAGTGCATGGGGGGAGATTGCACCCAATACTGCATTTAGTCTCGTCTCTTGTTGTCTCTATTCTTCTGTGTGTCTTCTGCGTTCGTAATCTTTGTATGCACGTGAGCAAGATCCTGACAACATTAGTAGTGTAACCTCTATAAGTGATTGGAAGGCAAGTGTTCCCTTCATCTCCCTCGTTGAAATCTCCAACCTTATCGACTAGGATTTTGACTATGGTCACTTCATAAAGCATCACCTTCTCTTTTGACTTGGTCTCCAATTGACTGGTTAGCTTCTCCTTCAAATGTGGTTTTATCTTCAAAAGTTCTCCCAATGTTAGAGTAGAAGGAATTTTTACCTTTCTAAGATGTTGTATGATGTCCGATGTTTGGATTGATGGGTTCTGCACTTTTTTTCTTATTGAGGGAATGCAGTATAATTCAGAATTATGTTCATATCCCCCTGTGTAATTTGGCAAAGCCTTCGCACTGTCATCCTCCTTGTCGCTCTTGTCAAATTGTAATAATCCTTCTGAATTCAGCTAAGGTATTGAGTCTTCCAATTCGCCTTCTGCTTCTAACTCCTCAAAGGGTGGTTCAATTCCTTCCACTTTCTTCCATCTATCTTCTTGGACTCTTGCCCACAAGTCTTTAGGCCACTCCCCATCTACTTCGGGGACAACAGATCCTTCCCTTTTATCCTCGCAGTAATTTCCAGCACGTGTCTCACCTTCTTTTCCTTTCTCGGGATCATTAGGGATGACACACTCTTGGAATTATTTTTCGGGAATTCGTGAATTGGGTAGTCGAAGAACAGGTTTTTCTAGGGTCTATTGAGCTATTTCAATTAATTTTCTACATATCTCCAACCTTTCTTTTTCTAAGTCACCTCTAGGATATTCTTTTTTATGTTGTTCAATGGTTGTTCATGCTCTTAGTCGTGCCTGGTACGCATAAATCCACATGGCTAACTCTTCTGGCATGGGTTCTGCTAAAACTGATCCTACCTCTCCTTTTTTATACTTTCCCTCTTGATTTTCTCCCTCAAGTTTCTGTTTTTTTTCTTGACCTTGTTCATTCTTTTCATTCTCCTTCTTTTGTTGTAGTTTCTTTTCCTTTATCCTGTCTCTACGATTCTTCCATCTTTGTGTTCGTTTACTTGTAACACTTTTCCCAGGATCTTTAGAGTCTTCAACTACTTGAGATGTAGGTATATTCACTTCTCTGTCGCCTTGATTGTTCTCTTCTGTTTTTTTTGGGGTCTCTCTAGCTTTAGATCTTGTTATTACTTTCAATGGCACGATGTACTCCTTATCACTGCCTGACGACTTTATCACTTCTATCACATTGATCTGCATGTTCGACTTAACTTTGTTGGGGTTCTTGGGGCAATCCCTAAAAAGGTGTTCTTTACCACAATCACTACATTATCCTTCCCAAACTCGCTGTGGTGGTGGTGGGTTTGGTAATGTACATTCTCTGATAAAATGATCACCTCCGCATCTATAAGAGGGTCCTCTAGGTGCAGGTAGTCTATTCATTGGTCGGGAGGGTATGGGTGCTCTAGGAGCTGTGTACATCAATGACACATAATCCTACTCATATCCGTAAGAACTATCTGGTCCTTCCATACCATAGGCATAAGGCTCGTATATTTGTCCATATTCAATTATAGTGCCCTCATATGCGGAATAATTTCCTTGACTATGGTCATAAGATAGGTCATATGGTTCATTACCAACCACAGGCGTGGCGGGGACTATTGCTCTCTCAGGGTTCTCTTCCTGTCGAGCTATTTTCACTGGGACAACATTTTGTGGGTGGGGTGGTTGTTGACCTAACATTGGTTGTGGTTGAGTGTACCCTTGGTAAGCATAAGGTCGTGGTGTTGGTCCCTGCTGTTGGTATGTGGGATATCTAAAAGCTTCCCCTCCTTGATCTCTCTGAGGGTATCCATAAGGTCTCACTAGCAGTTGGACTGGTCTTGATTGTCGATTGTAAGGACAGTTTTCTGTGTTGTGATTTGTGTACTTTTGTTCTATGCTACAATAATGCATAGGGCCTAGGACGGGTGGTCTATTGTAAGCATAAGCAGGTGGTGGGACTACTCCCCTAGTGCACAAATGAGAAGGGTGATCACCTCCACAATGCACACACCTTCTAAGCATGGGTACTCTCATTGGGTTGTTGGGGTAGTTCTTGGCCCTTGAACATTCAATTTCTTTGCTACTAAGTCGGCTATTTCCTCTACATTGTTCTTAGAGTTCGACATGCTACTGGCGGAATCTTCACTTTTCACACTACCTTGAGGTATTTTCAAGTCTTCTGCTAGATTGTCCTCTAAGTCAATACATTCTTTCATACATTTTTGCAAAGTTTGAACTCTTTTCACATATACCAAAGATCTTAATGATCCATACACTAATCCTTCCAAAAACGATGACACTATTTTGTCTCGCTTCAACAGGGCATCTATCTGTTGGAAAACAATGTGCAATTGGTCCATTTTGTCCAGAGACTATAGAATAAGTAGAGTATTTTACTACTGTCTCTAACAGCAAAAGCGCTTAGGCGCTGTGGATAAGGCAAAAGCCTCCTAACGGCGTGGCGGGGGTTCAATTCCCGATTTCAACAGCGATCGCGTATATCTTTTTGAAAAGCTTATAATAAAGCAATTAAAAAACGTACGGACAGTGCGAAGATGGCATACAACGTTTTACGGATATACGATGGATATTTTCCGATTAACTCACGAAATCACGATCGCTGTTTTATGAGTTTTTTGTGCTTTTCAAGGTGAAAACAATACTATATAAGGAGTATGTTGGCTCATTGTCTTGCATCCTTCACCTAGTATCAACACAAGCTTTCTAGAGCTTGGACCTCAGTAGAGGTGGTGTTTCATCTAGCACATGGGGAAGCCATGGTGCTAACTTGAAGCATGTTGAGGAGCAGCTATGAAGTTCTTCTTGGTGATTCTTCTTGGAGTAGATGAAGGGTGTGCTCACACTCTAGCTCATGGAGAGGAGGTCATCTCTTGTTCATGGCAAGAAGACTTGGTCATTAGCAGCTTGATGGTGAGGATCGCCCATCTACATGATGTATTTGAAGATTGTCTTCCACAGGAAGATATTAGGTTGAAGATTGTCTTCTACAAGAAGCTGTCTGGCTACTTCAAAGACATTGGATGGGACCATCTACATGGCGTATTTGAAGATCATCTTCTACAAGAAGATGTTAGGTTGAAGATTGTCTTCTACAAGAAGATATCTGGCTACTTCAAAGACATTAGATGGAGTTCAACATAAGATTCACATCTTATGTTAAGTATTCAGGTACATATTCTCTTTATGCACACAGGTACTACTTGAAGTTTATGGAGGATGTGGCGTTCATATCAGGAGGAGTCCTATTCGGCATAGGTACAAGAGAAACAGTACGTATATGCTTTATGCATATTTTATGAGGTGTTTGAGAAGGTGTGTTCACATGAGTTTGAGGATTTCCGTTCACACTGATCCTTCCTCATTCAGTCACTCATATTCACTCTTCTATAACCTATAAGGTCACACATCTCATGTATATTCAGATTACTGCCCACACATCTGAATATGTTTGTTACATTGTACATTCACTCATGCATCTATTTCTCATCACATAGAGTGGTTGAGAGTTTTGCTCCCACATTGTACATTGAACATTGGTATATATGATACTATGAGTAAGCGATGGCTTACGTAACACCTTACACATGTTGTCTATTCTTTCTCTATCTTTGTCTCATCATTTGTATGATTAAGTTGTGGTATGTTCATGTTTTGTCAATATGGAAGATTGTTGGAATTAATGTTGTGTATGCTGGACCTATGGAACCATGGACTTGTGACATGAGCCTAAGGGCCTACCTCACTTCCAACATTTGGTATCAAAGCACTAAGGTTTTGGTTACAGAACTTTAGATCTTTGGCATCAATGCATTAAGGCTCATTCATATCTCAGGTTCCCAGAATTCCAAATTTACAACATTTGATTTGAAAGCATCTTCTAATATTTGACATTTGACATACACACTTAATATAGATGAGTAGAGATTTGAGAATTAGAAATTTCAGTTACATGTGTATTCATCAGTGTGGAGTATGAAGTTGATGATCTGTTAGCAGCCGAATATTTTTGGAAGAGTATGCAAATACTTTACAAAAGTATTGTTTGAAGACCCAAAATTGATGAAGAGAAGACTACTTCAAATTCAAGGAAGAACAATGGTTTAGAGAAGATGAAGGAATCAGATCAACATCAAATCACAGGTATCAGTTTCTACTATCAGATTATCATTTGCAGGTCATATCTTAGAAGAGCAGTTATGAAGAGATTTGAAGAAATTCAAGGAATGCTTTTATACACTTTCATCTTTTGAAAGTTAAAGGCTACATCAAAACAGGTATCTAGAGGTTTTTTCTAGAGGGATTTGAAAGATCTCTTTCATGGCAAGAAAGTTCATCTAAGAAGACAAGTGCAGAGATGAGATGAGTTTTTTCAGCCAATTTTCTGTTGTAAGTTGGTTGGATATCAAGGTACAAATGTATCTAGAGAAGGTAAGTCTAGAAGGCCAATTCATCATTCAGACAACGATTGGTGAATTTAGTCGTTTCAGACATTTGAAACAACATTTTGATTTAGAGATATGAGGAGATGGTAAAACATGTTTCTATATTCACTTCCATTTATATACCATGTTTGTTTTATCTCTTACTCTAAGCATTAGAGGAAGAGAAAAGTTCAGTTGAAGAAGTCAAGAGTGTTTGCTACTTCAAGATGAAGAGAACAAAAGGTATGGAAGAGAAGTTTGAAGATGTCGACATTATCATCAGGTGGAAGAAAGATGCAGAAGAAGAAAGTCCATCATTTCCAAAAGAAAAGTAAGGCTTCCTTTTCTCATATATTTTCCATATACTTTTCCTATTTTATCCTCTACACCCAAAGACAAGTCTACGAGAACATCTTGTTTAAAGAAGAAGCAGTTTCTTGTTTTGCATTACATTTGGTCATGATTTAGTAGATTTGACAAAGAATTGCATTGAGAGAAAGAAAAGCAGCAGATATAGGTTTTAACTCATATATGTATGAGTTATGTTTTAGTTGAAGCTTTTAAGCAGGCAGCTTATATGTTCCCTCAAAGAATTCTTGGAGTGTCAATACAGAGCTACTTGGTATATGACAAGTTGCAGAGAAGTATATTTCTTCTTTATCTAACTCTTGAGGTAAAAGAGTTTTTGTAGCAGATGTTGAAGACTTGCGTTGAGGTTTTATGTTTGGAAAAGGTTACCTCATACTCAGTATTTTCAGAAACTTCACAAAATTTAGATTTGTTGATGTACTAGTCAATGGAGAATCTACTTTCTATGATTGTCTAGATTTTTGGATATATGCTTTGTATTCAAAAATATGTTCCATCAGATCCTATCACTTGATTGAAAAGTGGAGTTAACCAAAAGAAGATCAAACAGGTACTATCACATTTCACCCGGGTAAAATATGAAAGTTATGAAGTATCAACTTGCAGCTTTTGGAGTTCTCAAGGTGAGAAGTATGTCCACTTATGTTTCAAGTAAGAATTGCAGATTCTTGGAAAGGCTTTGTTTGTAGAAAAGTTTTACAACTTTTTGAAAAGCATGGACACTTGGAGACATTCAGGAAGTAAATCAAACATTCAGTCATGAAGGTTTGATAAGAGCAGATTCTACACAGGAGAGATCATTGATCTTGAATGATCATGTATGATCTTGAGTATTTATGATTCAGTTGTCTATCCTTTTGTTTGATTCTTAAACATTGGAAGAAGTAAGTCAAAGATTCAGATTCTATCAGATTTGTGTTGCAGAGAGAAGAAGATACTTGTTATGTTGCAGAAGGTTATGAATCCTAAAATGCTTTCAGCAAGGTTTTGTTATGTTAGGATCAGCTAACCTTATTCTACAATATGAAAAGCTGAAGACTTATAGTGGAAGCTATTGGCAACTGCACAGTGCTAATAAAAGGGTTTAGAGATTTTGTTTCAGATACAGGTATTGATCACTGAACATCAGATTTATTGAAAGAAGGAAGACGTTCCACATTTCATAAAGTCTGATATACTTTGAAGAATTTTGGATACTAGTGTTAAGTCATCCAGGGGGGTGATGAAACATGAAGACTTATTTTCAAGCCATATGTAAAAGAATGCAGAGTCATACCTACAGGTATTCCTATTTCAGGTATTCCTATATTTCCTTTGTCAAGTTCTCTTTATGTTCCAGCTTTGAAAGAAGAAGGAAGAAGAAGAATATTTGGAGAAAGTTCCTGTTAGGATGTTCCTGTTCAGGAGAAGGTTCCAGAGTTCTATTGAAGAGAAGCTTAATATTTCAGAAAGGTATATTTCAGACGTGCGCACATATATGTTTATACCAAGTTCTGAAGGAAAGAGGTATGAAGGATTTAAAGGATGAAGACATGATGACATCATAGATTTTTGACTCATATTTCAGTTGATTACAATTGAGATGAGTTGACATGACTTGAGTACATTCAAAGATGAACCAGCAGTGTTCATAATGCACTAAGTTGTGAGTTGACAGTCACAGGTTCCAGGATTCAGTTCTTGATTTTGTTTAGTGTATTTACATGACGCAGCAGAAGTACATTGAGAAATCCTTTTTCGAAAGGTAATTGCAAATATATAGATCCCAGTGTATGTTTTCAGTTTTTTAAAGACAGGAGATAGCAGGTTCAGAGACAATTCATGCTATATTTGTTGTCAAGCAGTGATTGCTTGATGTGTACACTATTGGATATCTAGTTTGCATATTTTCTCAAGTATTATGGTTCATATTCAGCAAGTTTAGATTTTTCAAAGGAAAGTCAGATTCAGTTTTGAAGAAGACTTTTGAAGAACAAGTTTTGAAGTATGGGAGTACAAGCTTGAAACTTGTAATAGTTTGCAGCTTATGAAGTTTGCAGATTCAGTTCAATTTGAACCAATATGCCATTGCAGGGGGGATTGTTGGAAAACAATGTGCAATTGGTCCATTTTGTCCAGAGACTATAGAATAAGTAGAGACTATTTTACTACTCCCTCTAACAACAAAAGCGCTTAGGCGCTGTGGATAAGGCAAAAGCCTCCTAACGGCGTGGCGGGAGTTCAATTCCCGATTTCAACAGAGATCGCGTATATCTTTTTGAAAAGCTTATAATAAAGCAATTAAAAATGTACGGACAGTGCGAAGATGGCATACAACGTTTTACGGATATACGATGGATATTTTCCGATTAACTCACGAAATCACGATCGCTGTTTTATGAGTTTTTTGTGCTTTTCAAGGTGAAAACAATACTATATAAGGAGTATGTTGGCTCATTGTCTTGCATCCTTCACCTAGTATCAACACAAGCTTTCTAGAGCTTGGACCTCAGTAGAGGTGGTGTTTCATCTAGCACATGGGGAAGCCATGGTGCTAACTTGAAGCATGTTGAGGAGCAGCTATGAAGTTCTTCTTGGTGATTCTTCTTGGAGAAGATGAAGGGTGTGCTCACACTCTAGCTCATGGAGAGGAGGTCATCTCTTGTTCATGGCAAGAAGACTTGGTCATTAGCAGCTTGATGGTGAGGATCGCCCATCTACATGATGTATTTGAAGATTGTCTTCTACAGGAAGATATTAGGTTGAAGATTGTCTTCTACAAGAAGCTGTCTGGCTACTTCAAAGACATTGGATGGGACCATCTACATGGCGTATTTGAAGATCATCTTCTACAAGAAGATGTTAGGTTGAAGATTGTCTTCTACAAGAAGATATCTGGCTACTTCAAAGACATTAGATGGAGTTTAACATAAGATTCACATCTTATGTTAAGTATTCAGGTACATATTCTCTTTATGCACACAGGTACTACTTGAAGTTTATGGAGGCTGTGGCGTTCATATGAGGAGGAGTCCTATTCGGCATAGGTACAAGAGAAACAGTACGTATATGCTTTATGCATATTTTATGAGGTGTTTGAGAAGGTGTGTTCACATGAGTTTGAGGATTTTCGTTCACACTGATCCTTCCTCATTCAGTCACTCATATTCACTCTTCTATAACCTATAAGGTCACACATCTCATGTATATTCAGATTACTGCCCACACATCTAAATATGTTTGTTACATTGTACATTCACTCATGCATCTATTTCTCATCACATAGAGTGGTTGAGAGTTTTGCTCCCACATTGTACATTGAACATTGGTATATATGATACTATGAGTAAGCGATGGCTTACGTAACACCTTACACATGTTGTCTATTCTTTCTCTATCTTTGTCTCATCATTTGTATGATTAAGTTGTGGTATGTTCATGTGTCAATATGGAAGATTGCTGGAATTAATGTTGTGTATGCTGGACCTATGGAACCATGGACCTGTGACATGAGCCTAAGGGCTTACCTCACTTCCAACACTATCCACATATTGCTTGAATCTTCTTGCTACCAATCTCACTGATTCCGTAGGAGCTTGTCTAAAGCTATGGATAAATGATGAAGAGTTGTTTTTTATTGCAGACTTTGTGAATTCTTCAATCAATTCTTGATAAACTTATTCCATGTTTTGAAAGTTATTAGGGTCTAATGGTTGGAACCATGCTAATGCCGTGTCTATAAGGGTTAGCCCAAAACATTCATATTGGATCAAGAAATCTTCCACTTTTTCGGTTCTGATTACTTGCTTGAATTCAGCTATGTGATTGTAAGGTTCATTGGAGCCATCATAGTGGTTTCTCATACATTTGGCAACTTGGATTGGCCTTAATCTTCTTCCTGGTTAAGGTGCTCTAGGCATTATAGGCAAGATTGGTCTTCCTATCTGTATACCAGGTCCTCTTACTATAGGTGGTCTATCTGGGATAGGAATTCTATTCCTTGGTTCAACTGGTGGTTGATGCCGATAATTAGGATTATTGCCCGGTGTAGCGAACTGCACATGTGGTCTGACTGGAATATGCATTTGTTGTGTCTGTCCCAAATGCTAATATGACTTATCCTGATAAGTTCCTTGGGGGTTCTGTGAAGTAGTGGCTTGATCCCTAGGAGGGAACACTAGGATGTTTTGATATTTCAACCTTGCTCTTTCTAACTCCATTAGAGGCCAGTACCTCCTCTGGTTTTTGTCCAAATACGTGATGATGGTGGGGAGTTCAGGATCTTGTAACTCATAGATGGTAACTCGGTTATTGGCCATTTCCCATAACGAAGAGTGGGCTCTGAGAAGATGTTCCATCCCGTTGATCAAATAGACATCCATTAGGGAATCATCTTGTGGAACTAGGTCTCCTCTCCAAACCCTGACGACCGTGGATCTTCCTCTAGGGGTGATTATCTGCTCTTCATGTCCCTCTTCATTAAGGTTGTGGGCATTGCCCTCTTCCCCTTGTTCATTGATGCTTTCAGGGTGTTCCGTAACTACATACTAAATATCTCTTTTGTCCATATAGAACCCTCCTGCATATTTAACTGCTGGCCTAGGTACTATGTAAGCGTCTGTATCTTTCTTTAGTCTGGCCACCGATCGGTTTAGCCCATCTAGGTAGATAGGTATCCCGTGTTTGTTGGTGTTCACATATTCTAAAGATGTCCGATATTCACCATCAATAATTGACATCATGCCAATTATTGGTACAGAATTCTGCATATCCTCGGAAGCCATGAGAATTTTTTCCTCAGACTCACTCGAGGTTTCAGAGTAATGTGAATGACTACTTGGTTTGGCTACACTTCCTACAGAAGAAATTACACTTCTTCAGCTCCCTAGGGTTCTTCTGGATCTTAGGTTCATTCAGTTGAAGGCTCTAGTCAAGTTACTACCAATCCCTTGCTCTAATGTTCTTGGTTGGGTTTCTAAGTTGTTTGAAACATTTGGTTGACTTGGAGGTCCACACTAAAATCTTTTGAAATCTCCTGCATCTGGATGATCTCACGATACTCAATACTTCAAAACTATCGTCCTTAGAATTATGCGATAGTCGATACTTGACTCACTGTAAAAAGTCACGATACTTGATACTTGATCGACTGGACAATACCACGATACTCGATATCCAGCAAGTATCATGGAAGGACCCTCACGATACTCGATATTGCACATGTATCGCAAAGAGGTAATCCCACAATACACGATACTCGATATGAGGCTAGAGCCCGACACACGATACTTGACACTTTGTGAAAGTCACGATACACGATATTGGGCACGTTTCACGAAAAATCAACAATACTCGATACTTGGAACTAAACGATATTCGATACTCGACCAAGAGAATTCCCATGATATTCGATACTAGTCAAATCTTGTTTTCAGATCTCCACGATACTCGATATGTGACAAGTATCGCAAGAACTTCCTCGACAATATTCGATATCAGACAAGTATCGTGAAAAATTCAATGATACTTGATAGTGGTCAGGTATTGTGAAAAATATCAATGATATACGATATCCGACAGGTATCGTGAAAAAATTTCAGCGATACACGATATGTGACTAGTATCATGAGAATTACTCCACGATACACGATATCACTCAAGTATCGCGATACTCGACCACAGGAGTTCACGATATCCAGGTATCGCGATATCTCAATCGCGGGAGAACACGATACTTGACATTTTTTTAATTTTCAACAAGTGCATTTAGATTTTAAGTGAATACAAGTGGTCTTAAACCCTCTCTCCCCTCTTCCAAATGCCTGAATCACAAAAAAATGACTTTCCTTACCCCGGGATGACCCTCACGATATCTGCCGCAGGTAGTTTCATTGAGTTGCTTGATTTCACCAGAATTTAAGAGTAGAGGATGGTTATGGTTACCTTGGAAGCTTCTCCCCAACTTCTCTACAACCCCTTCTTGCTCTGTGTCGCTCAATAATCCTACTCCCCGATCGCGATATTTGCTCTCTAATGCTCACGATACTTGCTTGGAGACAAGTGACTTGAAAAAGACAGTTTTTTTGGTTTTTATACTTTTGAAAATTCTTCTTAACTAAAAAAGACTAACAAGAACAAAGGTTGACAGCTATTCTAACTTCCTAACCTACTCCCTTCTTCCTCCTACTCTACTCACTCCACTCATTTCCCTAGACTATCAACTCACTACAAAAACTCCAAGAATGAGAAGTAGTAAGTGCGGTTGAGTGTGAGAAAGAGACTATATCTCGATCCCCCTCAAGTGCATATAGTGGGGATTCACGCTTTATTTATCAATCCGAGGAGTATCAAAACCTAGCCGAGTGTATGGAGACTTTCATTCAAATGATGATCAATGCAAATGAGCTTCCCAAAGAGTGTAAATAAGTCTAAGCCTATTCCAAACAAGGTTCAGGGATCTGTTGAGATGTCACGATACTTGGAGCAGCAAACAACAGTAAATCGAGCTTTTCTCTCAGCTCCGAACTCCGAATATAGCAAATAGTGGGTTCATTTCGAAGATCTCGAGAAGACGCATCAAATACTGCCATTTTCACTCAATTTTGACACTTCTGCTTCAAGTTATGAGCAAAATACTGAGTCACAAGAATGACCTTCCTACACTTCAATACTTCCTACACTTCATACACACCTTAACAACAGAAAACAAGCACTTTCATGGATAGACAACACTTCCAAACACTCTTTTCAAGCATCACACATGCACACAAGCTCACAAAGAAGATGATTCAGAGAGGAGAAGACACGAATTCGAAATTTTGTGCTCTTCATTCTCACAATGGCAAAAAATCTTTACAAAGAGTCACAAATTGACTTATATACATGTGCCCTAAAAATGGTCCTTTCACACAAGAGACCGACATTTTATTAACTAAAAGGTTAATTTCCTACTAATTTACATGTGTAAGCTACTAATCTCCAAGGGTATGCATCTAGAGGACTCCTCTAGTGCATTTACATCAGAAAATATGTTACAAAATGGTTATGATACAAAAATAAAGTGTCTGAATCGGGAAAATTTTGGGGCCCATCTTTTTCTCTGCCTTTTGCTCTTCTTAGCTCTGCAACACTCTCCCCCTCTTTATCTCTGTCGTCCCTTGACACGCTTTTGGTTCTCGTTTGTAGCTTGTCTAAGATTTTTGTATACACGCACCCAGTGGTCGAACAAGCAACAAGGACTGTCAGACAATTGGTTATCTTATCCGAGGCATGTCCTTTGCTTCTATTTGCCCCTCGGTATTCCGTACATCACAAATCTAGGTTGTTGTATTCAGTCGGGCTGCCACGCACGCCATCAGTGGGAGGATTTTTACCTGCCAAGTATTGTCTTGCACTTCTTCATGGATACTTCTTGGCCCTGTTCCGTCCTTCCCTCCTACGTGATTTCCCTTGATGTGTGCCCTTGCGGGGCTCTGTGCAGAGATGGGTGTTGCGTGCCCCTGCAGGGCTTCTTGCAGAGATATGTCTTCAGATATAATCTTTTTAGTGAAGCTTCTTTCTTGGTCTTCTTCTTTTCTTCTTTTTGTTGGACTCTCCCTCAACACTCTAGTAGAGAAAAATTTCTTTGGTAATGCCCACACTCTCCAAACTAAAACAAATAATTGGCCTTCTTGGCCCATTCCCAAAGTTGCCTCGAGGACGTAGGTTGTGAGTATTACCTTGAGTTGGAGCCACAAGCGTTACATTTGGTGGTGGAAATGGTCTTGTTTGGGCTCCTCATTGCCTCTAGTATGCTTTTGTCAAAATCCCTCATGAGTGACACTCCTAGGCTTCATGGCCATGCTTCTTGTATGACTAGAAAGTTACACTTAAAAGAGGATGTTCACTTACCACATGTCTTTTTTTGCTACACATTTTTCACCACAATCCAATCTTGAATCCACTTCTTGCACGACCCTCTTGTAGCTCCTGATGAAGTTATCCCATCTCTTCTACCTAGGTTTTGCTCTTTTTTGAGTTTTAAGGCTTCAATTTTGCATCGTAGTTGTGCTACTACACCCTCTTCTTTCTTTTGGACCTTATTCTTCCTTAGGTTCTCGAGTTCCTTCCTTAATTGGGCTATTAAGTCCTCATGTTCCATAGAGTATGAAAGGTTAGAAGAAATGACTCCATATTATTACCGAAATTGCTCCAACCTTGTTGTTGTGGTAATGAACTCATCAATGGTTTCCATGGAGAGCACCAATTCCTTGATCTTGCATTGGGAGGATATTGGTACTGGCTTAGCAAGCCACTTTTTGACAAAAATAGTGAGGAGGATCTAGTAATTTAGCTATAAGTGATTTGGCTCCAATGACAAATTTGGTAAATGTATCTCCAACACTCAATCTTAAGTACTCCAATTCTTCAAATAATGTTTTCTATGGTATTTCCTTATTGGAATTGTGCTCTAAAGGCATCCACCATTAGGTCCCAAGTAGAAAAAATGGTTATCTAAAAATTGACTAAACTATTTATCTAACAATCCTTCCAATCTTGTCAGAAAGAGTATGAAAAAGGCATTTTCCCTCCCTATAGACCCCCTTTCTTTTACATAAGGTTAAAAACCTCCTCACATGCTTGTCAAGGTCTTCATGTGCTAAACCTCTAAAGGATGGGAACTTTATGTTTAATAAAGAGAGTAAATTTTCTAAGTCTACTTGAGCTTCCATGTTCCCTACTGATGATGCGGATGAAGGGGGACTAGATAACCTACACCAATCCTCTTCCCTAAGCTCAAGATGAATTCCAAGAAGAAAGAAAAGTTATAACTTAGATTTGCAGGGTCAACACCTTTTGCACTTCCTTCTTCTTCACTTGAGAATTGTTCTTGAATTTTCCTTCTTTTGGTAAGATCTTCTCATTGAGCATAGACCTCGAAGCTTCAACTATGTTCCTATTTCTTCTCTCTGCCACTACATTTTGCTCTGGAGTATACCTAGTTGTGATCTCTATTTTGGTCCCTCTCTATGAATGTATCCTTTCTTCATGAAGGGTTGTCTGTGTGATTTCCCGAGTTGACTAGCACTACATTTATATATTATGTTTTGCTTGGAAATATTTGGTAGGCCAAGCACACTTTGATCCATACACATTTGCTTCAAGTTCCTTTCTCCTATGTGAGCCAATCTCTTGTGCCACATTTCCAATTCTGATAAGGTCTGACTACCATAATTGAACAAAGCTATATTTCTAGTGTCTTGGAGCTCAAATGTAAAGATTCTACCTGTCTTTTCTCCTTTTGCTATTTTCTTGAATCCTTGTTGTGGATCTTCAACAAAGGCTCCATTCCTTGTGAACCTTACCTGCAATCCTTTCTCTACAATTTGCCCAACACTTATGAGATTTTTTGTTATGGTAGGTACATATAATACCTTGCTCAGTAGGTTCATGTTTCCATCTAGAGTCTTCACATTTCCTATCTTTTCCACCAAGTGCCTAGTGTCATCTCCTGTTTGAACCTCATGTCTATTCCTTGGATCCTCCAAGTATGAGAGTAGAGCTTCATTCCCTGTTACATGAATTGAACAACCATAATCTATATAAAATACATGCTCATCTATTTTACCTTCCTTCATAGTCATGTTCATCAAGAGAAATGAATCCTCCTTGATGATTTGTATTGTTGAAGTTGCTGTAGTAGTAGCCATTGAAGTTATTTGATCTGCCTCTTGCACTTCCATAGCATCCTTTGTTGAAGCCTCTTCCTCCTTGGTTTCTAAGGTTCCTGAAACAATTCTCAGTTGCATGATTAGTGAGGAGCTTTGAAATCTCCACCTACCTTGTCTACCTCCTCTGCCTCTTCCTCTGGAACCTCTACCTCTACCTGCAAAGTTTTCTTGAGAGGTAATGCCTTCATCATTAGATCTTTTACTTTTGACTTTATTATCCTTACTCTTAATCTTATTAGTGTATAGGGCAGAGGAATGATTACCGTTTGAGTTGTCTCCATTCTTCATAAGCTTTGCCTCATGTGCGAACAATTGTCCCATATTGAAATCAGGAACCTGCATGTCCATGTAAAGGTCCATGGCTATGGTGAAGGATTCCCATTTGTCATTGGCCTTTATTCCATTGATCACTTGCCTCACTATCTGCTCTTCTTCAATGACTTTTCCAATGCTCCCAAGTTGATCTGCTATGTCCTTCATCTTGGTGACAAAATCAATCACACTTTGCTTGGGCATCTTCTTGAGTGTGGTAAACTCCATCCATAGTTGGTTCTTCTTAGTTCTAGTACTTGATGAGAAGAATGCTTTAAGAGCATTCCAAGTCTCTTGTGAATTCTTGCAGCTCCTCATGTGTGGAAGTAAAAAATCAGAGATTGAGTTATGTATGACTTGGCTAGAGAATCCTTTGAGCACCATGTGGTTAACCTCTCTTGTTCTTCTTGAGTTGGTTGTCCTTTGTTTCTGAGGATTGGAATCATCTCATCTCCAGAAATGTAACCATAGAGATTTCTTCCTTGAAGGTATGCCTCCATTCTAAGTGACCAAGTTGAGTAATTACCTCAATCTAATTTGTCTATGGATGAAGGAAATCGATCTCCCATGTTGACTTGTTGTAGCTTTGATACGATTGTGAGTAGATGGTTGGATATAGTCCATAGATGGTGTTGCGAAATTCTTGATCTACACTTGCCCATTTGACTTCAAGGATCCTTACTAGACTTGTTTTGCATCCAAAAAATGCATTTAAACCCACTATATGCTTTAGAACATCATTTCCAAAATTTTGTACCAACAGATAAATTGCACATAGAAGGAATGTGAAAAACCTGCTATTTTTGCATTTGAGCTGCTCAAAAAAATACTCAGCCTTTAATCCGTGATATAAATTAGCAACTTCTAATTCAAGGGCTTAGCTAACTATTCCAAGTCATCTCATGAATTTAGAGTGAATGTACACTGAGAAATGAGTTTAAGAACTCACAGGTGTGAACCTGACTTTTAAGGAGCAAGGAAGTGTGCGAACACAGTAGGATTGTTCACTTCATAACTCACCAAGTTAAAGTAGAGGAAACGATGAAGTACACATAGAGAAATCGTTTGTGCAAGATCACTGAAATGAAGGAATTGTTGCAGAGAACAATAATAAGAAGTAATCTTGAAATAATGTATCAAATTATATGTGTTAATGAAAGTATGATACAAAGGAGATATAGTGGACTTACTCATACATAAGTGAGCTCAAGATATGCTCAACCATGAGGCTCAATGACTCTATAATCATGGTGTGTCCTGTGACTAAAAAACACCACTATACCTTGAATGGGTTTGAAATTTGAATTTCCCTCACCTAAAAGTGTTCCTAGACTTTAGGTGAAGATTTAGTCTCAACCACCATATGAGTCATGGGTTTTGGCTCCTAACTTCACAAGATTCCTCATTTCTCCTTCTTTTACTTTTATCCAAGGAATAAGAAATGTATAGCTTTTACAAGAGGCATGCAAGTTTTTTGTGAGCCCAATATAAATGTGAGAAGTCTTGATCATTTGGTCAAGCATCTAGACTTTCCACATGTACCAACACTTTTTTTGGCAAGAACACACAAATCAATGGTTATGTGGACCACCAGACGGATTCCAAGCGTGTTTAGAAACACTTCAATACTTGAGATCCACTATCGACTTCATAGAATGACCATGATAGTGACACAAAATAATTCCAAAGTGTTGATAAACACTTCGAAGCATTGATGCTACTAAAGTGACCACAATGAGGGTGGTAAAAGTGGATAGATAGAATGTGGGAAAATGGTGAAGAAGAAGGGTGGGAGGGTGGGAAAATGGGAAAAATGAGGCCCCAATGAGTAAAATGATGGATAAAGGTTTTTCCAAATGAATTGATAGCAACACCATCAAATTCAAGCACCATCACCACCACCACCAAAATGACCACCAAACAATCCACCAAGATGACCACCTAGTGCTCTAATACCATGTAGAGAGTACACACACGAAATCAAAATGAAAAGAAGATCAGTGTACTTACAAAATGAAAGAGTGTGAGACTCAAAAGTGAGTAGACCATGAAATGGGAAAACTCACATGGATTAGAGTGAGCTTGCCAAGAGCATGGAGTAGGCAAGCTTCTAACCAAGTAAAAATGAGGGGAGAGGCCCTCCTTATATAGAGTTGGAGAGGGCTGTCCAAAGTACATCATATGTGGGATAATTCCCCTTGAAGGAGAGTGAATACACATGTATAAGCAAATGGCAAGGTACCCAAATACAATATAAAAGGGAAACAAAATGGAACTGGAGAGTCTTATAGATACAAAAGGGAGATGCACTCTCATATTCTCAACACCAAGTACTTGTGCAATCAACCTTTGTGCCATTTCTTCACCTTAGCCAAGTGACTTGCTCTTATGCACCCTTTGCACTCAAGCCTCCAATAAGGTTAAAGTCTTGACCACTTTGAATTTTAACCTACAACACCTCCTTGGTAGTACTATAGCTACACCTTGGTTCCCTTCTCCTTGGAATGAAGTCGATCTACACACATAAGAAAGCATACAATACTCTCTTCACCACTTCCTGACTCTCAAGCTCTCCACTATTCATCAACGAGTCTCAACACACTCTGCACACTTTGCATTGTTTGTCTTTCTGCACATGCCATGTCTCTTTGCCTATCTATACAACTCTCTATCTCTCTCTGTCCCCCTACACCCTACTCAATCTATGCTTTTTTCCATATACTCTTTTTTCTTGTTGACTCTTTTGGCATATGCCACTTCACTTGACTTGAATTGCATTCACATATGTATCTTAGCCTTGATTGAGCAAGCCGCTTTCCCACTCCTTGGTGCACACATTTCCCAAGTCTTTGTATTTCGTATGATGTCTTTTTTTGGCTTTGTTTCAAGATCTTCTTACCAAGTTCTTCCTACGTCCACTTCAACGGTATCATGTTTTGTCCTATAGTGACCTTATAAAAAAACCAAAATTTTAATGGGGGGCCAAAACATAGGTTTTTGCTCTTTACATAAGTTTTTCACTTTGACCTTGAATTCTTCAAAATGTACACATAAGGGAGGATTCATATGAACCTTCCAAACTCTTCAAAAACCTTTCAAAAGACCCTTTGAAGCTTGTAATTAAATTCAATGGCAAGACAATTGTGAGCATACACATTGTGCACTACCTGTGCACCCATTGTCTGACAACTCCTTGACCCCAGTGTGCACCTCTTTGCCAAGTAAGCATCATGATAGTCTCAACATGGGGCAAAATAATCTCCTATGACTCTCGTAGGACTTGAACCCAAGCTAGGCGAAGCATTGTTGCTTGTCTAAAGATTATACAAACATATGCTTAAGTAAATCCTTGAGACCTTGGCCCTACATGAGAATGGACAAATAGTGTCTAATTTCATGTCTGTCTAAACTAGTTGGACCCCATAACCTTACTTTATAATAGATACTCCCAATGCAGAGAAATGATTGTTACAAAAATGGATGTGAGATATTGTAAATAGCTTGTATATAATCAATCATTCAATAAAAAATAGTTATAGAGACTTAAATATTGGAATGCATTCACCTTATCTTGAGTATTTTCTCGTTCTCCAAACACATTTGATTGAAGAAAGGAACGCACTAATGATAAGGGAAACCAAAACGTGGAGAGATAGGAAGATAGTGGGGATAAAAAAATATACATGGAGTTTCTTGAAGTTGTAAGCCAACCTTTTCAATGCAGCTCAAAGTTTACTCTTCACTTGGTTTAACAAAAAGGGCTCTTAACCTCTCTATGCAAAGAATCACTCACAAAGGTATGCGAATATTTGGCCATCTCACACCTTTTCCCATCATGACTGAAATGAAGATATTAAGCTACAGAATTATAAATAAATTAGTATATAAAACTTAGACTTCAAATCATAAGGTACAAAAGTCTATAAATACATGTGCAAAATGTTGAAGAATCAATAAAAAAGTGTTCCATTTTTGGAATCATTGTTTTTTTTTTATTTTTAAAGGAAGATATTGTCTCGAGGCATAATCTCTTAGAAATGAATTGAAATTAATTGGAAGTACAAGTGAAAACGAGCTTAGTATCAATAGGACTTCTTATATCTCACAAAGCAGGGGTTAGATGCTTGACACAATCATACCACACTGTCTATGCATGCTGGAAGAACCAAAGAAGATCTTAAATGCATCACCGACAAGAGAGACGTGGATGTCCAAGTTACAACCCTTGTACACATCCTAATAAATTTATAAATGTTTTGATTATTATATTAAAAGTTGAAGAACTGTTCAATCCCTTGCACTGTTGGACATCCATGTAATGCATATCCATATCCATATAATGTTTCGGCAGTCAACTCCTGCTTTGCGAAATACTAAGGTCTCATGAGCACTATATCTTTGAATTAGGAGGGTCCCATGAGTACTATGCTCTTCATTTGCAAGGTACCATACCATGAGTACTATGTGTTTCATTTGTACAATTGTTCTTTCAATACATTCAACTCTGTAGGCCTGGCTTTAGGGTTTAGGGTTGAAGAGCTATCATAATTCATAAGAAACTATAAATGGACGTGGTTTGTAGCGCTCAAAAGAGGCGTTACTGAAAAGACAGTTGAACGCAAAAGTGGCATCGAGCTCGCAGAATGCCGGTAATAGACCGGTGGAGCCGGCTTCCAGACCATTTCTCACGGTCGGTAGTCGCGCACTATTTGCCTTTCAAACAATTGAGACTCGTCCCCAAAACCTCAGGAGTACATAAATACGCCCGCTTTCGGCTGTCGTCGCGCAGAGCTCCTTGAGAGTCCATACCTTCTAATTGATTCTCGCCATGGCCGATCGCGGGGCGGGGCGAAAGGAACAAGAAGACCAGCAGAACGTTACGTCATCTGCACCTTGCAAATGCTCCGATGGTTCAGTCTCTCCGCAGTGCGATGGTCCCTCATCATCAGCAGCTGGCGATCGCACAGATAACAGCTCCATTATTCGAACTCTACCATCCCAGTATTGCTGCGCCCGTGGCCTCGATCCTCACGCCCCCATGCCTACGGGTGAGCCTGGCACTGGCCGTGCGAACTTGTCGAATGGTATCCATGGATGGTACTCGGAGATCAATACCTTGTGGCCCGGTACCCCCCCTTCTCCCTTTTCTATAATGAAAATTTCTCAACAGGTCGTTGCATTTTATTCAATGCTCAATTCTTTCTGAAACCTACTTCGTAATTGAGGAATACTCGTCCTTTGCCATGGTTCCACATAGTCGTGCTCATTTCCCTCGTCAATCCTACTCCTGTGTGCATTGCTTATAAGCTGACGTTCACTTCGGCTCAGTTTAGTTATAACTTTATATTATAGTACTTCGTCGATTACAAAGGGATATCCAGAGAGTCGTACCTCAATCGGATAAGATGAGGCAAAATATCTGGTGATTAAACTACTGCTGAAAACTATGAACAATCAAATACCTCGGAATTGACAGTATTGTTCAGATCCTTTTAGTGGATAGTTGACGTTAGTCAGCCTTATTGCTGGTACAGAAACGTTGAGCAAGTAACTATGAACGAACGATGAAGTCACCATACATAATTATCTTTTTCTTATTTTCTAAATTTTAATTGTTTAATGTAATTTTATTTTTTCGATGGTGGTGTTGTATTTTCGGTGCAGAGTAGTGAACGACAAAATTACAACCGGCTAGTTGTATCCACGTGCGCGTATGAAATGGCTATTTGTAGCTTCTCTAGTCACACATTCCATTTTCCTAGTGGTTTCATATCTAAGAGTCGACGTAATATAATAAGACTATGAAATTTGGGGGTCTATTTTCTGCTGCTCCTTCAAGGTCCTTTAGAAGGGAACTAAATGACTATTTCTACACGTTTCCTAGGTTCAGTTCGTTGAGTCTTTGTCTGAATGAAAAACGTAGTTTTGAAATATAATATAATATAATATAATATAATATAATATAATATAATATAATATAATAATATATATATATATATATATATATTATTATTTTTTTCAAAACTACGTTTTTCATTCAGACAAAGACTCAACGAACTGAACCTAGGAAACGTGTAGAAATAGTCATTTAGTTCCCTTCTAAAGGACCTTGAAGGAGCAGCAGAAAATAGACCCCCAAATTTCATAGTCTTATTATATATATATATATATATTTATTTATTTATTTATTTATTTGGTACTCTTGAACCGTTATTCAAATTTTCTAGTAGACCTTTTATAGGCACCTTTACTTGTCTCAGGTTGGGGGAGCTCTTTTATGCTATGAAATGTTTTCAGTTTTAGATTTGGAATTTATGATATTTCATGCTACATATATGTTGTTTAAGGAATATTAATGTTGTATCTTGGTTGCAAATTCGTTGCATGAACTATCTTCGTGGAGTGTAGCTGTTAGAACGTTTGGAAAAAGCACATGGAGGGCTAGATAATGTCTATGATTCTTTTATTTCTTTTCGTTTAGGGGTCTGAATCTGTTCTAGAGCTGTTGTGCTTTGTTTACAGGAGGATAACATATGATTCTTAAGGTGATCCACCCCCTCTTAGTTCTCAAATATCCATTTACATACTATACTGTAAAGATTAGAGAATACAGGAGTACGTATGCTATTTTTCTGTATTGCAAATGTTGCAAGGAGTATCTTGTATTATTCTTTCGATTGATCTACTGTATTTGTGTTGGAGGACTTTGACCTAAACTATCTTGTTTGAAAACACATCTAGCTGAGAATGAATGCTGTCTATTTTCTATTTCTGTCCAGCATGAAATTCTACTTTTGCCCTCATGGTTTCTTGTGAATTTCAAGGATAGTATATTGTCCTTTGCCTTCAATTGAATTGACTTTTTTGCTTATCTTCAGTATCTTTTCCAACTTCCACTTTTTTACTGTTGATATTGAGGGATGTGGAAACTTAATCTGGAGCATTTATTGAGTTCTTCCATTGTTATTGCTTGTGAGATGCTTGGCAGCAAGCATGTTGGCCAATTTCTAGAAATGGTGGGTCATAATTTCATGGTTGGGTTCAGGAGAGGCATATTCGTTGAAGGTGGAAGACGTTTTATTTGAAGGAAAGTCTGAGTATCAAGATGTTCTCGTTTTCCAGGTTTGTGTTTTTTTAGAGTTGATCTGATTTTTTGTAGCAATGCTCCATTTGAGAGGCCCATTTTTGTTTATTGTAGTCAATGACACATGGAAAGGTACTTGTACTGGACGGAGTCACTCAATTGACAGAACGTGATGAATGCTCTTATCAAGAGATGATTACTCATCTTCCGCTTTGTTCAATCCCTAACCCCAAAAAGGTGGGTTCTTATTCCATGCAGACAGTCGCAATAATTCATGTTCACAGAGGAGAGATTTGATATAAATCTAGTAGCGTTGATCGCAGTTGCTGTTGTTATTATTACACTTAAATCTAGTTTTTATTTCAAGAATCTGAAACCAAGGCATCTAAATTTTCATGATTTTACACCTTGTGGTAATTGAGTGAATGACTTTATTGATAGAAATTGTGAAATTAAGAGAAAAATATAGCCCAGGTAAAAGCTTTATATTTGCCACATTAGTCATCGATGTTTTATTTATTTAGATTGAAGTAAATAAAGAAATATAATTTGTTGATTCTTGATGGATCACGAATAAATTTCGAAGGCCATTTTTTCTTAGATATTTTAGATTGCTGAAATCCAAGCTGCGAGACCTATCACTAAGTTCTCTCAAAGGACGACTTGGCTGATGTGTGCGTAACTTTACCTCCCATCGTTTATATCCACTTGTGCCCATATAGATAGCCTCTGGAATGCTCTAGTGTCAATTTGTGGCCATCATGCAACACTCATCTTCAGTATCCATTAGATATCTTAGGATAACCCTTGAGTAAGGCCCTTGAGGCTTGGCCACTAGCCCTTGTCCCACACATGCAGTAATGGTCTCTATAGACTGATGTCTAACCCTCTTTCCCCCTTCTAAAGATCATTGTCCTCAACATCAATGAGAGAAAGTACTTGTGAACCAGAGCTTCTAATACCAAAGCAGAATCTGCAAGCTGTAATCCTCTTTAGGCTGCTAAATACTCCTTAATGACACAATTCCTTGACTGTTTCTATCTCCTATCTAGTATCCTATTTGGAGAATGATTTGTGCTCTCACTTTCTTGCAAAGAAACAATACCTTCAAGAGCATGCACCATCACTATCTGATTTGTTTCGTAGGTCTTTAAGAGCATGCACCATCACTATCTGATTTGTTTCTTAGGTCTTTAAGAGCATGCACCATCGCATACAGCTCTTGTTTGTGCAGTGACCAATTGCGCGACGTACTACTTAATTTCTTACTTCCAAAAACTATGGGCCTACCATCTTGCTCATTATAGCTGTCGCTAGCATCTGTTTGCAACTCAAATGGTTTGTGTGCATCGACATTTTTGAATACTAGATCATTTGAAATGGCTTGTTTCAAAGGATCAAAAATGTCTTGCTGAACTTGATTCCGTGCGAATAATATTTTTTGCCTTGAAGCAAATTCATCATAAGCGCTTCCATCGACAAATATGATGAAATGAATTTCCAATAGAAATTCGTTCTAAAAATGACCGAAACTTCTCCTTGTCGCGAGGAATTGGCCATTCTAAAATAACTGAGACCTTCTTGGGATGGATCCATCTTGATCCCATTGACCGAAATTACATGCCCTTAATACGCTCTCTAGTAAGAATAACTTAGTTTGACTGGATTTACATACAACAGATTTTCTTTCGATTTATTCAACACTTGTCTAAGATGACTTTCATGTTCATGTACTGATTTTCTGTACATTAACAAATCGTTCACAAAATCCACAAAAAATTTTCCAATGAATGGATGCAAAATGCCATTCATTTACATCATGAAAGAAGCATGTGCATTAGTAAGGCCAAATGGCATAACCAAATACTCATAATGACCAAACTGGGTCTGAAAAGCTTTTTATATACATTTTGCTCTATGACTGTAATTTGATGGTAGTCACTTTTAATCTTATTAAATACAATTGCTCCACCTAGAGCATCAAGTAGATCATCTATTCTTGACATGGGAATCTATGTTTGACAATCATCTTATTGAGTGCAAGGTAGTCTATGTACATCCAATAAGATGCATCCTTTTTCACTAATAGCAGAGGTGTTGCAAAGGGCGAATAGTGGGAACTGTTCAGCCCTTTCTAATATACTCATTCACTACCTTGTGCTCTTCATTCTCCTCTTGAAGGTTCATGCGAAATTGTGGCCTAGAGGTCAAAAATTGCCCTTGCCACCAATTCAATCCTATGCTCAATCTTCCTACGAGGTAAATGAGAAGGTAACTCATATAGGAATAAGTCTTGGAATTTTGCTTTCACGTTGCTGAAAGTCCTTACAAGAACTTCCTTGATTGTCAAAATCTATCACAACACAAGATGAATAAACAAATTATAAAGACTATATATACTTACAATCAATCTTGAGTAGCTAGGTTGCAGTCATTAATCTCATCTCTTGGAGATCTTGCTCTCCACATATTGACAATAGCCTTTCCTCATGCTCAAACTAGTAAACAAGTGATGCAAAATCTACGACTTATTGTTTCCTTGCATGCCATTGTTTGCTAAGGACTATTTCGAAATAAGCCAATCATGTGATCTCAAAATCCAATATATTTTCATAGGATCGGATCTGTATAGAGAAACCAACTATTCTCTGGTCCCATGTCTGCATTCCCTTTTCGTTGGCTAACTTAGTTGTGTAGGTGTAATCCGATTGCAGAGTGTTCAATTCTAATCGTCTTAAAATCTTATGAGGATAAGCTCCATATCTTGTACTCTTTTCGTGCAACTAACGAGAACACAACAAGTGGCATGGAAGGTATCTTTTTAGTGTCTTTCATTGCCTCTATGGGAGATGGTGTCTCAATCTTGATGTGGGGAATTCCCGAAATCCTCATCTTATTGTACATCATTCCTTGTCTGTGTAGGGTTTATGACTATGGCTGCTATAATTCCCTTTTCTTAGGATAGTCCTTGAATCTATGCTTCCCTAGGTAATCATAACAACCCTCCTTCTTGGCCTTCTCTTTTTGTTGAGGGATAAGAATAGACTTATTGTAGATCCTCTTAGCTAGAGTGGACACTTTCTTTTAGAACCGTACACTATCTTGATCATGTGCATCTCCAAGGTCTCTCTCTCTCTCTCTCTCTCTCTCTGAACTTGACAAAGCAACAATGAGTTGCTTCCTGCTTTTCCATGTAATAGTTGCACTTCCAAGTGAGAATAGAAAGCCACTAGTAAACCTCCTATCTGGAATACTACTAGCCCAATCTGCATCGGTGTACCCATGATCCTACAAATCTACACTAGCTTCATAGAACAATGCATAATCCAAAGTAGCACCCACATAACGTAGAGTGCGCCTCAGAGCATCTAAATGTGGTCACATCTAAATGTGGTTTCCTGAACCTGCATAAATTGACTTTCAAGTCCAACCATGTAGGCTTTGTAATTTTGAGATATACCAGACTTCCCACAATTTTCTTGTACATAGTAGCATTTTCCAATGCTTCACCTGATGTAGTATCCAACTTCAGATGATGATCTAATGGCATAGAAATTGGCTTACAATCAGCCATACCATACTTTTGTAGCATACTCAAGGCATATTGCCTTTGCAACACCCATATACCTGTTTCTGTATGTATAAACTCAATGCCCAAAAAATAAGGCAACACACCAAGATCTTTCATGTCAAATTCATGCATAAAGAGTTGCTTTACCTCTTTAATGCTTTCTTCATTCTCACCTCCCACAATCAAGTCATCAACATAAATAGCCACAATCGTGATGCCATCATCACCCGTCCTTGCATATAATGAATGATTTGCATCACATAGAAAATCCAATGGTGGTTAAGTAGTCATGAATCCTTGCATGCAAAGCACAAGGGGCTTGTTTAAGCCCATACAAAGCCTTTTGCAACCTGCAAACATATCCAGTGTATGATTCTTCGTGTAACTCATCATGTAAGAAAGCATTCTTCACATCCATCTCATGCAAACTCCATCCTTTTGCTGTAGCTAAGTGCTCTTACATTAGACATTTTAGCTACATGGCTGAACGTTTCCTCACAATCAATGCCATATGTATGTGCATATCCCAAAGTCACCCGGGGACTTGGACTGGTCCCGGGAACGATGGTGTCCCCGGGACATGGACGGTGCCTCGGGTGTCCCGGGGACGCGTCCTCGGGACGGCACTAAAATAATCCATTATTTTTCAAAATAATCATATGAAAGTCATGTAAAATGAATTTTTCTAACATATTAGATGACTAATAACAAGAAGACCATAGAAAAAAGATGTTTTTTAAGTATAAACAATATACACATGTATGAGTAACGAAGGCTGAAGCCTGAAGGGTGAAGGACATTGAAAGTGACAAGTGACAAGTCATATGTATTTCATCATGTCAAAAGAGGTGGATACATCATCATCATCATATAAAAAAGATGTTACATCATAACGACAAAAAGATGTTACATCATATGGTATACCATCGATCGATAAATGTCAAAAAGACTAGCCTGGAACATAAATGTAGAGACTACAACATAAGTATAATGACTATGGAGAATCCAAGTGGGGAGTCTCATTTTCTGCAACACAATCAGTGGCTTCTACTTCATGTTCTTCATTTGCGACTTGGTCTTACTCGTGCTCTACCTCCCATTCTCTGAAAGGATCTCCTTCCATGCATTGAGTCCTGCGAAGCATCCTCAAATTGGCACTGACAAACACAAGATCACTAGCACGCTGCACACCAAGTCTATTCCTCTTTTTTGAGGATACATGCCCATACACACTCCATAGTTGCTCAAGGCAACTCGTAGTGCAAGCCTGACTAAGTATTCGAATGGCCAATTGTTGAAGATTTGGACCATCAAAACCAAAATCTTCCCACCATAGGGTAGCACCAACACGTAATCTATCCTCCTAGGCATCTGCGCATGCATATGAAGCATCTTTCTCGGTCCTATATTTGGATAGTTGATCTCTGATAAGTCTTCTAGTTGCACTATCTAGTACAAGCCTCTCTAATATGATCCTCCATCCATTAGCCACCTCTGGATCTGAATATTGCTTTTTATCTTGAAATTCTGGATCCAACATGTATGCCGCTGCATGAAGTGGGGAGTAGTATGCATTCCATCTACTAACGCAAATAGCTGAAAGTTCTCCATACCTGTCATTATCCTTCACCAATGTTTTCAGTGATTCAATTGTGCGATCCATAGCTTCATACCTATGCACGGCTCCATGGAATCCACAATTTTTAGCAAGTGAAGAAGTCGATGCACAATATCCACAATGTGAGAAATGCTCTCCCACCACGTTGCATCATCAGCTAACCTTCTAAAGTGCTTTCCTGTCGAAGTAGAAGCCTCTGGCATCCTTGCAAACTCATCACTCAATAAGAGACCTCTCAAGATACCACTACATTTTACTACGCGGTGTAACATGGTGAAGTTATATGCAAATCTGGTGTCTGAATACTTGAGCAAAGCAAGAGTAGACCTCTTGCTAAACTCATTCTTCACACGTGTGTGGTTGTTGATGAAACTAACCAATGCGTTTGCCTCATTGATTCCAGGCAAAATCCAATCCAAATTCCCAATATCTTTGAGAATATTATTCAAACAATGAGCCATGCAAAAGCAAACAATAATGTGAGGGTACAAATTTTCAATAATTGCACCTGCAACTCTATTTGAAGGCTCTCCATCCGCTACAATGCAAACAACATTTGAAGGCCCCACAATCTCAATGGCACTTGCCCACTCTGCCGCAAGTATATCACCCGACTTCCCTGTCTCGGATGCATCATGTGATGAGATGAAGTACATCTCCCCACGAGAATAGGCTACCACTCCATGGATAGAGCGTCGTTGAACATCACTCCATCCATCCACCAGCAATGATACTCCATTCCTTTTCCATGATTTCTTTATGCTCTCACATGCAACTTTTTCAACAAGCTTCTTCTCATTCTCCAATAAAGTGGTGCGTAAGCTCTCCGAAGATGGAGGGACATAGTGTGCTCCATATTCACTTATCTTCTTTACCATGTCTTCGAAGTATGGTGATCTATGGAAAATGGTAAAACAAAAAAGATTCATAAGTAATGGATTATAAGTCATGAATCATGACATATGGAAGTGAACTTTGAACTTTGAGGTTTAAAACAAAACAATAGAATCAAGATAAGATTTTTACCGAGCCGCATTGAAAGCTATGTGGTCATGGTAGAAAAAACGTGCCACTGCCATGTCTACCTCCTCCTTCAATACGGGATTCCAGTTTTCATGAAGTGTTTGTTGACGTGATTGACGTACATATGGCATCCCCGATGGTGTGGAAGAGGGAGTAGAAGAAGGAGTAGGAGTAGGAGGAGTAGGAGCATGAATCGGAGCCTATGAAGATGATGCTCTTGAAGTGGATGGCATAGAAGACCTCACAAATGATGCTGGGTTGATGGGAGCTTGTGATGCACAACGAGCATGAGTTTGGGCATCACTAATAGCAAGCTTGTTGAGTAAATCTTGCTTCTTCTTGGAAGTGATTGCGGAACAAAATCTTACTTCATGTCCACGTTCATGAAGTAAGTGTGCACGCACCTTGTTTGCTCCACTCGTTCGCTTGTAGCCACATAGCTTGCAAGTCCATGGTCTTGCACCACTTCCTTCTCCGGCGGATACGAGAGACTCCACCTCTTCCCACCATGTCCATTTGCTTGTAGCAAGCCTTCTCTTGGTGTTTGATCCACTTGTTTGCGACGAAGAAGCCATAGAGGGAGAGAATACTATGAGGAGAAGGGAAAATATGAGGAAGAGAGGGCTAAGACTCAAGAGGATAGACTCTAGAGTCTAGACACAAGAGAAAATCCCTTGACTATGAGAGTGTGAAGCTAGCTCAAGCATTCATGGCACATGCACATAGGCTACATGCAAGGAAGCTTCAAGCAAGTCAAGTTGTGATGTTCAAGAGCTGAGATGGGCTCTATTTATGCTTGTAAATGAGATGAAGAACCTTCTAGAGTCCCTCCAAAATAGGCGCTAAAAGTGCCCTCGAAAAAACTACTTCAAATTCAAATTTTGAGTTCAAAAAAAAGTTGCCGCCGATTTCTGCCGTCCCTGCCCGTCCTTGTTCAGTGTTTGCAACACTATGCATCCCCGAGACGCGTCCCCGGGACGGTAGGCTGTGACAGAGGCTTCCTTGGGGACGTTTGGCGTCCCGATTCAACGTCCCGCCTTCAAACCACTTGGGGACGGCGTCCCGGCGTCCCTAGGGCCCGGGGACGCATCCCCTTGTGACTTTGGCATATCCTTTTGCTACCAATCGTGCTTTATACGTGCTTTTGCTACCATCAACATTGTGCTTTACCTCGTAAACCCACTTGTAACCTCCTCATCCATAGCTTTCTTCTAATCTGCATTTTTAATTGCATCAGCAAAACAAGAGGGTTCAACATCTTGTATTACATAGGCACAATGACGAGCCATGTAATTGTCATATGTCAATCATTGGAGTGAATTCCGCATCCTCCCAGATCTTCTTGGTCTTGGGTCACTTCTCCTTATATCATTTGCATGTACCTTTCTTACTCCTTGAGTCTTTACAGAGAGAAATCCAAGTTCCTCATCGAGACTCTTTTCTGAACCACTTGAATTTCCATCAATGTCTTCAAACCTTGTACATGTTTTACTACAAGCAGAAAGCTTTTCTTTACCTTTCTTGGATGTAGTTGATGAATTTGCTTGATTGAATTTCCACTCAATCTTCCACTCCATGGATTTGAGTTGGAACTATTGCTCGGTGACTCATTCGGTCCACTCAAAACTTGAGATTCTGCACTTGATTTTTCAGCATTTTCTTTATCGTTTGGTTCAAGTTAAGTCTTTCTTTGGCATTTGCATAGAAGCTTTACATTTCATCAAACACCACATCTTTGCTTACCTTCACTTGTCGTGTGAGTGGGTTATAACATTTATATCCCTTTTGCTCAAGTGAGTACCCAATGAAGATACATTTT
Source organism: Ceratopteris richardii (assembly GCA_020310875.1). Lineage (NCBI taxonomy): Eukaryota > Viridiplantae > Streptophyta > Polypodiopsida > Polypodiales > Pteridaceae > Ceratopteris > Ceratopteris richardii. The sequence goes on along the minus strand of CM035434.1, from coordinate 25,855,195 downwards.
CTTGCTTTTGGATCAAGCTTCATCCTCAACTCATCTGGAATATGTACATATGTATTACAGCCAAGAACTTTCATATGTGATAAGTTTGGCTTTTTACCTCTGAACTTCTTTTCAGGGGTAACTTGATGTATAGAAGCAGTCAGAGTTCTTTTCATGATGTATACGACAGTATGCATAGCTATTGCCCAATTACAATGAGGCATATTCTTGTCAGCCATCAAGGCCTTTTCTATTTCTTCAATATGTCTATTTTTGCGTTCAGCAATGCCATTCTGTTGAGGTGTGTACATGCGTAAAAACTTACGTCGAATTCCATGACTTTTTAGAAAGTTGTTGAACTCATTTGACATGTATTCACCTCCTCCATCAGATCTTAATGTCTGAATATACTTGTCTTCTTTTTCACCATAGCTTAAAAATCTGGAAGTGAGTGAATACCTCACTCTTCTCTTTCATGAAATATACCCATACTTTTCGTGTATGCTCATCAATGAAAGTAACATAAAACCTGCAACCGGCCATAGATGTGGTCTTTGCAGGAGCCAAAACATATGTATGTACTATTTCTAGCACATTCTCACTAACATGCTTGTCATGCGGGAATGATGTGCTTGACTGGCTACCAAATTGATACGTTGCACATACCTTTTGCATCTCTGCAATCTTGAAATTTGGTAGTCCATTGACAACCTCCTTTGACTGCATCGATTTCAGCCTTTGTGAGTTTGCATGTCCAATTCGTTTGCGCTAGATCTCTATATCAGGAATTACAAATCAGGAGTTGTAACTCTTTCACCTTTTACAAACATGGTTGGATTCATTTCAGGAATTTTCACATTTAAGGTGAACATTCTACCCACTTTGTTTCCTTTGGCAATCAATTTTCCATCCTGTTTGTACTCTTCTACATATAACCCATCATCATTGAAACTAACTTGTAATCCTTGGTCAACCATTTATCCAACAGAAACGAGATTCTTTGTTATATTTGGAACATGAAGCACATCATCAATATGTTTTCCCTTCCCTTCTTCCATAGACAGTGCTATGTTTCTGGTATGCTTGATAGGATGTGATGTGTCCTCGTTCGTTTCAACATGTCCATGACCTAGCAATTTCCACAAACTACTAAACCATTCCATATGACTCTTCATGTGATTTGAAGCACCTGAATCAACATACCAAACATTACCATTTGATGTTGAAACATGAGGAGGCATCATATTCATCATGTGATGTTGGAACATGAACACCTAAGAATCATCCCCACTTTTGGATTGTTGATATATTTAGGTAGTGATGTGTGTGAACACTCTAGGACCGCCGGGGCACTTTTTTCCCTCTTTAGGAGGTTTTTTTCCTCGGCTTGTATATACGCTTGTTGCCCTAATGGGCGACTTATCTTTGTACATTCTAGTGGTAATACATTCAGTATTGTGTGTTGTGCTCCAAGCTTCTTCTTCTTCCTTGTGCTGTTCGCGTGCTTCCGCAGACGTCTAACTCCAACAATTGGTATCAGAGCAGGTAGCTCCTTCATCTAGGGCATTGTCTACACCTCTCGGGTTGCAGTCTCAGAATCACACGAAATTTGGTAAGCATACTCAAGGTGTTTCAGAGATCAAAACAGCTTCGCTATGTGGTGCCGAAATCGCGATCTAAGCTCGTTTCGGCCTCCAAACGCACTATCATAGCTCTCGTGCAGGCTATGTCGTCTTTTTGTACCAAAGGTATATACCAGTTTCGGTTCGCCAGTATAAGCATCTCGAAGTCTGCTTTTTGAGATACAATCAATTTTTTGCATCAAGGTATTTTAGTCCTCAGCCATGGCTGAAAGCAGTGATGTATTCCGTATGTTAGCTTTTGAGGATAAGTTGGATGGTACCAACTACCCATTGTGGGCTTATATGATGCGTCATGTATTGGTCGCACAAGGACTTTGGAATATTGAGTAGGGTGTTGAAAGACGTCCTGTTACACGTGCGAATACAGATACTGCAAATACAGGTGCTCGAGTTGATGGAGATTGTGTGGAAGATGATATTCTACAGATTCTTGTTCGTGCTTTTGTTTTTGTTGCACCTATTGCAGAGCAAATTCGTTGGGATGGCAGAGATGCTCAGGCACATGCATTAATAGCTTTGTCTGTCAAACGTGCCATTATTCCTCACATTCGCTCTTGCAGAACAGCTAAGGATGCCTGGGATATACTTACCACATTGTCCTAGGCTAGGAATGAGGCTCATATTGTTTACCTCCGAAAACATTTGAGACTGAGCACATGAATGAAGGTGACTCGAGCACAGATACTGCAAATACAGGTGCTCGAGTTGATGGAGATTGTGTGGAAGATGATATTCTAGAGATTCTTGTTCGTGCTTTTGTTTTTGTTGCACCTACTGCAGAGCAAATTCGTTGGGATGGCAGAGATGCTCAGGCACATGCATTAATAGCTTTGTCTGTCAAACGTGCCATTATTCCTCACATTCGCTCTTGCAGGACAGCTAAGGATGCCTGGGATATACTTACCACATTGTCCTAGGCTAGGAATGAGGCTCATATTGTTTACCTCCGAAAACAATTTGAGACTGAGCACATGAATGAAGGTGATTCTATGGGTAGTTTTCTCACAAAGATCAAGGATTTGAAAGAACAATTGATTTCTGCTTTCTGCTGATGAAGTTATACCAGATAGCTCACTTGTGCAGACCCTTCTGAATGGTCTTCCAGACTCATATCAGAGTTTTGCTTCTACTCTTTGTTTGATGATGAAAGGCAATCCAAATGCCTTGTCATTTGAGGAGTTAGTCTCTGTTTTGTTGCAGAAAGACCAGTCTATGCAGAACAAGCCATTATGCGTGTTGAAGATCAAGCTTTCCTTGCTAGTCAAAAGGACAAAGGTAAATGGAGCTCTTGTACTAGTAAGCAGAAATATCTGCAAATGCTGCACATTCGAAGAAAGAAGACAAAGATGAAAAGAAATCAGAAAAGCAAAAATTGTTTTGCAAATACTGTAAAGCAAATGATCATGTCATCAAGAGCTGTCCAAAACTGGCTTCTAAAGAGGCTAAGAAGAAAGAGGCCGGAATGGTTGTTGTAGAGGCCTCTACATCGAAAACAGAGTCTGCTAATCTTGTGCAAGAAGAAGAATGGGGTTTACTATTGTTTGCAGTTTTGACCCATCTTCTCATGAGCGGTGCATGTCTGCAGTTTACTAAGATGTTTGGTACTTTGATGGTGGGGTGATCAAACATATCCTCGCAACACAATTTCTTCTCTTCACTTGAGCCTTCCCCTACAGGGAATACTGTTACATGCGCTAATAACTCCTCTTATCCTGTTATGGGAGTTGGTAAGATCATTTTGACTATTGCTGATGGTAGTTCTTTCACTTTGTCAGATGCTTTGTTTGTGCCAGGGGTCAAGAAAAATCTGTTATCAGTTTTTGCATTAGCCAAGATTGGCTTGGTTGTGAAATTTGTTGATGACAGATGTACAGTTCATGATCTGTCAAATGGCGACATCATTATTGCTTCTTGCATTTTATGTCATGGGTTGTATAAGCTCATAGACTTTGAAAGATCTGTAAATGATTTGGCATGTGCAGTACAAGATTCTCGAATCTCTAGGCTATGTCAGATGCAAAGCTTTGGCATGCACGCTTTGGTCATTTGAATTTCGCTAGTTTTGCTACGCTTGCAGAAATCTGAAATGGTATCCTCTTTGCCCAAACTTGAGGCACCCGGAAAACATGTTTGTGAAGGCTGTATTTTGGGCAAAATGCAGCGTTCTTCCTTTCCAAAAGATGGTTCAGTTCCGGCTACTCAGAAATTGCAGCTTGTACATAGTGATGTCTATGGTCCTATGCCGACACCTTCTTTTGGGAACTATTTTTATTTCGTGACTTTCATCGATGTTTTTTCAAGGCATGCATGGTTATATCCATTGAAGGCAAAGTCCAAAGTTTTGATGTGCTTCAAATAGTTTTTGGTTTTGACTGAAAATTTGTCAGCATGTAAAATGGGCACCCTCCGTTCGTATCGAGGGGGGGGATATATGTCTTCTGACTTTAATGCATTTTTGGCTGAACGTGGGATAAAACATCAATGTACAATGCCGTATACACCTCAACAGAATGGAGTTGCTGAACAAAAGAACACGTCACTCATGGAGATGGCGAGGTGTATTGTCAAGGGTCAAGCTTTACCACATAGTTTCTGGCTAGAGGCTGTCATGTGTGCAGCATATGTACTTAACAGGTGTCCCACTAAAGTGCTGCAGTCTATCACTCCATATGAGGCTTGGCATGGTCGCAAGCCATCTGTTGCTCATGTGCGTGTTTTTGGTTGTTTGGCATATGTATTAGTGCCTGAACAACATCGCAAAAAATTGGATGATAAAGAAGTAAAATGTATTTTTGTTGGGTATAGTTCTGAAAGTAAAGGCTATCGTCTGTACACCCACATTCTAAACGCATTCTAGTCAGCCGTGATGTTGTTTTTGTGGAAGATGCTATTCAGCCATTGCTTTCATGCACTAAGGAGACATCTGTTAGCTCCAAAGACATCTATGATACTTTGTTGCCTCTTTTTACAGATGGACAGTCTAGTGCTTGTCCTAATGAGGCAACTTCTCAGCCTTTGCAGGTTTCATGTGATGATCCAGATCATCCCATTTCTGATGCAGATTTACATGATGCACTTGTTGATGAGAGAGTTGATATTGAACATGCAAAAACTATGCCAAAATGGTTGGTGCAGACTTTGCGTAACAGCAAATTAGATGCACCTCTGTCATATCGTACTCGGTCAGGCTCTCATAGTGTCTCTTTTGCATCTGGTTGCTATGCTATGGCTTCGTCTAGTCTCTGTGATGAGAATGAGCGTGTCTCATTTGAAGAAGCATAAAATTCAGAAAATTGGATGGTTGCTATGCAAACTAAATATGATGCTATAATGAAGAATGATACCTGGTCTTTATGTGACTTGCCTCCTGGCAAGAAGGCCATTGGCATAAAGTGGGTATACAAGCTGAAGCGTAAACTTGATGGAACAAATGACAGGGATAAGGCTAGGCTTGTTGCAAAGGGTTATGCACAAGAAAGAGGCATTGATTTTGATGAAACCTTTGCTCCTACTTTCCGAATGACTACTGTTCGTAGCATATGTGCACTTGCACCTCATAATGGTTGGAATGTACATCAGTTGGACTGCATGAAGAAGTGTATGTTTTTCAGCCCTGTGGCTTTGTGCAAAAAGGGCATGAAAACGAGGTGTGTAGGTTAAAGAAGGCATTATATGGTTTAAAGCAAGCACCACGTGCTTGGTATGAAAAGATACATGCCTATCTGATTGCACATGGATTTACGAACAGTCCAACTGAAAGCACCTTATATGTTAAGCGTTCTAATGATGTGCTTCTGATCATTGTGGTATATGTTGATGACATGCTGCACACTGGTCCTCATGACATGCATATTGCTGATTTTAAGGCTGATTTGCATGCCTCATTTGAGATGTTTGATTTTGGGCATTTGCATAACTATTTGGGCATTCAGTTTATGCAAGTTGATGGTGGAATGGCTTTGTGTCAAAAGAAATATATTGACACATTATTGCAGATTTGTGTGAAGTTGATGGTGGAATGGCTTTGAAGACTGTAAGCCTATTTCCTCTCCTATGGAGACAGGTTTATGATTGAGTCTTCATGATGCTTGAGATGCATTTGATGTTGTTCTCTATCAGCAGGCTGTTGGATGCTTGATTTACTTATGCATTACTCGACCAAATATTCAATTTGCTGTCTCACATATGAGCAGGTTTATGCATTGCCCAAGTGTCAAGCATTGGTGGGAGATTAAGCGCATCTTTCGCTACTTGAGTGGTACTCGGATCCTTGGATTATCTTATCCCAAGGGGGGATCACTACCGCTAGATTTGCATGCTTTTTTTGACAGTGATTGGGCTAGTTGCTATGACACTAGTGTGTCCACTAGTGGTTTTTGCTTCATGCTTGGTAGCTCATGTATATCTTGGTTGAGCAAGAAGCAGCCTACTGTGGCCACTTCCAGTTGTGAGGCTGAGTATAGGGAAGCTTTCATAGTGACTGGTGAGTGTGTGTGGCTAAGACTCCTTATGGATGATTTGGGTGTTGGTCAGTCTTCTGCCACCACCATCTTCACATTGGCAGTTGCGAGGAACCCTGTGTTCCATGCTCGCACTAAGCACATTGAGGTGCATTATTATTATGTCAAGAAGAGGTTCTCTGCTGGGAAGATCAACTTGGCATATGTGCCCACGTAGGAGAACATTACAGACCTTTTCACGAAGGCTCTACCTAGGGAGAAGTTTGAAGCTTTCCGCAAAGCTTTGGGCTTACTTCCTTTTGTCGATTGATTCCACATAGCTTGGCACTTCCTTATACATGAGTGCAAGCTCCTTGTTTAGCGCATCACTCCCAGGGGGGATTTGTTGATATATTTAGGTAGTGATGTGTGTGAACATCTAGGACCGCCGGGGCACTTTTTTCCCTCTTTAGGAGGTTTTTTTTTTGGGCTTGTATGTACGTCTATTGCCCTAATGGGCTACTTATCTTTGTACATTCTAGTGGTAATACATTCATAATTGTGTGTTGTGCTCCAAGCTTCTTCTTCTTCCTTGTGTTGTTCGCGTGCTTCCGCAGACGTCTAACTCCAACATGGATGCATAGTTGTTTTGCTTCCTTCTGTTATTTTGATTCTTCAACTTGCAATCATGTTCAAAGTGTCCTAGTTTACCACAATTCCAGCATCCTTTATTGTCATTACCTCAAGCATTTCTTTGGAAATTTCTGTGGCCTCTTTGGCTTCCCTGTCTCGAAACTGTCCTCTACCTCCTTCATGATTCTGTTGTTGGCCTTGATCTTGGTTATTGTGTCCTCTTCCACTTTAGAAGCCTCTGCCTCTTCCTCTTTCTTTGCCAGAGTAGAATACTTGCTTAGAACTAGGTTTTCCATGGGAGTTCGAGTCCTCACAAAGATTCTGTTCTTCAATAATCAGCATGGACACTAGATCAACAAAATTTGGAATATTTTCCCTGGTATGAATAGATGTTCTGAATTGCTCATATGAAGCTCCTAAACCATGAAGGCATACTTCCACCTTATCATCATCATCTACATTCACGCCAATAGATGCAAGTGACTCACTTATGCTTTTGATTTTCTCCACGAGTCCTCTGCAGCCATGCTGGCTATGATACCGTGTCATGAGAGAGGAGATAAGGAGCATGGACACTAGATCAACAAAATTTGGAATATTTTCCCTGGTATGAATAGATGTTCTGAATTGCTCATATGAAGCTCCTAAACCATGAAGGCATACTTCCACCTTATCATCATCATCTACATTCACGCCAATAGATGCAAGTGACTCACTTATGCTTTTGATTTTCTCCACGAGTCCTCTGCAGCCATGCTTGCTATGATACCGTGTCATGAGAGAGGAGATAAGGAAGAGAGGTCACTTACACAGTCTCACAATCAAAGAGGAGCACACACACAGATTGAGGCAAGGAAGAATGATCTTCTTCTTCTATTACATAAAAGGAATGTACAACAATGACCTAATACAACAATACAACTCGTGCAATATATAAAGAAAAGTACATAAATCCTAATGTCTGCGAATGCGTGAACTGACAAGAAACAAGTGTGCCATCACTCTCGATAGATGAATCTAATAAAGCTCACGAAAGTATCCCTGACATATACGAGAGTGACCACTATACATGTCAGAGAAATGAAAAGGTGATATGTGTCATCCTCGATCATCACATGTTGAGCTTGATACCTCAACATATTGGGCTTCAAAAGGAGAGAGGAGGCCTCCTTAATGCTCCACACAGATGTAAGGGAGAAAGAGGGAGTGCATGTTGAGTTTTTTATTTTTTATTCCACATTTAGTGTGCAGAGGGCAAAGAATGGATATATAAGCCAAAGATTCATAAGCACTCACTTGCAAGTTTGAGAGAAAGCTATGATGAGCTTCTTTGTAGTTTCACACAATGCCCATGTACGTGAGTGGGCTTGTTGGATCTTTGGTTGGCCATCTGTGGGTTGGAGCCTTGTCGTGGGGTTGAATCACACACAAGGGGCCTCTTAGGGGGCTCCTTGAGCTCTCTGAGATGGCTCCTCCCATCTCTTTTTGCTCTATTCTCTTGCCTTGTAACACGAAGAGGAAATGCTGCAGCCTTCGGTTTACACGAGGAGAACTTGAAGAGCTCCCAAAATGCACTAGATATGAAATGGTAGAACTCTCACTAAGTTCTCTCAAAGGAAGACTTGATTGATGTGTGTGCAATTCACCTCCCATTCTTTATATCCACTTGTACCAAAAATTGATAGCCTTTGGAATGCTCGAGTGTCAACATATGGCCATCACGGAACACTCATTCCCATTATCCATTAGATACCTTAGGATAATCCCCGAGCTAAGGACCTTGGCTACTAGCCCTTTTCTCACACACACATAGTAATGTTCTCTATAGATCAATGTCTGACACAATCGTGTAACATCTTTTGATGATGACCTTTAAGAAAATTTTCAAACCTACACAATATACTACAATATACCGTTTAATGTTTAAGTGGCCTCATATTATATGGATATGTATTTGAGAAATAATGGTGTTTTATGATGTTTCTATGGAAGCTCATATGCTTTGATTTATCCCATATTGAACATTATGAAATCTACATTTTGCGCACTAACAAAGCACATTGATGCTATGTATTGTTTCTCTTTGAAGATGAGTTAGGACAACTAGTGAAGATCAACATGAGTTACAATTTGTAGGATAGTCTTTCAAAGTGTCCATCACAAACATTGGATTAGTGCTATTTTGAGCTAGTTGAAGTACTGAAATTTCATTGTTCCTATAGGTGAGAGTCTATTAGGCAAATTTCCCTAGGTTATCCCATCTATCGCCCCTTTCCATATTCCTCTTTAGAAGAACTTTGTAAATATATATTATATCTTACTTTATTTTATTATATTTTATTTTTGTTCATGTGATAATGGGTGTGACAAACTTTTGTGTGATCTACATCTTTACACATGCATGAAAACAATGCCTACATACCTTCTCTCCTTCTCTTTGATCATCACTCCTAGAGATCTTAAGGATTTGGTGGCTTTGCCTACAAGTCTTCTCTCCCCTTGTGCTAAGGGAACATTGTTTCTCTCTCTCTCTCTCTCTCTTTGAAGTTTGCCTACCAATGTTATCCCATCTAGATGTGTCAATACTGCATTGGCTAGTATCCTCCGAAATGCATGTGATCTCCCCACATTCCTCAAGGTCTATATTGGGTATACTTGTTTGATCAACCTCAAAAGACTCACATTATTTGGGTCAGGTTTTCACATTGAGGTCTTCTATTACGACTTCAATTGAATGGAAGTTTGTCTCCTATAGTAATAAATCATTGAGTGAAGGCCTATGGTGCAACTCAAAACAAATGTGGCATTCTCTATGGAAGTAGTGAAACGAGACCCTTTGAGGGAAATAGTAGATGATATATATTGCTTGGTCCTATGTGAGTACTTGCACCCTTAGGGACTTGGCACCTTGATCAATTATTAGTTATATGCTCTTATGGAGTTCTTGTTTTGTGCCAGAACCTCTAGTGATTATGCTTCCATTTGGTCCATCTGCAAGTGGATTCACTGGTGAAAGCTTCCCTTTGAGGTAAGCTCCGTGTAGGCTTTGGTGGGTCTTTGATAGAAAAATCATGCATGATTTTTGAGCAATAATCTTGAATTTGTGTTGATGTATCCATAGAGATATGTTGCAATTCCAAAATGTAGTCCTTATGGGTCCATTGACCTCAAATAATCAACTTGTGGGATGTCCATGGATGATCGCTTGACTGTTCGTAGAGAAGGCTAGGTGATATCCTCTTTGTGCTCATAAGTTTCATGGCATGCATTTCCTCTTGCGATCAATGTACATTCTCGTGAGGTCTTCGTCTATGTAGATTGGATTTTCTCCAAGGCTTCTAATAATGGTCCTCTTTTTAAAGGTGGTGGTTTTTGATTCGTGTTCTCTCTATTGTGATATGCCCTTTTCTTATAGGAATCTTGCCGTGGTTACGTGGTATTTGGAGATCCAAGTATTTTGGAAAGCATATGTGAGTCCTCCTTTTGTGACAACAACGCTTTAGCCTTCTGACCTATTATATCTTTTCTTATTCTAGTATCATGTGCACAAATTTGCCCTCCACATCTTCCTCGATGTTCTTTTCCTCTACTGCCACATATCCTTCCTTAGTGGCATTTAGTTTGTCGGAGATGCTCATGGGAATCGCTAGAGTTATTTAAACTTTTATTTTGATTTTTCCGGGGCAAGAGGGGGGTGAGGGAGGGAGGGGGAGAGAAAGAAAGAAAGAAAGTCATATTAACGTCTTTTGGAGGCCAAAGTTGGCCTATGAGACAAAACCATGTACAAGTGTAGTAACCCATTGTAGAAGATGAAATGAAATAAAAAGTATATCGCTACACAAAGCAATATAGGGCTAGAAAAGGCTCGGGAGACGTGGCTCTGGCTCTGCAGATAGTGGCCACCTAATACATGGGGGATCCATAATGTGAGTAAAACACCCTAGCTATTGGTGATGGGTGGAGGTGGGTGTAGTATGTGGTACATCGATGGTGGTCTGAGTGCCTCTCGAAGGAAGACAACCCAGGGTATGCCTATGCTCCATCATGTGGTCGTAGGCTGTCCTGATGCGTGAGATATCCTCGTGATATAGTCGTGGTCAACTTTATCCGCCCATGCGTGGTCGTCGCCGTGCTCTTTGTGCTGCTGCTTGGTGGAGAGCGAGCCCTATAGATGGACCTCTCTAATGTAGCTCAGCTCGTAGAAAGAACTGGGTAATGGTCTGCTGAGTACTCACATGTGGCTGATGTGTGGGCTGTAGTGACCGCTCTCGCCTCTCGTATGCTACTGTGAGGAAACGTCCCAAGCGTCGTTGGCCTCCCATAGTCATGCACAATTAGGGGGGGGGGGAGAGAGAGAGAGAGAGAGAGAGAGAGAGAGAGAGAGAGAGAGAGAGAGAGAGAGAGAGAGAGAGAGAGAGAGAGAGAGAGAGAGAGAGAGAGAGAGAGAGAGAGAGAGAGAGAGAGAGAGAGAGAGAGAGAGAGAGAGAGAGAGAGAGAGAGAGATTTTACGTCTATGATAAGCCAAAGTTGGCCTATGAGACAAAACATAAGATACATGATGCGGATGTCATCCGACTGTCACAAAGATAAAACAAGATCGTAAAAAGCTAATACAATCTAGTGTTGAACATGGGTGGTAAAATACTAAGGATGATGGAGCCCTATCTCTGGGGGTATATGCATGTCTATATGTTGAGGGATACAATCATGAAAATGCATCTATCTACTAGCTCCATCTAGTGGTAATGGAGGGATGGAGGATATGATACATAGGTGGAGCTGGTGCTAGGGCTGCTCATATGAAAGCTATAGGATCAACTCTCATGTGGACTACTTGCTCCGCCGTCGCCTCGCGATGTTGCGCTCCAATCTCCTCTATTTGACGATGGTATAGCCTCACTCCTCTGAGCCCTATGACTCGTGGTCGTCGTCTAGCTCAATTCACCTTAGCCTGCTGTAGTGTCACTCCTTGTTGGGAATCATGTGGGAGGGGGACTCTAGACCTTTGGAAAAAATCAGTGAGCTCTAGCCTTCTCCTCTCCACTTGTGAAGCTGTGTGTGTGTCAATGGTAAGAGTGCATCTCTCTGTCTCTGAATCTCTATCAAGAAACGTCCTAATTATCTTTGATCTCAAGAGTCTATAATCTCTCGTAGGGTGTGCTGTCTTCGTAACAAAGTCTCATATTTGTCTCTAATTTGAGTTTATGCTCTGCATCAACATACGAAATGCTCCTCATTCTCCACCTCCTCTCTACATAGTTTATAGATCCGCTTTGCTCTCGGGACCCCATTGTGTCTCCCACTCTCGATCTTTGGTATGTGTGATGCGACCCTCGATTGGTTACTCGTGAACTCTGTGGCATATAGATGTCCATATAGTGTGGTCTCTATATGAATCCATCAAACATAATGATGAGAAACTGGTCTCTATAGTCTGACATCCTCCCCTCTAAACTGGGTGATCTCCATACTCTCCTTATGTAGAGCCTCCATAGGTCTCGTCTAGCACCATATTCCTCTTGCTTTGAGAGAGGTGATAGTAAAGTGAGTCTGAGTGGTACTGAAAAGGTGGTAGAATCTCCATATCGAGCCCATGTGTCGCGAACCAAGTTTTGACATGTGAGTACCAGGCTCTATCATGCCCACTTTGAGCCACTCTGAGATAATTATATAGCTGCCTCAAAAGCTCTATGAGTGAGTCTATCGTGTGGCAACTCCCTCACCCTCTGAATGAAGCTTACTGTCTGGAATAGTGCCTCGAGGACCATGGGTGGTGCAGAGAGATGTGCTCGGATGATGTCATGTGGTATGATCTGCTTGCTACGGAACAAGTGTGAGATCATACATATATGCGGCCTCTCAATCTGTGCCCACTGAGTGGCCGTCAAGCGCGGTGCCCATACTGTCACTGAATACATCAAGGCGAGGGTGATTAATGTGTCGAAAAGCCTCCCCTTTGTGTGGGGTTCCTTTATCAATAGTGGAAAAAGCTAGTGTGAACTTGGCTTGGCTTGGTGCTTGGAGGCCCTCTGCCTCTGCATATGAGCTAAGCTTTGCCTCAAGAATTGCTCCATATAGCTTGGCCATTGTGTGGCCAATGATGATAGTCCTCTAGTTCCTTGGATCCAGAGCGTGGCCAGATTTGTGGATAGGCACGATAGTATGCTGTGTCCACTCCTTTGGAAAACCCTCCACTATAGCCCTATTGAAGACACGTGCAATCAACGGGGCTATAATGGAGGTGGTGTAGAAGAGATGCTCGCTTTGTAAACTAGTATGGTCGGCAGCCCACTTGTGTTGCATACGGCGTATGGCCCTCTCCACTATCGCTGTAGTAAAGAAAGAGGAGTGTGTGGGTCGAGGCTCGAGTGGCTGTGGAATGGGTGGTTGTCGAGGCACATCATATAATCGTGCTTCATAATTTCACTAGATGTGGGTCCTCAATGGGTGTAGTCGGACAAGGCTCGCCAAGAGCACGCCATGCTGTCACACTATCCATGCTCATGAATAGATGGTATAACTTGAGCTTTGTGCCTCCTCGAATGCTCGCTGCTTTTGACGAGTCAATGCCTTCATCTATTTACTTGCCTCCCTCTTTGTAATCTCTCCCAAGGCTCATCGCACATGTAGGTATCTGTAAAGTGCTATGCACTCATCATCATACCAACTGTTTTGGGGTCTAGTCCTAGGAGGAAGGGTACGTCCTAGGAGGAAGGGTACGTCCTATGTGAGTGGTGTTTGGGAAGGAGCTGATAGCTGAGTTGTGTAAGATGGATGAAATATGTGTTGGAAGTCAATGTACATGTGGTCCACTTTCCAGCAATTCTACATTTTGGACCATAGTGCCCAGAAACGGTTCGGCCGTTTCTGGGAAACGGTCCGGCCCAGAAACGCCGTTTCTGGGCCTTTTTTTTCCAGAATTTTTTTTTGAAGACTTCATGGTTACTTGTTGTGCTGCGCGAGGCGACTGTCGACGATTTTGTCTTATGCTCTTCCTGTCGATTGAGAGAGAGAGAGAGAGAGAGAGAGAGAGAGAGAGAGAGAGAGAGAGAGAGAGAGAGAGAGAGAGAGAGAGAGAGAGAGAGAGAGAGAGAGAGAGAGAGAGAGAGAGAGAGAGAGAGAGAGAGAGAGAGAGAGAAAGAAAGAAAGAAAGAAAGACTTTTTAACGTCTATTAGAGGCCAAAATCGGCCTATGAGACAAAACATATACATCAGTATGATCCAAACCACTGTGATCCAAAACGAAAATAAAGTGTGAGTACTGCAAACGGGTATAAAAGGAGGGATAGTAGCTGGCATCAAGGGTGTGGGGTGCTATGGGTATGCACTCTATATGCTCAATGGGTGAGATACAAATATGATATGCATAGGGAGGGGAGGCTCGATGGTATCACAACCCCCTAAATGCCTGGAGTGGGTGTAGGATATAATGCATCGGTGGGGGAGAGAGAGAGAGAGAGAGAGAGAGAGAGAGAGAGAGAGAGAGAGAGAGAGAGAGAGAGAGAGAGAGAGAGAGAGAGAGAGAGAGAGAGAGAGAGAGAGAGAGAGAGAGAGAGAGAGAGACCACTCAGCCTGCTCACTCAGCCTGCTGCCTTCGGAGTTCGCCCTTCACTCAAGTCTCAGGTATATGTTTTCCGAATTGTAGGGCAGTACTACACAGTAGACTGTAGTGTATACAGTAGTGTTTATGTACTATGAGTGCATGTGTGTGTGCAATGTCCATGAGTGCATGTGTGTGTGCATGAGTGGAAGCATGTGTGTGTGCATGAGTGGCAGCATGTGTGTGTGCATGAGTGGCAGCATGTGTGTGTGCATGAGTGCATGTGTGACATCATACATGTGTGCATGTACTATGACACTTGAGTGCATTGTGTGTGTACTATGTATGAGTGCACACTGCATGTGTGTGCATTGTGTGTGCAATGTGCTGTGTGCATTGTGTACATGTACATTATAATTTGTGTGTGTACATTGTGTGTGTGTGCATATGTAGCATGATGCATCTTATGTAATATGTAAATATGTAGTATGTACTATGTGATATGTGTGCACTATGTTTGTAATAGTGTATGTATGTACTATGTATGTATTTTACATACATAGTACATACATACACTATTACACACATAGTGCACACTCACATAGTACATACTACATATTTATTATTTACATATTACATAAGATGCTACATATGCACACACACAAATTATAATGTACATGTACACAATGCACACAGCACATTGCACACACAATGCACACACATGCAGTGTGCACTCATACGTAGTACACACATAATGCACTCAAGTGTCATAGTACATGCACACATGTATGATGTCACACATGCACTCATGCACACACATGCTGCCACTCATGCACACACATGCTGCCACTCATGCACACACACATGCTACCACTCATGCACACACACATGCTGCCACTCAGTGACTCATGCACACACACATGCTGCCACTCATGCACACACACATGCATGTTCAATGTTGCAACTTGCATGCATCATTCATGAATCATCAAGAGTCTACTATAGTCTATCACTAAAGTCTTATTTTCTTTATGTATGCAGATTCTATAACAGCTACTTGAATATTAGACATGGCTCCAGATCCCTACTGGAGATATGTCAAGAAGATTGGAGACTATTCTGGTGGAGGTGGATCAAGAAAATGGAAGTGTAATTTTTGTGGATATGAAAAGACAGGCTCTGTGACAAGAGTGAAGGACCATCTTGCACGTGTCCCATGTAGAGATACAGGACCATGCAAAGAGGTCCCTAATGATGTGCATGCAGGGCTTGAGGCATGGAGACGATCACGGATGGGAATGCCCTCATGTGATGAGAAAAAGGAAGAAGAAGGCACCCAAACAGCTACCTCAAGCCAATGTGTTTGCACTTCAAAGAGAACTAGAGTTGAAAGCTCTAGTATGCATGGCTCCTCTAGTGTGGGTGAAGGCCCTAGTGCAATAAGGACACCTTTACCCAAAGTGGACAGCCATGCAAGAGGTTCATTGCAAAGTGCAAGCATCAAAGCTAGCTTGCAAAAGCAAGCTATGAGAGAGGCCACTAGGGAAATCACGCGATTATTCATTCGTTGTGCTATCCCCTTCAATGTGGCTAGGACCACTCAATGGAAAAACACCATAAAAACGATTAGCCGCATCGGATGTGAGTGGGAAGGTCCTTCAGCAGAGACATTGCGCACTAGGGAATTAAAGAAGGAAAAGGCATGTTTGGAAGTGCAGCTTGAGTTTTTGCGGGAGACATGGAAGAAGTATGGATGCACCATCTTGTGTGATGGTTGGTCAGATGCCCGCAAGAGGCATGTATATAATGTTATTGTCTCATGTTGTAAGGGGTCCATGTTTTGGAAAGCTATAGATGCTTCGACTCCTGGTCTTACCATTACAGGTACCTTCCATTGGTAACTGGTTGAGTATATTATTTTGATTTCATGTGCATTGTATATTATGTAAAGTGTAAATTCTAATTTCTGAATTTTTTTTATTATTACAGGTGCATATATTTGGGAGCATATAAAAATTGTCATAGAGGAGATTGGAGCTCATAATGTGGTACAGGTGATAACAGATAATGGAAGCAATTGTGTTTCCATGGGGAATTTACTTGAACAAGAATATCCTTCTATTGTTTGGACCCCATGTGCTTCTCATTGCTTAGATCTTTTGATTGAGGATCTGGGCAACATATTTTGGGTGCATGCAATCTTTGCCACAGCAAGAAGTATGGTCAGATTTGTGACCAAACGTCCAAAGATGTTAGCTATGTTTCGAGCTAATAGTCAGCTTGAGATCCTCAAGCCCGCTGTCACGAGGTTTGCTTACATGTTTGTCGTCTTAGAGAGGCTTGTTCGTGTGCGAACAAATTTGATTCGCACAATCAGCAGTGATGAGTGGATTGCTTGGGATAAAAGCACCACTCCAAAGTTCTTGCAGTTTAGACGCAATGTAATGAATGAGTCTTGGTCGGTTGAGGCAGAGGGTTTAGTTAAAACCCTAAACCCTATATACACAGTCCTGCGCATCACCGACATGGAGGGAAGTACAATGGGTCTTCTCTATGAGTATATGGACAGAATTGGAGAGGCCTTGAATAAAAACACATACTTATCTGCTGAGAAGTAAGTTTTTTCCATGTTTTATGTTTTCATTACTCTTTAATCTTGATTAGTCATTATAAGCATGACATCTATAATGTATTAATTCTTGAATTTTCTTTTCATGATTGTAGAGTGGAAGAGCTACGACAGGTATGGAATAGGCGTTGGGATTGGTTTCACATACCAATTCATGCTGTCGCTCACATATTGCATCCATTATGGCGTAGTGAGGATCAGCTTCAGAGTGAGGAGCTAGATTTCGGCTTTCAGGAGTACATACAACGTTATAGTGGTGGTGATTTAGGGATCATCCGTCGCATAGAGGATGATCTTCTTGCTTTTAGGAATGAGACACACCACTTTGGTAGACCGACAGCAAAGCTCCGAGAGACTCAGATCCAGCCCGTCTCATGGTGCGAGAAATATGGTGCATGTGCACCTACATTGGTAATTTTCTTATTTACTTTGATTTTATTATTTACTAATTAGTGCTTCTCAAGATTATGTTTTTGCTAATTTAATATCATTATGTTTTTATTTAACAGAAACGTATTGCTCTTCGAGTTCTCTCTCAAGATTGTAGCTCCGGATCTTGTGAGAGAAATTGGAGTACATGGGCTCTTTTTCACACTAAAAAGAGAAATAAACTTACGACAGCCCAGCTTGAGAGACTTGTCTTCTGCAACGCCAACTTGAAGCTTTTAGAGAGACTTTCAGCATCTCCTGATCCCATACAGATAGATGTTGATAAGCTTGATATTGAGAAGGTGCAGCACATTCCAGAGATACCTCATGAGGATAGAGATCTTTACACTTTGCTCTATGAGGAGTCCATTCAGCCCGCGCATGATACACGCTCACGACGCCATGGTGATAGCAGGAGGCATGCAGATGAGCCTACTAGAGAGGCACTATCTTCTAGTAGTGAGGAGGATATAGAGAGTGATGATGGATCCGAGGATTCTATTGATGTAGAATCTGATTGATCTACTTTGTTTATGGAACATCTTTCATGATGATATGTATTTGACACTTCAGTTTTTTATCTATGATGTATCATTTTGGCTTGGAATTTTGGATTTTGGAAGTATGTACACATAATACAAGTCTTTATAAACTGTCTATTGTCTAGAGACAAATGTTTAATTAATAATGTGCATATGCCATAGTTGAACTTAATAATGTAAGAAATTTGATTGTTCAATGCAATTATGCATGTATGTATGAGACTTGAGTGTATCATGTATGAGTACATTGAGTAGTTAGTGTGTGGCCACTGGCATGTGCAATGTGTGTGTGCATTGTGTGTATATGTGACATGTGTGTATGACATGTGTGTATATAAATTATAATATATATATATATATATATATATATATATATATATATATATATATATATATATATATATATATATATATATATATATATATATATATATATATATATATATATATATATGTGTGTGTGTGTATATTTACCGTTTCCGCCGTTTCCCGTTTCTTGCCGTTTCCAAATTTTTGGAAACTCCGAAACTCCGTTTCCGACCGGTCCGAACCGACCGTTTCCAACCGTGCTGGGCATTATGTTTTGGACTTAGCATTTTTTGTACAGTTTGGGTAAAACTTTTTTAGGCTACATAGATAGAGCTTGGCGAGAGCTATCTAGTGGTATGCTTCATTTTTCCATCAGAGGTCAGAACAGGGAGAAAAACCAAACCCTAATCGAGCTCAAAATGGAGGAAAAGCATTTTTTGAAGACCTAAACTCAAAGTGTACAAGGTTATGAAGTTAGATGGTTAAAAGCACTTTTATTAGCGATCAAACTAAAAGAAAAGCTAAATTTAGCGATGGGATTTTTTATCCATACGAAAAGCTAAAAATATTGTGATCAACTTTTAAAAACAGCGATAGCTGTTTTTTTGGACAACGAACAGCTTTTTCGAATATTTTTCGCTATGCTTTATTTTGGTACTCAAATACTATATAAGGAGCATGTGTGCACAACTCTTGGATAATTCACAAGCTAGAGTTTGGAGTTCTGAAGCTTTGGAGGTGAAGATTTGGTGAAGGAGAGGCTACTCTCTTGGAGCAAGAAGTCTTCTACAAGGTGATGGCAGCTATCTTTTGTAAGTTAGCTTTATATTCTGTTTTTAGGGTTTCTGTACCCTAATTTCAGAATTAGGGTTTGCTGATTTTCAGATTTGTTGCACTATTTTGTGAGGTTAGTTTCACTTCGTTGCTCATTCACTTCACACACACTCAGATTATATCTGAAATTTTGTATCATCATCTTCTTGGCTATTCTTCCATTAGTGAGTGCACCACAATATATGGTTGAGTAGTACTCCCATGTTGTAATTTGGACATCTATTTTTAGTGAGTAAGCATGCAACTTACGTTCCCTATCCTTGTCTCAAGATCTCTTTCTTTCTATCTCTCACTTATCATCTTGATTAATTAAGTGTGTATGCTCAAAAGGTTTTTAGTATTGGAACGATCCTGGGGCCCCAAATTCCAACACTTGGTATCAGAGCATAATTGACATGCACACTTAGTTAAGATGAGTGAGATTAGAATTGAGATTGAGGACAAGTTGGATGGATCTTCTAATTATCCCATGTGGAGTTTCATGATGATGAATTTGTTAGTGACAAAGGATTTATGGAGTATTGTCAATGGATCCTTAACCAGAACACGACGAGAAGGTGAAGAAGGGGCTACAACAGCTTCAAGAGGTCCTGTAGTTACTATTACAGAACCAACTGAAGAAGAGGTAACCACTTCTACATCCAGAGTCACAGGTAGATCTTTACCTACAATTCCTCCTACTGAAGATCATGCAAGATGGGATTCTAGAGATGCTTCAGCACTTTCATTCATAGCAATGAGTGTCAAAAAGCATATTCTACCACAGATTAGATCTTGCAAAAGTTATAAACAAACTTGGTTGAAGCTTGAGAATCTTTTTCAGAGCAGAAATCTTGCTAGGAAAGCTCACTTGAGGAGACACTAGCAAATACAAGGATGAAGGCTGGTGAGTCAATTCAAACCTACATTATGAGACTCGTTGATTTGAGAGATCAACTTCTAAATGTAGGAGTTAAGATATCTGATGAAGAAATGGTAAATACGCTGATTAATTCACTTCCTATTTCATATCGATCTTTCATAACCACTCTTACCCTTACCACAAGAGATAGAGAGGTTACATTTGAAGAGTTAGAATTCTTGTTACTTCAAGATGAAGATTGAAGGGAATGGAAGAGAATGAAGAAGCACTTTTATCTTCATCAAAGGGTAAAAAGAAGAAGAAGGAGAAGAAGGAAAAACAATCCAAGATGGAAAGTAAGTCCCTTTCACCTTCTACTTCATATTCTGTTTCTACTATATCTAAAGAGAACTCTTCTAAGAAGAAGGAAGTAATATGTTATTATTGCAAGAAACTTGGACATTTTAAGTCAGCATGTTATAAAAGGATTGCAACAGAAAAGAAAAAGGCATCAGGTAATGTTGCAAAAGATGATAAAAAAGGGAAATCTCTAGGTGGTTCTTATGCTCGTATCACCATTGAGGAAGTAGCTTTTGATCAGGCAGCTTTACAAGTTCTTTCAACAAGTCCTTGGATATTTGACTCAGGTGCTACGAAGCATATGACAGGTTGCAGAGATGTGTTTTCTTCTCTTTCCTATTCTACAAGTAGAAGAGTTACTATTGCATATGGCAATGATTTGGATGTTGTGGGAATAGGTACAGTAACCCTAAAGTAAAGAGAAGGTGGTAATTTTCAGATTTCAGATGTTTTATATGTACCTGAAATGAAGAAGAATCTGCTATCTATATCTGCATTTTTAGGTGATGGTTGTGGGAATAGGTATAGTAACCCTAAAGTCAAGAGAAGGTGGTAATTTCAGATTTCAGATGTTTTATATGTACCTGAAATGAAGAAGAATCTGCTATCTATATCTGCATTTTTAGGTGATGGTTTTAAAGTTGTATTTTGCAAGGTGAGCATAGAGGAGGGATTTTTGTTTTGTCAAAAATCAGTCGGGCATATGCAGTCAAATGTTCGTCACCAATGGAAGATATGACGCTATGGCATGAGAGATTTAGACATATTAGTTTTGAAGCTCTCAAGAGTATCAAAGACAGAGGTATGGTTGAGAGTTTACCCTCATTCGAGCTACCAGATGATTCAGATATATGTGAAGGTTGTCTTGAAGGTAAGATGCATAAACTACCTTTCAAGAAACATGGTCATATTATAGCTACCAAGAAATTGCAGATTATTCATTTAGATGTGAATGGACCTATGAGAGCAGACTCTATTCAGGGTTTCACGTATTTTGTTCTATTCGTTGATGATTTTATGAGATACTCATGGATCTATGGTCTTAAGTTGAAGTAAGAAGTCTTTCCTATGTTCAAGAAATTTGTAGCTATGGTTGAAAATGAAAATCAGAAAACTATCCAGATTCTCAGAAGCGATAGAGGTGGAGAATAGAGAATACTTGTCAAATGAGTTCCAGACATTTCTTGATGAGAAAGGTATTACTCGACACCTTACTATTGCTTATACTCCTCAGCAGAATGGTGTTGCAGAAAGAAAGAATAGAGTACTTGTTCAGATGATGTGGAGCATGTTGGCGTCCAAAAAGGTTTCACCAAAATTCTGGTTTGATATAGTACATACAACTAATCACATTTTGAACATGTCATCTACAAAAGTTTTAAAGGTAGTCACACGTTATGAAGCTTATTATGGTAGAAAACCTAATGTGAGTTATTTCAGAGTGTTTGGATCACTTTCTTATGTATATATTGAGAAAAAGGATCGAGGTAAACTAGATGTAAAGGCAAAGAAAGTTGTTTTCATTGGATATCCTGTTGAGAGCAAAGGATACAGGTTTTATGATCCTGAGATAGGTGAAGTTAGTCTTTCACGTAATGCTTATATTGCTGAAAATAAGGTTTATGATAAAGAAGCAGAAATTCCAGAGTTCATTAGTGAAAATGACTATGGATTTTTTAGAAGGAATTTGGATTTACATGTCCCTCCATATGAGGAGGGAGTTAAAATTCCTAGAATTGAAGAAAGAGTTCAAGAAAGAGGAATTTCACAACCTTCTACAGAGTCAGTTCCACATGTGACTTTGGTTCCAGAAATGGAAGAAGTTAGAGTTCCAGAAAGTCCTAGTACCTTAGAAGGACAAGTTCCAGAACCTGTGGAAGCTAAAGGGTCAGAAGGAGTATCACCACTATTTAAGGATACACCTACATGGTTATATCACACTTGTAAAGATAGTGGTATAAAGACTTTTACAGGAAGAACAAGGAGTCAAACTATACAACAACAACAACAAAAAGATCATGTAAGTTTTGCTGAAGACTTTGAGATTCATGATATTTTGACACTTACGACAGTAGATGAACCTGCATGTGTTAAAGATGCACTTAACATTCCTATTTGGAGAAAAGCTATGCAAGAAGAGATTGATTCTATTCATAAGAATCAAACTTGGAAGCTATGTGAGTTACCAGGGGAAAAGAAAGCTATAGGTGTAAAATGGATCTTCAAAATCAAAAGGAAAGCAGATGGTACTATTGACAGGTACAAAACAAGATTGGTTGTCAAAGGATATGCACAACAAAAAGGTATTGATTATGATTAGACATTCGCTCCTACGTCTAGGATGACTGTTATTAGGTCAATACTTACTTTAGCAACACATTTTGGTTTGCATATATATCAACTTGACATAAAGAATGCTTTTCTAAATGATGATTTACATGAGGGTGTGTATATTCAGCCGCCAGAAGGTTTTGAAGAGACAGGTAAAGAACATTTGGTATGTAAGCTTATAAAAGCTTTGTATGGTTTAAAACAGGCACCTAGAGCATGGTATGAAAAGATACACACACATCTTTTATCCATTGATTTCCATAACTCAGATGGAGCTCTAACTCTTTATGTCAAAGCTCAACCAGGTATAATGATCATAGCAATCATTTATGTGGATGATATTATAGTCAAAGGTCCCAGAGATGAAGATTTGCAGATGTGAATGATTTAGGAATATTGCATTATTATCTTGGGATTCAGTTTCTGTTTAAGGATGAGTGTATCTATATGAAACAACAGAAGTACATTGAGAAACTTTTAGAGAGGTTTCAGATGAGTGATTCTAAACCTATGCAAACATCTATGGATCAGAACGCATCATTACAGATGGTAGCAGATGCAGAGTCATTTGTTGCTACTTTATATAGCCAAGCAGTTGGATGCTTGATTTATCTTTGTAATACACGTCCAGATATACAGTTTACAGTTTCTCAAGTATCAAGGTTCATGCAGAATCTGACAGTGTTACATTGGAAAGCAGTAAAGCGGATCTTCCGATATTTGAAGGGAACTTCAAATTATGCTATGGTATTTTCAAAATCTACACATTTGTTACTAAAAGGATTTTCAGATTCTGATTGGGAGGTGATATGAGATACTAGAAGAAGTACTAGTGGATTTTGTTTTTATCTTGGAAATTGTCTTATCTCATGGCTTTCAAAGTGACAACCCACTATTGCAACTTCATCATGTGAAGCTGAATATCGTGCAGCATTTACAGCTATGCTAGAGTCAGTTTGGTTGCAAAAGATTTTCAGTTATCTAGATGTAAGAGTCCATGAATCCATTCAGATATTTTCAGATAGCTAGAGTGCAATAGCTATAGCAAAGAATCCAATGCATCATGCAAGGACAAAGCATATAGAGGTACACTACCACTATATTCGAGAGCAGATAGCAAAGAAGCACATTGATTTGGTTTATGTTCCTTCTAGTGAGAATTTTGAAGATATATTTACCAAAGCATTGACGAGAGATAATCATGAAAAGGTTTGCAGGGTACTAAAGCTTGTACCAATATGACATTGAAGGAGGGATTATTGGAAGTCAATGTATATATGGTCCACTTTCGAGTAATTCTACATTTTGGACTTAGCATTTTTTGTACAGTTTGGGTAAAGCTTTTTTAGGCTAGATAGATAGAGCTTGGCGAGAGCTATCTAGTGGTATGCTTCATTTTTCCATCAGAGGTAAGAACAGGGAGAAAACCCAAACCCTAATTAGCTCAAAATGGAGGAAAAGCATTTTTTGAAGACCTAAACTCAAAGTGTACAAGGTTATGAAGTCAGGTGGTTAAAAACATCTTTTATTAGCGATCAAATCTAAAGAAAAGCTAAATTTAGTGATGGGATTTTTTATCCATACGAAAAGCTAAAAATATTGCAATCAACTTTTAAAAAACAGCGATAGCTGTTTTTTTGGACAACGAACAGCTTTTTCGAATATTTTTTCACTATGCTTTAGTTTGGTACTCAAATACTATATAAGGAGCATGTGTGCACAACTCTTGGACAATTCACAAGCTAGAGTTTGGAGTTCTGAAGCTTTGGAGGTGAAGATTTGGTGAAGGAGAGGCTACTCTCTTGGAGCAAGAAGTCTTCTACAAGGTGGTAGCAGCTATCTTTTGTAAGTTAGCCTTATATTCTATTTTCAGGGTTTTTGTACCCTAATTTCAGAATTAGGGTTTGCTGATTTTCAGATTTGTTGCACTATTTTGTGAGGTTAGTTTCACTTCGTTGCTCATTCGCTTCACACACACTCAGATTATAACACTATAATCTGAAATTTTGTATCATCATCTTCTTGGCTATTCTTCCATTAGTGAGTGCACCACAATATATGGTTGAGTAGTACTCCCATGTTGTAATTTGGACATCTATTTTTAGTGAGTAAGCATTCAGCTTACGTTCCTTATCCTTGTCTCAAGATCTCTTTCTTTCTATCTCTCACTTATCATCTTGATTAATTAAGTGTGTATGCTCAAAAGGTTTTTAGTATTGGAACGATCTTGGAGCCCCAAATTCCAACAATATGTGAGGTGAGAACTGGGAGGGGGGTGGATGGGTGTAGTAGGCATAGGCCACACTCGACCTCTGATGAGTATAGAGGAGCTAGCTTACTTGTGAAGTGAATGGTGGTGTGTGGGGTACATGTGATAGGCCTATGTGGGGTTCTATCTCCAACGATGGAAAGGGAGAGGTATGTGTGATTGGCTCCGATGGGTATGGGTGGGATGGTAAGTGATATGATGAGGTGGTTGGCTTCCCTGGATCCCATGATATAGTTAATTGTGCTCCCTCCTCCCCCTACAGACCCATGTGGCATGCCGGTCAAGGCTCCTGAAGTAGGCCACTGAGCCATCCCATTATAAACAATGAGAAGATGCTCAGAGCGAAGCCTAAGTAGATGTCGTCCATATGATGTGATAGGAGCTCTGTCTGTGGAGTGTCTCATGATAGTCTCCTCTTATAAGGTATGTAGTGCCTGTGGATCCTCCTCGTCATATGTCTCGCAATGCTCACTGCAAATGTGAGCGTTGAAGTCTCCCATGAGGAAGACTTCACCAAGCATGGAGTACTCCATGTTCTCATCTGATAGACATGCATAAGGTGAGGCCTCCCCAGATGAAGAGTCATACTCAGTGGAGGCGAAACGAGAGCCCGTGGGGGTGAAATAGCATATGGCTATGTAGATGAAATTGTCACGTGATAGCTCAAGGAGAGTCCACATGTATCGGGCTTGTGGGTCGCAGGCCATGAGTTGTAATCTACTGTGTAGTCTTTGTCTAAAAAGTATGGCCACCATTCCTCATCCGCAGGATGTGTGATGTCATGTGCATCCTCGATGTAGAGACTCCCACTAGTATCCATGTATGAGGGGCAATCCTCTCTCTGGATTCTCATTTGTCTCTATAAGTAGGAGGATGTCTTGGCCTCTCATCACCTCCTCGAGTCTCTCTTGGTGTGCCCATAGGTCTTCGTTGCAGTTCCAGATTGCCAAGTAGATCTCTTCTCGTGTCCCAAAGGTCGCGAGTTCCTATGCGATGACCTTGCCATCTATGATTACTCGACCATCGTTGTAGGATGTTTGTTTCCCCTCTTTGCGGGCTTGGTGCACCCTAGGTATACATGCACACCTGTGCGACTTACATTTTGGTGAGGTAATCATCGAGATAGACGGGTGGGCCTTTGAGCCCTCGTAGGATTACCCTCTTGTGAAGCAAAGTAGACCGTGACTCGCCATCAGGGAAGTGGAGGATGAGGGCTCATTTTTTAGTTGCATCTTTACCGGCCCTCCAAGCTTTAGTGAAAGGAGATGATTCCCCCTCCTTATATCTGAGTTTGGCGCATAATATCCTCCCTCTTTCTCCGGAGTGGATCCTTCCCCCTCTCTCTCTCTCGAGGGGGGGGGAGGGAGAGGGGGAGGAGAGAGAGAGAGAGAGAGAGAGAGAGAGAGAGAGAGAGAGAGAGAGAGAGAGAGAGAGAGAGAGAGAGAGAGAGAGAGAGAGAGAGAGAGAGAGAGAGAGAGAGAGAGAGAGAGAGAGAGAGAGAGAGAGAGAGAGAGAGAGAGAGAGAGAGAGAGAGAGAGAGAGAGAGAGAGAGAGAGAGAGAGAGAGAGAGAGATTAACGTCTTCCAAAGGCCAAACTTGGCCTATGAGACAAAATCATATACACAACTGTGGTAATCTTGTGTAGAAATGGAAAGGAAAAAATACTCGCTACACAAAACTGTGTAGGCAAAAAACAGCAAAGGATGGTGTACTTGGTAATGAGGAGGTAGTGGGAATAAAATAATGGTGCCTGAGGGGGAGAGTGGCTCTGGCTCAGTAGATAATGACCACCTGATACAAGAGGCACCCATCAGGGAGTGTATGTGTATACCCTAACTGTTGATGATGGGTGGAGGTGGGTGGAGTATGTGGTACATCGGCGGCGGTAGGAGTGCCTCGTGGAGGAAGCCTGTCCAAGTGGTGGTGATGCGCCTGTGCTCCATCATGTAGTCATGGGCTATCCTGATGCGTGAGATATCCTCCTTGAGAAGTCGTGGTCGTTGGTACCCAACCAGATGTGGTCGGCGTCGCACTCTCTATGCTGCTGCCTGCTTGAGTGTGAGCCCTATGCCTCTGGGAGGCGGTCCGTCCGATGGGGACCAACGTGCTCAAAATACTGAGTAATAGTCTGTTGGGTACTCACCCGTCTCTGGTGTGTATGCTCTAGCATCTGATCTCATCTCTCATATGCAGCCATGAGGAAATGCCCCATCCTCCATTGGTCTGCAGTAGTCATGCAGAACTTGAGTGACTCCTCTATCCGGAACTGTGCTCGTAGGTCCCAGTATGCAGGGCATCTGATAACGATGTGCTCCTCACTCTCTATCTCTGTATGGCATATTGGGCACCACCTCTCCTCTCGAGGGACTCCTCTAGCCCGACCCCTCTCGATCTCGAGGTGATGTGATGAAACTCGAAGCTTCCCAATGATGACTCGAAGGTGGTGTGGTAGGTATGTCTGCATGTAGCGTGGAGTCTCAATGAAGCCTTGGTCTGAAATCCGTAGAAAATGCTCATGGTAGTGAAACATTTTCGGTGTCAATGTCCTCCCTTGGCTGATCCATGTCCTTTGTATGTATGTATGCCATATCTCTTGACGGATGATCCTATTTCTCTCTTGGTGGGAGAGTGAATAGGTGGGAGCCTCGGAGTCCTACTGTACTGGTGGTAGCTTGTCTAGGTCAAAACCATGGAGGGCAAGCCAATCCTGTGTCTCTGCATACCATGATGAGGTGTCTCCGGCTAGTGCCATGTCATGTGATGCGCTCTGTGTCCATGCTCTGGATCCTGTGTAATAGGCATACTGTTTGGAAGAGTGCCTCTACTAGCATCGGTGGTGCAGCAAACTCTGCCCTAATGATATCATGGGGTACCGAAGATTTGCTGCGGATGAGTCTAGCAATCATGAGAATCTGCGACCTCTCCAGTGCTGTCCATGATGATGTGGCTAATTCCGGTCCCCATATAGCTGCACCATACATGAGTGCTTGGGTAACTAAAGTGTCGAAGAGCCACCCCTTTGTGCGGGGCTCCTAAAAATATGCTTGGTGACACTGTCTCTCCATCAAAGCTAGCACTGCATATCCACGTGTGATGCGATCACGGGCTGCCTGAGACATGGAAAAAACCCCAGAGGCTGCTATGTGTGAGAGAGAGAGAGAGAGAGAGAGAGAGAGAGAGAGAGAGAGAGAGAGAGAGAGAGAGAGAGAGAGAGAGAGAGAGAGAGAGAGAGAGAGAGAGAGAGAGAGAGAGAGAGAGAGGGAGGGAGGGAGGGAGGGAGGGAGGGAGGGAGGGAGGGAGGGAGGGAGGGAGGGAGGGAGGGAGGGAGGGAGGGAGGGAGGGAGGGAGGGAGGGGGGGAGGGGGGGAGGGAGGAGGGAGGGAGGGAGGGAGGGAGGGAGGGAGGGGGGGGGGGGCGGGGGGGAGGGAGGGAGGGAGGGAGGGGGGGGGGGGGAGGGAGGGCGGGGGAGAGAGAGAGAGGGGGAGAGAGAGAAAGAGAGAGGGGGAGAGAGAGAGAGGGGGGGGAGGGGGGGAGAGAGAGAGAGAGAGAGAGAGAGAGAGAGAGAGAGAGAGAGAGAGAGAGAGAGAGAGAGAGAGAGAGAGAGAGAGAGAGAGAGAGAGAGAGAGAGAGAGAGAGAGAGAGAGAGAGAGAGAGAGAGAGAGAGAGAGAGAGAGAGAGAGAGAGAGAGAGAGAGAGAGAGAGAGAGAGAGATGAAATGAAATGAAATGAAATGATATATTTACATCTTCAGAAGGCCAAAATGACCTATGAGACCAAAAGTTACAAAACTGGTGAATCTGATACAAAATCTGAGTAGCAAAGGAAGTGGTACTGAAAATGAAAGATGTAAAATAGCTGGGAAAAGGCTAACACCAAGACTAATACAACAAAGGGCTGATATATAGGAGGGATGTGCTGATATACAAGGCTGGGGATCTATCCTCATCTGCACTGTGGGCGTCTGAAAAGTAAAGCTGGAATCCTCTGCTGTAGTATCCGTCGATACAGTGTAGCACCTCTCACTCTCGGTCGTCTAGATCTCCCTAGCTCCACTGCTCGGTCTATGAGAGTGCCGGTAGTGGTTGTATGAGTGTGGACAGAGCTCTGTACTAGATGCTCTACTGACTCCTCCTCTAGCTGCCCAGTGCTTGGTGTAAAGAAATCCGTAATCTGCCTCTGGGACTGTCTCCCTCCAGCTCTCCTCAGTAGAGTGTCTCTATGTCTGTGTACCTCTAGTAGATATAGTCCCAGACATGACATCTCTGATCCTCAAAACTCATGACTCTAGATAGAGGCCCAAAACCCTCTCTGAATAGACAATGAAAACGGCCCCGTATCTCATAGTATACCGTGCAATGACATATGTAATGTAGCTCTGTCTCTGGCTCTAGGTGACATAGACGGCATATCCTGCTATCTGCCGGTACCCCTCTGAATCTGCCAGTCTCAATCTCAAGTTGATGTGAGGATGTGCGCAACTGGCCAATGGCACAACGCAAGGCATGGGAAAGGTGTGTATCCATATAGCTAGGTCGAGTCACAAACCCATCTGTTGTGAGGTGTAGAAGATGCTCTCTATAGAAAGCCATCTTCGTACCCAACTCCTGTGTAGGCTCAATCCATGTCCTCCTTGTGTCCAACTGGATCAGATCCTGACGAATGAGTCTAGTAATCTCCACCCGCGTCAGGTACATCAGGGGTGTCTGTAAAGAGTACTGGAAAGGAGGCAGCCTGTCCATGGTAAAACCATGTGTCTGAAACCATGATGTCATCTGTGCAAACGAGCATGATGTATCCCCCTGCAAGGCTAGCTGTCTGGATGACTCGAGGGCTAGCCTCGTATATCTATCTCTGGTAGTGTCCCACAAGCTGTGTACAAAGGAGACTCCTCTAGTGAGTGCCTCAATCTCAATAAGGGGAGCAGCTGGCTCCGCTCGAATGATATCATGTGGTACGGAGGCCTTGGCTCTAATCAGCCTAGAGATCATAGATACCAAGGGCCTCTCCATGACTTTCCACCCATCCTGACCTATAGAAGGTCCCCAAACCTGTACCCCATATAGCATAGTAGAGGCAACCAAAGTATCAAAGAGCCATAACTTTGTCCTGGGTTCCTGAAACTGAACTTGCGAGCACATCCTCTCTAATCCTCCCAAAGCTGTAGATGCTCTAGTCAATCTAGTCTCTGCTGCTCTCCTCAAGGAAAATCTCGGTCCAGTGAATACTACCCCCAGATATGTGTATGCATCTGTATACTCCACAACCTCCTGCCCATATGTGAAAATAGGTATTGATCTCCTGATCCACTGCGGTGTGGTGTTAAACACCATAACCTTGGTTTTACCAAGGTTTACAGCCAGACCACTATCCTCTGCAAAGCTGTGTAGAGCATCCAAGTGTCGTTGCATACCCTCCGGTGAGTCAGATATCAAAACAATATCATCAGCATATAACAACAATGGGATCCATGTCCCTGCCAACTCGGCCCCTCTATCACCCTCTCTTGTCCATGTAGGGAGGGAGGGAGGGAGGGAGGGAGGAAGAGAGAGAGAGAGAGAGAGAGAGAGAGAGAGAGAGAGAGAGAGAGAGAGAGAGAGAGAGAGAGAGAGAGAGAGAGAGAGAGAGAGAGAGAGAGAGAGAGAGAGAGAGAGAGAGAGAGAGAGAGAGAGAGAGAGAGAGAGAGAGAGAGAGAGAGAGAGAGAGAGAGAGAGAGAGAGAGAGAGAGAGAGAGAGAGAGAGAGAGAGAGAGAGAGAGAGAGAGAGAGAGAGAGAGAGAGAGGATCCACTCTGGAGGAAGATGCGAGGATGTTATGCACCAAACTCGGATATAAGAAGGGGGAGGGGAGGGGAGGGGGGGAGGGGGGAGAGGGGGAAGAGAGGGGGGGGGGAAGGGGGAAGGGGGAGAGAGGGAGAGGGAGGGAGGGGGGGGGGGGGGGTAGAGAGGGATATGGAGAGAGCGAGAGCGAGAGGGTGAGGGTGAGGGTGAGGGAGAGAGAGAGGGGGAGGGAGGGGGAAGGGGGGGGAGGGGGAGAGAGGGAGGGGGGGGGGGTTAGAGAGGGAGAGGGAGAGAGGGAGAGAGGGATATGGAGAGAGCGAGAGGGTGAGGGAGAGGGGGAGAGAGAGGGGGAGGGAGGGTGGGATTGAGGGAGGGAGAGGGGAGGGATTGAGGGAGAGGAGGGGAGGGTGGGAGGAGGGGGCGGAGAGAGAGAACTAACGAGAGGGGGAGGGGAGGGAGGGGAGGGGGAGAGGGGAATGCATCTATATGTGCACACTTACTAAGAGGTAAAATCTGTAAGCAGACTCCAGTCCATAACCACACATATGTTTGAAGTGAACCGTTGATTCCTCCACGGAAAAATGATGATTATGATCCATAGGTGAAGAGGAATGTTGAAAGTATGGGAAAGATATCAGTTAGTCATGAGGTCTCGACCTGAAAGTTTCCAGGAGAGTGGGGTTTTCAATTTATTCTCTTCCCCTTTTCTTTGGTTTTTCTGTTTCCATGTGGATAATAAGATTCTGTTTCACATGATAATAAAGTAAACATTCCTCACAGAAAGCTATCATAATGAGGAATATTCTTGTCATCAGGTTTTGATGAACAATCCTTTTGCAGGTACTTGTTATTGGTGGAGGTGATGGAGGAGTCTTGAGGGAGATTGAGCGGCATGATTCTGTTGAGCAGATTGACATTTGTGAGATAGATAAAATGGTTGTTGATGTATGTCCCTCTGAGCAGGACCTTCAATTTACCTATTTCTTTGAACATACTATAGAGGCAATGCGTAAGAGAAGATTATAGCAGGCTAAAAGAATCTGTTTTGGGTTTGTGGGCTTGCAGGTTTCAAAAAAGTTTTTCCCTCAGCTTGCAGTTGGTTATGAGGATCCAAGGGTGAAGCTTTTCATTGGTGATGGTAGGTTCTGTTCTTATTTTCCTATGGCAATCAGTGCTAACCTAATGGGGTCATCAGGATACTTGGTTACCTCTTAATTTTCAGGAACTGCTTTCCTTAGGGATTCACCAGAGGGCTTTTATGATGCAGTGATTTGTGACTCTTCCGATCCTATAGGTGATTAAAGTTAACCTTATGTGAGATTGACTGTTACAAATAAATATTCATGTAGACAACTCCTCAACCTTTACTGCATGGATTTCAGTTCTTTTCTGACCATATTGTTCTAAGTGATTTTGATGCAGGTCCAGCACAACAACTTTTTGAGAAGCCATTCTATGACTTAGTAGTAAGAGCCTTACGGCCTGGAGGAGTTTTCTGCACACAGACAGAAAGTTTTTGGCTACATATGCATTGTATTGAAGACCTCGCTTCTGTTTGCAAACAATCATTCAAGGGATCTGTTGAGTATGCCTGGACAAGTGTCCCAACCTACCCAAGGTGTTTGTTCTACTCCCTGCCCTGTGGTCTGCCTCCTTTTTGCTTTTTCAAATCAAGAATTAGTTCATCACATTTTACAAACCTTTTGGAAATTTAGATTTGCAAAGTGAGTGGAGAAATTACGTTATTTTTCTTTATGTGCTCATTTATGGAAGTTCTAGAAAAGATGTCATGTTTCAACTTTCGAGTATTCATTTGTTGGGATAGATTTCTGTGCACAGGGCAACATTGTTTTACTTTTTTAGATCTTTAGCATATTTCTTATGCTAGGCTTCATCATGGCTGAGCTTGCCCATCACTTGGGAAAGTGATGGAAACTCAGTTCATCGAGCCTCCCATTGTTAGTATATTTTGGTAGTGATGTGTGTGAACACAGTTTGGCATGCCAGATCACTTTTTCCCTCTTCAGTAGTATTTCTTACCCCCTTTGGCTTGCAGATATGGGCACAACCCTAAGGGGCTATTGATCGTTGTACATTACTTACTTTCTTATATCACTTTGTGTTGTGCTCCTAAGCTGTTTTTATGTTGTGCTCTTTGGGTGCATTCTTTCTTCCCTGAACTCCAATAATTGCTATTAGAGGAGCTCATTGCTTCTCTGCTCTTAGACTCGACTTTTTATGAGATTTGGTGAGAATTCTTAGGTCGATAAATACTACAGGATAGCTTGAAGAGCTTGCTGTTGTTGAAAATTGAAGCCTTCATTCACACTATCACAATTACTACTAAGGCGACTTTGTCCTTCGTGTAAATTTTTGTTTTAGTTTTTGCTTGCTAGTATAGGTGCCTCAAAATTTGCCATTTTCGCATCAAGGTATAGTCATTGGCCATGGCTAATGACAATGATGTATCTTATATGTTAGTTGTGTGAGGACAAGTTGGATGGTTCCAACTATCCTTTATGGGCGTATATGATGTGCCATGTATTGCTAGCAAAAGACTTGTGGAATATAATGGAGCCTTCATTATGTTGAAATATGCCTTGTTGCAGTTACAAATACCACAAACGTGGCTTATGTAGGTGGTGTTAATGATGCTGTAGGTTATAGATTTGTTGCAATTTTTATTATTACTATGTCAAATGTGTCATTAGCACCCCCACTATTGCAGAGCAAGTTGCAACTCAAAGAGGATGTAAGAGATGCACATGCACATGTCTTGATTGCTTTTTAAGAACAGCCGGAGAGTGAGCATATGAATGAAGGTGATTTCTATGAACAATTTTGGACATATATCATGGATTTGAAAGAATGATTGATTGCTATAGATATTTTTCTTTCAGACAATTCACTTGTGCGTATTGTTCTTGAAGGGCTACCTGATTCCTATTATAGTCTTGTTTCTACCCTTTGTTTGATGATGAAAGGAATCCTAATGCCGTGGGTTATAGATTTGTTGCAATTTTTATTATGACTATGTCAAACGCGTCATTAGCACCCCCACTATTGGAGAGCAAGTTGCAACTCAAACAGGATGTAAGAGATGCACATGCACATGTCTTGATTGCTTTTTAAGAACAGCCGGAGAGTGAGCATATGAAATGAAGGTGATTTCTATGAACAATTTTGGACATATATTATGGATTTGAAAGAATGATTGATTGCTATAGATATTTTTCTTTCAGACAATTCCCTTGTGCATATTGTTCTCGATAGTCTTGTTTCTACCCTTTGTTTGATGATGAAAGGAATCCTAATGCCTTCTCATTTGAAGAGCTTGTTTTGTGCTTTTACATAGAGGACCAAGCAAGATAGAACATGTCAATTGTGTGTGCTATAGATATAAGCTTTTGTTGCTAGTTAGAAGGACAAGGGGAAAACTTGGCTCGTCCCCTAGTCAGGAGAAATATGTCAATGTTGCCCAATCAAAGAAGGAAGACTAGGATTAGAAGGAATAAAAAAGCAAAACCAATTTTCTAAGTCTTAAGGCTAA